>OY992896.1:11438162-12038162 GCA_963921405.1 Cepaea hortensis
ATGAGCAAGTCCTACAAGAAGCAAATAAAAACTTAAAACTGATAGGAGAAATTAGATGTAGACAGTCAAGACAGTTTGGCCACATAATGAGAAGAAATAAACTGGAGAACTTGGTGACAACTGGCAAGAATGAGGAGAAAAGAACAAGGGGAAGACAGAGAAGTACAAATCTGGATGGCTTGGCCACACGGCATAATCAAGACAAAAACGCAGGGCTGATTCACGATTCTGGTGATCGTGTTAGATGACAAAACATGACTGCCTATGCTTATCAGCATGGTACATGATGATCATGAGTGTAGCGAAGATGTTAGATATTTGCCAGGTGGCCTGAAGGTCATGAGTTCGATTTCACATCGAGACAGATTTTTAAAACTGACCTAGGCTCCCAGGTCAACCTGGTCTAAAATCGGTACCAGGAAATGTCTTGGGAAGCAAAGGTGACCCGCATAATCCCTGAGAGCTGATTGGTTGATACAACTAAAGTTCTAGCACCATATACCCAGTGTGCATAAAGGAGTATAGAAGGGTCCTTTACTGTCCTAACGATGTTCATGGAGTCTAGTATGGGTGATGTAGGTAGGACCTATGTTCGTGGAGTCTAGTATGGGTAATGTAGGTAGGACCTATGTTCGTGGAGTCTAGTATGGGTGATGTAGGTAGGACCTATGTTCGCGGAATCTAGTACGGATGAAGATGGTAGGACCTAAATAAACCAACAGATGTTTCCAAATTGCTGTTATAGCTGGTGGTGCAGATTTAAGGATAAGCGCCCGGCCGTTCAAATACCCCAGTGGCTTGTGCATTCTTCACCTCTGGCAGCAAAAGTCCAACTCCTGGCCTTCATGTGTGGGAACTGACAGGAGAAGGGGGCGACGATGAGTCTCTGGTGCTGTAAAACTAGACTGCTCTAGATATGTACGTACGTACATGCGCAGGCATGTGTGTACGTACATACATATCTAAACCTGAGTAAGACCACAGTCTACCCTAGCAAAAGAAAGATGCTGAAGATGGAGGCAACCAGCCAGGGCATGCACCACAACAATCAGATGTCATTCAAACATGTTATGAGAGCAAAGGAAGAAAAAGACAAACCAAGACATACATGGGCTAAGAAACAAAACATACAACAGATTACTTACTTGCAGGAGATACCTCTGGTTAATAGTGTACGGTGAATCATCATCCACAACATAGCCAGTCATCTCAATAACGTCTTCAAGATAAAATTCCTAGAGATGTGAAATATCTTTGAGATAATATTCTAGAGATGTAAAATGATATCTTTGAGATAATAGTCTAGAGATGTGAAATGATATCTTTGAGATAATATTCTAGAGATGTGAAATAGCTTTGAGTTAATATTTCTAGAGGTGTGAAATGATATCTTTGAGATAATATTCTAGATATGTGAAATGATATCTTTGAGATAATATTCTAGAGCAGGGGTGTCAAACTCAATCGCTCAGCGGGCCAAAACTCAAATCACTAGTAAGGTTGCGGGCTGGACAGGATAAACATTCAATAAGCGGAAAATTAAACCTTTTTTAAACATTAATATAAATTAAAACAGAAAAAAAGTTTTAATAATAAAACATCATTGGTATATACATTTTCACTCTTATGTCAATTTGTCAGAACACGATGTTTGGCATCTTCTCTTGGCTACAAGTTTGTTTATGATGGGAGTAATGTTTTGTGTCATTGAGATTCTCATGATATACTACAAGTGTTCATCAGTGAGACAATTCCTGTGTGATGTTGTTAATCTTCATCACAGAAAACAGTTGCTCGCACAGATATGTGCTACCAAACATGCTCAAGGTTCGAGCAGCATGTAGACGAAGCCGGGGCATCTCTTCAGGAATAAGCACAGCTTCACTTGAAATGCCTTCACTGCATCATGCATATCAGTGATATGTGATCCTGTCCTTGGAGCTGCAGGTTAAAGTCGTTGAGATGAGTGGTTATATCAGACAGAAATCCCAACTCACATTTCCACTTTTTAATCACAAAAAACTGTGGAATCTTTTCTTTTACTGTCCACGAATTGACAGATTTCCTCGATCAGCTGGAAAAGATATACTGAGAACTTTCCCCCAACTTAGCCACCACACCTCTGTATGATAAGGCATGTCGCCGAAAGCCGACACTATTTCCTGCAAAAAATACTGAAATTGGCGGTGATTTAAACCTTTGGCTCTGATAAAGTTGATGGGAAAAGATGATATAATATCCGGGCATTACATTACTTTCATTTTTTATGCGCCAATCCAAAAGGAGCATCTGAACGTTGCTAGGTAACTGTAACGACGAACACTAACTCACTACACAACTTTTATTTTCGCTTATTCTGATCGAAGCGAGAACACTCTCAGGTAGCCTATCATTCGGAAGGCTGTTAATTAGGGAATTTGATTTTGCACTTTAAATTGTGACCATAAAAAAATATTTTTGCCTAAAATTCTCTCTTGGGCCGAATATATTTTTACATCGGTTCAGACCTCTCGGACCTGATATGATTGTATAGCGGGCTGGAGTTTCACACATGTGTTCTAGAGATATGAAATGAAAATATTCTGGAGATGTAAAATGGTATCTTTGAGATTATATTCTAGAGATGTGAAATGACAACTGAGATATCTTTAGACTTGTGAAATAATATCTTTGACATATTTCTAGAGATGTGAAATGATAACTTTGAGATAATATTTCTAGAGATAGGAAAGTACATTTTGGAGATAATATTTCTAGATGTGAAATATGATATATATTCCAGATATCATTCCTATAAACATCAGAAAAATATCTCAATATAATATTCCAAAACATGGAAAATGGTTTTTAAATATTATTAAATAAGATATGGGAAATGAAAAAGCAAAAGTTTGTACTAAATTGACCTAATTACTCATTACATTTTCATTACACTCATTTACACTCATTACCTCATTACACATTACTGATTTTCAATAATTGTCTTCTCTAGCTGATATTTCTAAATTAATAGAAATTTATATACTTATAAATCATTCCTAAACTTAATATTTTCAAGACAATGCTACAACCACAGGCCCATTGCTGTCTTGATAGACAATAGTTTGTTACATTGTTCTTCAAATAAGGCATAATAACTACAACCTATTGCAAGGACCAGGGATGAAGTTATACCTCTCCATAGCACAAAGCCTGGGCTGAATTGTAGAGACCATGTTGTTGCCTATACAACATTATCCCTCTCTCAGCCTGCCTAATCTAGAGGGAAATCTGTTAGAGGAAAAGTAACACCAATACATCTGGAACAAGACAAGCTGCAGAAGCTGTTGGATCAGCAAAGCAATGCACTAACTGTCCATCTGTTGGAGCTTTGATCCTAGACCAATTGCTGACGAAGGTTCTGGGCCAGTCTGCCCTGCCATCTTTAGGTTGCATTTCCTCGCACTAGAATAAGGCTTGTACCCTCCCAGTCGCCTTTGGCACAATGTGAGGTGTTGGGTTTCTTCAGATAATATTCATATGATATTCCTAAACATAATATTATCTAGATATTATTCATGAAGACCAAAATTATAATAATACTACAAAGACTAGAACATATGTGACAAGATGTTAACATTCTGTAGCTCACAAATCTGGCAAAAGAGCAACCTTACAAAACCAGTTGTAGGGAACTACCCAAGCACACCACCGTGTTAATAATTTTTGCAGAAAAAGACACAGAGCTAAAACTGATCGCAGATGAACAGGACTATTTCTAAAAGTAACATCTATATATATATATATATATATATATATATATATATATATATATATATATATATATATATATATATATATATATCTTATATATATGAGCGGCTGGCTTACTGGCTAGAACGCTGGACTCTCCTTCAGGAGACCCGGGTTCGATCCCTCAGTAAGGTGTGGGATTTTTTTCTGTCGGGGGCAAAAAGAAAATCCTAACCTGCACAGTTCGCGGCAACTGCACTAGCCAGGCGGCCTTTATTCCTTAGGCTCAAAGACCCCTCTGCCATACACCGCAAGGTACTATACTGGCAGTAAATTACAGTTTTGACAGATATATCTTTCATAAATAAACTGATAATTTCATTTGAAAATGAAGCCAGTTGTATACTTACCTCTACAGGAAATGTGCGACCAGGAACATTAACAACCGGACAACGCTGGAAATAAGAGGAAATTTTCTCACTGTCCAAGGTTGCACTCATTAATATCACTTTCAGATCTGCCCGATGTTTGAGGATGTCCTTTACAACAATCATCAAAAAGTCAGACTGTACATTCCGTTCATGAACCTGATGAGAAAAATACACAATCTGCTGAACACCTGAAAAAGCATTCAGAATTAAAATTAACATTTCAAGATCTGACATTGTACAGGTGTGTTACCATAGCCCAGAAGGTAAGCAAAGAAGTATAACCTACAATGCATGTTGCAGAGGTGACTAAGGAGGGTTGGCATGAGTTTAGCTACTGCATTCCATAGAAAGTCTCAGTTGTAATTTCCAACCAATCATGAACACATCTACAGTGGTGGGCTTGGTGGAGTTGGCTGAGAGATTATGCTCCAGTGGGAGATAAAGGCAGAAGAATTTGACGTTGTGTAACAGATCCCTGTCTTTGGAAGTTAGAAAACTACTTTTGCATTCATCTGTCTGTCTGTCATTTATTGCCAATATATGCCAATGTATGGGGGGGGGGGGGCGGGGGTATTGAGCCTGAGGAATTAAGGCCGCCTGGCTAGTGCAGTCACCAAGAACTGCGCAGGCTAGAGTTTTCTTTTTGCCCCCGACAGAAAAAAAAAACTTTACACCTTACCGAGGATTCAAACCCGGGTCTCCTGAGGGAGAATCTGGCATTCTAGCCACTCGGCCAGCCCATTCATCAATTTTAAAACAATATTATTGAACACTATTTGTGCTGAACCTGTTTACAGTAGAGAGGCAGTTTGCATCTGAAGTCAGAAAAACATGTTTTAGGATGTTATGTACTACCCCACGGGTCCTGGTGGCAAAGTGATTAGTATCTTGTACAGCTCCTGTATGTCTGCTAGTCCTGGCAGAAAGATGGGTCAGGTTCAATCCAAGCTAGTTCAGCTACCGACCACTTGCATTCACATATAACTATCAGAGAATCTTCCAGAACATTCACAAACAACTATCAGACAATCTTCTTTATTATTCACAAGCAACCATTAGACAATCTTCTATAACTCACAAACAATCATCAGCAATCTTCTATAACATTCACAAATAACCATCAGACAATCTTCTATAACATTCACAAACAACCATCAGCAATCTTCTATAACATTCACAAATAACCATCAGACAATCTTCTATAACATTCACAAACAACCATCAGCAATCTTCTATAACATTCACAAATAACCATCAGACAATCTTCTATAACATTCACAAACAGCCATCAGACAATCTTCTATAACATTTGCAAACAGCCAAGTCACAGCTGTTAAGAACAGACTATTTCAAAAAATTGGTCAAGGTGGTTAAAAGTGAAAAATGGGCAGAGGTGTGTCAAAGAGTAAGCACAGACAAGTCACTGAAATTGTTCTGACGACTACATAAAAGCATGAGTGGGGTAGTCAAGAATAAGAGCATTTCTGACTTCCAAGGTGCTGACCTCATCTGGCAGAGGACTGACGAGGACAAGGGCACAGCCCTCTTTGAACGCTATCTAGAGCAGAGCAACCAGACAGACATGAGAGGCAGAAATCTTGCCAAGGAGGTCACCTTAGACAGGTGCAAGGCCCAGAAGACTTCAGATGAAGACACAGTGATAGTGAAAGAAATCAAGGCTGTGCTTCAACGATCAAAAAACAGCGCTCCAGGGCCATATGGCATAAGATACGACATAATCAATAGGTGTACCAACAATGAGCTAGAGGAACTAGCAGACATGTACAACAACAGTATAGAGAGTGCTAGCATCATGGAGGAGTGGTTACACAGCTATCTGATTCCCTTGCCAAAGTCTGGCAAAAACCACACAAAAATTCAGGGATATCGAGTTATAACCATGCAGAATACAATAGGCAAGCTGCTGGAGAAGTTAATTGTCAGGAAAATATAAAACCAGCTAGAGAGGCAAGGTGTTTTCCCACCTACCCTGGGTGGGTACAGTCCAAAAAGAGAAACCTGGACCAATGTAGCAGTTTTTGCCCATGATGTCTTTGAAGGTTTCCACTCAGGCATTGAAACCTTTGCTGCAGCAATTGATCTTGAGGACGTGTACAACAGAGTACCATTGGATTTTTTAATGCTTCAGCTTCTTGAACTCAAAATAAGTCCATTCCTCCTTAGCTGGATCGCTGCTGCCCTCTTCCAACGGAAAGTAGTTTTTAGATGTGGCAGTTGGACTTCGGAACCAACAACAATATATCCTGGCCTACCACAGGGATCACCATTATCTCCGGTACTGTTCAACACCTACACTATGAGAATCACCAGTGAGCAGATCACTGGATCTGGTAGGACATTGTCATATGCCGACGATGTTTTGGTGTGTCATCAGGGTAAGGATAGAGATCAGGTTGCTGTGGAACTACAAACTGAACTCAGTCGCATAAGTACTTGGTGTGTTGAGGCTGGGGCAATGGTCAACCCAACAAAGGCAACAGTGACTTGGTTCTCATTGAATAATCATATTGTCAACACTCCAACACCAACTGTAAATCTGTGTTCAGAGACGGTGGAAAGAACGCAGGCAATGAATTACCTGGGGATACGGTTTGATCGAAGCCTTGCTTATAATGAGCACATAGTCCAGGTGATAACAAAGGCCAAACGGGGGTTGGCTGCGATGCGGGTGATGGCGGCAGCAAACTGTGAGCAGTGCCATCTATGTCTTCTATACGAGGGGCTGGTCATGTTTGGTTTTGGCAATCCTGACTCTCAGCTATAAGCACATAGAAAGGATGGAAAGGATACAGAATGAAGCTATGCGCATTATTCTTGGATGTACAAGAGATACAGCATGCAGGGTGATGCGCTACCTTCTTGATTTTCCAAGCATTGAAGACAGAATACAAGTCTGCAGAGCACGTGCCTACCTCAGAGTTAACACACAACATCCACTGCACAGTAAAATTATGAAGGTGAAGGGCAGCAGGTTAAAAAGAGGATGGTCGTGGATGGGTCAAGCCGAAGACATTCTTCAACAGGTGTATTCACTTGAGGACTTAGAACCTGGTGAGGAGTGGGTACAAGTGCCAACAGATTTCTGCACATCCTTTTTCAGTTTGCAACCAACTAGACAGAAAATGCAGCCAAGAAAACCCGGCTGCTGTGGAGGCGGAAGTACAAGCGTTGATTTTCGAGAATTTATTAGACGGTGATGCTGTCATTTACACAGATGGGTCGGTCGTCTGACATGTGAGAAGCTCATGGGCCTTTGTGGCTCAGGCTGGAGGGAGAATTGTGAAGGAGGACTCTGGTGCTTTTGCTGAGACCACATGTAGCCTGACTATGGAAGTCATGGCAGCAAGTAAAGCAATAACATCGCTCGAGACACAGACATTCACTAGGGCATGTTTCCTTAGCGACTCAATGAGCATGCTTAAGAGGATAGAGATGGGGTGGATCCGAAGAGAATGGTTGCTGTCTCTGAAGCGGTCTCGGCTGGCAAAGATTAGTTTCATCTTCGTGCCAGGGCATGCGGGAGTACAAGGGAATGAGCGGGCTGACAAGCTCGCAGGTAAGGGTACTGTGGAGGGCGGATGCGCCATGGACCAGGCTGACATTCTGAATGCTCTACGAGAAGTTAGACTTTTGCGAGAACCAAGTGATGACTGTGAATGTACAACCATGGCCAGACTGCGAGAACAGCAAATAAAAAGTGGGGTGGCCAAACAAGAACACTACGCAGGAAGCCAAAGAAGACTGATAAACCAACACAGAACTGGTGTCGTTAGCCGCTACACACTGCGGGATTTGCTGAGGAGAGGATCCGAGCACTTATGGACTGAATGGTTCGATGTGCAATGAGGATGATCTGTTGACTAACTAACTAACTAAGAACAGACATTCCCTTGTTTCCTGGATCGAAACCCTAAAGAAAGTCCTAGACACCACAGAGGGTATCTAACATTTTTACCTCAATTGCTATTCCTTACCCATCGCTACACCTGACTTATCATTAAAGATCAACGTGAGACTCACTTCATCAATGATCAGGTGTGAGACACCACTCAGATCTGACTCACTCTGCAGCTGCCGCAGCATCACTCCCGTTGTGCAGTACAGCAACCTTGTGTTAGGGCCCCGGTGAGATTCAAACCTAATCTGATAGCCAACCAGAGCTTCATTGTTATCCACACCTTGCTGTCCCATCTCATGGGACACACGTGTGGATAAACTCATGGCTGAGATTCTTCGGGGTTGTGTGCATACAATGTTGACCAAGTTCTCGCCTCTCTCTGCACAATCCTGCAAAAAAAAAAAAAAACAGAAGCAAAACATCAAAACTTAAGCAGGGTCACTTAACTGTCAACATTACTCAAGCATTCACACACAACAGAGATAAAGAGACAAGTGGTAAATACGAGGGGGTTTTAAAATCCATGACTAGCGACCTGTTGAAATTTCTCAATTTTGAGCTATCACAATTTTTCCAAACAGATTGCACCATTAGGGTAGATTATTATTTTTATGGTCATATCTAGTGTCAGCACACTGTTTTAGACTAATTTCCTAGTGATCCAGCAACTTTACTTTTTTGGGAAAACTCCACGAATGGCCGCCTGTTGAAATTTCTCAATTTTGAGCTATCTCAAATTCGTCAACAAAACTGCCCCAGGAGTGCAAATTATTACTTTTATGGTCATGTCTAGTGTCAGCACATTGTTTTAGACTAATTTCCTAGTTGATTAATTTGGTTATTTTGGGATTTGAATTTTAAATATTGAGCACAACACACTACTGGCAACGCTGATCGTATTCTGATATGAACCTAAGGCCTATCCACGTCAATATGGAAGCACTAGACTCGAGTTTTGCCCTCGTTTGAGCTCGTCAGTAGTGCATATCCCTGACCGGATCCGGAAACAAGCCCCGGATCACTGGCGTGTGAAGCGGGTGTGTAACCATGCGGCACACATTGGACACACAGCCAAATTATCACAACAGAATATTACTACGTCACCCATCGTAGTCTATGCTCAAGATTGCCCAATCACCGCGACTGACGTCCGTCAATCGATGTGGTCCCGAAACGATCAGGACTTCTCATTGGCAAGGAACACCAGGCCTCCTAAATCCAATGAGCAATAATCAAATTGATTAATTTGGTTATTTTGGGATTTGAATTTTAAATATTGAGCACAACCCACTACTGGCAACGCTGATCGTATTCTGGTATGAACCTAAGGCCTATCCACGTCAATATGGAAGCACTAGACTCGAGTTTCGCCCTCGTTTGAGCTCGTCAGTAGTGCATATCTCTGACCGGATCCGGAAACAAGCCCCGGATCACTGGCGTGTAAAGCGTTGACGTTGTAATATTCTGTTGTGATAATTTGGCTGTGTGTCCAACGTGTGCCGTGTGTTTACACACCCGCTTCACATGCCAGTGATCCGAGGCTTGTTTCCGGATCCGGTCAGGGATATGCACTACTGACGAGCTCAAACGAGGGCAAAACTCGAGTCTAGTGCTTCCATATTGACGTGGATAGGCCTTAGGTTCATACCAGAATACGATCAGCGTTGCCAGTAGTGGGTTGTGCTCAATATTTATATTTTCCTAGTGATCCAGAAACTTTTATATTTTGGAGAAAATCCATGATCGCCAGCATGTTGAAATTTCTCAATTTTGAGCTATCTCAAATTTGTCAACAAAATTGCGACAGGAGTGAAAATTATTATTTTTATGGTCATGACTAGTGTCTGCACATTGTTTTAGACTAATTTCCTAGTGATCCAGAAACTGTTATATTTTGGGAAAAATCCATGATCGGCCGCCTGATGAAATTTCTCAATTTTGAGCTATCACAAATTTGTCGTCAAAATTGCCCCAGGAGTGCAAATTATTATTTTTATGGTCATGCCTAGTGTCTGCACATTGTTTTAGACTAATTTCCTAGTTATACAGAAACTTTTATATTCTGGGAAAAATCGATGACCGGCCGCCTGTCAAAATTTCTCAGTTTTGAGCTACCTCAAATTTGTCAACAAAATTGCTCACGGAGTGCAAATTATTACTTTTACGGTAATGTCTAGTGTCTGCACATTGTTTTAGACTAATTTCCTAGTTATCCAGAAACTTTTATATTTTGGGAAAAATTGATGACCGGCCGCCTGTCGAAATTTCTCAGTTTTGAGCTATCTCAAATTTGTCAACAAAATTGCTCACAGAGTGCAAATTATTACTTTTACGGTAATGTCTAGTGTCAGCACATTGTTTTAGACTAATTTCCTAGTGATCCAGAAACTTTTATATTTTGGGAAAAGTCGATGACCGGCCGCCTGTCACAATTTCTCAGTTTTGAGCTATCTCAAATTTGTCAACAAAACTGCAACCAGAGTGCAAATTATTACTTTTACGGTCATGTCTAGTGTCAGCACATTGTTTTAGACTAATTTCCTAGTGATCCAGAAACTTTTATATTTTGGGAAAAATCGATGACCGGCCGCCTGTCGAACATTCTCAGCTTTGAGCTATCTCAAATTTGTCAGCAAAACTGCCCCCGGAGTGCAAATTATTACTTTTACGGTCATGTCTAGTGTCAGCACATTGTTTTAGACAAATTTCCTAGTGATCCAGAAACTTTTATATTTTGGGAAAAATCGATAACCGGCCGCCTGTCGATATTTCTCAGTTTTCAGCTATCTCGAATTTGTCAACAAAACTGCCCCCGGAGTGCAAATTATTACTTTTACTGTCATGTCTAGTGTCAGCACATTGTTTTAGACTAATTTCCTAGTGATCCAGAAACTTTTATATTTTGGGAAAATTCGATGACCGGCCGCCTGTCGAAATTTCTCAGTTTTGAGTTATCTCAAATTTGTCAACAAAATTTGCCACTGGAGTGCAAATTATTACTTTAACGGTCATGTCTAGTGTCAGCACATTGTTTTAGACTAATTTCCTAGTGATCCAGGAACTTTTATATTTTGGGAAAAATCGATGACCGGCCGCCTGTCGAAATTGCTCAGTTTTGAGCTATCTAAAATTTGTCAACAAAACTGCCCCCGGAGTGCAAATTATTACTTTTATGGTCATGGCTGGTGTCAGCACATTGTTTTAGACTAATTTACTAGTGATCCAGAAACTTTTATATTTTTGGAAAAATCGATGACCGGCCGCCTGTCGAAATTTCTCAGTTTTGAGCTATCTCAAATTTGTCACCAAAACTGCCCCCGGAGTGCAAATTATTACTTTTACGGTCATGTCTAGTGTCAGCACATTGTTTTAGACTAATTTCCTAGTGATCCAAAAACTTTTATATTTTGGGAAAAATCGATGACCGTCCACCTGTCGAAATTTCTCAGTTTTGAGTTATCTCAAATTTGTCAACAAAATTTGCCCCTGGAGTGCAAATTATTACTTTTACGGTCATGTCTAGTGTCAGCACATTGTTTTAGACTAATTTCCTAGTGATCCAGGAACTTTTATATTTTGGGAAATATCGATGACCGGCCGCCTGTCGAAATTTCTCAGTTTTGACCTATCTCAAATTTGTCACCAAAACTGCCCCCGGAGTGCAAATTATTACTTTTACGGTCATGTCTAGTGTCAGCACATTGTTTTAGACTAATTTCCTAGTGATCCAAAAACTTTTATATTTTGGGAAAAATCGATGACCGGCCACCTGTCGAAATTTCTCAGTTTTGAGTTATCTCAAATTTGTCAACAAAATTTGCCCCTGGAGTGCAAATTATTACTTTTACGGTCATGTCTAGTGTCAGCACATTGTTTTAGACTAATTTCCTAGTGATCCAGGAACTTTTATATTTTGGGAAAAATCGATGACCGGACGCCTGTCGAAATTTCTCAGTTTTGACCTATCTCAAATTTGTCAACAAAATTGCTTACGGAGTGCAAATTATTACTTTTACAGTCATGTCTAGTATCAGCACATTGTTTTAGACTAATTTCATAGTGATCCAGAAACTTTTATATTTTGGGAAAAGTCGATGACCGGCCGCCTGTCGCAATTTCTCAGTTTTGAGCTATCTCAAATTTGTCAACAAAACTGCCCCCGGAGTGCAAATTATTACTTTTACGGTCATGTCTAGTGTCAGCACATTGTTTTAGACAAATTTCCTAGTGATCCAGAAACTTTTATATTTTGGGAAAAATCGATGACCGGCCGCCTGTCGAAATTTCTCAGTTTTGACCTATCTCAAATTTGTCAACAAAATTGCTTACGGAGTGCAAATTATTACTTTTACAGTCATGTCTAGTATCAGCACATTGTTTTAGACTAATTTCATAGTGATCCAAAAACTTTTATATGTTGGGAAAAATCGATGACCGGCCGCCTGTCGCAATTTCTCAGTTTCGAGCTATCTAAAATTTGTCAACAAAACTGCCCCCGGAGTGCAAGTTATTACTTTTACTGTCATGTCTAGTGTCAGCACATTGTTTTAGACTAATTTCATAGTGATCCAGAAACTTTTATATTTTGGGAAAATTTGATGACCGGCCGCCTGTCGCAATTTCTCAGTTTTGAGCTATCTCAAATTTGTCAACAAAACTGCCCCCGGAGAGCAAATTATTACTTTTACGGTCATGTCTAGTGTCAGCACATTGTTTTAGACAAATTTCCTAGTGATCCAGAAACGTTTATATTTTGGGAAAAATCTATGACCGGCCGCCAGTCGCAATTTCTCAGTTTTGAGCTATCTCAAATTTGTCAACAAAACTGCCCCCGGAGTGCAAATTATTACTTTTACGGTCATGTCTAGTGTCAGCACATTGTTTTAGACTAATTTCCTAGTGATCCAAAAACTTTTATATTTTGGGAAAAATCGATGACCGGCCGCCTGTCGCAATTTCTCAGTTTTGAGCTATCTCAAATTTGTCAACAAAATTGCTTACGGAGTGCAAATTATTACTTTTACAGTCATGTCTAGTATCAGCACATTGTTTTAGACTAATTTCATAGTGATCCAAAAACTTTTATATTTTGGGAAAAATCGATGACCGGCCGCCTGTCGCAATTTCTCAGTTTCGAGCTATCTCAAATTTGTCAACAAAACTGCCCCCGGAGTGCAAATTATTACTTTTACGGTCATGTCTAGTGTCAGCACATTGTTTTAGACAAATTTCCTAGTGATCCAAAAACTTTTATATTTTGGGAAAAATCGATGACCGGCCGCCTGTCGAAATTTCTCAGTTTTGAGTTATCTCAAATTTGTCAACAAAATTTGCCCCTGGAGTGCAAATTATTACTTTTACGGTCATGTCTAGTGTCAGCACATTGTTTTAGACTAATTTCCTAGTGATCCAAAAACTTTTATATTTTGGGAAAAATCGATGACCGGCCGCCTGTCGAAATTTCTCAGTTTTGAGTTATCTCAAATTTGTCAACAAAATTTGCCCCTGGAGTGCAAATTATTACTTTTACGGTCATGTCTAGTGTCAGCACATTGTTTTAGACTAATTTCCTAGTGATCCAGGAACTTTTATATTTTGGGAAAAATCGATGACCGGCCGCCTGTCAAAATTTCTCAGTTTTGACCTATCTCAAATTTGTCAACAAAATTGCTTACGGGGTGCAAATTATTACTTTTACAGTCATGTCTAGTATCAGCACATTGTTTTAGACTAATTTCATAGTGATTCAGAAACTTTTATATTGTGGGAAAAGTCGATGACCGGCCGCCTGTCGCAATTTCTCAGTTTTGAGCTATCTCAAATTTGTCAACAAAACTGCCCCCGGAGTGCAAATTATTACTTTTACGGTCATGTCTAGTGTCAGCACATTGCTTTAGACAAATTTCCTAGTGATCCAGAAACTTTTATATTTTGGGAAAAATCGATAACCGGCCGCCTGTCGAAATTTCTCAGTTTTCAGCTATCTCGAAATTGTCAACAAAACTGCCCCGGAGTGCAAATTATTACTTTTACTGTCATGTCTAGTGTCAGCACATTGTTTTAGACTAATTTCCTAGTGATCCAGAAACTTTTATATTTTGGGAAAATTTGATGACCGGCCGCCTGTCGCAATTTCTCAGTTTTGAGCTATCTCAAATTTGTCAACAAAACTGCCCCCGGAGTGCAAATTATTACTTTTACGGTCATGTCTAGTGTCAGCACATTGTTTTAGACAAATGTCCTAGTGATCCAGAAACGTTTATATTTTGGGAAAAATCTATGACCGGCCGCCTGTCGCAATTTCTCAGTTTTGAGCTATCTCAAATTTGTCAACAAAACTGCCCCCGGAGTGCAAATTATTACTTTTACGGTCATGTCTAGTGTCAGCACATTGTTTTAGACTAATTTCCTAGTGATCCAGGAACTTTTATATTTTGGGAAAAATCGATGACCGGCCGCCTGTCGAAATTTCTCACTTTTGACCTATCTCAAATTTGTCAACAAAATTACTTACGGAGTGCAAATTATTACTTTTATGGTCATGTCTAGTATCAGCACATTGTTTTAGACAAATTTCCTAGTGATCCAGAAACTTTTATATTTTGGGAAAAATCGATAACCGGCCGCCTGTCGAAATTTCTCAGTTTTCAGCTATCTCGAATTTGTCAACAAAACTGCCCCCGGAGTGAAAATTATTACTTTTACTGTCATGTCTAGTGTCAGCACATTGTTTTAGACTAATTTCATAGTGATCCAGAAACTTTTATATTTTGGGAAAATTTGATGACCGGCCGCCTGTCGCAATTTCTCAGTTTTGAGCTATCTCAAATTTGTCAACAAAACTGCCCCTGGAGTGCAAATTATTACTTTTACGGTCATGTCTAGTGTCAGCACATTGTTTTAGACTAATTTCCTAGTGATCCAAAAACTTTTATATTTTGGGAAAAATCGATGACCGGCCGCCTGTCGAAATTTCTCAGTTTTGAGTTATCTCAAATTTGTCAACAAAATTTGCCCCTGGAGTGCAAATTATTACTTTTACGGTCATGTCTAGTGTCAGCACATTGTTTTAGACTAATTTCCTAGTGATCCAGGAACTTTTATATTTTGGGAAAAATCGATGACCGGCCGCCTGTCGAAATTTCTCAGTTTTGACCTATCTCAAATTTGTCAACAAAATTGCTTACGGAGTGCAAATTATTACTTTTACAGTCATGTCTAGTATCAGCACATTGTTTTAGACTAATTTCATAGTGATCCAGAAACTTTTATATTTTGGGAAAAGTCGATGACCGGCCGCCTGTCGCAATTTCTCAGTTTTGAGCTATCTCAAATTTGTCAACAAAACTGCCCCCGAAGTGCAAATTATTACTTTTACGGTCATGTCTAGTGTCAGCACATTGTTTTAGACAAATTTCCTAGTGATCCAGAAACTTTTATATTTTGGGAAAAATCGATAACCGGCCGCCTGTCGAAATTTCTCAGTTTTCAGCTATCTCGAAATTGTCAACAAAACTGCCCCCGGAGTGCAAATTATTACTTTTACTGTCATGTCTAGTGTCTGCACATTGTTTTAGACTAATTTCATAGTGATCGAGAAACTTTTATATTTTGGGAAAATTTGATGACCGGCCGCCTGTCGCAATTTCTCAGTTTTGAGCTATCTCAAATTTGTCAACAAAACTGCCCCCGGAGTGCAAATTATTACTTTTACGGTCATGTCTAGTGTCAGCACATTGTTTTAGACAAATTTCCTAGTGATCCAGAAACGTTTATATTTTGGGAAAAATCTATGAACCGCCGCCTGTCGCAATTTCTCAGTTTTGAGCTATCTCAAATTTGTCAACAAAACTGCCCCCGGAGTGCAAATTATTACTTTTACGGTCATGTCTAGTGTCAGCACATTGTTTTAGACTAATTTCCTAGTGATCCAAAAACTTTTATATTTTGGGAAAAATCGATGACCGGCCGCCTGTCGAAATTTCTCAGTTTTGAGTTATCTCAAATTTGTCAACAAAATTTGCCCCTGGAGTGCAAATTATTACTTTTACGGTCATGTCTAGTGTCAGCACATTGTTTTAGACTAATTTCCTAGTGATCCAGGAACTTTTATACTTTGGGAAAAATCGATGACCCGCCGCCTGTCGAAATTTCTCAGTTTTGACCTATCTCAAATTTGTCAACAAAATTGCTTACGGAGTGCAAATTATTACTTTTACGGTCATGTCTAGTATCAGCACATTGTTTTAGACTAATTTCATAGTGATCCAGAAACTTTTATATTTTGAGAAAAGTCAATGACCGGCCGCCTGTCGCAATTTCTCAGTTTTGAGCTATCTCAAATTTGTCAACAAAACTGCCCCCGGAGTGCAAATTATTACTTTTACTGTCATGTCTAGTGTCAGCACATTGTTTTAGACTAATTTCCTAGTGATCCAGAAACTCTTATATTTTGGGAAAATTCGATGACCGGCCGCCTGTCGAAATTTCTCAGTTTTGAGCTATCTCAAATTTGTCAACAAAACTGCCCCCGGAGTGCAAATTATTACTTTTACGGTCATGTCTAGTGTCAGCACATTGTTTTAGACTAATTTCCTAGTGATCCAGGAACTTTTATATTTTGGGAAAAATCGATGACCGGCCGCCTGTCGAAATTTCTCACTTTTGACCTATCTCAAATTTGTCAACAAAATTGCTTACGGAGTGCAAATTATTACTTTTACAGTCATGTCTAGTATCAGCACATTGTTTTAGACTAATTTCATAGTGATCCAGAAACTTTTATATTTTGGGAAAAGTCGATGACCGGCCGCCTGTCGCAATTTCTCAGTTTTGAGCTATCTCAAATTTGTCAACAAAACTGCCCCCGGAGTGCAAATTATTACTTTTACGGTCATGTCTAGTGTCAGCACATTGTTTTAGACAAATTTCCTAGTGATCCAGAAACTTTTATATTTTGGAAAAAATCGATAACCGGCCGCCTGTCGAAATTTCTCAGTTTTCAGCTATCTCGAATTTGTCAACAAAACTGCCCCCGGAGTGCAAATTATTACTTTTACTGTCATGTCTAGTGTCAGCACATTGTTTTAGACTAATTTCATAGTGATCCAGAAACTTTTATATTTTGGGAAAATTTGATGACCGGCCGCCTGTCGCAATTTCTCAGTTTTGAGCTATCTCAAATTTGTCAACAAAACTGCCCCTGGAGTGCAAATTATTACTTTTACGGTCATGTCTAGTGTCAGCACATTGTTTTAGACTAATTTCCTAGTGATCCAAAAACTTTTATATTTTGGGAAAAATCGATGACCGGCCGCCTGTCGAAATTTCTCAGTTTTGAGGTATCTCAAATTTGTCAACAAAATTTGCCCCTGGAGTGCAAATTATTACTTTTACGGTCATGTCTAGTGTCAGCACATTGTTTTAGACTAATTTCCTAGTGATCCAGGAACTTTTATATTTTGGGAAAAATCGATGACCGGCCGCCTGTCGAAATTTCTCAGTTTTGACCTATCTCAAATTTGTCAACAAAATTGCTTACGGAGTGCAAATTATTACTTTTACAGTCATGTCTAGTATCAGCACATTGTTTTAGACTAATTTCATAGTGATCCAGAAACTTTTATATTTTGGGAAAAGTCGATGACCGGCCGCCTGTCGCAATTTCTCAGTTTTGAGCTATCTCAAATTTGTCAACAAAACTGCCCCCGAAGTGCAAATTATTACTTTTACGGTCATGTCTAGTGTCAGCACATTGTTTTAGACAAATTGCCTAGTGATCCAGAAACTTTTATATTTTGGGAAAAATCGATAACCGGCCGCCTGTCGAAATTTCTCAGTTTTCAGCTATCTCGAAATTGTCAACAAAACTGCCCCCGGAGTGCAAATTATTACTTTTACTGTCATGTCTAGTGTCTGCACATTGTTTTAGACTAATTTCATAGTGATCGAGAAACTTTTATATTTTGGGAAAATTTGATGATCGGCCGCCTGTCGAAATTTCTCAGTTTTGAGTTATCTCAAATTTGTCAACAAAATTTGCCCCTGGAGTGCAAATTATTACTTTTACGGTCATGTCTAGTGTCAGCACATTGTTTTAGACTAATTTCCTAGTGATCCAGGAACTTTTATACTTTGGGAAAAATCGATGACCGGCCGCCTGTCGAAATTTCTCAGTTTTGACCTATCTCAAATTTGTCAACAAAATTGCTTACGGAGTGCAAATTATTACTTTTACGGTCATGTCTAGTATCAGCACATTGTTTTAGACTAATTTCATAGTGATCCAGAAACTTTTATATTTTGAGAAAAGTCGATGACCGGCCGCCTGTCGCAATTTCTCAGTTTTGAGCTATCTCAAATTTGTCAACAAAACTGCCCCCGGAGTGCAAATTATTACTTTTACTGTCATGTCTAGTGTCAGCACATTGTTTTAGACTAATTTCCTAGTGATCCAGAAACTTTTATATTTTGGGAAAATTCGATGACCGGCCGCCTGTCGAAATTTCTCAGTTTTGAGCTATCTCAAATTTGTCAACAAAACTGCCCCCGGAGTGCAAATTATTACTTTTACGGTCATGTCTAGTGTCAGCACATTGTTTTAGACTAATTTCCTAGTGATCCAGGAACTTTTATATTTTGGGAAAAATCGATGACCGGCCGCCTGTCGAAATTTCTCACTTTTGAGCTATCTCAAATTTGTCAACAAAACTGCCCCCGGAGTGCAAATTATTACTTTTACGGTCATGTCTAGTGTCAGCACATTGTTTTAGACTAATTTCCTAGTGATCCAGGAACTTTTATATTTTGGGAAAAATCGATGACCGGCCGCCTGTCGAAATTTCTCACTTTTGACCTATCTCAAATTTGTCAACAAAATTACTTACGGAGTGCAAATTATTACTTTTATGGTCATGTCTAGTATCAGCACATTGTTTTAGACAAATTTCCTAGTGATCCAGAAACTTTTATATTTTGGGAAAAATCGATAACCGGCCGCCTGTCGAAATTTCTCAGTTTTCAGCTATCTCGAATTTGTCAACAAAACTGCCCCCGGAGTGAAAATTATTACTTTTACTGTCATGTCTAGTGTCAGCACATTGTTTTAGACTAATTTCATAGTGATCCAGAAACTTTTATATTTTGGGAAAATTTGATGACCGGCCGCCTGTCGCAATTTCTCAGTTTTGAGCTATCTCAAATTTGTCAACAAAACTGCCCCTGGAGTGCAAATTATTACTTTTACGGTCATGTCTAGTGTCAGCACATTGTTTTAGACTAATTTCCTAGTGATCCAAAAACTTTTATATTTTGGGAAAAATCGATGACCGGCCGCCTGTCGAAATTTCTCAGTTTTGAGTTATCTCAAATTTGTCAACAAAATTTGCCCCTGGAGTGCAAATTATTACTTTTACGGTCATGTCTAGTGTCAGCACATTGTTTTAGACTAATTTCCTAGTGATCCAGGAACTTTTATATTTTGGGAAAAATCGATGACCGGCCGCCTGTCGAAATTTCTCAGTTTTGACCTATCTCAAATTTGTCAACAAAATTGCTTACGGAGTGCAAATTATTACTTTTACAGTCATGTCTAGTATCAGCACATTGTTTTAGACTAATTTCATAGTGATCCAGAAACTTTTATATTTTGGGAAAAGTCGATGACCGGCCGCCTGTCGCAATTTCTCAGTTTTGAGCTATCTCAAATTTGTCAACAAAACTGCCCCCGAAGTGCAAATTATTACTTTTACGGTCATGTCTAGTGTCAGCACATTGTTTTAGACAAATTTCCTAGTGATCCAGAAACTTTTATATTTTGGGAAAAATCGATAACCGGCCGCCTGTCGAAATTTCTCAGTTTTCAGCTATCTCGAAATTGTCAACAAAACTGCCCCCGGAGTGCAAATTATTACTTTTACTGTCATGTCTAGTGTCTGCACATTGTTTTAGACTAATTTCATAGTGATCGAGAAACTTTTATATTTTGGGAAAATTTGATGACCGGCCGCCTGTCGCAATTTCTCAGTTTTGAGCTATCTCAAATTTGTCAACAAAACTGCCCCCGGAGTGCAAATTATTACTTTTACGGTCATGTCTAGTGTCAGCACATTGTTTTAGACAAATTTCCTAGTGATCCAGAAACGTTTATATTTTGGGAAAAATCTATGAACCGCCGCCTGTCGCAATTTCTCAGTTTTGAGCTATCTCAAATTTGTCAACAAAACTGCCCCCGGAGTGCAAATTATTACTTTTACGGTCATGTCTAGTGTCAGCACATTGTTTTAGACTAATTTCCTAGTGATCCAAAAACTTTTATATTTTGGGAAAAATCGATGACCGGCCGCCTGTCGAAATTTCTCAGTTTTGAGTTATCTCAAATTTGTCAACAAAATTTGCCCCTGGAGTGCAAATTATTACTTTTACGGTCATGTCTAGTGTCAGCACATTGTTTTAGACTAATTTCCTAGTGATCCAGGAACTTTTATACTTTGGGAAAAATCGATGACCCGCCGCCTGTCGAAATTTCTCAGTTTTGACCTATCTCAAATTTGTCAACAAAATTGCTTACGGAGTGCAAATTATTACTTTTACGGTCATGTCTAGTATCAGCACATTGTTTTAGACTAATTTCATAGTGATCCAGAAACTTTTATATTTTGAGAAAAGTCGATGACCGGCCGCCTGTCGCAATTTCTCAGTTTTGAGCTATCTCAAATTTGTCAACAAAACTGCCCCCGGAGTGCAAATTATTACTTTTACTGTCATGTCTAGTGTCAGCACATTGTTTTAGACTAATTTCCTAGTGATCCAGAAACTCTTATATTTTGGGAAAATTCGATGACCGGCCGCCTGTCGAAATTTCTCAGTTTTGAGCTATCTCAAATTTGTCAACAAAACTGCCCCCGGAGTGCAAATTATTACTTTTACGGTCATGTCTAGTGTCAGCACATTGTTTTAGACTAATTTCCTAGTGATCCAGGAACTTTTATATTTTGGGAAAAATCGATGACCGGCCGCCTGTCGAAATTTCTCACTTTTGACCTATCTCAAATTTGTCAACAAAATTGCTTACGGAGTGCAAATTATTACTTTTACAGTCATGTCTAGTATCAGCACATTGTTTTAGACTAATTTCATAGTGATCCAGAAACTTTTATATTTTGGGAAAAGTCGATGACCGGCCGCCTGTCGCAATTTCTCAGTTTTGAGCTATCTCAAATTTGTCAACAAAACTGCCCCCGGAGTGCAAATTATTACTTTTACGGTCATGTCTAGTGTCAGCACATTGTTTTAGACAAATTTCCTAGTGATCCAGAAACTTTTATATTTTGGAAAAAATCGATAACCGGCCGCCTGTCGAAATTTCTCAGTTTTCAGCTATCTCGAATTTGTCAACAAAACTGCCCCCGGAGTGCAAATTATTACTTTTACTGTCATGTCTAGTGTCAGCACATTGTTTTAGACTAATTTCATAGTGATCCAGAAACTTTTATATTTTGGGAAAATTTGATGACCGGCCGCCTGTCGCAATTTCTCAGTTTTGAGCTATCTCAAATTTGTCAACAAAACTGCCCCTGGAGTGCAAATTATTACTTTTACGGTCATGTCTAGTGTCAGCACATTGTTTTAGACTAATTTCCTAGTGATCCAAAAACTTTTATATTTTGGGAAAAATCGATGACCGGCCGCCTGTCGAAATTTCTCAGTTTTGAGGTATCTCAAATTTGTCAACAAAATTTGCCCCTGGAGTGCAAATTATTACTTTTACGGTCATGTCTAGTGTCAGCACATTGTTTTAGACTAATTTCCTAGTGATCCAGGAACTTTTATATTTTGGGAAAAATCGATGACCGGCCGCCTGTCGAAATTTCTCAGTTTTGACCTATCTCAAATTTGTCAACAAAATTGCTTACGGAGTGCAAATTATTACTTTTACAGTCATGTCTAGTATCAGCACATTGTTTTAGACTAATTTCATAGTGATCCAGAAACTTTTATATTTTGGGAAAAGTCGATGACCGGCCGCCTGTCGCAATTTCTCAGTTTTGAGCTATCTCAAATTTGTCAACAAAACTGCCCCCGAAGTGCAAATTATTACTTTTACGGTCATGTCTAGTGTCAGCACATTGTTTTAGACAAATTGCCTAGTGATCCAGAAACTTTTATATTTTGGGAAAAATCGATAACCGGCCGCCTGTCGAAATTTCTCAGTTTTCAGCTATCTCGAAATTGTCAACAAAACTGCCCCCGGAGTGCAAATTATTACTTTTACTGTCATGTCTAGTGTCTGCACATTGTTTTAGACTAATTTCATAGTGATCGAGAAACTTTTATATTTTGGGAAAATTTGATGATCGGCCGCCTGTCGAAATTTCTCAGTTTTGAGTTATCTCAAATTTGTCAACAAAATTTGCCCCTGGAGTGCAAATTATTACTTTTACGGTCATGTCTAGTGTCAGCACATTGTTTTAGACTAATTTCCTAGTGATCCAGGAACTTTTATACTTTGGGAAAAATCGATGACCGGCCGCCTGTCGAAATTTCTCAGTTTTGACCTATCTCAAATTTGTCAACAAAATTGCTTACGGAGTGCAAATTATTACTTTTACGGTCATGTCTAGTATCAGCACATTGTTTTAGACTAATTTCATAGTGATCCAGAAACTTTTATATTTTGAGAAAAGTCGATGACCGGCCGCCTGTCGCAATTTCTCAGTTTTGAGCTATCTCAAATTTGTCAACAAAACTGCCCCCGGAGTGCAAATTATTACTTTTACTGTCATGTCTAGTGTCAGCACATTGTTTTAGACTAATTTCCTAGTGATCCAGAAACTTTTATATTTTGGGAAAATTCGATGACCGGCCGCCTGTCGAAATTTCTCAGTTTTGAGCTATCTCAAATTTGTCAACAAAACTGCCCCCGGAGTGCAAATTATTACTTTTACGGTCATGTCTAGTGTCAGCACATTGTTTTAGACTAATTTCCTAGTGATCCAGGAACTTTTATATTTTGGGAAAAATCGATGACCGGCCGCCTGTCGAAATTTCTCACTTTTGACCTATCTCAAATTTGTCAACAAAATTGCTTACGGAGTGCAAATTATTACTTTTACAGTCATGTCTAGTATCAGCACATTGTTTTAGACTAATTTCATAGTGATCCAGAAACTTTAATATTTTGGGAAAAGTCGATGACCGGCCGCCTGTCGCAATTTCTCAGTTTTGAGCTATCTCAAATTTGTCAACAGAACTGCCCCCGGAGTGCAAATTATTACTTTTACGGTCATGTCTAGTGTCAGCACATTGTTTTAGACAAATTTCCTAGTGATCCAGAAACTTTTATATTTTGGAAAAAATCGATAACCGGCCGCCTGTCGAAATTTCTCAGTTTTCAGCTATCTCGAATTTGTCAACAAAACTGCCCCCGGAGTGCAAATTATTACTTTTACTGTCATGTCTAGTGTCAGCACATTGTTTTAGACTAATTTCCTAGTGATCCAGAAACTTTTATATTTTGGGAAAATTCGATGACCGGCCGCCTGTCGAAATTTCTCAGTTTTGAGCTATCTCAAATTTGTCAACAAAACTGCCCCTGGAGTGCAAATTATTACTTTTACGGTCATGTCTAGTGTCAGCACATTGTTTTAGACAAATTTCCTAGTGATCCAGAAACTTTTATATTTTGGGAAAAATCGATAACCGGCCGCCTGTCGAAATTTCTCAGTTTTCAGCTATCTCGAATTTGTCAACAAAACTGCCCCCGGAGTGCAAATTATTACTTTTACTGTCATGTCTAGTGTCAGCACATTGTTTTAGACTAATTTCCTAGTGATCCAGAAACTTTTATATTTTGGGAAAATTTGATGACCGGCCGCCTGTCGAAATTGCTCAGTTTTGAGCTATCTAAAATTTGTCAACAAAACTGCCCCCGGAGTGCAAATTATTACTTTTACGGTCATGTCTAGTGTCAGCACATTGTTTTAGACTAATTTCCTAGTGATCCAAAAACTTTTATATTTTGGGAAAAATCGATGACCGGCCACCTGTCGAAATTTCTCAGTTTTGAGTTATCTCAAATTTGTCAACAAAATTTGCCCCTGGAGTGCAAATTATTACTTTTACGGTCATGTCTAGTGTCAGCACATTGTTTTAGACTAATTTCCTAGTGATCCAGAAACTTTTATATTTTGGGAAAATTCAATGACCGGCCGCCTGTCGAAATTTCTCAGTTTTGAGCTATCTCAAATTTGTCAAAAAAACTGCCCCCGGAGCGCAAATTATTACTTTTACGGTCATGTCTAGTGTCAGCACATTGTTTTAGACTAATTTCCTAGTGATCCAAAAACTTTTATATTTTGGGAAAAATCGATGACCGGCCACCTGTCGAAATTTCTCAGTTTTGAGTTATCTCAAATTTGTCAACAAAATTTGCCCCTGGAGTGCAAATTATTACTTTTACGGTCATGTCTAGTGTCAGCACATTGTTTTAGACTAATTTCCTAGTGATCCAGAAACTTTTATATTTTGGGAAAATTCAATGACCGGCCGCCTGTCGAAATTTCTCAGTTTTGAGCTATCTCAAATTTGTCAAAAAAACTGCCCCCGGAGCGCAAATTATTACTTTTACGGTCATGTCTAGTGTCAGCACATTGTTTTAGACTAATTTCCTAGTGATCCAAAAACTTTTATATTTTGGGAAAAATCGATGACCGGCCGCCTGTCGAAATTTCTCAGTTTTGACCTATCTCAAATTTGTCAACAAAATTGCTTACGGAGTGCAAATTATTACTTTTACGGTCATGTCTAGTATCAGCACATTGTTTTAGACTAATTTCATAGTGATCCAGAAACTTTTATATTTTGAGAAAAGTCGATGACCGGCCGCCTGTTGCAATTTCTCAGTTTTGAGCTATCTCAAATTTGTCAACAAAACTGCCCCCGGAGTGCAAATTATTACTTTTACTGTCATGTCTAGTGTCAGCACATTGTTTTAGACTAATTTCCTAGTGATCCAGAAACTTTTATATTTTGGGAAAATTCGATGACCGGCCGCCTGTCGAAATTTCTCAGTTTTGAGCTATCTCAAATTTGTCAACAAAACTGCCCCCGGAGTGCAAATTATTACTTTTACGGTCATGTCTAGTGTCAGCACATTGTTTTAGACTAATTTCCTAGTGATCCAAAAACTTTTATATTTTGGGAAAAATCGATGACCGGCCGCCTGTCGAAATTTCTCAGTTTTGAGTTATCTCAAATTTGTCAACAAAATTTGTCCCTGGAGTGCAAATGATTACTTTTACGGTCATGTCTAGTGTCAGCACATTGTTTTAGACTAATTTCCTAGTGATCCAGGAACTTTTATATTTTGGGAAAAATCGATGACTGGCCGCCTGTCGAAATTTCTCACTTTTGACCTATCTCAAATTTGTCAACAAAATTGCTTACGGAGTGCAAATTATTACTTTTACAGTCATGTCTAGTATCAGCACATTGTTTTAGACTAATTTCATAGTGATCCAAAAACTTTTATATTTTGGGAAAAGTCGATGACCGGCCGCCTGTCGAAATTTCTCAGTTTTGAGCTATCTCAAATTTGTCAAAAAAACTGCCCCCGGAGCGCAAATTATTACTTTTACGGTCATGTCTAGTGTCAGCACATTGTTTTAGACTAATTTCCTAGTGATCCAAAAACTTTTATATTTTGGGAAAAATCGATGACCGGCCACCTGTCGAAATTTCTCAGTTTTGAGTTATCTCAAATTTGTCAACAAAATTTGCCCCTGGAGTGCAAATTATTACTTTTACGGTCATGTCTAGTGTCAGCACATTGTTTTAGACTAATTTCCTAGTGATCCAGAAACTTTTATATTTTGGGAAAATTCAATGACCGGCCGCCTGTCGAAATTTCTCAGTTTTGAGCTATCTCAAATTTGTCAACAAAACTGCCCCCGGAGCGCAAATTATTACTTTTACGGTCATGTCTAGTGTCAGCACATTGTTTTAGACTAATTTCCTAGTGATCCAAAAACTTTTATATTTTGGGAAAAATCGATGACCGGCCGCCTGTCGAAATTTCTCAGTTTTGACCTATCTCAAATTTGTCAACAAAATTGCTTACGGAGTGCAAATTATTACTTTTACGGTCATGTCTAGTATCAGCACATTGTTTTAGACTAATTTCATAGTGATCCAGAAACTTTTATATTTTGAGAAAAGTCGATGACCGGCCGCCTGTTGCAATTTCTCAGTTTTGAGCTATCTCAAATTTGTCAACAAAACTGCCCCCGGAGTGCAAATTATTACTTTTACTGTCATGTCTAGTGTCAGCACATTGTTTTAGACTAATTTCCTAGTGATCCAGAAACTTTTATATTTTGGGAAAATTCGATGACCGGCCGCCTGTCGAAATTTCTCAGTTTTGAGCTATCTCAAATTTGTCAACAAAACTGCCCCCGGAGTGCAAATTATTACTTTTACGGTCATGTCTAGTGTCAGCACATTGTTTTAGACTAATTTCCTAGTGATCCAAAAACTTTTATATTTTGGGAAAAATCGATGACTGGCCGCCTGTCGAAATTTCTCAGTTTTGAGTTATCTCAAATTTGTCAACAAAATTTGTCCCTGGAGTGCAAATGATTACTTTTACTGTCATGTCTAGTGTCAGCACATTGTTTTAGACTAATTTCCTAGTGATCCAGAAACTTTTATATTTTGGGAAAATTCGATGACCGGCCGCCTGTCGAAATTTCTCAGTTTTGAGCTATCTCAAATTTGTCAACAAAACTGCCCCCGGAGTGCAAATTATTACTTTTACGGTCATGTCTAGTGTCAGCACATTGTTTTAGACTAATTTCCTAGTGATCCAAAAACTTTTATATTTTGGGAAAATTCGATGACCGGCCACCTGTCGAAATTTCTCAGTTTTGAGCTATCTCAAATTTGTCAACAAAACTGCCCCTGGAGTGCAAATTATTACTTTTACGGTCATGTCTAGTGTCAGCACATTGTTTTAGACTAATTTCCTAGTGATCCAGAAACTTTTATATTTTGGGAAAATTCAATGACCGGCCGCCTGTCGAAATTTCTCAGTTTTGAGCTATCTCAAATTTGTCAAAAAAACTGCCCCCGGAGCGCAAATTATTACTTTTACGGTCATGTCTAGTGTCAGCACATTGTTTTAGACTAATTTCCTAGTGATCCAAAAACTTTTATATTTTGGGAAAAATCGATGACCGGCCACCTGTCGAAATTTCTCAGTTTTGAGTTATCTCAAATTTGTCAACAAAATTTGCCCCTGGAGTGCAAATTATTACTTTTACGGTCATGTCTAGTGTCAGCACATTGTTTTAGACTAATTTCCTAGTGATCCAGAAACTTTTATATTTTGGGAAAATTCGATGACCGGCCGCCTGTCGAAATTTCTCAGTTTTGAGCTATCTCAAATTTGTCAACAAAACTGCCCCCGGAGCGCAAATTATTACTTTTACGGTCATGTCTAGTGTCAGCACATTGTTTTAGACTAATTTCCTAGTGATCCAAAAACTTTTATATTTTGGGAAAAATCGATGACCGGCCGCCTGTCGAAATTTCTCAGTTTTGACCTATCTCAAATTTGTCAACAAAATTGCTTACGGAGTGCAAATTATTACTTTTACGGTCATGTCTAGTATCAGCACATTGTTTTAGACTAATTTCATAGTGATCCAGAAACTTTTATATTTTGAGAAAAGTCGATGACCGGCCGCCTGTTGCAATTTCTCAGTTTTGAGCTATCTCAAATTTGTCAACAAAACTGCCCCCGGAGTGCAAATTATTACTTTTACTGTCATGTCTAGTGTCAGCACATTGTTTTAGACTAATTTCCTAGTGATCCAGAAACTTTTATATTTTGGGAAAATTCGATGACCGGCCGCCTGTCGAAATTTCTCAGTTTTGAGCTATCTCAAATTTGTCAACAAAACTGCCCCCGGAGTGCAAATTATTACTTTTACGGTCATGTCTAGTGTCAGCACATTGTTTTAGACTAATTTCCTAGTGATCCAAAAACTTTTATATTTTGGGAAAAATCGATGACTGGCCGCCTGTCGAAATTTCTCAGTTTTGAGTTATCTCAAATTTGTCAACAAAATTTGTCCCTGGAGTGCAAATTATTACTTTTACTGTCATGTCTAGTGTCAGCACATTGTTTTAGACTAATTTCCTAGTGATCCAGAAACTTTTATATTTTGGGAAAATTCGATGACCGGCCGCCTGTCGAAATTTCTCAGTTTTGAGCTATCTCAAATTTGTCAACAAAACTGCCCCCGGAGTGCAAATTATTACTTTTACGGTCATGTCTAGTGTCAGCACATTGTTTTAGACTAATTTCCTAGTGATCCAAAAACTTTTATATTTTGGGAAAATTCGATGACCGGCCACCTGTCGAAATTTCTCAGTTTTGAGCTATCTCAAATTTGTCAACAAAACTGCCCCTGGAGTGCAAATTATTACTTTTACGGTCATGTCTAGTGTCAGCACATTGTTTTAGACTAATTTCCTAGTGATCCAGAAACTTTTATATTTTGGGAAAATTCAATGACCGGCCGCCTGTCGAAATTTCTCAGTTTTGAGCTATCTCAAATTTGTCAAAAAAACTGCCCCCGGAGCGCAAATTATTACTTTTACGGTCATGTCTAGTGTCAGCACATTGTTTTAGACTAATTTCCTAGTGATCCAAAAACTTTTATATTTTGGGAAAAATCGATGACCGGCCACCTGTCGAAATTTCTCAGTTTTGAGTTATCTCAAATTTGTCAACAAAATTTGCCCCTGGAGTGCAAATTATTACTTTTACGGTCATGTCTAGTGTCAGCACATTGTTTTAGACTAATTTCCTAGTGATCCAGAAACTTTTATATTTTGGGAAAATTCAATGACCGGCCGCCTGTCGAAATTTCTCAGTTTTGAGCTATCTCAAATTTGTCAAAAAAACTGCCCCCGGAGCGCAAATTATTACTTTTACGGTCATGTCTAGTGTCAGCACATTGTTTTAGACTAATTTCCTAGTGATCCAAAAACTTTTATATTTTGGGAAAAATCGATGACCGGCCGCCTGTCGAAATTTCTCAGTTTTGACCTATCTCAAATTTGTCAACAAAATTGCTTACGGAGTGCAAATTATTACTTTTACGGTCATGTCTAGTATCAGCACATTGTTTTAGACTAATTTCATAGTGATCCAGAAACTTTTATATTTTGAGAAAAGTCGATGACCGGCCGCCTGTTGCAATTTCTCAGTTTTGAGCTATCTCAAATTTGTCAACAAAACTGCCCCCGGAGTGCAAATTATTACTTTTACTGTCATGTCTAGTGTCAGCACATTGTTTTAGACTAATTTCCTAGTGATCCAGAAACTTTTATATTTTGGGAAAATTCGATGACCGGCCGCCTGTCGAAATTTCTCAGTTTTGAGCTATCTCAAATTTGTCAACAAAACTGCCCCCGGAGTGCAAATTATTACTTTTACGGTCATGTCTAGTGTCAGCACATTGTTTTAGACTAATTTCCTAGTGATCCAAAAACTTTTATATTTTGGGAAAAATCGATGACCGGCCGCCTGTCGAAATTTCTCAGTTTTGAGTTATCTCAAATTTGTCAACAAAATTTGTCCCTGGAGTGCAAATGATTACTTTTACGGTCATGTCTAGTGTCAGCACATTGTTTTAGACTAATTTCCTAGTGATCCAGGAACTTTTATATTTTGGGAAAAATCGATGACTGGCCGCCTGTCGAAATTTCTCACTTTTGACCTATCTCAAATTTGTCAACAAAATTGCTTACGGAGTGCAAATTATTACTTTTACAGTCATGTCTAGTATCAGCACATTGTTTTAGACTAATTTCATAGTGATCCAAAAACTTTTATATTTTGGGAAAAGTCGATGACCGGCCGCCTGTCGCAATTTCTCAGTTTCGAGCTATCTCAAATTTGTCAACAAAATTGCCCCCGGAGTGCAAATTATTAGTTTTACGGTCATGTCTAGTGTCAGCACATTGTTTTAGACAAATTTCCTAGTGATCCAGAAACTTTTATATTTTGGGAAAAATCGATGACCGGCCGCCTGTCGCAATTTCTCAGTTTTCAGCTATCTCAAATTTGTCAACAAAACTGCCCCCGGAGTGCAAATTATTACTTTTACGGTCATGTCTAGTGTCAGCACATTGTTTTAGACTAATTTCCTAGTGATCCAGAAACTTTTATATTTTGGGAAAATTCGATGACCGGCCGCCTGTCGAAATTTCTCAGTTTTGAGCTATCTCAAATTTGTCAACAAAACTGCCCCCGGAGCGCAAATTATTACTTTTACGGTCATGTCTAGTGTCAGCACATTGTTTTAGACTAATTTCCTAGTGATCCAAAAACTTTTATATTTTGGGAAAAATCGATGACCGGCCGCCTGTCGAAATTTCTCAGTTTTGACCTATCTCAAATTTGTCAACAAAATTGCTTACGGAGTGCAAATTATTACTTTTACGGTCATGTCTAGTATCAGCACATTGTTTTAGACTAATTTCATAGTGATCCAGAAACTTTTATATTTTGAGAAAAGTCGATGACCGGCCGCCTGTTGCAATTTCTCAGTTTTGAGCTATCTCAAATTTGTCAACAAAACTGCCCCCGGAGTGCAAATTATTACTTTTACTGTCATGTCTAGTGTCAGCACATTGTTTTAGACTAATTTCCTAGTGATCCAGAAACTTTTATATTTTGGGAAAATTCGATGACCGGCCGCCTGTCGAAATTTCTCAGTTTTGAGCTATCTCAAATTTGTCAACAAAACTGCCCCCGGAGTGCAAATTATTACTTTTACGGTCATGTCTAGTGTCAGCACATTGTTTTAGACTAATTTCCTAGTGATCCAAAAACTTTTATATTTTGGGAAAAATCGATGACTGGCCGCCTGTCGAAATTTCTCAGTTTTGAGTTATCTCAAATTTGTCAACAAAATTTGTCCCTGGAGTGCAAATGATTACTTTTACGGTCATGTCTAGTGTCAGCACATTGTTTTAGACTAATTTCCTAGAGATCCAGGAACTTTTATATTTTGGGGAAAATCGATGACTGGCCGCCTATCGAAATTTCTCACTTTTGACCTATCTCAAATTTGTCAACCAAATTGCTTTCGGAGTGCAAATTATTACTTTTACAGTCATGTCTAGTATCAGCACATTGTTTTAGACTAATTTCATAGTGATCCAAAAACTTTTATATTTTGGGAAAAGTCGATGACCGGCCGCCTGTCGCAATTTCTCAGTTTCGAGCTATCTCAAATTTGTCAACAAAACTTCCCCCGGAGTGCAAATTATTACTTTTACGGTCATGTCTAGTGTCAGCACATTGTTTTAGACTAATTTCCTAGTGATCCAGGAACTTTTATATTTTGGGAAAAATCGATGACCGGCCGCCTGTCGAAATTTCTCACTTTTGACCTATCTCAAATTTGTCAACAAAATTGCTTACGGAGTGCAAATTATTACTTTTACAGTCATGTCTAGTATCAGCACATTGTTTTAGACTAATTTCATAGTGATCCAGAAACTTTTATATTTTGGGAAAAGTCGATGACCGGCCGCCTGTCGCAATTTCTCAGTTTTGAGCTATCTCAAATTTGTCAACAAAACTGCCCCCGGAGTGCAAATTATTACTTTTACGGTCATGTCTAGTGTCAGCACATTGTTTTAGACAAATTTCCTAGTGATCCAGAAACTTTTATATTTTGGAAAAAATCGATAACCGGCCGCCTGTCGAAATTTCTCAGTTTTCAGCTATCTCGAATTTGTCAACAAAACTGCCCCCGGAGTGCAAATTATTACTTTTACTGTCATGTCTAGTGTCAGCACATTGTTTTAGACTAATTTCCTAGTGATCCAGAAACTTTTATATTTTGGGAAAATTCGATGACCGGCCGCCTGTCGAAATTTCTCAGTTTTGAGCTATCTCAAATTTGTCAACAAAACTGCCCCTGGAGTGCAAATTATTACTTTTACGGTCATGTCTAGTGTCAGCACATTGTTTTAGACAAATTTCCTAGTGATCCAGAAACTTTTTTATTTTGGGAAAAATCGATAACCGGCCGCCTGTCGAAATTTCTCAGTTTTCAGCTATCTCGAATTTGTCAACAAAACTGCCCCCGGAGTGCAAATTATTACTTTTACTGTCATGTCTAGTGTCAGCACATTGTTTTAGACTAATTTCCTAGTGATCCAGAAACTTTTATATTTTGGGAAAATTTGATGACCGGCCGCCTGTCGAAATTGCTCAGTTTTGAGCTATCTAAAATTTGTCAACAAAACTGCCCCCGGAGTGCAAATTATTACTTTTATGGTCATGGCTGGTGTCAGCACATTGTTTTAGACTAATTTCCTAGTGATCCAGAAACTTTTATATTTTGGGAAAAATCGATGACCGGCCGTCTGTCGAAATTTCTCAGTTTTGAGCTATCTCAAATTTGTCACGAAAACTGCCCCCGGAGTGCAAATTATTACTTTTACGGTCATGTCTAGTGTCAGCACATTGTTTTAGACTAATTTCCTAGTGATCCAAAAACTTTTATATTTTGGGAAAAATCGATGACCGGCCACCTGTCGAAATTTCTCAGTTTTGAGTTATCTCAAATTTGTCAACAAAATTTGCCCCTGGAGTGCAAATTATTACTTTTACGGTCATGTCTAGTGTCAGCACATTGTTTTAGACTAATTTCCTAGTGATCCAGGAACTTTTATATTTTGGGAAAAATCGATGACTGGCCGCCTATCGAAATTTCTCACTTTTGACCTATCTCAAATTTGTCAACAAAATTGCTTACGGAGTGCAAATTATTACTTTTACAGTCATGTCTAGTATCAGCACATTGTTTTAGACTAATTTCATAGTGATCCAAAAACTGTTATATTTTGGGAAAAGTCGATGACCGGCCGCCTGTCGCAATCTCTCAGTTTCGAGCTATCTCAAATTTGTCAACAAAACTTCCCCTGGAGTGCAAATGATTACTTTTACGGTCATGTCTAGTGTCAGCACATTGTTTTAGACTAATTTCCTAGTGATCCAGGAACTTTTATATTTTGGGAAAAATCGATGACTGGCCGCCTGTCGAAATTTCTCACTTTTGACCTATCTCAAATTTGTCAACAAAATTGCTTACGGAGTGCAAATTATTACTTTTACAGTCATGTCTAGTATCAGCACATTGTTTTAGACTAATTTCATAGTGATCCAAAAACTTTTATATTTTGGGAAAAGTCGATGACCGGCCGCCTGTCGCAATTTCTCAGTTTCGAGCTATCTCAAATTTGTCAACAAAATTGCCCCCGGAGTGCAAATTATTAGTTTTACGGTCATGTCTAGTGTCAGCACATTGTTTTAGACAAATTTCCTAGTGATCCAGAAACTTTTATATTTTGGGAAAAATCGATGACCGGCCGCCTGTCGCAATTTCTCAGTTTTCAGCTATCTCAAATTTGTCAACAAAACTGCCCCCGGAGTGCAAATTATTACTTTTACGGTCATGTCTAGTGTCAGCACATTGTTTTAGACTAATTTCCTAGTGATCCAGAAACTTTTATATTTTGGGAAAATTCGATGACCGGCCGCCTGTCGAAATTTCTCAGTTTTGAGCTATCTCAAATTTGTCAACAAAACTGCCCCCGGAGCGCAAATTATTACTTTTACGGTCATGTCTAGTGTCAGCACATTGTTTTAGACTAATTTCCTAGTGATCCAAAAACTTTTATATTTTGGGAAAAATCGATGACCGGCCGCCTGTCGAAATTTCTCAGTTTTGACCTATCTCAAATTTGTCAACAAAATTGCTTACGGAGTGCAAATTATTACTTTTACGGTCATGTCTAGTATCAGCACATTGTTTTAGACTAATTTCATAGTGATCCAGAAACTTTTATATTTTGAGAAAAGTCGATGACCGGCCGCCTGTTGCAATTTCTCAGTTTTGAGCTATCTCAAATTTGTCAACAAAACTGCCCCCGGAGTGCAAATTATTACTTTTACTGTCATGTCTAGTGTCAGCACATTGTTTTAGACTAATTTCCTAGTGATCCAGAAACTTTTATATTTTGGGAAAATTCGATGACCGGCCGCCTGTCGAAATTTCTCAGTTTTGAGCTATCTCAAATTTGTCAACAAAACTGCCCCCGGAGTGCAAATTATTACTTTTACGGTCATGTCTAGTGTCAGCACATTGTTTTAGACTAATTTCCTAGTGATCCAAAAACTTTTATATTTTGGGAAAAATCGATGACTGGCCGCCTGTCGAAATTTCTCAGTTTTGAGTTATCTCAAATTTGTCAACAAAATTTGTCCCTGGAGTGCAAATGATTACTTTTACGGTCATGTCTAGTGTCAGCACATTGTTTTAGACTAATTTCCTAGAGATCCAGGAACTTTTATATTTTGGGGAAAATCGATGACTGGCCGCCTATCGAAATTTCTCACTTTTGACCTATCTCAAATTTGTCAACCAAATTGCTTTCGGAGTGCAAATTATTACTTTTACAGTCATGTCTAGTATCAGCACATTGTTTTAGACTAATTTCATAGTGATCCAAAAACTTTTATATTTTGGGAAAAGTCGATGACCGGCCGCCTGTCGCAATTTCTCAGTTTCGAGCTATCTCAAATTTGTCAACAAAACTTCCCCCGGAGTGCAAATTATTACTTTTACGGTCATGTCTAGTGTCAGCACATTGTTTTAGACTAATTTCCTAGTGATCCAGGAACTTTTATATTTTGGGAAAAATCGATGACCGGCCGCCTGTCGAAATTTCTCACTTTTGACCTATCTCAAATTTGTCAACAAAATTGCTTACGGAGTGCAAATTATTACTTTTACAGTCATGTCTAGTATCAGCACATTGTTTTAGACTAATTTCATAGTGATCCAGAAACTTTTATATTTTGGGAAAAGTCGATGACCGGCCGCCTGTCGCAATTTCTCAGTTTTGAGCTATCTCAAATTTGTCAACAAAACTGCCCCCGGAGTGCAAATTATTACTTTTACGGTCATGTCTAGTGTCAGCACATTGTTTTAGACAAATTTCCTAGTGATCCAGAAACTTTTATATTTTGGAAAAAATCGATAACCGGCCGCCTGTCGAAATTTCTCAGTTTTCAGCTATCTCGAATTTGTCAACAAAACTGCCCCCGGAGTGCAAATTATTACTTTTACTGTCATGTCTAGTGTCAGCACATTGTTTTAGACTAATTTCCTAGTGATCCAGAAACTTTTATATTTTGGGAAAATTCGATGACCGGCCGCCTGTCGAAATTTCTCAGTTTTGAGCTATCTCAAATTTGTCAACAAAACTGCCCCTGGAGTGCAAATTATTACTTTTACGGTCATGTCTAGTGTCAGCACATTGTTTTAGACAAATTTCCTAGTGATCCAGAAACTTTTTTATTTTGGGAAAAATCGATAACCGGCCGCCTGTCGAAATTTCTCAGTTTTCAGCTATCTCGAATTTGTCAACAAAACTGCCCCCGGAGTGCAAATTATTACTTTTACTGTCATGTCTAGTGTCAGCACATTGTTTTAGACTAATTTCCTAGTGATCCAGAAACTTTTATATTTTGGGAAAATTTGATGACCGGCCGCCTGTCGAAATTGCTCAGTTTTGAGCTATCTAAAATTTGTCAACAAAACTGCCCCCGGAGTGCAAATTATTACTTTTATGGTCATGGCTGGTGTCAGCACATTGTTTTAGACTAATTTCCTAGTGATCCAGAAACTTTTATATTTTGGGAAAAATCGATGACCGGCCGTCTGTCGAAATTTCTCAGTTTTGAGCTATCTCAAATTTGTCACGAAAACTGCCCCCGGAGTGCAAATTATTACTTTTACGGTCATGTCTAGTGTCAGCACATTGTTTTAGACTAATTTCCTAGTGATCCAAAAACTTTTATATTTTGGGAAAAATCGATGACCGGCCACCTGTCGAAATTTCTCAGTTTTGAGTTATCTCAAATTTGTCAACAAAATTTGCCCCTGGAGTGCAAATTATTACTTTTACGGTCATGTCTAGTGTCAGCACATTGTTTTAGACTAATTTCCTAGTGATCCAGGAACTTTTATATTTTGGGAAAAATCGATGACTGGCCGCCTATCGAAATTTCTCACTTTTGACCTATCTCAAATTTGTCAACAAAATTGCTTACGGAGTGCAAATTATTACTTTTACAGTCATGTCTAGTATCAGCACATTGTTTTAGACTAATTTCATAGTGATCCAAAAACTGTTATATTTTGGGAAAAGTCGATGACCGGCCGCCTGTCGCAATCTCTCAGTTTCGAGCTATCTCAAATTTGTCAACAAAACTTCCCCCGGAGTGCAAATTATTACTTTTACGGTCATGTCTAGTGTCAGCACATTGTTTTAGACTAATTTCCTAGTGATCCAGGAACTTTTATATTTTGGGAAAAATCGATGACCGGCCGCCTGTCGAAATTTCTCACTTTTGACCTATCTCAAATTTGTCAACAAAATTGCTTACGGAGTGCAAATTATTACTTTTACAGTCATGTCTAGTATCAGCACATTGTTTTAGACTAATTTCATAGTGATCCAGAAACTTTTATATTTTGGGAAAAGTCGATGACCGGCCGCCTGTCGCAATTTCTCAGTTTTGAGCTATCTCAAATTTGTCAACAAAACTGCCCCCGGAGTGCAAATTATTACTTTTACGGTCATGTCTAGTGTCAGCACATTGTTTTAGACAAATTTCCTAGTGATCCAGAAACTTTTATATTTTGGAAAAAATCGATAACCGGCCGCCTGTCGAAATTTCTCAGTTTTCAGCTATCTCGAATTTGTCAACAAAACTGCCCCCGGAGTGCAAATTATTACTTTTACTGTCATGTCTAGTGTCAGCACACTGTTTTAGACTAATTTCCTAGTGATCCAGAAACTTTTATATTTTGGGAAAATTCGATGACCGGCCGCCTGTCGAAATTTCTCAGTTTTGAGCTATCTCAAATTTGTCAACAAAACTGCCCCTGGAGTGCAAATTATTACTTTTACGGTCATGTCTAGTGTCAGCACATTGTTTTAGACAAATTTCCTAGTGATCCAGAAACTTTTATATTTTGGGAAAAATCGATAACCGGCCGCCTGTCGAAATTTCTCAGTTTTCAGCTATCTCGAATTTGTCAACAAAACTGCCCCCGGAGTGCAAATTATTACTTTTACTGTCATGTCTAGTGTCAGCACATTGTTTTAGACTAATTTCCTAGTGATCCAGAAACTTTTATATTTTGGGAAAATTTGATGACCGGCCGCCTGTCGAAATTGCTCAGTTTTGAGCTATCTAAAATTTGTCAACAAAACTGCCCCCGGAGTGCAAATTATTACTTTTATGGTCATGGCTGGTGTCAGCACATTGTTTTAGACTAATTTCCTAGTGATCCAGAAACTTTTATATTTTGGGAAAAATCGATGACCGGCCGTCTGTCGAAATTTCTCAGTTTTGAGCTATCTCAAATTTGTCACGAAAACTGCCCCCGGAGTGCAAATTATTACTTTTACGGTCATGTCTAGTGTCAGCACATTGTTTTAGACTAATTTCCTAGTGATCCAAAAACTTTTATATTTTGGGAAAAATCGATGACCGGCCACCTGTCGAAATTTCTCAGTTTTGAGTTATCTCAAATTTGTCAACAAAATTTGCCCCTGGAGTGCAAATTATTACTTTTACGGTCATGTCTAGTGTCAGCACATTGTTTTAGACTAATTTCCTAGTGATCCAGAAACTTTTATATTTTGGGAAAATTCAATGACCGGCCGCCTGTCGAAATTTCTCAGTTTTGAGTTATCTCAAATTTGTCAACAAAATTTGTCCCTGGAGTGCAAATGATTACTTTTACGGTCATGTCTAGTGTCAGCACATTGTTTTAGACTAATTTCCTAGTGATCCAGGAACTTTTATATTTTGGGAAAAATCGATGACTGGCCGCCTGTCGAAATTTCTCACTTTTGACCTATCTCAAATTTGTCAACAAAATTGCTTACGGAGTGCAAATTATTACTTTTACAGTCATGTCTAGTATCAGCACATTGTTTTAGACTAATTTCATAGTGATCCAAAAACTTTTATATTTTGGGAAAAGTCGATGACCGGCCGCCTGTCGCAATTTCTCAGTTTCGAGCTATCTCAAATTTGTCAACAAAATTGCCCCCGGAGTGCAAATTATTAGTTTTACGGTCATGTCTAGTGTCAGCACATTGTTTTAGACAAATTTCCTAGTGATCCAGAAACTTTTATATTTTGGGAAAAATCGATGACCGGCCGCCTGTCGCAATTTCTCAGTTTTCAGCTATCTCAAATTTGTCAACAAAACTGCCCCCGGAGTGCAAATTATTACTTTTACGGTCATGTCTAGTGTCAGCACATTGTTTTAGACTAATTTCCTAGTGATCCAGAAACTTTTATATTTTGGGAAAATTCGATGACCGGCCGCCTGTCGAAATTTCTCAGTTTTGAGCTATCTCAAATTTGTCAACAAAACTGCCCCCGGAGTGCAAATTATTACTTTTACGGTCATGTCTAGTGTCAGCACATTGTTTTAGACTAATTTCCTAGTGATCCAAAAACTTTTATATTTTGGGAAAAATCGATGACTGGCCGCCTGTCGAAATTTCTCAGTTTTGAGTTATCTCAAATTTGTCAACAAAATTTGTCCCTGGAGTGCAAATGATTACTTTTACTGTCATGTCTAGTGTCAGCACATTGTTTTAGACTAATTTCCTAGTGATCCAGAAACTTTTATATTTTGGGAAAATTCGATGACCGGCCGCCTGTCGAAATTTCTCAGTTTTGAGCTATCTCAAATTTGTCAACAAAACTGCCCCCGGAGTGCAAATTATTACTTTTACGGTCATGTCTAGTGTCAGCACATTGTTTTAGACTAATTTCCTAGTGATCCAAAAACTTTTATATTTTGGGAAAATTCGATGACCGGCCACCTGTCGAAATTTCTCAGTTTTGAGCTATCTCAAATTTGTCAACAAAACTGCCCCTGGAGTGCAAATTATTACTTTTACGGTCATGTCTAGTGTCAGCACATTGTTTTAGACTAATTTCCTAGTGATCCAGAAACTTTTATATTTTGGGAAAATTCAATGACCGGCCGCCTGTCGAAATTTCTCAGTTTTGAGCTATCTCAAATTTGTCAAAAAAACTGCCCCCGGAGCGCAAATTATTACTTTTACGGTCATGTCTAGTGTCAGCACATTGTTTTAGACTAATTTCCTAATGATCCAAAAACTTTTATATTTTGGGAAAAATCGATGACCGGCCACCTGTCGAAATTTCTCAGTTTTGAGTTATCTCAAATTTGTCAACAAAATTTGCCCCTGGAGTGCAAATTATTACTTTTACGGTCATGTCTAGTGTCAGCACATTGTTTTAGACTAATTTCCTAGTGATCCAGAAACTTTTATATTTTGGGAAAATTCGATGACCGGCCGCCTGTCGAAATTTCTCAGTTTTGAGCTATCTCAAATTTGTCAACAAAACTGCCCCCGGAGCGCAAATTATTACTTTTACGGTCATGTCTAGTGTCAGCACATTGTTTTAGACTAATTTCCTAGTGATCCAAAAACTTTTATATTTTGGGAAAAATCGATGACCGGCCGCCTGTCGAAATTTCTCAGTTTTGACCTATCTCAAATTTGTCAACAAAATTGCTTACGGAGTGCAAATTATTACTTTTACGGTCATGTCTAGTATCAGCACATTGTTTTAGACTAATTTCATAGTGATCCAGAAACTTTTATATTTTGAGAAAAGTCGATGACCGGCCGCCTGTTGCAATTTCTCAGTTTTGAGCTATCTCAAATTTGTCAACAAAACTGCCCCCGGAGTGCAAATTATTACTTTTACTGTCATGTCTAGTGTCAGCACATTGTTTTAGACTAATTTCCTAGTGATCCAGAAACTTTTATATTTTGGGAAAATTCGATGACCGGCCGCCTGTCGAAATTTCTCAGTTTTGAGCTATCTCAAATTTGTCAACAAAACTGCCCCCGGAGTGCAAATTATTACTTTTACGGTCATGTCTAGTGTCAGCACATTGTTTTAGACTAATTTCCTAGTGATCCAAAAACTTTTATATTTTGGGAAAAATCGATGACTGGCCGCCTGTCGAAATTTCTCAGTTTTGAGTTATCTCAAATTTGTCAACAAAATTTGTCCCTGGAGTGCAAATTATTACTTTTACTGTCATGTCTAGTGTCAGCACATTGTTTTAGACTAATTTCCTAGTGATCCAGAAACTTTTATATTTTGGGAAAATTCGATGACCGGCCGCCTGTCGAAATTTCTCAGTTTTGAGCTATCTCAAATTTGTCAACAAAACTGCCCCCGGAGTGCAAATTATTACTTTTACGGTCATGTCTAGTGTCAGCACATTGTTTTAGACTAATTTCCTAGTGATCCAAAAACTTTTATATTTTGGGAAAATTCGATGACCGGCCACCTGTCGAAATTTCTCAGTTTTGAGCTATCTCAAATTTGTCAACAAAACTGCCCCTGGAGTGCAAATTATTACTTTTACGGTCATGTCTAGTGTCAGCACATTGTTTTAGACTAATTTCCTAGTGATCCAGAAACTTTTATATTTTGGGAAAATTCAATGACCGGCCGCCTGTCGAAATTTCTCAGTTTTGAGCTATCTCAAATTTGTCAAAAAAACTGCCCCCGGAGCGCAAATTATTACTTTTACGGTCATGTCTAGTGTCAGCACATTGTTTTAGACTAATTTCCTAGTGATCCAAAAACTTTTATATTTTGGGAAAAATCGATGACCGGCCACCTGTCGAAATTTCTCAGTTTTGAGTTATCTCAAATTTGTCAACAAAATTTGCCCCTGGAGTGCAAATTATTACTTTTACGGTCATGTCTAGTGTCAGCACATTGTTTTAGACTAATTTCCTAGTGATCCAGAAACTTTTATATTTTGGGAAAATTCAATGACCGGCCGCCTGTCGAAATTTCTCAGTTTTGAGCTATCTCAAATTTGTCAAAAAAACTGCCCCCGGAGCGCAAATTATTACTTTTACGGTCATGTCTAGTGTCAGCACATTGTTTTAGACTAATTTCCTAGTGATCCAAAAACTTTTATATTTTGGGAAAAATCGATGACCGGCCGCCTGTCGAAATTTCTCAGTTTTGACCTATCTCAAATTTGTCAACAAAATTGCTTACGGAGTGCAAATTATTACTTTTACGGTCATGTCTAGTATCAGCACATTGTTTTAGACTAATTTCATAGTGATCCAGAAACTTTTATATTTTGAGAAAAGTCGATGACCGGCCGCCTGTTGCAATTTCTCAGTTTTGAGCTATCTCAAATTTGTCAACAAAACTGCCCCCGGAGTGCAAATTATTACTTTTACTGTCATGTCTAGTGTCAGCACATTGTTTTAGACTAATTTCCTAGTGATCCAGAAACTTTTATATTTTGGGAAAATTCGATGACCGGCCGCCTGTCGAAATTTCTCAGTTTTGAGCTATCTCAAATTTGTCAACAAAACTGCCCCCGGAGTGCAAATTATTACTTTTACGGTCATGTCTAGTGTCAGCACATTGTTTTAGACTAATTTCCTAGTGATCCAAAAACTTTTATATTTTGGGAAAAATCGATGACCGGCCGCCTGTCGAAATTTCTCAGTTTTGAGTTATCTCAAATTTGTCAACAAAATTTGTCCCTGGAGTGCAAATGATTACTTTTACGGTCATGTCTAGTGTCAGCACATTGTTTTAGACTAATTTCCTAGTGATCCAGGAACTTTTATATTTTGGGAAAAATCGATGACTGGCCGCCTGTCGAAATTTCTCACTTTTGACCTATCTCAAATTTGTCAACAAAATTGCTTACGGAGTGCAAATTATTACTTTTACAGTCATGTCTAGTATCAGCACATTGTTTTAGACTAATTTCATAGTGATCCAAAAACTTTTATATTTTGGGAAAAGTCGATGACCGGCCGCCTGTCGCAATTTCTCAGTTTCGAGCTATCTCAAATTTGTCAACAAAATTGCCCCCGGAGTGCAAATTATTAGTTTTACGGTCATGTCTAGTGTCAGCACATTGTTTTAGACAAATTTCCTAGTGATCCAGAAACTTTTATATTTTGGGAAAAATCGATGACCGGCCGCCTGTCGCAATTTCTCAGTTTTCAGCTATCTCAAATTTGTCAACAAAACTGCCCCCGGAGTGCAAATTATTACTTTTACGGTCATGTCTAGTGTCAGCACATTGTTTTAGACTAATTTCCTAGTGATCCAGAAACTTTTATATTTTGGGAAAATTCGATGACCGGCCGCCTGTCGAAATTTCTCAGTTTTGAGCTATCTCAAATTTGTCAACAAAACTGCCCCCGGAGCGCAAATTATTACTTTTACGGTCATGTCTAGTGTCAGCACATTGTTTTAGACTAATTTCCTAGTGATCCAAAAACTTTTATATTTTGGGAAAAATCGATGACCGGCCGCCTGTCGAAATTTCTCAGTTTTGACCTATCTCAAATTTGTCAACAAAATTGCTTACGGAGTGCAAATTATTACTTTTACGGTCATGTCTAGTATCAGCACATTGTTTTAGACTAATTTCATAGTGATCCAGAAACTTTTATATTTTGAGAAAAGTCGATGACCGGCCGCCTGTTGCAATTTCTCAGTTTTGAGCTATCTCAAATTTGTCAACAAAACTGCCCCCGGAGTGCAAATTATTACTTTTACTGTCATGTCTAGTGTCAGCACATTGTTTTAGACTAATTTCCTAGTGATCCAGAAACTTTTATATTTTGGGAAAATTCGATGACCGGCCGCCTGTCGAAATTTCTCAGTTTTGAGCTATCTCAAATTTGTCAACAAAACTGCCCCCGGAGTGCAAATTATTACTTTTACGGTCATGTCTAGTGTCAGCACATTGTTTTAGACTAATTTCCTAGTGATCCAAAAACTTTTATATTTTGGGAAAAATCGATGACTGGCCGCCTGTCGAAATTTCTCAGTTTTGAGTTATCTCAAATTTGTCAACAAAATTTGTCCCTGGAGTGCAAATGATTACTTTTACGGTCATGTCTAGTGTCAGCACATTGTTTTAGACTAATTTCCTAGAGATCCAGGAACTTTTATATTTTGGGGAAAATCGATGACTGGCCGCCTATCGAAATTTCTCACTTTTGACCTATCTCAAATTTGTCAACCAAATTGCTTTCGGAGTGCAAATTATTACTTTTACAGTCATGTCTAGTATCAGCACATTGTTTTAGACTAATTTCATAGTGATCCAAAAACTTTTATATTTTGGGAAAAGTCGATGACCGGCCGCCTGTCGCAATTTCTCAGTTTCGAGCTATCTCAAATTTGTCAACAAAACTTCCCCCGGAGTGCAAATTATTACTTTTACGGTCATGTCTAGTGTCAGCACATTGTTTTAGACTAATTTCCTAGTGATCCAGGAACTTTTATATTTTGGGAAAAATCGATGACCGGCCGCCTGTCGAAATTTCTCACTTTTGACCTATCTCAAATTTGTCAACAAAATTGCTTACGGAGTGCAAATTATTACTTTTACAGTCATGTCTAGTATCAGCACATTGTTTTAGACTAATTTCATAGTGATCCAGAAACTTTTATATTTTGGGAAAAGTCGATGACCGGCCGCCTGTCGCAATTTCTCAGTTTTGAGCTATCTCAAATTTGTCAACAAAACTGCCCCCGGAGTGCAAATTATTACTTTTACGGTCATGTCTAGTGTCAGCACATTGTTTTAGACAAATTTCCTAGTGATCCAGAAACTTTTATATTTTGGAAAAAATCGATAACCGGCCGCCTGTCGAAATTTCTCAGTTTTCAGCTATCTCGAATTTGTCAACAAAACTGCCCCCGGAGTGCAAATTATTACTTTTACTGTCATGTCTAGTGTCAGCACATTGTTTTAGACTAATTTCCTAGTGATCCAGAAACTTTTATATTTTGGGAAAATTCGATGACCGGCCGCCTGTCGAAATTTCTCAGTTTTGAGCTATCTCAAATTTGTCAACAAAACTGCCCCTGGAGTGCAAATTATTACTTTTACGGTCATGTCTAGTGTCAGCACATTGTTTTAGACAAATTTCCTAGTGATCCAGAAACTTTTTTATTTTGGGAAAAATCGATAACCGGCCGCCTGTCGAAATTTCTCAGTTTTCAGCTATCTCGAATTTGTCAACAAAACTGCCCCCGGAGTGCAAATTATTACTTTTACTGTCATGTCTAGTGTCAGCACATTGTTTTAGACTAATTTCCTAGTGATCCAGAAACTTTTATATTTTGGGAAAATTTGATGACCGGCCGCCTGTCGAAATTGCTCAGTTTTGAGCTATCTAAAATTTGTCAACAAAACTGCCCCCGGAGTGCAAATTATTACTTTTATGGTCATGGCTGGTGTCAGCACATTGTTTTAGACTAATTTCCTAGTGATCCAGAAACTTTTATATTTTGGGAAAAATCGATGACCGGCCGTCTGTCGAAATTTCTCAGTTTTGAGCTATCTCAAATTTGTCACGAAAACTGCCCCCGGAGTGCAAATTATTACTTTTACGGTCATGTCTAGTGTCAGCACATTGTTTTAGACTAATTTCCTAGTGATCCAAAAACTTTTATATTTTGGGAAAAATCGATGACCGGCCACCTGTCGAAATTTCTCAGTTTTGAGTTATCTCAAATTTGTCAACAAAATTTGCCCCTGGAGTGCAAATTATTACTTTTACGGTCATGTCTAGTGTCAGCACATTGTTTTAGACTAATTTCCTAGTGATCCAGGAACTTTTATATTTTGGGAAAAATCGATGACTGGCCGCCTATCGAAATTTCTCACTTTTGACCTATCTCAAATTTGTCAACAAAATTGCTTACGGAGTGCAAATTATTACTTTTACAGTCATGTCTAGTATCAGCACATTGTTTTAGACTAATTTCATAGTGATCCAAAAACTGTTATATTTTGGGAAAAGTCGATGACCGGCCGCCTGTCGCAATCTCTCAGTTTCGAGCTATCTCAAATTTGTCAACAAAACTTCCCCCGGAGTGCAAATTATTACTTTTACGGTCATGTCTAGTGTCAGCACATTGTTTTAGACTAATTTCCTAGTGATCCAGGAACTTTTATATTTTGGGAAAAATCGATGACCGGCCGCCTGTCGAAATTTCTCACTTTTGACCTATCTCAAATTTGTCAACAAAATTGCTTACGGAGTGCAAATTATTACTTTTACAGTCATGTCTAGTATCAGCACATTGTTTTAGACTAATTTCATAGTGATCCAGAAACTTTTATATTTTGGGAAAAGTCGATGACCGGCCGCCTGTCGCAATTTCTCAGTTTTGAGCTATCTCAAATTTGTCAACAAAACTGCCCCCGGAGTGCAAATTATTACTTTTACGGTCATGTCTAGTGTCAGCACATTGTTTTAGACAAATTTCCTAGTGATCCAGAAACTTTTATATTTTGGAAAAAATCGATAACCGGCCGCCTGTCGAAATTTCTCAGTTTTCAGCTATCTCGAATTTGTCAACAAAACTGCCCCCGGAGTGCAAATTATTACTTTTACTGTCATGTCTAGTGTCAGCACACTGTTTTAGACTAATTTCCTAGTGATCCAGAAACTTTTATATTTTGGGAAAATTCGATGACCGGCCGCCTGTCGAAATTTCTCAGTTTTGAGCTATCTCAAATTTGTCAACAAAACTGCCCCTGGAGTGCAAATTATTACTTTTACGGTCATGTCTAGTGTCAGCACATTGTTTTAGACAAATTTCCTAGTGATCCAGAAACTTTTATATTTTGGGAAAAATCGATAACCGGCCGCCTGTCGAAATTTCTCAGTTTTCAGCTATCTCGAATTTGTCAACAAAACTGCCCCCGGAGTGCAAATTATTACTTTTACTGTCATGTCTAGTGTCAGCACATTGTTTTAGACTAATTTCCTAGTGATCCAGAAACTTTTATATTTTGGGAAAATTTGATGACCGGCCGCCTGTCGAAATTGCTCAGTTTTGAGCTATCTAAAATTTGTCAACAAAACTGCCCCCGGAGTGCAAATTATTACTTTTATGGTCATGGCTGGTGTCAGCACATTGTTTTAGACTAATTTCCTAGTGATCCAGAAACTTTTATATTTTGGGAAAAATCGATGACCGGCCGTCTGTCGAAATTTCTCAGTTTTGAGCTATCTCAAATTTGTCACGAAAACTGCCCCCGGAGTGCAAATTATTACTTTTACGGTCATGTCTAGTGTCAGCACATTGTTTTAGACTAATTTCCTAGTGATCCAAAAACTTTTATATTTTGGGAAAAATCGATGACCGGCCACCTGTCGAAATTTCTCAGTTTTGAGTTATCTCAAATTTGTCAACAAAATTTGCCCCTGGAGTGCAAATTATTACTTTTACGGTCATGTCTAGTGTCAGCACATTGTTTTAGACTAATTTCCTAGTGATCCAGAAACTTTTATATTTTGGGAAAATTCAATGACCGGCCGCCTGTCGAAATTTCTCAGTTTTGAGCTATCTCAAATTTGTCAAAAAAACTGCCCCCGGAGCGCAAATTATTACTTTTACGGTCATGTCTAGTGTCAGCACATTGTTTTAGACTAATTTCCTAGTGATCCGAAAACTTTTATATTTTGGGAAAAATCGATGACCGGCCGCCTGTCAAAATTTCTCAGTTTTGACCTATCTCAAATTTGTCAACAAAATTGCTTACGGAGTGCAAATTATTACTTTTACGGTCATGTCTAGTATCAGCACATTGTTTTAGACTAATTTCATAGTGATCCAGAAACTTTTATATTTTGAGAAAAGTCGATGACCGGCCGCCTGTTGCAATTTCTCAGTTTTGAGCTATCTCAAATTTGTCAACAAAACTGCCCCCGGAGTGCAAATTATTACTTTTACTGTCATGTCTAGTGTCAGCACATTGTTTTAGACTAATTTCCTAGTGATCCAGAAACTTTTATATTTTGGGAAAATTCGATGACCGGCCGCCTGTCGAAATGTCTCAGTTTTGAGCTATCTCAAATTTGTCAACAAAACTGCCCCCGGAGTGCAAATTATTACTTTTACGGTCATGTCTAGTGTCAGCACATTGTTTTAGACTAATTTCCTAGTGATCCAAAAACTTTTATATTTTGGGAAAAATCGATGACCGGCCGCCTGTCGAAATTTCTCAGTTTTGAGTTATCTCAAATTTGTCAACAAAATTTGTCCCTGGAGTGCAAATGATTACTTTTACGGTCATGTCTAGTGTCAGCACATTGTTTTAGACTAATTTCCTAGTGATCCAGGAACTTTTATATTTTGGGAAAAATCGATGACTGGCCGCCTGTCGAAATTTCTCACTTTTGACCTATCTCAAATTTGTCAACAAAATTGCTTACGGAGTGCAAATTATTACTTTTACAGTCATGTCTAGTATCAGCACATTGTTTTAGACTAATTTCATAGTGATCCAAAAACTTTTATATTTTGGGAAAAGTCGATGACCGGCCGCCTGTCGCAATTTCTCAGTTTCGAGCTATCTCAAATTTGTCAACAAAATTGCCCCCGGAGTGCAAATTATTAGTTTTACGGTCATGTCTAGTGTCAGCACATTGTTTTAGACAAATTTCCTAGTGATCCAGAAACTTTTATATTTTGGGAAAAATCGATGACCGGCCGCCTGTCGCAATTTCTCAGTTTTCAGCTATCTCAAATTTGTCAACAAAACTGCCCCCGGAGTGCAAATTATTACTTTTACGGTCATGTCTAGTGTCAGCACATTGTTTTAGACTAATTTCCTAGTGATCTAGAAACTTTTATATTTTGGGAAAATTCGATGACCGACCGCCTGTCGAAATTTCTCAGTTTTGAGCTATCTCAAATTTGTCAACAAAACTGCCCCCGGAGCGCAAATTATTACTTTTACGGTCATGTCTAGTGTCAGCACATTGTTTTAGACTAATTTCCTAGTGATCCAAAAACTTTTATATTTTGGGAAAAATCGATGACCGGCCGCCTGTCGAAATTTCTCAGTTTTGACCTATCTCAAATTTGTCAACAAAATTGCTTACGGAGTGCAAATTATTACTTTTACGGTCATGTCTAGTATCAGCACATTGTTTTAGACTAATTTCATAGTGATCCAGAAACTTTTATATTTTGAGAAAAGTCGATGACCGGCCGCCTGTTGCAATTTCTCAGTTTTGAGCTATCTCAAATTTGTCAACAAAACTGCCCCCGGAGTGCAAATTATTACTTTTACTGTCATGTCTAGTGTCAGCACATTGTTTTAGACTAATTTCCTAGTGATCCAGAAACTTTTATATTTTGGGAAAATTCGATGACCGGCCGCCTGTCGAAATTTCTCAGTTTTGAGCTATCTCAAATTTGTCAACAAAACTGCCCCCGGAGTGCAAATTATTACTTTTACGGTCATGTCTAGTGTCAGCACATTGTTTTAGACTAATTTCCTAGTGATCCAAAAACTTTTATATTTTGGGAAAAATCGATGACCGGCCGCCTGTCGCAATTTCTCAGTTTTGAGCTATCTCAAATTTGTCAACAAAATTGCTTACGGAGTGCAAATTATTACTTTTACAGTCATGTCTAGTATCAGCACATTGTTTTAGACTAATTTCATAGTGATCCAAAAACTTTTATATTTTGGGAAAAATCGATGACCGGCCGCCTGTCGCAATTTCTCAGTTTCGAGCTATCTCAAATTTGTCAACAAAACTGCCCCCGGAGTGCAAATTATTACTTTTACGGTCATGTCTAGTGTCAGCACATTGTTTTAGACAAATTTCCTAGTGATCCAAAAACTTTTATATTTTGGGAAAAATCGATGACCGGCCGCCTGTCGAAATTTCTCAGTTTTGAGTTATCTCAAATTTGTCAACAAAATTTGCCCCTGGAGTGCAAATTATTACTTTTACGGTCATGTCTAGTGTCAGCACATTGTTTTAGACAAATTTCCTAGTGATCCAGAAACTTTTATATTTTGGGAAAAATCGATAACCGGCCGCCTGTCGAAATTTCTCAGTTTTCAGCTATCTCGAATTTGTCAACAAAACTGCCCCCGGAGTGCAAATTATTACTTTTACTGTCATGTCTAGTGTCAGCACATTGTTTTAGACTAATTTCCTAGTGATCCAGAAACTTTTATATTTTGGGAAAATTTGATGACCGGCCGCCTGTCGAAATTGCTCAGTTTTGAGCTATCTAAAATTTGTCAACAAAACTGCCCCCGGAGTGCAAATTATTACTTTTATGGTCATGGCTGGTGTCAGCACATTGTTTTAGACTAATTTCCTAGTGATCCAGAAACTTTTATATTTTGGGAAAAATCGATGACCGGCCGTCTGTCGAAATTTCTCAGTTTTGAGCTATCTCAAATTTGTCACGAAAACTGCCCCCGGAGTGCAAATTATTACTTTTACGGTCATGTCTAGTGTCAGCACATTGTTTTAGACTAATTTCCTAGTGATCCAAAAACTTTTATATTTTGGGAAAAATCGATGACCGGCCACCTGTCGAAATTTCTCAGTTTTGAGTTATCTCAAATTTGTCAACAAAATTTGCCCCTGGAGTGCAAATTATTACTTTTACGGTCATGTCTAGTGTCAGCACATTGTTTTAGACTAATTTCCTAGTGATCCAGAAACTTTTATATTTTGGGAAAATTCAATGACCGGCCGCCTGTCGAAATTTCTCAGTTTTGAGCTATCTCAAATTTGTCAAAAAAACTGCCCCCGGAGCGCAAATTATTACTTTTACGGTCATGTCTAGTGTCAGCACATTGTTTTAGACTAATTTCCTAGTGATCCGAAAACTTTTATATTTTGGGAAAAATCGATGACCGGCCGCCTGTCAAAATTTCTCAGTTTTGACCTATCTCAAATTTGTCAACAAAATTGCTTACGGAGTGCAAATTATTACTTTTACGGTCATGTCTAGTATCAGCACATTGTTTTAGACTAATTTCATAGTGATCCAGAAACTTTTATATTTTGAGAAAAGTCGATGACCGGCCGCCTGTTGCAATTTCTCAGTTTTGAGCTATCTCAAATTTGTCAACAAAACTGCCCCCGGAGTGCAAATTATTACTTTTACTGTCATGTCTAGTGTCAGCACATTGTTTTAGACTAATTTCCTAGTGATCCAGAAACTTTTATATTTTGGGAAAATTCGATGACCGGCCGCCTGTCGAAATGTCTCAGTTTTGAGCTATCTCAAATTTGTCAACAAAACTGCCCCCGGAGTGCAAATTATTACTTTTACGGTCATGTCTAGTGTCAGCACATTGTTTTAGACTAATTTCCTAGTGATCCAAAAACTTTTATATTTTGGGAAAAATCGATGACCGGCCGCCTGTCGAAATTTCTCAGTTTTGAGTTATCTCAAATTTGTCAACAAAATTTGTCCCTGGAGTGCAAATGATTACTTTTACGGTCATGTCTAGTGTCAGCACATTGTTTTAGACTAATTTCCTAGTGATCCAGGAACTTTTATATTTTGGGAAAAATCGATGACTGGCCGCCTGTCGAAATTTCTCACTTTTGACCTATCTCAAATTTGTCAACAAAATTGCTTACGGAGTGCAAATTATTACTTTTACAGTCATGTCTAGTATCAGCACATTGTTTTAGACTAATTTCATAGTGATCCAAAAACTTTTATATTTTGGGAAAAGTCGATGACCGGCCGCCTGTCGCAATTTCTCAGTTTCGAGCTATCTCAAATTTGTCAACAAAATTGCCCCCGGAGTGCAAATTATTAGTTTTACGGTCATGTCTAGTGTCAGCACATTGTTTTAGACAAATTTCCTAGTGATCCAGAAACTTTTATATTTTGGGAAAAATCGATGACCGGCCGCCTGTCGCAATTTCTCAGTTTTCAGCTATCTCAAATTTGTCAACAAAACTGCCCCCGGAGTGCAAATTATTACTTTTACGGTCATGTCTAGTGTCAGCACATTGTTTTAGACTAATTTCCTAGTGATCCAGAAACTTTTATATTTTGGGAAAATTCGATGACCGACCGCCTGTCGAAATTTCTCAGTTTTGAGCTATCTCAAATTTGTCAACAAAACTGCCCCCGGAGCGCAAATTATTACTTTTACGGTCATGTCTAGTGTCAGCACATTGTTTTAGACTAATTTCCTAGTGATCCAAAAACTTTTATATTTTGGGAAAAATCGATGACCGGCCGCCTGTCGAAATTTCTCAGTTTTGACCTATCTCAAATTTGTCAACAAAATTGCTTACGGAGTGCAAATTATTACTTTTACGGTCATGTCTAGTATCAGCACATTGTTTTAGACTAATTTCATAGTGATCCAGAAACTTTTATATTTTGAGAAAAGTCGATGACCGGCCGCCTGTTGCAATTTCTCAGTTTTGAGCTATCTCAAATTTGTCAACAAAACTGCCCCCGGAGTGCAAATTATTACTTTTACTGTCATGTCTAGTGTCAGCACATTGTTTTAGACTAATTTCCTAGTGATCCAGAAACTTTTATATTTTGGGAAAATTCGATGACCGGCCGCCTGTCGAAATTTCTCAGTTTTGAGCTATCTCAAATTTGTCAACAAAACTGCCCCCGGAGTGCAAATTATTACTTTTACGGTCATGTCTAGTGTCAGCACATTGTTTTAGACTAATTTCCTAGTGATCCAAAAACTTTTATATTTTGAGAAAAATCGATGACTGGCCGCCTGTCGAAATTTCTCAGTTTTGAGTTATCTCAAATTTGTCAACAAAATTTGTCCCTGGAGTGCAAATGATTACTTTTACGGTCATGTCTAGTGTCAGCACATTGTTTTAGACTAATTTCCTAGTGATCCAGAAACTTTTATATTTTGGGAAAATTCAATGACCGGCCGCCTGTCGAAATTTCTCAGTTTTGAGCTATCTCAAATTTGTCAAAAAAACTGCCCCCGGAGCGCAAATTATTACTTTTACGGTCATGTCTAGTGTCAGCACATTGTTTTAGACTAATTTCCTAGTGATCCAAAAACTTTTATATTTTGGGAAAAATCGATGACCGGCCACCTGTCGAAATTTCTCAGTTTTGAGTTATCTCAAATTTGTCAACAAAATTTGCCCCTGGAGTGCAAATTATTACTTTTACGGTCATGTCTAGTGTCAGCACATTGTTTTAGACTAATTTCCTAGTGATCCAGAAACTTTTATATTTTGGGAAAATTCAATGACCGGCCGCCTGTCGAAATTTCTCAGTTTTGAGCTATCTCAAATTTGTCAAAAAAACTGCCCCCGGAGCGCAAATTATTACTTTTACGGTCATGTCTAGTGTCAGCACATTGTTTTAGACTAATTTCCTAGTGATCCAAAAACTTTTATATTTTGGGAAAAATCGATGACCGGCCGCCTGTCGAAATTTCTCAGTTTTGACCTATCTCAAATTTGTCAACAAAATTGCTTACGGAGTGCAAATTATTACTTTTACGGTCATGTCTAGTATCAGCACATTGTTTTAGACTAATTTCATAGTGATCCAGAAACTTTTATATTTTGAGAAAAGTCGATGACCGGCCGCCTGTTGCAATTTCTCAGTTTTGAGCTATCTCAAATTTGTCAACAAAACTGCCCCCGGAGTGCAAATTATTACTTTTACTGTCATGTCTAGTGTCAGCACATTGTTTTAGACTAATTTCCTAGTGATCCAGAAACTTTTATATTTTGGGAAAATTCGATGACCGGCCGCCTGTCGAAATTTCTCAGTTTTGAGCTATCTCAAATTTGTCAACAAAACTGCCCCCGGAGTGCAAATTATTACTTTTACGGTCATGTCTAGTGTCAGCACATTGTTTTAGACTAATTTCCTAGTGATCCAAAAACTTTTATATTTTGGGAAAAATCGATGACCGGCCGCCTGTCGAAATTTCTCAGTTTTGAGTTATCTCAAATTTGTCAACAAAATTTGTCCCTGGAGTGCAAATGATTACTTTTACGGTCATGTCTAGTGTCAGCACATTGTTTTAGACTAATTTCCTAGTGATCCAGGAACTTTTATATTTTGGGAAAAATCGATGACTGGCCGCCTGTCGAAATTTCTCACTTTTGACCTATCTCAAATTTGTCAACAAAATTGCTTACGGAGTGCAAATTATTACTTTTACAGTCATGTCTAGTATCAGCACATTGTTTTAGACTAATTTCATAGTGATCCAAAAACTTTTATATTTTGGGAAAAGTCGATGACCGGCCGCCTGTCGCAATTTCTCAGTTTCGAGCTATCTCAAATTTGTCAACAAAATTGCCCCCGGAGTGCAAATTATTAGTTTTACGGTCATGTCTAGTGTCAGCACATTGTTTTAGACAAATTTCCTAGTGATCCAGAAACTTTTATATTTTGGGAAAAATCGATGACCGGCCGCCTGTCGCAATTTCTCAGTTTTCAGCTATCTCAAATTTGTCAACAAAACTGCCCCCGGAGTGCAAATTATTACTTTTACGGTCATGTCTAGTGTCAGCACATTGTTTTAGACTAATTTCCTAGTGATCCAGAAACTTTTATATTTTGGGAAAATTCGATGACCGGCCGCCTGTCGAAATTTCTCAGTTTTGAGCTATCTCAAATTTGTCAACAAAACTGCCCCCGGAGCGCAAATTATTACTTTTACGGTCATGTCTAGTGTCAGCACATTGTTTTAGACTAATTTCCTAGTGATCCAAAAACTTTTATATTTTGGGAAAAATCGATGACCGGCCGCCTGTCGAAATTTCTCAGTTTTGACCTATCTCAAATTTGTCAACAAAATTGCTTACGGAGTGCAAATTATTACTTTTACGGTCATGTCTAGTATCAGCACATTGTTTTAGACTAATTTCATAGTGATCCAGAAACTTTTATATTTTGAGAAAAGTCGATGACCGGCCGCCTGTTGCAATTTCTCAGTTTTGAGCTATCTCAAATTTGTCAACAAAACTGCCCCCGGAGTGCAAATTATTACTTTTACTGTCATGTCTAGTGTCAGCACATTGTTTTAGACTAATTTCCTAGTGATCCAGAAACTTTTATATTTTGGGAAAATTCGATGACCGGCCGCCTGTCGAAATTTCTCAGTTTTGAGCTATCTCAAATTTGTCAACAAAACTGCCCCCGGAGTGCAAATTATTACTTTTACGGTCATGTCTAGTGTCAGCACATTGTTTTAGACTAATTTCCTAGTGATCCAAAAACTTTTATATTTTGGGAAAAATCGATGACTGGCCGCCTGTCGAAATTTCTCAGTTTTGAGTTATCTCAAATTTGTCAACAAAATTTGTCCCTGGAGTGCAAATGATTACTTTTACGGTCATGTCTAGTGTCAGCACATTGTTTTAGACTAATTTCCTAGAGATCCAGGAACTTTTATATTTTGGGGAAAATCGATGACTGGCCGCCTATCGAAATTTCTCACTTTTGACCTATCTCAAATTTGTCAACCAAATTGCTTTCGGAGTGCAAATTATTACTTTTACAGTCATGTCTAGTATCAGCACATTGTTTTAGACTAATTTCATAGTGATCCAAAAACTTTTATATTTTGGGAAAAGTCGATGACCGGCCGCCTGTCGCAATTTCTCAGTTTCGAGCTATCTCAAATTTGTCAACAAAACTTCCCCCGGAGTGCAAATTATTACTTTTACGGTCATGTCTAGTGTCAGCACATTGTTTTAGACTAATTTCCTAGTGATCCAGGAACTTTTATATTTTGGGAAAAATCGATGACCGGCCGCCTGTCGAAATTTCTCACTTTTGACCTATCTCAAATTTGTCAACAAAATTGCTTACGGAGTGCAAATTATTACTTTTACAGTCATGTCTAGTATCAGCACATTGTTTTAGACTAATTTCATAGTGATCCAGAAACTTTTATATTTTGGGAAAAGTCGATGACCGGCCGCCTGTCGCAATTTCTCAGTTTTGAGCTATCTCAAATTTGTCAACAAAACTGCCCCCGGAGTGCAAATTATTACTTTTACGGTCATGTCTAGTGTCAGCACATTGTTTTAGACAAATTTCCTAGTGATCCAGAAACTTTTATATTTTGGAAAAAATCGATAACCGGCCGCCTGTCGAAATTTCTCAGTTTTCAGCTATCTCGAATTTGTCAACAAAACTGCCCCCGGAGTGCAAATTATTACTTTTACTGTCATGTCTAGTGTCAGCACATTGTTTTAGACTAATTTCCTAGTGATCCAGAAACTTTTATATTTTGGGAAAATTCGATGACCGGCCGCCTGTCGAAATTTCTCAGTTTTGAGCTATCTCAAATTTGTCAACAAAACTGCCCCTGGAGTGCAAATTATTACTTTTACGGTCATGTCTAGTGTCAGCACATTGTTTTAGACAAATTTCCTAGTGATCCAGAAACTTTTTTATTTTGGGAAAAATCGATAACCGGCCGCCTGTCGAAATTTCTCAGTTTTCAGCTATCTCGAATTTGTCAACAAAACTGCCCCCGGAGTGCAAATTATTACTTTTACTGTCATGTCTAGTGTCAGCACATTGTTTTAGACTAATTTCCTAGTGATCCAGAAACTTTTATATTTTGGGAAAATTTGATGACCGGCCGCCTGTCGAAATTGCTCAGTTTTGAGCTATCTAAAATTTGTCAACAAAACTGCCCCCGGAGTGCAAATTATTACTTTTATGGTCATGGCTGGTGTCAGCACATTGTTTTAGACTAATTTCCTAGTGATCCAGAAACTTTTATATTTTGGGAAAAATCGATGACCGGCCGTCTGTCGAAATTTCTCAGTTTTGAGCTATCTCAAATTTGTCACGAAAACTGCCCCCGGAGTGCAAATTATTACTTTTACGGTCATGTCTAGTGTCAGCACATTGTTTTAGACTAATTTCCTAGTGATCCAAAAACTTTTATATTTTGGGAAAAATCGATGACCGGCCACCTGTCGAAATTTCTCAGTTTTGAGTTATCTCAAATTTGTCAACAAAATTTGCCCCTGGAGTGCAAATTATTACTTTTACGGTCATGTCTAGTGTCAGCACATTGTTTTAGACTAATTTCCTAGTGATCCAGGAACTTTTATATTTTGGGAAAAATCGATGACTGGCCGCCTATCGAAATTTCTCACTTTTGACCTATCTCAAATTTGTCAACAAAATTGCTTACGGAGTGCAAATTATTACTTTTACAGTCATGTCTAGTATCAGCACATTGTTTTAGACTAATTTCATAGTGATCCAAAAACTGTTATATTTTGGGAAAAGTCGATGACCGGCCGCCTGTCGCAATCTCTCAGTTTCGAGCTATCTCAAATTTGTCAACAAAACTTCCCCCGGAGTGCAAATTATTACTTTTACGGTCATGTCTAGTGTCAGCACATTGTTTTAGACTAATTTCCTAGTGATCCAGGAACTTTTATATTTTGGGAAAAATCGATGACCGGCCGCCTGTCGAAATTTCTCACTTTTGACCTATCTCAAATTTGTCAACAAAATTGCTTACGGAGTGCAAATTATTACTTTTACAGTCATGTCTAGTATCAGCACATTGTTTTAGACTAATTTCATAGTGATCCAGAAACTTTTATATTTTGGGAAAAGTCGATGACCGGCCGCCTGTCGCAATTTCTCAGTTTTGAGCTATCTCAAATTTGTCAACAAAACTGCCCCCGGAGTGCAAATTATTACTTTTACGGTCATGTCTAGTGTCAGCACATTGTTTTAGACAAATTTCCTAGTGATCCAGAAACTTTTATATTTTGGAAAAAATCGATAACCGGCCGCCTGTCGAAATTTCTCAGTTTTCAGCTATCTCGAATTTGTCAACAAAACTGCCCCCGGAGTGCAAATTATTACTTTTACTGTCATGTCTAGTGTCAGCACACTGTTTTAGACTAATTTCCTAGTGATCCAGAAACTTTTATATTTTGGGAAAATTCGATGACCGGCCGCCTGTCGAAATTTCTCAGTTTTGAGCTATCTCAAATTTGTCAACAAAACTGCCCCTGGAGTGCAAATTATTACTTTTACGGTCATGTCTAGTGTCAGCACATTGTTTTAGACAAATTTCCTAGTGATCCAGAAACTTTTATATTTTGGGAAAAATCGATAACCGGCCGCCTGTCGAAATTTCTCAGTTTTCAGCTATCTCGAATTTGTCAACAAAACTGCCCCCGGAGTGCAAATTATTACTTTTACTGTCATGTCTAGTGTCAGCACATTGTTTTAGACTAATTTCCTAGTGATCCAGAAACTTTTATATTTTGGGAAAATTTGATGACCGGCCGCCTGTCGAAATTGCTCAGTTTTGAGCTATCTAAAATTTGTCAACAAAACTGCCCCCGGAGTGCAAATTATTACTTTTATGGTCATGGCTGGTGTCAGCACATTGTTTTAGACTAATTTCCTAGTGATCCAGAAACTTTTATATTTTGGGAAAAATCGATGACCGGCCGTCTGTCGAAATTTCTCAGTTTTGAGCTATCTCAAATTTGTCACGAAAACTGCCCCCGGAGTGCAAATTATTACTTTTACGGTCATGTCTAGTGTCAGCACATTGTTTTAGACTAATTTCCTAGTGATCCAAAAACTTTTATATTTTGGGAAAAATCGATGACCGGCCACCTGTCGAAATTTCTCAGTTTTGAGTTATCTCAAATTTGTCAACAAAATTTGCCCCTGGAGTGCAAATTATTACTTTTACGGTCATGTCTAGTGTCAGCACATTGTTTTAGACTAATTTCCTAGTGATCCAGAAACTTTTATATTTTGGGAAAATTCAATGACCGGCCGCCTGTCGAAATTTCTCAGTTTTGAGCTATCTCAAATTTGTCAAAAAAACTGCCCCCGGAGCGCAAATTATTACTTTTACGGTCATGTCTAGTGTCAGCACATTGTTTTAGACTAATTTCCTAGTGATCCGAAAACTTTTATATTTTGGGAAAAATCGATGACCGGCCGCCTGTCAAAATTTCTCAGTTTTGACCTATCTCAAATTTGTCAACAAAATTGCTTACGGAGTGCAAATTATTACTTTTACGGTCATGTCTAGTATCAGCACATTGTTTTAGACTAATTTCATAGTGATCCAGAAACTTTTATATTTTGAGAAAAGTCGATGACCGGCCGCCTGTTGCAATTTCTCAGTTTTGAGCTATCTCAAATTTGTCAACAAAACTGCCCCCGGAGTGCAAATTATTACTTTTACTGTCATGTCTAGTGTCAGCACATTGTTTTAGACTAATTTCCTAGTGATCCAGAAACTTTTATATTTTGGGAAAATTCGATGACCGGCCGCCTGTCGAAATGTCTCAGTTTTGAGCTATCTCAAATTTGTCAACAAAACTGCCCCCGGAGTGCAAATTATTACTTTTACGGTCATGTCTAGTGTCAGCACATTGTTTTAGACTAATTTCCTAGTGATCCAAAAACTTTTATATTTTGGGAAAAATCGATGACCGGCCGCCTGTCGAAATTTCTCAGTTTTGAGTTATCTCAAATTTGTCAACAAAATTTGTCCCTGGAGTGCAAATGATTACTTTTACGGTCATGTCTAGTGTCAGCACATTGTTTTAGACTAATTTCCTAGTGATCCAGGAACTTTTATATTTTGGGAAAAATCGATGACTGGCCGCCTGTCGAAATTTCTCACTTTTGACCTATCTCAAATTTGTCAACAAAATTGCTTACGGAGTGCAAATTATTACTTTTACAGTCATGTCTAGTATCAGCACATTGTTTTAGACTAATTTCATAGTGATCCAAAAACTTTTATATTTTGGGAAAAGTCGATGACCGGCCGCCTGTCGCAATTTCTCAGTTTCGAGCTATCTCAAATTTGTCAACAAAATTGCCCCCGGAGTGCAAATTATTAGTTTTACGGTCATGTCTAGTGTCAGCACATTGTTTTAGACAAATTTCCTAGTGATCCAGAAACTTTTATATTTTGGGAAAAATCGATGACCGGCCGCCTGTCGCAATTTCTCAGTTTTCAGCTATCTCAAATTTGTCAACAAAACTGCCCCCGGAGTGCAAATTATTACTTTTACGGTCATGTCTAGTGTCAGCACATTGTTTTAGACTAATTTCCTAGTGATCTAGAAACTTTTATATTTTGGGAAAATTCGATGACCGACCGCCTGTCGAAATTTCTCAGTTTTGAGCTATCTCAAATTTGTCAACAAAACTGCCCCCGGAGCGCAAATTATTACTTTTACGGTCATGTCTAGTGTCAGCACATTGTTTTAGACTAATTTCCTAGTGATCCAAAAACTTTTATATTTTGGGAAAAATCGATGACCGGCCGCCTGTCGAAATTTCTCAGTTTTGACCTATCTCAAATTTGTCAACAAAATTGCTTACGGAGTGCAAATTATTACTTTTACGGTCATGTCTAGTATCAGCACATTGTTTTAGACTAATTTCATAGTGATCCAGAAACTTTTATATTTTGAGAAAAGTCGATGACCGGCCGCCTGTTGCAATTTCTCAGTTTTGAGCTATCTCAAATTTGTCAACAAAACTGCCCCCGGAGTGCAAATTATTACTTTTACTGTCATGTCTAGTGTCAGCACATTGTTTTAGACTAATTTCCTAGTGATCCAGAAACTTTTATATTTTGGGAAAATTCGATGACCGGCCGCCTGTCGAAATTTCTCAGTTTTGAGCTATCTCAAATTTGTCAACAAAACTGCCCCCGGAGTGCAAATTATTACTTTTACGGTCATGTCTAGTGTCAGCACATTGTTTTAGACTAATTTCCTAGTGATCCAAAAACTTTTATATTTTGGGAAAAATCGATGACCGGCCGCCTGTCGCAATTTCTCAGTTTTGAGCTATCTCAAATTTGTCAACAAAATTGCTTACGGAGTGCAAATTATTACTTTTACAGTCATGTCTAGTATCAGCACATTGTTTTAGACTAATTTCATAGTGATCCAAAAACTTTTATATTTTGGGAAAAATCGATGACCGGCCGCCTGTCGCAATTTCTCAGTTTCGAGCTATCTCAAATTTGTCAACAAAACTGCCCCCGGAGTGCAAATTATTACTTTTACGGTCATGTCTAGTGTCAGCACATTGTTTTAGACAAATTTCCTAGTGATCCAAAAACTTTTATATTTTGGGAAAAATCGATGACCGGCCGCCTGTCGAAATTTCTCAGTTTTGAGTTATCTCAAATTTGTCAACAAAATTTGCCCCTGGAGTGCAAATTATTACTTTTACGGTCATGTCTAGTGTCAGCACATTGTTTTAGACAAATTTCCTAGTGATCCAGAAACTTTTATATTTTGGGAAAAATCGATAACCGGCCGCCTGTCGAAATTTCTCAGTTTTCAGCTATCTCGAATTTGTCAACAAAACTGCCCCCGGAGTGCAAATTATTACTTTTACTGTCATGTCTAGTGTCAGCACATTGTTTTAGACTAATTTCCTAGTGATCCAGAAACTTTTATATTTTGGGAAAATTTGATGACCGGCCGCCTGTCGAAATTGCTCAGTTTTGAGCTATCTAAAATTTGTCAACAAAACTGCCCCCGGAGTGCAAATTATTACTTTTATGGTCATGGCTGGTGTCAGCACATTGTTTTAGACTAATTTCCTAGTGATCCAGAAACTTTTATATTTTGGGAAAAATCGATGACCGGCCGTCTGTCGAAATTTCTCAGTTTTGAGCTATCTCAAATTTGTCACGAAAACTGCCCCCGGAGTGCAAATTATTACTTTTACGGTCATGTCTAGTGTCAGCACATTGTTTTAGACTAATTTCCTAGTGATCCAAAAACTTTTATATTTTGGGAAAAATCGATGACCGGCCACCTGTCGAAATTTCTCAGTTTTGAGTTATCTCAAATTTGTCAACAAAATTTGCCCCTGGAGTGCAAATTATTACTTTTACGGTCATGTCTAGTGTCAGCACATTGTTTTAGACTAATTTCCTAGTGATCCAGAAACTTTTATATTTTGGGAAAATTCAATGACCGGCCGCCTGTCGAAATTTCTCAGTTTTGAGCTATCTCAAATTTGTCAAAAAAACTGCCCCCGGAGCGCAAATTATTACTTTTACGGTCATGTCTAGTGTCAGCACATTGTTTTAGACTAATTTCCTAGTGATCCGAAAACTTTTATATTTTGGGAAAAATCGATGACCGGCCGCCTGTCAAAATTTCTCAGTTTTGACCTATCTCAAATTTGTCAACAAAATTGCTTACGGAGTGCAAATTATTACTTTTACGGTCATGTCTAGTATCAGCACATTGTTTTAGACTAATTTCATAGTGATCCAGAAACTTTTATATTTTGAGAAAAGTCGATGACCGGCCGCCTGTTGCAATTTCTCAGTTTTGAGCTATCTCAAATTTGTCAACAAAACTGCCCCCGGAGTGCAAATTATTACTTTTACTGTCATGTCTAGTGTCAGCACATTGTTTTAGACTAATTTCCTAGTGATCCAGAAACTTTTATATTTTGGGAAAATTCGATGACCGGCCGCCTGTCGAAATGTCTCAGTTTTGAGCTATCTCAAATTTGTCAACAAAACTGCCCCCGGAGTGCAAATTATTACTTTTACGGTCATGTCTAGTGTCAGCACATTGTTTTAGACTAATTTCCTAGTGATCCAAAAACTTTTATATTTTGGGAAAAATCGATGACCGGCCGCCTGTCGAAATTTCTCAGTTTTGAGTTATCTCAAATTTGTCAACAAAATTTGTCCCTGGAGTGCAAATGATTACTTTTACGGTCATGTCTAGTGTCAGCACATTGTTTTAGACTAATTTCCTAGTGATCCAGGAACTTTTATATTTTGGGAAAAATCGATGACTGGCCGCCTGTCGAAATTTCTCACTTTTGACCTATCTCAAATTTGTCAACAAAATTGCTTACGGAGTGCAAATTATTACTTTTACAGTCATGTCTAGTATCAGCACATTGTTTTAGACTAATTTCATAGTGATCCAAAAACTTTTATATTTTGGGAAAAGTCGATGACCGGCCGCCTGTCGCAATTTCTCAGTTTCGAGCTATCTCAAATTTGTCAACAAAATTGCCCCCGGAGTGCAAATTATTAGTTTTACGGTCATGTCTAGTGTCAGCACATTGTTTTAGACAAATTTCCTAGTGATCCAGAAACTTTTATATTTTGGGAAAAATCGATGACCGGCCGCCTGTCGCAATTTCTCAGTTTTCAGCTATCTCAAATTTGTCAACAAAACTGCCCCCGGAGTGCAAATTATTACTTTTACGGTCATGTCTAGTGTCAGCACATTGTTTTAGACTAATTTCCTAGTGATCCAGAAACTTTTATATTTTGGGAAAATTCGATGACCGACCGCCTGTCGAAATTTCTCAGTTTTGAGCTATCTCAAATTTGTCAACAAAACTGCCCCCGGAGCGCAAATTATTACTTTTACGGTCATGTCTAGTGTCAGCACATTGTTTTAGACTAATTTCCTAGTGATCCAAAAACTTTTATATTTTGGGAAAAATCGATGACCGGCCGCCTGTCGAAATTTCTCAGTTTTGACCTATCTCAAATTTGTCAACAAAATTGCTTACGGAGTGCAAATTATTACTTTTACGGTCATGTCTAGTATCAGCACATTGTTTTAGACTAATTTCATAGTGATCCAGAAACTTTTATATTTTGAGAAAAGTCGATGACCGGCCGCCTGTTGCAATTTCTCAGTTTTGAGCTATCTCAAATTTGTCAACAAAACTGCCCCCGGAGTGCAAATTATTACTTTTACTGTCATGTCTAGTGTCAGCACATTGTTTTAGACTAATTTCCTAGTGATCCAGAAACTTTTATATTTTGGGAAAATTCGATGACCGGCCGCCTGTCGAAATTTCTCAGTTTTGAGCTATCTCAAATTTGTCAACAAAACTGCCCCCGGAGTGCAAATTATTACTTTTACGGTCATGTCTAGTGTCAGCACATTGTTTTAGACTAATTTCCTAGTGATCCAAAAACTTTTATATTTTGAGAAAAATCGATGACTGGCCGCCTGTCGAAATTTCTCAGTTTTGAGTTATCTCAAATTTGTCAACAAAATTTGTCCCTGGAGTGCAAATGATTACTTTTACGGTCATGTCTAGTGTCAGCACATTGTTTTAGACTAATTTCCTAGTGATCCAGGAACTTTTATATTTTGGGAAAAATCGATGACTGGCCGCCTATCGAAATTTCTCACTTTTGACCTATCTCAAATTTGTCAACAAAATTGCTTACGGAGTGCAAATTATTACTTTTACAGTCATGTCTAGTATCAGCACATTGTTTTAGACTAATTTCATAGTGATCCAAAAACTTTTATATTTTGGGAAAAGTCGATGACCGGCCACCTGTCGCAATTTCTCAGTTTCGAGCTATCTCAAATTTGTCAACAAAACTGCCCCCGGAGTGCAAATTATTAGTTTTACGGTCATGTCTAGTGTCAGCACATTGTTTTAGACAAATTTCCTAGTGATCCAGAAACTTTTATATTTTGGGAAAAATCGATGACCGGCCGCCTGTCGCAATTTCTCAGTTTTCAGCTATCTCAAATTTGTCAACAAAACTGCCCCCGGAGTGCAAATTATTACTTTTACGGTCATGTCTAGTGTCAGCACATTGTTTTAGACTAATTTCCTAGTGATCCAAAAACTTTTATATTTTGGGAAAAATCGATGACCGGCCGCCTGTCGAAATTTCTCAGTTTTGACCTATCTCAAATTTGTCAACAAAATTGCTTACGGAGTGCAAATTATTACTTTTACGGTCATGTCTAGTATCAGCACATTGTTTTAGACTAATTTCATAGTGATCCAGAAACTTTTATATTTTGAGAAAAGTCGATGACCGGCCGCCTGTTGCAATTTCTCAGTTTTGAGCTATCTCAAATTTGTCAACAAAACTGCCCCCGGAGTGCAAATTATTACTTTTACTGTCATGTCTAGTGTCAGAACATTGTTTTAGACTAATTTCCTAGTGATCCAGAAACTTTTATATTTTGGGAAAATTCGATGACCGGCCGCCTGTCGAAATTTCTCAGTTTTGAGCTATCTCAAATTTGTCAACAAAACTGCCCCCGGAGTGCAAATTATTACTTTTACGGTCATGTCTAGTGTCAGCACATTGTTTTAGACTAATTTCCTAGTGATCCAAAAACTTTTATATTTTGGGAAAAATCGATGACCGGCCGCCTGTCGAAATTTCTCAGTTTTGAGTTATCTCAAATTTGTCAACAAAATTTGTCCCTGGAGTGCAAATGATTACTTTTACGGTCATGTCTAGTGTCAGCACATTGTTTTAGACTAATTTCCTAGTGATCCAGGAACTTTTATATTTTGGAAAAAATCGATAACCGGCCGCCTGTCGAAATTTCTCAGTTTTCAGCTATCTCGAATTTGTCAACAAAACTGCCCCCGGAGTGCAAACTATTACTTTTACTGTCATGTCTAGTGTCAGCACATTGTTTTAGACTAATTTCCTAGTGATCCAGAAACTTTTATATTTTGGGAAAATTCGATGACCGGCCGCCTGTCGAAATTTCTCAGTTTTGACCTATCTCAAATTTGTCAACAAAATTGCTTACGGAGTGCAAATTATTACTTTTACAGTCATGTCTAGTATCAGCACATTGTTTTAGACTAATTTCATAGTGATCCAGAAACTTTTATATTTTGGGAAAAGTCGATGACCGGCCGCCTGTCGCAATTTCTCAGTTTTGAGCTATCTCAAATTTGTCAACAAAACTGCCCCCGGAGTGCAAATTATTACTTTTACGGTCATGTCTAGTGTCAGCACATTGTTTTAGACAAATTTCCTAGTGATCCAGAAACTTTTATATTTTGGAAAAAATCGATAACCGGCCGCCTGTCGAAATTTCTCAGTTTTCAGCTATCTCGAATTTGTCAACAAAACTGCCCCCGGAGTGCAAATTATTACTTTTACTGTCATGTCTAGTGTCAGCACATTGTTTTAGACTAATTTCCTAGTGATCCAGAAACTTTTATATTTTGGGAAAATTCGATGACCGGCCGCCTGTCAAAATTTCTCAGTTTTGAGTTATCTCAAATTTGTCAACAAAATTTGTCCCTGGAGTGCAAATGATTACTTTTACGGTCATGTCTAGTGTCAGCACATTGTTTTAGACTAATTTCCTAGTGATCCAGGAACTTTTATATTTTGGGAAAAATCGATGACCGGCCGCCTGTCGAAATTTCTCACTTTTGACCTATCTCAAATTTGTCAACAAAATTGCTTACGGAGTGCAAATTATTACTTTTACAGTCATGTCTAGTATCAGCACATTGTTTTAGACTAATTTCATAGTGATCCAGAAACTTTTATATTTTGGGAAAAGTCGATGACCGGCCGCCTGTCGCAATTTCTTAGTTTTGAGCTATCTCAAATTTGTCAACAAAACTGCCCCCGGAGTGCAAATTATTACTTTTACGGTCATGTCTAGTGTCAGCACATTGTTTCAGACAAATTTCCTAGTGATCTAGAAACTTTTATATTTTGGAAAAAATCGATAACCGGCCGCCTGTCGAAATTTCTCAGTTTTCAGCTATCTCGAATTTGTCAACAAAACTGCCCCCGGAGTGCAAATTATTACTTTTACTGTCATGTCTAGTGTCAGCACATTGTTTTAGACTAATTTCCTAGTGATCCAGAAACTTTTATATTTTGGGAAAATTCGATGACCGGCCGCCTGTCGAAATTTCTCAGTTTTGAGCTATCTCAAATTTGTCAACAAAACTGCCCCCGGAGCGCAAATTATTACTTTTACGGTCATGTCTAGTGTCAGCACATTGTTTTAGACTAATTTCCTAGTGATCCAGAAACTTTTATATTTTGGGAAAATTCAATGACCGGCCGCCTGTCGAAATTTCTCAGTTTTGAGCTATCTCAAATTTGTCAACAAAACTGCCCCCGGAGCGCAAATTATTACTTTTACGGTCATGTCTAGTGTCAGCACATTGTTTTAGACTAATTTCCTAGTGATCCAAAAACTTTTATATTTTGGGAAAAATCGATGACCGGCCGCCTGTCGAAATTTCTCAGTTTTGACCTATCTCAAATTTGTCAACAAAATTGCTTACGGAGTGCAAATTATTACTTTTACGGTCATGTCTAGTATCAGCACATTGTTTTAGACTAATTTCATAGTGATCCAGAAACTTTTATATTTTGAGAAAAGTCGATGACCGGCCGCCTGTTGCAATTTCTCAGTTTTGAGCTATCTCAAATTTGTCAACAAAACTGCCCCCGGAGTGCAAATTATTACTTTTACTGTCATGTCTAGTGTCAGAACATTGTTTTAGACTAATTTCCTAGTGATCCAGAAACTTTTATATTTTGGGAAAATTCGATGACCGGCCGCCTGTCGAAATTTCTCAGTTTTGAGCTATCTCAAATTTGTCAACAAAACTGCCCCCGGAGTGCAAATTATTACTTTTACGGTCATGTCTAGTGTCAGCACATTGTTTTAGACTAATTTCCTAGTGATCCAAAAACTTTTATATTTTGGGAAAAATCGATGACCGGCCGCCTGTCGAAATTTCTCAGTTTTGAGTTATCTCAAATTTATCAACAAAATTTGTCCCTGGAGTGCAAATGATTACTTTTACGGTCATGTCTAGTGTCAGCACATTGTTTTAGACTAATTTCCTAGTGATCCAGGAACTTTTATATTTTGGAAAAAATCGATAACCGGCCGCCTGTCGAAATTTCTCAGTTTTCAGCTATCTCAAATTTGTCAACAAAACTGCCCCCGGAGTGCAAACTATTACTTTTACTGTCATGTCTAGTGTCAGCACATTGTTTTAGACTAATTTCCTAGTGATCCAGAAACTTTTATATTTTGGGAAAATTCGATGACCGGCCGCCTGTCGAAATTTCTCAGTTTTGACCTATCTCAAATTTGTCAACAAAATTGCTTACGGAGTGCAAATTATTACTTTTACAGTCATGTCTAGTATCAGCACATTGTTTTAGACTAATTTCATAGTGATCCAGAAACTTTTATATTTTGGGAAAAGTCGATGACCGGCCGCCTGTCGCAATTTCTCAGTTTTGAGCTATCTCAAATTTGTCAACAAAACTGCCCCCGGAGTGCAAATTATTACTTTTACGGTCATGTCTAGTGTCAGCACATTGTTTTAGACAAATTTCCTAGTGATCCAGAAACTTTTATATTTTGGAAAAAATCGATAACCGGCCGCCTGTCGAAATTTCTCAGTTTTCAGCTATCTCGAATTTGTCAACAAAACTGCCCCCGGAGTGCAAATTATTACTTTTACTGTCATGTCTAGTGTCAGCACATTGTTTTAGACTAATTTCCTAGTGATCCAGAAACTTTTATATTTTGGGAAAATTCGATGACCGGCCGCCTGTCAAAATTTCTCAGTTTTGAGTTATCTCAAATTTGTCAACAAAATTTGTCCCTGGAGTGCAAATGATTACTTTTACGGTCATGTCTAGTGTCAGCACATTGTTTTAGACTAATTTCCTAGTGATCCAGGAACTTTTATATTTTGGGAAAAATCGATGACCGGCCGCCTGTCGAAATTTCTCACTTTTGACCTATCTCAAATTTGTCAACAAAATTGCTTACGGAGTGCAAATTATTACTTTTACAGTCATGTCTAGTATCAGCACATTGTTTTAGACTAATTTCATAGTGATCCAGAAACTTTTATATTTTGGGAAAAGTCGATGACCGGCCGCCTGTCGCAATTTCTTAGTTTTGAGCTATCTCAAATTTGTCAACAAAACTGCCCCCGGAGTGCAAATTATTACTTTTACGGTCATGTCTAGTGTCAGCACATTGTTTTAGACAAATTTCCTAGTGATCCAGAAACTTTTATATTTTGGAAAAAATCGATAACCGGCCGCCTGTCGAAATTTCTCAGTTTTGACCTATCTCAAATTTGTCAACAAAATTGCTTACGGAGTGCAAATTATTACTTTTACTGTCATGTCTAGTGTCAGCACATTGTTTTAGACTAATTTCCTAGTGATCCAGAAACTTTTATATTTTGGGAAAATTCGATGACCGGCCGCCTGTCAAAATTTCTCAGTTTTGAGTTATCTCAAATTTGTCAACAAAACTGCCCCCGGAGTGCAAATTATTACTTTTACGGTCATGTCTAGTGTCAGCACATTGTTTTAGACTAATTTCCTAGTGATCCAGAAACTTTTATATTTTGGGAAAATTCGATGACCGACCGCCTGTCGAAATTTCTCAGTTTTGAGCTATCTCAAATTTGTCAACAAAACTGCCCCCGGAGCGCAAATTATTACTTTTACGGTCATGTCTAGTGTCAGCACATTGTTTTAGACTAATTTCCTAGTGATCCAGAAACTTTTATATTTTGGGAAAATTCAATGACCGGCCGCCTGTCGAAATTTCTCAGTTTTGAGCTATCTCAAATTTGTCAACAAAACTGCCCCCGGAGCGCAAATTATTACTTTTACGGTCATGTCTAGTGTCAGCACATTGTTTTAGACTAATTTCCTAGTGATCCAAAAACTTTTATATTTTGGGAAAAATCGATGACCGGCCGCCTGTCGAAATTTCTCAGTTTTGACCTATCTCAAATTTGTCAACAAAATTGCTTACGGAGTGCAAATTATTACTTTTACGGTCATGTCTAGTATCAGCACATTGTTTTAGACTAATTTCATAGTGATCCAGAAACTTTTATATTTTGAGAAAAGTCGATGACCGGCCGCCTGTTGCAATTTCTCAGTTTTGAGCTATCTCAAATTTGTCAACAAAACTGCCCCCGGAGTGCAAATTATTACTTTTACTGTCATGTCTAGTGTCAGAACATTGTTTTAGACTAATTTCCTAGTGATCCAGAAACTTTTATATTTTGGGAAAATTCGATGACCGGCCGCCTGTCGAAATTTCTCAGTTTTGAGCTATCTCAAATTTGTCAACAAAACTGCCCCCGGAGTGCAAATTATTACTTTTACGGTCATGTCTAGTGTCAGCACATTGTTTTAGACTAATTTCCTAGTGATCCAAAAACTTTTATATTTTGGGAAAAATCGATGACCGGCCGCCTGTCGAAATTTCTCAGTTTTGAGTTATCTCAAATTTATCAACAAAATTTGTCCCTGGAGTGCAAATGATTACTTTTACGGTCATGTCTAGTGTCAGCACATTGTTTTAGACTAATTTCCTAGTGATCCAGGAACTTTTATATTTTGGAAAAAATCGATAACCGGCCGCCTGTCGAAATTTCTCAGTTTTCAGCTATCTCAAATTTGTCAACAAAACTGCCCCCGGAGTGCAAACTATTACTTTTACTGTCATGTCTAGTGTCAGCACATTGTTTTAGACTAATTTCCTAGTGATCCAGAAACTTTTATATTTTGGGAAAATTCGATGACCGGCCGCCTGTCGAAATTTCTCAGTTTTGACCTATCTCAAATTTGTCAACAAAATTGCTTACGGAGTGCAAATTATTACTTTTACAGTCATGTCTAGTATCAGCACATTGTTTTAGACTAATTTCATAGTGATCCAGAAACTTTTATATTTTGGGAAAAGTCGATGACCGGCCGCCTGTCGCAATTTCTCAGTTTTGAGCTATCTCAAATTTGTCAACAAAACTGCCCCCGGAGTGCAAATTATTACTTTTACGGTCATGTCTAGTGTCAGCACATTGTTTTAGACAAATTTCCTAGTGATCCAGAAACTTTTATATTTTGGAAAAAATCGATAACCGGCCGCCTGTCGAAATTTCTCAGTTTTCAGCTATCTCGAATTTGTCAACAAAACTGCCCCCGGAGTGCAAATTATTACTTTTACTGTCATGTCTAGTGTCAGCACATTGTTTTAGACTAATTTCCTAGTGATCCAGAAACTTTTATATTTTGGGAAAATTCGATGACCGGCCGCCTGTCAAAATTTCTCAGTTTTGAGTTATCTCAAATTTGTCAACAAAATTTGTCCCTGGAGTGCAAATGATTACTTTTACGGTCATGTCTAGTGTCAGCACATTGTTTTAGACTAATTTCCTAGTGATCCAGGAACTTTTATATTTTGGGAAAAATCGATGACCGGCCGCCTGTCGAAATTTCTCACTTTTGACCTATCTCAAATTTGTCAACAAAATTGCTTACGGAGTGCAAATTATTACTTTTACAGTCATGTCTAGTATCAGCACATTGTTTTAGACTAATTTCATAGTGATCCAGAAACTTTTATATTTTGGGAAAAGTCGATGACCGGCCGCCTGTCGCAATTTCTTAGTTTTGAGCTATCTCAAATTTGTCAACAAAACTGCCCCCGGAGTGCAAATTATTACTTTTACGGTCATGTCTAGTGTCAGCACATTGTTTTAGACAAATTTCCTAGTGATCCAGAAACTTTTATATTTTGGAAAAAATCGATAACCGGCCGCCTGTCGAAATTTCTCAGTTTTCAGCTATCTCGAATTTGTCAACAAAACTGCCCCCGGAGTGCAAATTATTACTTTTACTGTCATGTCTAGTGTCAGCACATTGTTTTAGACTAATTTCCTAGTGATCCAGAAACTTTTATATTTTGGGAAAATTCGATGACCGGCCGCCTGTCAAAATTTCTCAGTTTTGAGTTATCTCAAATTTGTCAACAAAACTGCCCCCGGAGTGCAAATTATTACTTTTACGGTCATGTCTAGTGTCAGCACATTGTTTTAGACTAATTTCCTAGTGATCCAGAAACTTTTATATTTTGGGAAAATTCGATGACCGACCGCCTGTCGAAATTTCTCAGTTTTGAGCTATCTCAAATTTGTCAACAAAACTGCCCCCGGAGCGCAAATTATTACTTTTACGGTCATGTCTAGTGTCAGCACATTGTTTTAGACTAATTTCCTAGTGATCCAAAAACTTTTATATTTTGGGAAAAATCGATGACCGGCCGCCTGTCGAAATTTCTCAGTTTTGACCTATCTCAAATTTGTCAACAAAATTGCTTACGGAGTGCAAATTATTACTTTTACGGTCATGTCTAGTGTCAGCACATTGTTTTAGACTAATTTCCTAGTGATCCAAAAACTTTTATATTTTGGGAAAAATCGATGACCGGCCGCCTGTCGAAATTTCTCAGTTTTGACCTATCTCAAATTTGTCAACAAAATTGCTTACGGAGTGCAAATTATTACTTTTACGGTCATGTCTAGTATCAGCACATTGTTTTAGACTAATTTCATAGTGATCCAGAAACTTTTATATTTTGAGAAAAGTCGATGACCGGCCGCCTGTTGCAATTTCTCAGTTTTGAGCTATCTCAAATTTGTCAACAAAACTGCCCCCGGAGTGCAAATTATTACTTTTACTGTCATGTCTAGTGTCAGAACATTGTTTTAGACTAATTTCCTAGTGATCCAGAAACTTTTATATTTTGGGAAAATTCGATGACCGGCCGCCTGTCGAAATTTCTCAGTTTTGAGCTATCTCAAATTTGTCAACAAAACTGCCCCCGGAGTGCAAATTATTACTTTTACGGTCATGTCTAGTGTCAGCACATTGTTTTAGACTAATTTCCTAGTGATCCAAAAACTTTTATATTTTGGGAAAAATCGATGACCGGCCGCCTGTCGAAATTTCTCAGTTTTGAGTTATCTCAAATTTGTCAACAAAATTTGTCCCTGGAGTGCAAATGATTACTTTTACGGTCATGTCTAGTGTCAGCACATTGTTTTAGACTAATTTCCTAGTGATCCAGGAACTTTTATATTTTGGAAAAAATCGATAACCGGCCGCCTGTCGAAATTTCTCAGTTTTCAGCTATCTCGAATTTGTCAACAAAACTGCCCCCGGAGTGCAAACTATTACTTTTACTGTCATGTCTAGTGTCAGCACATTGTTTTAGACTAATTTCCTAGTGATCCAGAAACTTTTATATTTTGGGAAAATTCGATGACCGGCCGCCTGTCGAAATTTCTCAGTTTTGACCTATCTCAAATTTGTCAACAAAATTGCTTACGGAGTGCAAATTATTACTTTTACAGTCATGTCTAGTATCAGCACATTGTTTTAGACTAATTTCATAGTGATCCAGAAACTTTTATATTTTGGGAAAAGTCGATGACCGGCCGCCTGTCGCAATTTCTCAGTTTTGAGCTATCTCAAATTTGTCAACAAAACTGCCCCCGGAGTGCAAATTATTACTTTTACGGTCATGTCTAGTGTCAGCACATTGTTTTAGACAAATTTCCTAGTGATCCAGAAACTTTTATATTTTGGAAAAAATCGATAACCGGCCGCCTGTCGAAATTTCTCAGTTTTCAGCTATCTCGAATTTGTCAACAAAACTGCCCCCGGAGTGCAAATTATTACTTTTACTGTCATGTCTAGTGTCAGCACATTGTTTTAGACTAATTTCCTAGTGATCCAGAAACTTTTATATTTTGGGAAAATTCGATGACCGGCCGCCTGTCAAAATTTCTCAGTTTTGAGTTATCTCAAATTTGTCAACAAAATTTGTCCCTGGAGTGCAAATGATTACTTTTACGGTCATGTCTAGTGTCAGCACATTGTTTTAGACTAATTTCCTAGTGATCCAGGAACTTTTATATTTTGGGAAAAATCGATGACCGGCCGCCTGTCGAAATTTCTCACTTTTGACCTATCTCAAATTTGTCAACAAAATTGCTTACGGAGTGCAAATTATTACTTTTACAGTCATGTCTAGTATCAGCACATTGTTTTAGACTAATTTCATAGTGATCCAGAAACTTTTATATTTTGGGAAAAGTCGATGACCGGCCGCCTGTCGCAATTTCTTAGTTTTGAGCTATCTCAAATTTGTCAACAAAACTGCCCCCGGAGTGCAAATTATTACTTTTACGGTCATGTCTAGTGTCAGCACATTGTTTTAGACAAATTTCCTAGTGATCCAGAAACTTTTATATTTTGGAAAAAATCGATAACCGGCCGCCTGTCGAAATTTCTCAGTTTTCAGCTATCTCAAATTTGTCAACAAAACTGCCCCCGGAGTGCAAACTATTACTTTTACTGTCATGTCTAGTGTCAGCACATTGTTTTAGACTAATTTCCTAGTGATCCAGAAACTTTTATATTTTGGGAAAATTCGATGACCGGCCGCCTGTCGAAATTTCTCAGTTTTGACCTATCTCAAATTTGTCAACAAAATTGCTTACGGAGTGCAAATTATTACTTTTACAGTCATGTCTAGTATCAGCACATTGTTTTAGACTAATTTCATAGTGATCCAGAAACTTTTATATTTTGGGAAAAGTCGATGACCGGCCGCCTGTCGCAATTTCTCAGTTTTGAGCTATCTCAAATTTGTCAACAAAACTGCCCCCGGAGTGCAAATTATTACTTTTACGGTCATGTCTAGTGTCAGCACATTGTTTTAGACAAATTTCCTAGTGATCCAGAAACTTTTATATTTTGGAAAAAATCGATAACCGGCCGCCTGTCGAAATTTCTCAGTTTTCAGCTATCTCGAATTTGTCAACAAAACTGCCCCCGGAGTGCAAATTATTACTTTTACTGTCATGTCTAGTGTCAGCACATTGTTTTAGACTAATTTCCTAGTGATCCAGAAACTTTTATATTTTGGGAAAATTCGATGACCGGCCGCCTGTCAAAATTTCTCAGTTTTGAGTTATCTCAAATTTGTCAACAAAATTTGTCCCTGGAGTGCAAATGATTACTTTTACGGTCATGTCTAGTGTCAGCACATTGTTTTAGACTAATTTCCTAGTGATCCAGGAACTTTTATATTTTGGGAAAAATCGATGACCGGCCGCCTGTCGAAATTTCTCACTTTTGACCTATCTCAAATTTGTCAACAAAATTGCTTACGGAGTGCAAATTATTACTTTTACAGTCATGTCTAGTATCAGCACATTGTTTTAGACTAATTTCATAGTGATCCAGAAACTTTTATATTTTGGGAAAAGTCGATGACCGGCCGCCTGTCGCAATTTCTTAGTTTTGAGCTATCTCAAATTTGTCAACAAAACTGCCCCCGGAGTGCAAATTATTACTTTTACGGTCATGTCTAGTGTCAGCACATTGTTTTAGACAAATTTCCTAGTGATCCAGAAACTTTTATATTTTGGAAAAAATCGATAACCGGCCGCCTGTCGAAATTTCTCAGTTTTCAGCTATCTCGAATTTGTCAACAAAACTGCCCCCGGAGTGCAAATTATTACTTTTACTGTCATGTCTAGTGTCAGCACATTGTTTTAGACTAATTTCCTAGTGATCCAGAAACTTTTATATTTTGGGAAAATTCGATGACCGGCCGCCTGTCAAAATTTCTCAGTTTTGAGTTATCTCAAATTTGTCAACAAAACTGCCCCCGGAGTGCAAATTATTACTTTTACGGTCATGTCTAGTGTCAGCACATTGTTTTAGACTAATTTCCTAGTGATCCAGAAACTTTTATATTTTGGGAAAATTCGATGACCGACCGACTGTCGAAATTTCTCAGTTTTGAGCTATCTCAAATTTGTCAACAAAACTGCCCCCGGAGTGCAAATTATTACTTTTACTGTCATGTCTAGTGTCAGCACATTGTTTTAGACTAATTTCCTAGTGATCCAGAAACTTTTATATTTTGGGAAAATTCGATGACCGGCCGCCTGTCAAAATTTCTCAGTTTTGAGTTATCTCAAATTTGTCAACAAAATTTGTCCCTGGAGTGCAAATGATTACTTTTACGGTCATGTCTAGTGTCAGCACATTGTTTTAGACTAATTTCCTAGTGATCCAGGAACTTTTATATTTTGGGAAAAATCGATGACCGGCCGCCTGTCGAAATTTCTCACTTTTGACCTATCTCAAATTTGTCAACAAAATTGCTTACGGAGTGCAAATTATTACTTTTACAGTCATGTCTAGTATCAGCACATTGTTTTAGACTAATTTCATAGTGATCCAGAAACTTTTATATTTTGGGAAAAGTCGATGACCGGCCACCTGTCGCAATTTCTTAGTTTTGAGCTATCTCAAATTTGTCAACAAAACTGCCCCCGGAGTGCAAATTATTACTTTTACGGTCATGTCTAGTGTCAGCACATTGTTTTAGACAAATTTCCTAGTGATCCAGAAACTTTTATATTTTGGAAAAAATCGATAACCGGCCGCCTGTCGAAATTTCTCAGTTTTCAGCTATCTCGAATTTGTCAACAAAACTGCCCCCGGAGTGCAAATTATTACTTTTACTGTCATGTCTAGTGTCAGCACATTGTTTTAGACTAATTTCCTAGTGATCCAGAAACTTTTATATTTTGGGAAAATTCGATGACCGGCCGCCTGTCAAAATTTCTCAGTTTTGAGTTATCTCAAATTTGTCAACAAAACTGCCCCCGGAGTGCAAATTATTACTTTTACGGTCATGTCTAGTGTCAGCACATTGTTTTAGACTAATTTCCTAGTGATCCAGAAACTTTTATATTTTGGGAAAATTCGATGACCGACCGCCTGTCGAAATTTCTCAGTTTTGAGCTATCTCAAATTTGTCAACAAAACTGCCCCCGGAGCGCAAATTATTACTTTTACGGTCATGTCTAGTGTCAGCACATTGTTTTAGACTAATTTCCTAGTGATCCAAAAACTTTTATATTTTGGGAAAAATCGATGACCGGCCGCCTGTCGAAATTTCTCAGTTTTGACCTATCTCAAATTTGTCAACAAAATTGCTTACGGAGTGCAAATTATTACTTTTACGGTCATGTCTAGTATCAGCACATTGTTTTAGACTAATTTCATAGTGATCCAGAAACTTTTATATTTTGAGAAAAGTCGATGACCGGCCGCCTGTTGCAATTTCTCAGTTTTGAGCTATCTCAAATTTGTCAACAAAACTGCCCCCGGAGTGCAAATTATTACTTTTACTGTCATGTCTAGTGTCAGCACATTGTTTTAGACTAATTTCCTAGTGATCCAGAAACTTTTATATTTTGGGAAAATTCGATGACCGGCCGCCTGTCGAAATTTCTCAGTTTTGAGCTATCTCAAATTTGTCAACAAAACTGCCCCCGGAGTGCAAATTATTACTTTTACGGTCATGTCTAGTGTCAGCACATTGTTTTAGACTAATTTCCTAGTGATCCAAAAACTTTTATATTTTGGGAAAAATCGATGACTGGCCGCCTGTCGAAATTTCTCAGTTTTGAGTTATCTCAAATTTGTCAACAAAATTTGTCCCTGGAGTGCAAATGATTACTTTTACGGTCATGTCTAGTGTCAGCACATTGTTTTAGACTAATTTCCTAGTGATCCAGGAACTTTTATATTTTGGGAAAAATCGATGACTGGCCGCCTATCGAAATTTCTCACTTTTGACCTATCTCAAATTTGTCAACAAAATTGCTTACGGAGTGCAAATTATTACTTTTACAGTCATGTCTAGTATCAGCACATTGTTTTAGACTAATTTCATAGTGATCCAAAAACTTTTATATTTTGGGAAAAGTCGATGACCGGCCGCCTGTCGCAATTTCTCAGTTTCGAGCTATCTCAAATTTGTCAACAAAACTGCCCCCGGAGTGCAAATTATTAGTTTTACGGTCATGTCTAGTGTCAGCACATTGTTTTAGACAAATTTCCTAGTGATCCAGAAACTTTTATATTTTGGGAAAAATCGATGACCGGCCGCCTGTCGCAATTTCTCAGTTTTCAGCTATCTCAAATTTGTCAACAAAACTGCCCCCGGAGTGCAAATTATTACTTTTACGGTCATGTCTAGTGTCAGCACATTGTTTTAGACTAATTTCCTAGTGATCCAGAAACTTTTATATTTTGGGAAAATTCAATGACCGGCCGCCTGTCGAAATTTCTCAGTTTTGAGCTATCTCAAATTTGTCAACAAAACTGCCCCCGGAGCGCAAATTATTACTTTTACGGTCATGTCTAGTGTCAGCACATTGTTTTAGACTAATTTCCTAGTGATCCAAAAACTTTTATATTTTGGGAAAAATCGATGACCGGCCGCCTGTCGAAATTTCTCAGTTTTGACATATCTCAAATTTGTCAACAAAATTGCTTACGGAGTGCAAATTATTACTTTTACGGTCATGTCTAGTATCAGCACATTGTTTTAGACTAATTTCATAGTGATCCAGAAACTTTTATATTTTGAGAAAAGTCGATGACCGGCCGCCTGTTGCAATTTCTCAGTTTTGAGCTATCTCAAATTTGTCAACAAAACTGCCCCCGGAGTGCAAATTATTACTTTTACTGTCATGTCTAGTGTCAGAACATTGTTTTAGACTAATTTCCTAGTGATCCAGAAACTTTTATATTTTGGGAAAATTCGATGACCGGCCGCCTGTCGAAATTTCTCAGTTTTGAGCTATCTCAAATTTGTCAACAAAACTGCCCCCGGAGTGCAAATTATTACTTTTACGGTCATGTCTAGTGTCAGCACATTGTTTTAGACTAATTTCCTAGTGATCCAAAAACTTTTATATTTTGGGAAAAATCGATGACCGGCCGCCTGTCGAAATTTCTCAGTTTTGAGTTATCTCAAATTTGTCAACAAAATTTGTCCCTGGAGTGCAAATGATTACTTTTACGGTCATGTCTAGTGTCAGCACATTGTTTTAGACTAATTTCCTAGTGATCCAGGAACTTTTATATTTTGGAAAAAATCGATAACCGGCCGCCTGTCGAAATTTCTCAGTTTTCAGCTATCTCGAATTTGTCAACAAAACTGCCCCCGGAGTGCAAACTATTACTTTTTCTGTCATGTCTAGTGTCAGCACATTGTTTTAGACTAATTTCCTAGTGATCCAGAAACTTTTATATTTTGGGAAAATTCGATGACCGGCCGCCTGTCGAAATTTCTCAGTTTTGACCTATCTCAAATTTGTCAACAAAATTGCTTACGGAGTGCAAATTATTACTTTTACAGTCATGTCTAGTATCAGCACATTGTTTTAGACTAATTTCATAGTGATCCAGAAACTTTTATATTTTGGGAAAAGTCGATGACCGGCCGCCTGTCGCAATTTCTCAGTTTTGAGCTATCTCAAATTTGTCAACAAAACTGCCCCCGGAGTGCAAATTATTACTTTTACGGTCATGTCTAGTGTCAGCACATTGTTTTAGACAAATTTCCTAGTGATCCAGAAACTTTTATATTTTGGAAAAAATCGATAACCGGCCGCCTGTCGAAATTTCTCAGTTTTCAGCTATCTCGAATTTGTCAACAAAACTGCCCCCGGAGTGCAAATTATTACTTTTACTGTCATGTCTAGTGTCAGCACATTGTTTTAGACTAATTTCCTAGTGATCCAGAAACTTTTATATTTTGGGAAAATTCGATGACCGGCCGCCTGTCAAAATTTCTCAGTTTTGAGTTATCTCAAATTTGTCAACAAAATTTGTCCCTGGAGTGCAAATGATTACTTTTACGGTCATGTCTAGTGTCAGCACATTGTTTTAGACTAATTTCCTAGTGATCCAGGAACTTTTATATTTTGGGAAAAATCGATGACCGGCCGCCTGTCGAAATTTCTCACTTTTGACCTATCTCAAATTTGTCAACAAAATTGCTTACGGAGTGCAAATTATTACTTTTACAGTCATGTCTAGTATCAGCACATTGTTTTAGACTAATTTCATAGTGATCCAGAAACTTTTATATTTTGGGAAAAGTCGATGACCGGCCGCCTGTCGCAATTTCTTAGTTTTGAGCTATCTCAAATTTGTCAACAAAACTGCCCCCGGAGTGCAAATTATTACTTTTACGGTCATGTCTAGTGTCAGCACATTGTTTTAGACAAATTTCCTAGTGATCCAGAAACTTTTATATTTTGGAAAAAATCGATAACCGGCCGCCTGTCGAAATTTCTCAGTTTTCAGCTATCTCAAATTTGTCAACAAAACTGCCCCCGGAGTGCAAACTATTACTTTTACTGTCATGTCTAGTGTCAGCACATTGTTTTAGACTAATTTCCTAGTGATCCAGAAACTTTTATATTTTGGGAAAATTCGATGACCGGCCGCCTGTCGAAATTTCTCAGTTTTGACCTATCTCAAATTTGTCAACAAAATTGCTTACGGAGTGCAAATTATTACTTTTACAGTCATGTCTAGTATCAGCACATTGTTTTAGACTAATTTCATAGTGATCCAGAAACTTTTATATTTTGGGAAAAGTCGATGACCGGCCGCCTGTCGCAATTTCTCAGTTTTGAGCTATCTCAAATTTGTCAACAAAACTGCCCCCGGAGTGCAAATTATTACTTTTACGGTCATGTCTAGTGTCAGCACATTGTTTTAGACAAATTTCCTAGTGATCCAGAAACTTTTATATTTTGGAAAAAATCGATAACCGGCCGCCTGTCGAAATTTCTCAGTTTTCAGCTATCTCGAATTTGTCAACAAAACTGCCCCCGGAGTGCAAATTATTACTTTTACTGTCATGTCTAGTGTCAGCACATTGTTTTAGACTAATTTCCTAGTGATCCAGAAACTTTTATATTTTGGGAAAATTCGATGACCGGCCGCCTGTCAAAATTTCTCAGTTTTGAGTTATCTCAAATTTGTCAACAAAATTTGTCCCTGGAGTGCAAATGATTACTTTTACGGTCATGTCTAGTGTCAGCACATTGTTTTAGACTAATTTCCTAGTGATCCAGGAACTTTTATATTTTGGGAAAAATCGATGACCGGCCGCCTGTCGAAATTTCTCACTTTTGACCTATCTCAAATTTGTCAACAAAATTGCTTACGGAGTGCAAATTATTACTTTTACAGTCATGTCTAGTATCAGCACATTGTTTTAGACTAATTTCATAGTGATCCAGAAACTTTTATATTTTGGGAAAAGTCGATGACCGGCCGCCTGTCGCAATTTCTTAGTTTTGAGCTATCTCAAATTTGTCAACAAAACTGCCCCCGGAGTGCAAATTATTACTTTTACGGTCATGTCTAGTGTCAGCACATTGTTTTAGACAAATTTCCTAGTGATCCAGAAACTTTTATATTTTGGAAAAAATCGATAACCGGCCGCCTGTCGAAATTTCTCAGTTTTCAGCTATCTCGAATTTGTCAACAAAACTGCCCCCGGAGTGCAAATTATTACTTTTACTGTCATGTCTAGTGTCAGCACATTGTTTTAGACTAATTTCCTAGTGATCCAGAAACTTTTATATTTTGGGAAAATTCGATGACCGGCCGCCTGTCAAAATTTCTCAGTTTTGAGTTATCTCAAATTTGTCAACAAAACTGCCCCCGGAGTGCAAATTATTACTTTTACGGTCATGTCTAGTGTCAGCACATTGTTTTAGACTAATTTCCTAGTGATCCAGAAACTTTTATATTTTGGGAAAATTCGATGACCGACCGCCTGTCGAAATTTCTCAGTTTTGAGCTATCTCAAATTTGTCAACAAAACTGCCCCCGGAGCGCAAATTATTACTTTTACGGTCATGTCTAGTGTCAGCACATTGTTTTAGACTAATTTCCTAGTGATCCAAAAACTTTTATATTTTGGGAAAAATCGATGACCGGCCGCCTGTCGAAATTTCTCAGTTTTGACCTATCTCAAATTTGTCAACAAAATTGCTTACGGAGTGCAAATTATTACTTTTACGGTCATGTCTAGTATCAGCACATTGTTTTAGACTAATTTCATAGTGATCCAGAAACTTTTATATTTTGAGAAAAGTCGATGACCGGCCGCCTGTTGCAATTTCTCAGTTTTGAGCTATCTCAAATTTGTCAACAAAACTGCCCCCGGAGTGCAAATTATTACTTTTACTGTCATGTCTAGTGTCAGCACATTGTTTTAGACTAATTTCCTAGTGATCCAGAAACTTTTATATTTTGGGAAAATTCGATGACCGGCCGCCTGTCGAAATTTCTCAGTTTTGAGCTATCTCAAATTTGTCAACAAAACTGCCCCCGGAGTGCAAATTATTACTTTTACGGTCATGTCTAGTGTCAGCACATTGTTTTAGACTAATTTCCTAGTGATCCAAAAACTTTTATATTTTGGGAAAAATCGATGACTGGCCGCCTGTCGAAATTTCTCAGTTTTGAGTTATCTCAAATTTGTCAACAAAATTTGTCCCTGGAGTGCAAATGATTACTTTTACGGTCATGTCTAGTGTCAGCACATTGTCTTAGACTAATTTCCTAGTGATCCAGGAACTTTTATATTTTGGGAAAAATCGATGACTGGCCGCCTATCGAAATTTCTCACTTTTGACCTATCTCAAATTTGTCAACAAAATTGCTTACGGAGTGCAAATTATTACTTTTACAGTCATGTCTAGTATCAGCACATTGTTTTAGACTAATTTCATAGTGATCCAAAAACTTTTATATTTTGGGAAAAGTCGATGACCGGCCGCCTGTCGCAATTTCTCAGTTTCGAGCTATCTCAAATTTGTCAACAAAACTGCCCCCGGAGTGCAAATTATTAGTTTTACGGTCATGTCTAGTGTCAGCACATTGTTTTAGACAAATTTCCTAGTGATCCAGAAACTTTTATATTTTGGGAAAAATCGATGACCGGCCGCCTGTCGCAATTTCTCAGTTTTCAGCTATCTCAAATTTGTCAACAAAACTGCCCCCGGAGTGCAAATTATTACTTTTACGGTCATGTCTAGTGTCAGCACATTGTTTTAGACTAATTTCCTAGTGATCCAGAAACTTTTATATTTTGGGAAAATTCAATGACCGGCCGCCTGTCGAAATTTCTCAGTTTTGAGCTATCTCAAATTTGTCAACAAAACTGCCCCCGGAGCGCAAATTATTACTTTTACGGTCATGTCTAGTGTCAGCACATTGTTTTAGACTAATTTCCTAGTGATCCAAAAACTTTTATATTTTGGGAAAAATCGATGACCGGCCGCCTGTCGAAATTTCTCAGTTTTGACCTATCTCAAATTTGTCAACAAAATTGCTTACGGAGTGCAAATTATTACTTTTACGGTCATGTCTAGTATCAGCACATTGTTTTAGACTAATTTCATAGTGATCCAGAAACTTTTATATTTTGAGAAAAGTCGATGACCGGCCGCCTGTTGCAATTTCTCAGTTTTGAGCTATCTCAAATTTGTCAACAAAACTGCCCCCGGAGTGCAAATTATTACTTTTACTGTCATGTCTAGTGTCAGAACATTGTTTTAGACTAATTTCCTAGTGATCCAGAAACTTTTATATTTTGGGAAAATTCGATGACCGGCCGCCTGTCGAAATTTCTCAGTTTTGAGCTATCTCAAATTTGTCAACAAAACTGCCCCCGGAGTGCAAATTATTACTTTTACGGTCATGTCTAGTGTCAGCACATTGTTTTAGACTAATTTCCTAGTGATCCAAAAACTTTTATATTTTGGGAAAAATAGATGACCGGCCGCCTGTCGAAATTTCTCAGTTTTGAGTTATCTCAAATTTGTCAACAAAATTTGTCCCTGGAGTGCAAATGATTACTTTTACGGTCATGTCTAGTGTCAGCACATTGTTTTAGACTAATTTCCTAGTGATCCAGGAACTTTTATATTTTGGAAAAAATCGATAACCGGCCGCCTGTCGAAATTTCTCAGTTTTCAGCTATCTCGAATTTGTCAACAAAACTGCCCCCGGAGTGCAAACTATTACTTTTACTGTCATGTCTAGTGTCAGCACATTGTTTTAGACTAATTTCCTAGTGATCCAGAAACTTTTATATTTTGGGAAAATTCGATGACCGGCCGCCTGTCGAAATTTCTCAGTTTTGACCTATCTCAAATTTGTCAACAAAATTGCTTACGGAGTGCAAATTATTACTTTTACAGTCATGTCTAGTATCAGCACATTGTTTTAGACTAATTTCATAGTGATCCAGAAACTTTTATATTTTGGGAAAAGTCGATGACCGGCCGCCTGTCGCAATTTCTCAGTTTTGAGCTATCTCAAATTTGTCAACAAAACTGCCCCCGGAGTGCAAATTATTACTTTTACGGTCATGTCTAGTGTCAGCACATTGTTTTAGACAAATTTCCTAGTGATCCAGAAACTTTTATATTTTGGAAAAAATCGATAACCGGCCGCCTGTCGAAATTTCTCAGTTTTCAGCTATCTCGAATTTGTCAACAAAACTGCCCCCGGAGTGCAAATTATTACTTTTACTGTCATGTCTAGTGTCAGCACATTGTTTTAGACTAATTTCCTAGTGATCCAGAAACTTTTATATTTTGGGAAAATTCGATGACCGGCCGCCTGTCAAAATTTCTCAGTTTTGAGTTATCTCAAATTTGTCAACAAAATTTGTCCCTGGAGTGCAAATGATTACTTTTACGGTCATGTCTAGTGTCAGCACATTGTTTTAGACTAATTTCCTAGTGATCCAGGAACTTTTATATTTTGGGAAAAATCGATGACCGGCCGCCTGTTGAAATTTCTCACTTTTGACCTATCTCAAATTTGTCAACAAAATTGCTTACGGAGTGCAAATTATTACTTTTACAGTCATGTCTAGTATCAGCACATTGTTTTAGACTAATTTCATAGTGATCCAGAAACTTTTATATTTTGGGAAAAGTCGATGACCGGCCGCCTGTCGCAATTTCTTAGTTTTGAGCTATCTCAAATTTGTCAACAAAACTGCCCCCGGAGTGCAAATTATTACTTTTACGGTCATGTCTAGTGTCAGCACATTGTTTTAGACAAATTTCCTAGTGATCCAGAAACTTTTATATTTTGGAAAAAATCGATAACCGGCCGCCTGTCGAAATTTCTCAGTTTTCAGCTATCTCGAATTTGTCAACAAAACTGCCCCCGGAGTGCAAATTATTACTTTTACTGTCATGTCTAGTGTCAGCACATTGTTTTAGACTAATTTCCTAGTGATCCAGAAACTTTTATATTTTGGGAAAATTCGATGACCGGCCGCCTGTCGAAATTTCTCAGTTTTGAGCTATCTCAAATTTGTCAACAAAACTGCCCCCGGAGCGCAAATTATTACTTTTACGGTCATGTCTAGTGTCAGCACATTGTTTTAGACTAATTTCCTAGTGATCCAGAAACTTTTATATTTAGGGAAAATTCAATGACCGGCCGCCTGTCGAAATTTCTCAGTTTTGAGCTATCTCAAATTTGTCAACAAAACTGCCCCCGGAGCGCAAATTATTACTTTTACGGTCATGTCTAGTGTCAGCACATTGTTTTAGACTAATTTCCTAGTGATCCAAAAACTTTTATATTTTGGGAAAAATCGATGACCGGCCGCCTGTCGAAATTTCTCAGTTTTGACCTATCTCAAATTTGTCAACAAAATTGCTTACGGAGTGCAAATTATTACTTTTACGGTCATGTCTAGTATCAGCACATTGTTTTAGACTAATTTCATAGTGATCCAGAAACTTTTATATTTTGAGAAAAGTCGATGACCGGCCGCCTGTTGCAATTTCTCAGTTTTGAGCTATCTCAAATTTGTCAACATAACTGCCCCCGGAGTGCAAATTATTACTTTTACTGTCATGTCTAGTGTCAGAACATTGTTTTAGACTAATTTCCTAGTGATCCAGAAACTTTTATATTTTGGGAAAATTCGATGACCGGCCGCCTGTCGAAATTTCTCAGTTTTGAGCTATCTCAAATTTGTCAACAAAACTGCCCCCGGAGTGCAAATTATTACTTTTACGGTCATGTCTAGTGTCAGCACATTGTTTTAGACTAATTTCCTAGTGATCCAAAAACTTTTATATTTTGGGAAAAATCGATGACCGGCCGCCTGTCGAAATTTCTCAGTTTTGAGTTATCTCAAATTTGTCAACAAAATTTGTCCCTGGAGTGCAAATGATTACTTTTACGGTCATGTCTAGTGTCAGCACATTGTTTTAGACTAATTTCCTAGTGATCCAGGAACTTTTATATTTTGGGAAAAATCGATGACCGGCCGCCTGTCGAAATTTCTCACTTTTGACCTATCTCAAATTTGTCAACAAAATTGCTTACGGAGTGCAAATTATTACTTTTACGGTCATGTCTAGTATCAGCACATTGTTTTAGACTAATTTCATAGTGATCCAGAAACTTTTATATTTTGAGAAAAGTCGATGACCGGCCGCCTGTTGCAATTTCTCAGTTTTGAGCTATCTCAAATTTGTCAACAAAACTGCCCCCGGAGTGCAAATTATTACTTTTACTGTCATGTCTAGTGTCAGCACATTGTTTTAGACTAATTTCCTAGTGATCCAGAAACTTTTATATTTTGGGAAAATTCGATGACCGGCCGCCTGTCGAAATTTCTCAGTTTTGAGCTATCTCAAATTTGTCAACAAAACTGCCCCCGGAGTGCAAATTATTACTTTTACGGTCATGTCTAGTGTCAGCACATTGTTTTAGACTAATTTCCTAGTGATCCAAAAACTTTTATATTTTGGGAAAAATCGATGACCGGCCGCCTGTCGAAATTTCTCAGTTTTGAGTTATCTCAAATTTGTCAACAATATTTGTCCCTGGAGTGCAAATGATTACTTTTACGGTCATGTCTAGTGTCAGCACATTGTTTTAGACTAATTTCCTAGTGATCCAGGAACTTTTATATTTTGGGAAAACTCGATGACCGGCCGCCTGTCGAAATTTCTCACTTTTGACCTATCTCAAATTTGTCAACAAAATTGCTTACGGAGTGCAAATTATTACTTGTACAGTCATGTCTAGTATCAGCACATTGTTTTAGACTAATTTCATAGTGATCCAAAAACTTTTATATTTTGGGAAAAGTCGATGACCGGCCGCCTGTCGCAATTTCTCAGTTTCGAGCTATCTCAAATTTGTCAACAAAACTGCCCCCGGAGTGCAAATTATTACTTTTACGGTCATGTCTAGTGTCAGCACATTGTTTTAGACTAATTTCCTAGTGATCCAAAAACTTTTATATTTTGGGAAAAATCGATGACCGGCCGCCTGTCGAAATTTCTCAGTTTTGAGTTATCTCAAATTTGTCAACAAAATTTGTCCCTGGAGTGCAAATGATTACTTTTACGGTCATGTCTAGTATCAGCACATTGTTTTAGACTAATTTCATAGTGATCCAAAAACTTTTATATTTTGGGAAAAGTCGATGACCGGCCGCCTGTCGCAATTTCTCAGTTTCGAGCTATCTCAAATTTGTCAACAAAACTGCCCCCGGAGTGCAAATTATTACTTTTACGGTCATGTCTAGTGTCAGCACATTGTTTTAGACTAATTTCCTAGTGATCCAGAAACTTTTATATTTTGGGAAAATTCAATGACCGGCCGCCTGTCGAAATTTCTCAGTTTTGAGCTATCTCAAATTTGTCAACAAAACTGCCCCCGGAGCGCAAATTATTACTTTTACGGTCATGTCTAGTGTCAGCACATTGTTTTAGACTAATTTCCTAGTGATCCAAAAACTTTTATATTTTGGGAAAAATCGATGACCGGCCGCCTGTCGAAATTTCTCAGTTTTGAGTTATCTCAAATTTGTCAACAAAATTTGTCCCTGGAGTGCAAATGATTACTTTTACGGTCATGTCTAGTATCAGCACATTGTTTTAGACTAATTTCATAGTGATCCAAAAACTTTTATATTTTGGGAAAAGTCGATGACCGGCCGCCTGTCGCAATTTTTCAGTTTCGAGCTATCTCAAATTTGTCAACAAAACTGCCCCCGGAGTGCAAATTATTACTTTTACGGTCATGTCTAGTGTCAGCACATTGTTTTAGACTAATTTCCTAGTGATCCAGAAACTTTTATATTTTGGGAAAATTCAATGACCGGCCGCCTGTCGAAATTTCTCAGTTTTGAGCTATCTCAAATTTGTCAACAAAACTGCCCCCGGAGCGCAAATTATTACTTTTACGGTCATGTCTAGTGTCAGCACATTGTTTTAGACTAATTTCCTAGTGATCCAAAAACTTTTATATTTTGGGAAAAATCGATGACCGGCCGCCTGTCGAAATTTCTCAGTTTTGACCTATCTCAAATTTGTCAACAAAATTGCTTACGGAGTGCAAATTATTACTTTTACGGTCATGTCTAGTATCAGCACATTGTTTTAGACTAATTTCATAGTGATCCAGAAACTTTTATATTTTGAGAAAAGTCGATGACCGGCCGCCTGTTGCAATTTCTCAGTTTTGAGCTATCTCAAATTTGTCAACAAAACTGCCCCCGGAGTGCAAATTATTACTTTTACTGTCATGTCTAGTGTCAGCACATTGTTTTAGACTAATTTCCTAGTGATCCAGAAACTTTTATATTTTGGGAAAATTCGATGACCGGCCGCCTGTCGAAATTTCTCAGTTTTGAGCTATCTCAAATTTGTCAACAAAACTGCCCCCGGAGTGCAAATTATTACTTTTACGGTCATGTCTAGTGTCAGCACATTGTTTTAGACTAATTTCCTAGTGATCCAAAAACTTTTATATTTTGGGAAAAATCGATGACCGGCCGCCTGTCGAAATTTCTCAGTTTTGAGTTATCTCAAATTTGTCAACAAAATTTGTCCCTGGAGTGCAAATGATTACTTTTACGGTCATGTCTAGTGTCAGCACATTGTTTTAGACTAATTTCCTAGTGATCCAGGAACTTTTATATTTTGGGAAAAATCTATGACCGGCCGCCTGTCGAAATTTCTCACTTTTGACCTATCTCAAATTTGTCAACAAAATTGCTTACGGAGTGCAAATTATTACTTTTACAGTCATGTCTAGTATCAGCACATTGTTTTAGACTAATTTCATAGTGATCCAAAAACTTTTATATTTTGGGAAAAATCGATGACCGGCCGCCTGTCGAAATTTCTCAGTTTTGACCTATCTCAAATTTGTCAACAAAATTGCTTACGGAGTGCAAATTATTACTTTTACGGTCATGTCTAGTATCAGCACATTGTTTTAGACTAATTTCATAGTGATCCAGAAACTTTTATATTTTGAGAAAAGTCGATGACCGGCCGCCTGTTGCAATTTCTCAGTTTTGAGCTATCTCAAATTTGTCAACAAAACTGCCCCCGGAGTGCAAATTATTACTTTTACTGTCATGTCTAGTGTCAGCACATTGTTTTAGACTAATTTCCTAGTGATCCAGAAACTTTTATATTTTGGGAAAATTCGATGACCGGCCGCCTGTCGAAATTTCTCAGTTTTGAGCTATCTCAAATTTGTCAACAAAACTGCCCCCGGAGTGCAAATTATTACTTTTACGGTCATGTCTAGTGTCAGCACATTGTTTTAGACTAATTTCCTAGTGATCCAAAAACTTTTATATTTTGGGAAAAATCGATGACCGGCCGCCTGTCGAAATTTCTCAGTTTTGAGTTATCTCAAATTTGTCAACAATATTTGTCCCTGGAGTGCAAATGATTACTTTTACGGTCATGTCTAGTGTCAGCACATTGTTTTAGACTAATTTCCTAGTGATCCAGGAACTTTTATATTTTGGGAAAACTCGATGACCGGCCGCCTGTCGAAATTTCTCACTTTTGACCTATCTCAAATTTGTCAACAAAATTGCTTACGGAGTGCAAATTATTACTTGTACAGTCATGTCTAGTATCAGCACATTGTTTTAGACTAATTTCATAGTGATCCAAAAACTTTTATATTTTGGGAAAAGTCGATGACCGGCCGCCTGTCGCAATTTCTCAGTTTTGAGCTATCTCAAATTTGTCAACAAAACTGCCCCCGGAGTGCAAATTATTACTTTTACGGTCATGTCTAGTGTCAGCACATTGTTTTAGACTAATTTCCTAGTGATCCAAAAACTTTTATATTTTGGGAAAAATCGATGACCGGCCGCCTGTCGAAATTTCTCAGTTTTGAGTTATCTCAAATTTGTCAACAAAATTTGTCCCTGGAGTGCAAATGATTACTTTTACGGTCATGTCTAGTATCAGCACATTGTTTTAGACTAATTTCATAGTGATCCAAAAACTTTTATATTTTGGGAAAAGTCGATGACCGGCCGCCTGTCGCAATTTCTCAGTTTCGAGCTATCTCAAATTTGTCAACAAAACTGCCCCCGGAGTGCAAATTATTACTTTTACGGTCATGTCTAGTGTCAGCACATTGTTTTAGACTAATTTCCTAGTGATCCAGAAACTTTTATATTTTGGGAAAATTCAATGACCGGCCGCCTGTCGAAATTTCTCAGTTTTGAGCTATCTCAAATTTGTCAACAAAACTGCCCCCGGAGCGCAAATTATTACTTTTACGGTCATGTCTAGTGTCAGCACATTGTTTTAGACTAATTTCCTAGTGATCCAAAAACTTTTATATTTTGGGAAAAATCGATGACCGGCCGCCTGTCGAAATTTCTCAGTTTTGAGTTATCTCAAATTTGTCAACAAAATTTGTCCCTGGAGTGCAAATGATTACTTTTACGGTCATGTCTAGTATCAGCACATTGTTTTAGACTAATTTCATAGTGATCCAAAAACTTTTATATTTTGGGAAAAGTCGATGACCGGCCGCCTGTCGCAATTTCTCAGTTTCGAGCTATCTCAAATTTGTCAACAAAACTGCCCCCGGAGTGCAAATTATTACTTTTACGGTCATGTCTAGTGTCAGCACATTGTTTTAGACTAATTTCCTAGTGATCCAGAAACTTTTATATTTTGGGAAAATTCAATGACCGGCCGCCTGTCGAAATTTCTCAGTTTTGAGCTATCTCAAATTTGTCAACAAAACTGCCCCCGGAGCGCAAATTATTACTTTTACGGTCATGTCTAGTGTCAGCACATTGTTTTAGACTAATTTCCTAGTGATCCAAAAACTTTTATATTTTGGGAAAAATCGATGACCGGCCGCCTGTCGAAATTTCTCAGTTTTGAGTTATCTCAAATTTGTCAACAAAATTTGTCCCTGGAGTGCAAATGATTACTTTTACGGTCATGTCTAGTATCAGCACATTGTTTTAGACTAATTTCATAGTGATCCAAAAACTTTTATATTTTGGGAAAAGTCGATGACCGGCCGCCTGTCGCAATTTTTCAGTTTCGAGCTATCTCAAATTTGTCAACAAAACTGCCCCCGGAGTGCAAATTATTACTTTTACGGTCATGTCTAGTGTCAGCACATTGTTTTAGACTAATTTCCTAGTGATCCAGAAACTTTTATATTTTGGGAAAATTCAATGACCGGCCGCCTGTCGAAATTTCTCAGTTTTGAGCTATCTCAAATTTGTCAACAAAACTGCCCCCGGAGCGCAAATTATTACTTTTACGGTCATGTCTAGTGTCAGCACATTGTTTTAGACTAATTTCCTAGTGATCCAAAAACTTTTATATTTTGGGAAAAATCGATGACCGGCCGCCTGTCGAAATTTCTCAGTTTTGACCTATCTCAAATTTGTCAACAAAATTGCTTACGGAGTGCAAATTATTACTTTTACGGTCATGTCTAGTATCAGCACATTGTTTTAGACTAATTTCATAGTGATCCAGAAACTTTTATATTTTGAGAAAAGTCGATGACCGGCCGCCTGTTGCAATTTCTCAGTTTTGAGCTATCTCAAATTTGTCAACAAAACTGCCCCCGGAGTGCAAATTATTACTTTTACTGTCATGTCTAGTGTCAGCACATTGTTTTAGACTAATTTCCTAGTGATCCAGAAACTTTTATATTTTGGGAAAATTCGATGACCGGCCGCCTGTCGAAATTTCTCAGTTTTGAGCTATCTCAAATTTGTCAACAAAACTGCCCCCGGAGTGCAAATTATTACTTTTACGGTCATGTCTAGTGTCAGCACATTGTTTTAGACTAATTTCCTAGTGATCCAAAAACTTTTATATTTTGGGAAAAATCGATGACCGGCCGCCTGTCGAAATTTCTCAGTTTTGAGTTATCTCAAATTTGTCAACAAAATTTGTTCCTGGAGTGCAAATGATTACTTTTACGGTCATGTCTAGTGTCAGCACATTGTTTTAGACTAATTTCCTAGTGATCCAGGAACTTTTATATTTTGGGAAAAATCGATGACCGGCCGCCTGTCGAAATTTCTCACTTTTGACCTATCTCAAATTTGTCAACAAAATTGCTTACGGAGTGCAAATTATTACTTTTACAGTCATGTCTAGTATCAGCACATTGTTTTAGACTAATTTCATAGTGATCCAAAAACTTTTATATTTTGGGAAAAATCGATGACCGGCCGCCTGTCGAAATTTCTCAGTTTTGACCTATCTCAAATTTGTCAACAAAATTGCTTACGGAGTGCAAATTATTACTTTTACGGTCATGTCTAGTATCAGCACATTGTTTTAGACTAATTTCATAGTGATCCAGAAACTTTTATATTTTGAGAAAAGTCGATGACCGGCCGCCTGTTGCAATTTCTCAGTTTTGAGCTATCTCAAATTTGTCAACAAAACTGCCCCCGGAGTGCAAATTATTACTTTTACTGTCATGTCTAGTGTCAGCACATTGTTTTAGACTAATTTCCTAGTGATCCAAAAACTTTTATATTTTGGGAAAAATCGATGACCGGCCGCCTGTCGAAATTTCTCAGTTTTGAGTTATCTCAAATTTGTCAACAATATTTGTCCCTGGAGTGCAAATGATTACTTTTACGGTCATGTCTAGTGTCAGCACATTGTTTTAGACTAATTTCCTAGTGATCCAGGAACTTTTATATTTTGGGAAAACTCGATGACCGGCCGCCTGTCGAAATTTCTCACTTTTGACCTATCTCAAATTTGTCAACAAAATTGCTTACGGAGTGCAAATTATTACTTGTACAGTCATGTCTAGTATCAGCACATTGTTTTAGACTAATTTCATAGTGATCCAAAAACTTTTATATTTTGGGAAAAGTCGATGACCGGCCGCCTGTCGCAATTTCTCAGTTTTGAGCTATCTCAAATTTGTCAACAAAACTGCCCCCGGAGTGCAAATTATTACTTTTACGGTCATGTCTAGTGTCAGCACATTGTTTTAGACTAATTTCCTAGTGATCCAAAAACTTTTATATTTTGGGAAAAATCGATGACCGGCCGCCTGTCGAAATTTCTCAGTTTTGAGTTATCTCAAATTTGTCAACAAAATTTGTCCCTGGAGTGCAAATGATTACTTTTACGGTCATGTCTAGTATCAGCACATTGTTTTAGACTAATTTCATAGTGATCCAAAAACTTTTATATTTTGGGAAAAGTCGATGACCGGCCGCCTGTCGCAATTTCTCAGTTTCGAGCTATCTCAAATTTGTCAACAAAACTGCCCCCGGAGTGCAAATTATTACTTTTACGGTCATGTCTAGTGTCAGCACATTGTTTTAGACTAATTTCCTAGTGATCCAGAAACTTTTATATTTTGGGAAAATTCAATGACCGGCCGCCTGTCGAAATTTCTCAGTTTTGAGCTATCTCAAATTTGTCAACAAAACTGCCCCCGGAGCGCAAATTATTACTTTTACGGTCATGTCTAGTGTCAGCACATTGTTTTAGACTAATTTCCTAGTGATCCAAAAACTTTTATATTTTGGGAAAAATCGATGACCGGCCGCCTGTCGAAATTTCTCAGTTTTGAGTTATCTCAAATTTGTCAACAAAATTTGTCCCTGGAGTGCAAATGATTACTTTTACGGTCATGTCTAGTATCAGCACATTGTTTTAGACTAATTTCATAGTGATCCAAAAACTTTTATATTTTGGGAAAAGTCGATGACCGGCCGCCTGTCGCAATTTCTCAGTTTCGAGCTATCTCAAATTTGTCAACAAAACTGCCCCCGGAGTGCAAATTATTACTTTTACGGTCATGTCTAGTGTCAGCACATTGTTTTAGACTAATTTCCTAGTGATCCAGAAACTTTTATATTTTGGGAAAATTCAATGACCGGCCGCCTGTCGAAATTTCTCAGTTTTGAGCTATCTCAAATTTGTCAACAAAACTGCCCCCGGAGCGCAAATTATTACTTTTACGGTCATGTCTAGTGTCAGCACATTGTTTTAGACTAATTTCCTAGTGATCCAAAAACTTTTATATTTTGGGAAAAATCGATGACCGGCCGCCTGTCGAAATTTCTCAGTTTTGACCTATCTCAAATTTGTCAACAAAATTGCTTACGGAGTGCAAATTATTACTTTTACGGTCATGTCTAGTATCAGCACATTGTTTTAGACTAATTTCATAGTGATCCAGAAACTTTTATATTTTGAGAAAAGTCGATGACCGGCCGCCTGTTGCAATTTCTCAGTTTTGAGCTATCTCAAATTTGTCAACAAAACTGCCCCCGGAGTGCAAATTATTACTTTTACTGTCATGTCTAGTGTCAGCACATTGTTTTAGACTAATTTCCTAGTGATCCAGAAACTTTTATATTTTGGGAAAATTCGATGACCGGCCGCCTGTCGAAATTTCTCAGTTTTGAGCTATCTCAAATTTGTCAACAAAACTGCCCCCGGAGTGCAAATTATTACTTTTACGGTCATGTCTAGTGTCAGCACATTGTTTTAGACTAATTTCCTAGTGATCCAAAAACTTTTATATTTTGGGAAAAATCGATGACCGGCCGCCTGTCGAAATTTCTCAGTTTTGAGTTATCTCAAATTTGTCAACAAAATTTGTCCCTGGAGTGCAAATGATTACTTTTACGGTCATGTCTAGTGTCAGCACATTGTTTTAGACTAATTTCCTAGTGATCCAGGAACTTTTATATTTTGGGAAAAATCGATGACCGGCCGCCTGTCGAAATTTCTCACTTTTGACCTATCTCAAATTTGTCAACAAAATTGCTTACGGAGTGCAAATTATTACTTTTACAGTCATGTCTAGTATCAGCACATTGTTTTAGACTAATTTCATAGTGATCCAGAAACTTTTATATTTCGGGAAAAGTCGATGACCGGCCGCCTGTCGCAATTTCTTAGTTTTGAGCTATCTCAAATTTGTCAACAAAACTGCCCCCGGAGTGCAAATTATTACTTTTACGGTCATGTCTAGTGTCAGCACATTGTTTTAGACAAATTTCCTAGTGATCCAGAAACTTTTATATTTTGGAAAAAATCGATAACCGGCCGCGTGTCGAAATTTCTCAGTTTTGAGCTATCTCGAATTTGTCAACAAAACTGCCCCCGGAGTGCAAATTATTACTTTTACTGTCATGTCTAGTGTCAGCACATTGTTTTAGACTAATTTCCTAGTGATCCAGAAACTTTTATATTTTGGGAAAAATCGATGACCGGCCGCCTGTCGAAATTTCTCAGTTTTGACCTATCTCAAATTTGTCAACAAAATTGCTTACGGAGTGCAAATTATTACTTTTACGGTCATGTCTAGTATCAGCACATTGTTTTAGACTAATTTCATAGTGATCCAGAAACTTTTATATTTTGAGAAAAGTCGATGACCGGCCGCCTGTTGCAATTTCTCAGTTTTGAGCTATCTCAAATTTGTCAACAAAACTGCCCCCGGAGTGCAAATTATTACTTTTACTGTCATGTCTAGTGTCAGCACATTGTTTTAGACTAATTTCCTAGTGATCCAGAAACTTTTATATTTTGGGAAAATTCGATGACCGGCCGCCTGTCGAAATTTCTCAGTTTTGAGCTATCTCAAATTTGTCAATAAAACTGCCCCCGGAGTGCAAATTATTACTTTTACGGTCATGTCTAGTGTCAGCACATTGTTTTAGACTAATTTCCTAGTGATCCAAAAACTTTTATATTTTGGGAAAAATCGATGACCGGCCGCCTGTCGAAATTTCTCAGTTTTGAGTTATCTCAAATTTGTCAACAAAATTTGTCCCTGGAGTGCAAATGATTACTTTTACGGTCATGTCTAGTATCAGCACATTGTTTTAGACTAATTTCATAGTGATCCAAAAACTTTTATATTTTGGGAAAAGTCGATGACCGGCCGCCTGTCGCAATTTCTCAGTTTCGAGCTATCTCAAATTTGTCAACAAAACTGCCCCCGGAGTGCAAATTATTACTTTTACGGTCATGTCTAGTGTCAGCACATTGTTTTAGACAAATTTCCTAGTGATCCAGAAACTTTTATATTTTGGAAAAAATCGATAACCGGCCGCCTGTCGAAATTTCTCAGTTTTCAGCTATCTCGAATTTGTCAACAAAACTGCCCCCGGAGTGCAAATTATTACTTTTACTGTCATGTCTAGTGTCAGCACATTGTTTTAGACTAATTTCCTAGTGATCCAGAAACTTTTATATTTTGGGAAAATTCGATGACCGGCCGCCTGTCGAAATTTCTCAGTTTTGAGCTATCTCAAATTTGTCAACAAAACTGCCCCCGGAGCGCAAATTATTACTTTTACGGTCATGTCTAGTGTCAGCACATTGTTTTAGACTAATTTCCTAGTGATCCAAAAACTTTTATATTTTGGGAAAAATCGATGACCGGCCGCCTGTCGAAATTTCTCAGTTTTGACCTATCTCAAATTTGTCAACAAAATTGCTTACGGAGTGCAAATTATTACTTTTACGGTCATGTCTAGTATCAGCACATTGTTTTAGACTAATTTCATAGTGATCCAGAAACTTTTATATTTTGAGAAAAGTCGATGACCGGCCGCCTGTTGCAATTTCTCAATTTTGAGCTATCTCAAATTTGTCAACAAAACTGCCCCCGGAGTGCAAATTATTACTTTTACTGTCATGTCTAGTGTCAGCACATTGTTTTAGACTAATTTCCTAGTGATCCAGAAACTTTTATATTTTGGGAAAATTCGATGACCGGCCGCCTGTCGAAATTTCTCAGTTTTGAGCTATCTCAAATTTGTCAACAAAACTGCCCCCGGAGTGCAAATTATTACTTTTACGGTCATGTCTAGTGTCAGCACATTGTTTTAGACTAATTTCCTAGTGATCCAAAAACTTTTATATTTTGGGAAAAATCGATGACCGGCCGCCTGTCGAAATTTCTCAGTTTTGAGTTATCTCAAATTTGTCAACAATATTTGTCCCTGGAGTGCAAATGATTACTTTTACGGTCATGTCTAGTGTCAGCACATTGTTTTAGACTAATTTCCTAGTGATCCAGGAACTTTTATATTTTGGGAAAACTCGATGACCGGCCGCCTGTCGAAATTTCTCACTTTTGACCTATCTCAAATTTGTCAACAAAATTGCTTACGGAGTGCAAATTATTACTTGTACAGTCATGTCTAGTATCAGCACATTGTTTTAGACTAATTTCATAGTGATCCAAAAACTTTTATATTTTGGGAAAAGTCGATGACCGGCCGCCTGTCGCAATTTCTCAGTTTCGAGCTATCTCAAATTTGTCAACAAAACTGCCCCCGGAGTGCAAATTATTACTTTTACGGTCATGTCTAGTGTCAGCACATTGTTTTAGACTAATTTCCTAGTGATCCAAAAACTTTTATATTTTGGGAAAAATCGATGACCGGCCGCCTGTCGAAATTTCTCAGTTTTGAGTTATCTCAAATTTGTCAACAAAATTTGTCCCTGGAGTGCAAATGATTACTTTTACGGTCATGTCTAGTATCAGCACATTGTTTTAGACTAATTTCATAGTGATCCAAAAACTTTTATATTTTGGGAAAAGTCGATGACCGGCCGCCTGTCGCAATTTCTCAGTTTCGAGCTATCTCAAATTTGTCAACAAAACTGCCCCCGGAGTGCAAATTATTACTTTTACGGTCATGTCTAGTGTCAGCACATTGTTTTAGACTAATTTCCTAGTGATCCAGAAACTTTTATATTTTGGGAAAATTCAATGACCGGCCGCCTGTCGAAATTTCTCAGTTTTGAGCTATCTCAAATTTGTCAACAAAACTGCCCCCGGAGCGCAAATTATTACTTTTACGGTCATGTCTAGTGTCAGCACATTGTTTTAGACTAATTTCCTAGTGATCCAAAAACTTTTATATTTTGGGAAAAATCGATGACCGGCCGCCTGTCGAAATTTCTCAGTTTTGACCTATCTCAAATTTGTCAACAAAATTGCTTACGGAGTGCAAATTATTACTTTTACGGTCATGTCTAGTATCAGCACATTGTTTTAGACTAATTTCATAGTGATCCAGAAACTTTTATATTTTGAGAAAAGTCGATGACCGGCCGCCTGTTGCAATTTCTCAGTTTTGAGCTATCTCAAATTTGTCAACAAAACTGCCCCCGGAGTGCAAATTATTACTTTTACTGTCATGTCTAGTGTCAGCACATTGTTTTAGACTAATTTCCTAGTGATCCAGAAACTTTTATATTTTGGGAAAATTCGATGACCGGCCGCCTGTCGAAATTTCTCAGTTTTGAGCTATCTCAAATTTGTCAACAAAACTGCCCCCGGAGTGCAAATTATTACTTTTACGGTCATGTCTAGTGTCAGCACATTGTTTTAGACTAATTTCCTAGTGATCCAAAAACTTTTATATTTTGGGAAAAATCGATGACCGGCCGCCTGTCGAAATTTCTCAGTTTTGAGTTATCTCAAATTTGTCAACAAAATTTGTCCCTGGAGTGCAAATGATTACTTTTACGGTCATGTCTAGTGTCAGCACATTGTTTTAGACTAATTTCCTAGTGATCCAGGAACTTTTATATTTTGGGAAAAATCGATGACCGGCCGCCTGTCGAAATTTCTCACTTTTGACCTATCTCAAATTTGTCAACAAAATTGCTTACGGAGTGCAAATTATTACTTTTACAGTCATGTCTAGTATCAGCACATTGTTTTAGACTAATTTCATAGTGATCCAGAAACTTTTATATTTTGGGAAAAGTCGATGACCGGCCGCCTGTCGCAATTTCTTAGTTTTGAGCTATCTCAAATTTGTCAACAAAACTGCCCCCGGAGTGCAAATTATTACTTTTACGGTCATGTCTAGTGTCAGCACATTGTTTTAGACAAATTTCCTAGTGATCCAGAAACTTTTATATTTTGGGAAAAGTCGATGACCGGCCGCCTGTCGCAATTTCTCAGTTTCGAGCTATCTCAAATTTGTCAACAAAACTGCCCCCGGAGTGCAAATTATTACTTTTACGGTCATGTCTAGTGTCAGCACATTGTTTTAGACTAATTTCCTAGTGATCCAGAAACTTTTATATTTTGGGAAAATTCAATGACCGGCCGCCTGTCGAAATTTCTCAGTTTTGAGCTATCTCAAATTTGTCAACAAAACTGCCCCCGGAGCGCAAATTATTACTTTTACGGTCATGTCTAGTGTCAGCACATTGTTTTAGACTAATTTCCTAGTGATCCAAAAACTTTTATATTTTGGGAAAAATCGATGACCGGCCGCCTGTCGAAATTTCTCAGTTTTGACCTATCTCAAATTTGTCAACAAAATTGCTTACGGAGTGCAAATTATTACTTTTACGGTCATGTCTAGTATCAGCACATTGTTTTAGACTAATTTCATAGTGATCCAGAAACTTTTATATTTTGAGAAAAGTCGATGACCGGCCGCCTGTTGCAATTTCTCAGTTTTGAGCTATCTCAAATTTGTCAACAAAACTGCCCCCGGAGTGCAAATTATTACTTTTACTGTCATGTCTAGTGTCAGCACATTGTTTTAGACTAATTTCCTAGTGATCCAGAAACTTTTATATTTTGGGAAAATTCGATGACCGGCCGCCTGTCGAAATTTCTCAGTTTTGAGCTATCTCAAATTTGTCAACAAAACTGCCCCCGGAGTGCAAATTATTACTTTTACGGTCATGTCTAGTGTCAGCACATTGTTTTAGACTAATTTCCTAGTGATCCAAAAACTTTTATATTTTGGGAAAAATCGATGACCGGCCGCCTGTCGAAATTTCTCAGTTTTGAGTTATCTCAAATTTGTCAACAAAATTTGTCCCTGGAGTGCAAATGATTACTTTTACGGTCATGTCTAGTGTCAGCACATTGTTTTAGACTAATTTCCTAGTGATCCAGGAACTTTTATATTTTGGGAAAAATCGATGACCGGCCGCCTGTCGAAATTTCTCACTTTTGACCTATCTCAAATTTGTCAACAAAATTGCTTACGGAGTGCAAATTATTACTTTTACAGTCATGTCTAGTATCAGCACATTGTTTTAGACAAATTTCCTAGTGATCCAGAAACTTTTATATTTTGGAAAAAATCGATAACCGGCCGCCTGTCGAAATTTCTCAGTTTTCAGCTATCTCGAATTTGTCAACAAAACTGCCCCCGGAGTGCAAATTATTACTTTTACTGTCATGTCTAGTGTCAGCACATTGTTTTAGACTAATTTCCTAGTGATCCAGAAACTTTTATATTTTGGGAAAATTCGATGACCGGCCGCCTGTCGAAATTTCTCAGTTTTGAGCTATCTCAAATTTGTCAACAAAACTGCCCCCGGAGCGCAAATTATTACTTTTACGGTCATGTCTAGTGTCAGCACATTGTTTTAGACTAATTTCCTAGTGATCCAAAAACTTTTATATTTTGGGAAAAGTCGATGACCGGCCGCCTGTCGCAATTTCTCAGTTTCGAGCTATCTCAAATTTGTCAACAAAACTGCCCCCGGAGTGCAAATTATTACTTTTACGGTCATGTCTAGTGTCAGCACATTGTTTTAGACTAATTTCCTAGTGATCCAGAAACTTTTATATTTTGGGAAAATTCAATGACCGGCCGCCTGTCGAAATTTCTCAGTTTTGAGCTATCTCAAATTTGTCAACAAAACTGCCCCCGGAGCGCAAATTATTACTTTTACGGTCATGTCTAGTGTCAGCACATTGTTTTAGACTAATTTCCTAGTGATCCAAAAACTTTTATATTTTGGGAAAAATCGATGACCGGCCGCCTGTCGAAATTTCTCACTTTTGACCTATCTCAAATTTGTCAACAAAATTGCTTACGGAGTGCAAATTATTACTTGTACAGTCATGTCTAGTATCAGCACATTGTTTTAGACTAATTTCATAGTGATCCAGAAACTTTTATATTTTGGGAAAAGTCGATGACCGGCCGCCTGTCGCAATTTCTTAGTTTTGAGCTATCTCAAATTTGTCAACAAAACTGCCCCCGGAGTGCAAATTATTACTTTTACGGTCATGTCTAGTGTCAGCACATTGTTTTAGACTAATTTCCTAGTGATCCAAAAACTTTTATATTTTGGGAAAAATCGATGACCGGCCGCCTGTCGAAATTTCTCAGTTTTGAGTTATCTCAAATTTGTCAACAAAATTTGTCCCTGGAGTGCAAATGATTACTTTTACGGTCATGTCTAGTATCAGCACATTGTTTTAGACTAATTTCATAGTGATCCAAAAACTTTTATATTTTGGGAAAAGTCGATGACCGGCCGCCTGTCGCAATTTCTCAGTTTCGAGCTATCTCAAATTTGTCAACAAAACTGCCCCCGGAGTGCAAATTATTACTTTTACGGTCATGTCTAGTGTCAGCACATTGTTTTAGACTAATTTCCTAGTGATCCAAAAACTTTTATATTTTGGGAAAAATCGATGACCGGCCGCCTGTCGAAATTTCTCAGTTTTGACCTATCTCAAATTTGTCAACAAAATTGCTTACGGAGTGCAAATTATTACTTTTACGGTCATGTCTAGTATCAGCACATTGTTTTAGACTAATTTCCTAGTGATCCAAAAACTTTTATATTTTGGGAAAAATCGATGACCGGCCGCCTGTCGAAATTTCTCAGTTTTGAGTTATCTCAAATTTGTCAACAAAATTTGTCCCTGGAGTGCAAATGATTACTTTTACGGTCATGTCTAGTGTCAGCACATTGTTTTAGACTAATTTCCTAGTGATCCAGGAACTTTTATATTTTGGGAAAAATCGATGACTGGCCGCCTGTCGAAATTTCTCACTTTTGACCTATCTCAAATTTGTCAACAAAATTGCTTACGGAGTGCAAATTATTACTTTTACAGTCATGTCTAGTATCAGCACATTGTTTTAGACTAATTTCATAGTGATCCAAAAACTTTTATATTTTGGGAAAAGTCGATGACCGGCCGCCTGTCGCAATTTCTCAGTTTCGAGCTATCTCAAATTTGTCAACAAAATTGCCCCCGGAGTGCAAATTATTAGTTTTACGGTCATGTCTAGTGTCAGCACATTGTTTTAGACAAATTTCCTAGTGATCCAGAAACTTTTATATTTTGGGAAAAATCGATGACCGGCCGCCTGACGCAATTTCTCAGTTTTCAGCTATCTCAAATTTGTCAACAAAACTGCCCCCGGAGTGCAAATTATTACTTTTACGGTCATGTCTAGTGTCAGCACATTGTTTTAGACTAATTTCCTAGTGATCCAGAAACTTTTATATTTTGGGAAAATTCGATGACCGGCCGCCTGTCGAAATTTCTCAGTTTTGAGCTATCTCAAATTTGTCAACAAAACTGCCCCCGGAGCGCAAATTATTACTTTTACGGTCATGTCTAGTGTCAGCACATTGTTTTAGACTAATTTCCTAGTGATCCAAAAACTTTTATATTTTGGGAAAAATCGATGACCGGCCGCCTGTCGAAATTTCTCAGTTTTGACCTATCTCAAATTTGTCAACAAAATTGCTTACGGAGTGCAAATTATTACTTTTACGGTCATGTCTAGTATCAGCACATTGTTTTAGACTAATTTCATAGTGATCCAGAAACTTTTATATTTTGAGAAAAGTCGATGACCGGCCGCCTGTTGCAATTTCTCAGTTTTGAGCTATCTCAAATTTGTCAACAAAACTGCCCCCGGAGTGCAAATTATTACTTTTACTGTCATGTCTAGTGTCAGCACATTGTTTTAGACTAATTTCCTAGTGATCCAGAAACTTTTATATTTTGGGAAAATTCGATGACCGGCCGCCTGTCGAAATTTCTCAGTTTTGAGCTATCTCAAATTTGTCAACAAAACTGCCCCCGGAGTGCAAATTATTACTTTTACGGTCATGTCTAGTGTCAGCACATTGTTTTAGACTAATTTCCTAGTGATCCAAAAACTTTTATATTTTGGGAAAAATCGATGACTGGCCGCCTGTCGAAATTTCTCAGTTTTGAGTTATCTCAAATTTGTCAACAAAATTTGTCCCTGGAGTGCAAATGATTACTTTTACGGTCATGTCTAGTGTCAGCACATTGTTTTAGACTAATTTCCTAGTGATCCAGGAACTTTTATATTTTGGGAAAAATCGATGACTGGCCGCCTATCGAAATTTCTCACTTTTGACCTATCTCAAATTTGTCAACAAAATTGCTTACGGAGTGCAAATTATTACTTTTACAGTCATGTCTAGTATCAGCACATTGTTTTAGACTAATTTCATAGTGATCCAAAAACTTTTATATTTTGGGAAAAGTCGATGACCGGCCGCCTGTCGCAATTTCTCAGTTTCGAGCTATCTCAAATTTGTCAACAAAACTGCCCCCGGAGTGCAAATTATTAGTTTTACGGTCATGTCTAGTGTCAGCACATTGTTTTAGACAAATTTCCTAGTGATCCAGAAACTTTTATATTTTGGGAAAAATCGATGACCGGCCGCCTGTCGCAATTTCTCAGTTTTCAGCTATCTCAAATTTGTCAACAAAACTGCCCCCGGAGTGCAAATTATTACTTTTACGGTCATGTCTAGTGTCAGCACATTGTTTTAGACTAATTTCCTAGTGATCCAGAAACTTTTATATTTTGGGAAAATTCAATGACCGGCCGCCTGTCGAAATTTCTCAGTTTTGAGCTATCTCAAATTTGTCAACAAAATTGCTTACGGAGTGCAAATTATTACTTTTACGGTCATGTCTAGTATCAGCACATTGTTTTAGACTAATTTCATAGTGATCCAGAAACTTTTATATTTTGAGAAAAGTCGATGACCGGCCGCCTGTTGCAATTTCTCAGTTTTGAGCTATCTCAAATTTGTCAACAAAACTGCCCCCGGAGTGCAAATTATTACTTTTACTGTCATGTCTAGTGTCAGCACATTGTTTTAGACTAATTTCCTAGTGATCCAGAAACTTTTATATTTTGGGAAAATTCGATGACCGGCCGCCTGTCGAAATTTCTCAGTTTTGAGCTATCTCAAATTTGTCAACAAAACTGCCCCCGGAGTGCAAATTATTACTTTTACGGTCATGTCTAGTGTCAGCACATTGTTTTAGACTAATTTCCTAGTGATCCAAAAACTTTTATATTTTGGGAAAAATCGATGACCGGCCGCCTGTCGAAATTTCTCAGTTTTGAGTTATCTCAAATTTGTCAACAAAATTTGTCCCTGGAGTGCAAATGATTACTTTTACGGTCATGTCTAGTGTCAGCACATTGTTTTAGACTAATTTCCTAGTGATCCAGGAACTTTTATATTTTGGGAAAAATCGATGACCGGCCGCCTGTCGAAATTTCTCACTTTTGACCTATCTCAAATTTGTCAACAAAATTGCTTACGGAGTGCACATTATTACTTTTACAGTCATGTCTAGTATCAGCACATTGTTTTAGACTAATTTCATAGTGATCCAAAAACTTTTATATTTTGGGAAAAGTCGATGACCGGCCGCCTGTCGCAATTTCTCAGTTTCGAGCTATCTCAAATTTGTCAACAAAACTGCCCCCGGAGTGCAAATTATTACTTTTACGGTCATGTCTAGTGTCAGCACATTGTTTTAGACAAATTTCCTAGTGATCCAGAAACTTTTATATTTTGGGAAAAATCGATGACCGGCCGCCTGTTGCAATTTCTCAGTTTTCAGCTATCTCAAATTTGTCAACAAAACTGCCCCCGGAGTGCAAATTATTACTTTTACGGTCATGTCTAGTGTCAGCACATTGTTTTAGACTAATTTCCTAGTGATCCAGAAACTTTTATATTTTGGGAAAATTCGATGACCGGCCGCCTGTCGAAATTTCTCAGTTTTGAGCTATCTCAAATTTGTCAACAAAACTGCCCCCGGAGCGCAAATTATTACTTTTACGGTCATGTCTAGTGTCAGCACATTGTTTTAGACTAATTTCCTAGTGATCCAAAAACTTTTATATTTTGGGAAAAATCGATGACCGGCCGCCTGTCGCAATTTCTCAGTTTCGAGCTATCTCAAATTTGTCAACAAAACTGCCCCCGGAGTGCAAATTATTACTTTTACGGTCATGTCTAGTGTCAGCACATTGTTTTAGACTAATTTCCTAGTGATCCAAAAACTTTTATATTTTGGGAAAAATCGATGACCGGCCGCCTGTCGAAATTTCTCAGTTTTGAGCTATCTCAAATTTGTCAACAAAACTGCCCCCGGAGCGCAAATTATTACTTTTACGGTCATGTCTAGTGTCAGCACATTGTTTTAGACTAATTTCCTAGTGATCCAAAAACTTTTATATTTTGGGAAAAATCGATGACCGGCCGCCTGTCGCAATTTCTCAGTTTCGAGCTATCTCAAATTTGTCAACAAAACTGCCCCCGGAGTGCAAATTATTACTTTTACGGTCATGTCTAGTGTCAGCACATTGTTTTAGACAAATTTCCTAGTGATCCAGAAACTTTTATATTTTGGGAAAAATCGATGACCGGCCGCCTGTCGCAATTTCTCAGTTTTCAGCTATCTCAAATTTGTCAACAAAACTGCCCCCGGAGTGCAAATTATTACTTTTACGGTCATGTCTAGTGTCAACACATTGTTTTAGACTAATTTCCTAGTGATCCAGAAACTTTTATATTTTGGGAAAATTTGATGACCGGCCGCCTGTCGAAATTTCTCAGTTTTGAGTTATCTCAAATTTGTCAACAAAATTTGTCCCTGGAGTGCAAATGATTACTTTTACGGTCATGTCTAGTGTCAGCACATTGTTTTAGACTAATTTCCTAGTGATCCAGGAACTTTTATATTTTGGGAAAAATCGATGACCGGCCGCCTGTCGAAATTTCTCACTTTTGACCTATCTCAAATTTGTCAACAAAATTGCTTACGGAGTGCAAATTATTACTTTTACAGTCATGTCTAGTATCAGCACATTGTTTTAGACTAATTTCATAGTGATCCAGAAACTTTTATATTTTGGGAAAAGTCGATGACCGGCCGCCTGTCGCAATTTCTTAGTTTTGACCTATCTCAAATTTGTCAACAAAATTGCTTACGGAGTGCAAATGATTACTTTTACGGTCTTGTCTAGTGTCAGCACATTGTTTTAGACTAATTTCCTAGTGATCTAGGAACTTTTATATTTTGGGAAAAATCGATGACCGGCCGCCTGTCGCAATTTCTCAGTTTCGAGCTATCTCAAATTTGTCAACAAAACTGCCCCCGGAGTGCAAATTATTACTTTTACGGTCATGTCTAGTGTCAGCACATTGTTTTAGACAAATTTCCTAGTGATCCAGAAACTTTTATATTTTGGGAAAAATCGATGACCGGCCGCCTGTCACAATTTCTCAGTTTTCAGCTATCTCAAATTTGTCAACAAAACTGCCCCCGGAGTGCAAATTATTACTTTTACGGTCATGTCTAGTGTCAACACATTGTTTTAGACTAATTTCCTAGTGATCCAGAAACTTTTATATTTTGGGAAAATTTGATGACCGGCCGCCTGTCGAAATTTCTCAGTTTTGAGTTATCTCAAATTTGTCAACAAAATTTGTCCCTGGAGTGCAAATGATTACTTTTACGGTCATGTCTAGTGTCAGCACATTGTTTTAGACTAATTTCCTAGTGATCCAGGAACTTTTATATTTTGGGAAAAATCGATGACCGGCCGCCTGTCGAAATTTCTCACTTTTGACCTATCTCAAATTTGTCAACAAAATTGCTTACGGAGTGCAAATTATTACTTTTACAGTCATGTCTAGTATCATAACATTGTTTTAGACTAATTTCATAGTGATCCAGAAACTTTTATATTTTGGGAAAAGTCGATGACCGGCCGCCTGTCGCAATTTCTTAGTTTTGAGCTATCTCAAATTTGTCAACAAAACTGCCCCCGGAGTGCAAATTATTACTTTTACGGTCATGTCTAGTGTCAGCACATTGTTTTAGACTAATTTCCTAGTGATCCAGAAACTTTTATATTTTGGGAAAATTCGATGACCGGCCGCCTGTCGAAATTTCTCAGTTTTGAGCTATCTCAAATTTGTCAACAAAACTGCCCCCGGAGCGCAAATTATTACTTTTACGGTCATGTCTAGTGTCAGCACATTGTTTTAGACTAATTTCCTAGTGATCCAAAAACTTTTATATTTTGGGAAAAATCGATGACCGGCCGCCTGTCGAAATTTCTCAGTTTTGACCTATCTCAAATTTGTCAACAAAATTGCTTACGGAGTGCAAATGATTACTTTTACGGTCATGTCTAGTGTCAGCACATTGTTTTAGACTAATTTCCTAGTGATCTAGGAACTTTTATATTTTGGGAAAAATCGATGACCGGCCGCCTGTCGCAATTTCTCAGTTTCGAGCTATCTCAAATTTGTCAACAAAACTGCCCCCGGAGTGCAAATTATTACTTTTACGGTCATGTCTAGTGTCAGCACATTGTTTTAGACAAATTTCCTAGTGATCCAGAAACTTTTATATTTTGGGAAAAATCGATGACCGGCCGCCTGTCGCAATTTCTCAGTTTTCAGCTATCTCAAATTTGTCAACAAAACTGCCCCCGGAGTGCAAATTATTACTTTTACGGTCATGTCTAGTGTCAACACATTGTTTTAGACTAATTTCCTAGTGATCCAGAAACTTTTATATTTTGGGAAAATTCAATGACTGGCCGCCTGTCGAAATTTCTCAGTTTTGAGCTATCTCAAATTTGTCAACAAAACTGCCCCCGGAGTGCAAATTATTACTTTTACGGTCATGTCTAGTGTCAGCACATTGTTTTAGACTAATTTCCTAGTGATCCAGAAACTTTTATATTTTGGGAAAATTCGATGACCGGCCGCCTGTCGAAATTTCTCAGTTTTGAGCTATCTCAAATTTGTCAACAAAACTGCCCCCGGAGCGCAAATTATTACTTTTACGGTCATGTCTAGTGTCAGCACATTGTTTTAGACTAATTTCCTAGTGATCCAAAAACTTTTATATTTTGGGAAAAATCGATGACCGGCCGCCTGTCGAAATTTCTCAGTTTTGACCTATCTCAAATTTGTCAACAAAATTGCTTACGGAGTGCAAATTATTACTTTTACGGTCATGTCTAGTATCAGCACATTGTTTTAGACTAATTTCATAGTGATCCAAAAACTTTTATATTTTGGGAAAAATCGATGACCGGCCGCCTGTCGCAATTTCTCAGTTTCGAGCTATCTCAAATTTGTCAACAAAACTGCCCCCGGAGTGCAAATTATTACTTTTACGGTCATGTCTAGTGTCAGCACATTGTTTTAGACAAATTTCCTAGTGATCCAGAAAATTTTATATTTTGGGAAAAATCGATGACCGGCCGCCTGTCGAAATTTCTCAGTTTTGAGTTATCTCAAATTTGTCAACAAAATTTGCCCCTGGAGTGCAAATTATTACTTTTACGGTCATGTCTAGTGTCAGCACATTGTTTTAGACTAATTTCCTAGTGATCCAGGAACTTTTATATTTTGGAAAAAATCGATAACCGGCCGCCTGTCGAAATTTCTCAGTTTTCAGCTATCTCGAATTTGTCAATAAAACTGCCCCCGGAGTGCAAATTATTACTTTTACTGTCATGTCTAGTGTCAGCACATTGTTTTAGACTAATTTCCTAGTGATCCAGAAACTTTTATATTTTGGGAAAATTCGATGACCGGCCGCCTGTCGAAATTTCTCAATTTTGACCTATCTCAAATTTGTCAACAAAATTGCTTACGGAGTGCAAATTATTACTTTTACAGTCATGTCTAGTATCAGCACATTGTTTTAGACTAATTTCATAGTGATCCAGAAACTTTTATATTTTGGGAAAAGTCGATGACCGGCCGCCTGTCGCAATTTCTCAGTTTTGAGCTATCTCAAATTTGTCAACAAAACTGCCCCCGGAGTGCAAATTATTACTTTTACGGTCATGTCTAGTGTCAGCACATTGTTTTAGACAAATTTCCTAGTGATCCAGAAACTTTTATATTTTGGAAAAAATCGATAACCGGCCGCCTGTCGAAATTTCTCAGTTTTCAGCTATCTCGAATTTGTCAACAAAACTGCCCCCGGAGTGCAAATTATTACTTTTACTGTCATGTCTAGTGTCAGCACATTGTTTTAGACTAATTTCCTAGTGATCCAGAAACTTTTATATTTTGGGAAAATTTGATGACCGGCCGCCTGTCGAAATTTCTCAGTTTTGAGTTATCTCAAATTTGTCAACAAAATTTGTCCCTGGAGTGCAAATGATTACTTTTACGGTCATGTCTAGTGTCAGCACATTGTTTTAGACTAATTTCCTCGTGATCCAGGAACTTTTATATTTTGGGAAAAATCGATGGCCGCCTGTCGAAATTTCTCACTTTTGACCTATCTCAAATTTGTCAACAAAATTGCGTACGGAGTGCAAATTATTACTTTTACAGTCATGTCTAGTATCAGCACATTGTTTTAGACTAATTTCATAGTGATCCAAAAACTTTTATATTTTGGGAAAAGTCGATGACCGGCCGCCTGTCGCAATTTCTCAGTTTCGAGCTATCTCAAATTTGTCAACAAAACTGCCCCCGGAGTGCAAATTATTACTTTTACGGTCATGTCTAGTGTCAGCACATTGTTTTAGACAAATTTCCTAGTGATCCAGAAACTTTTATATTTTGGGAAAAATCGATGACCGGCCGCCTGTCGCAATTTCTCAGTTTTCAGCTATCTCAAATTTGTCAACAAAACTGCCCCCGGAGTGCAAATTATTACTTTTACGGTCATGTCTAGTGTCAGCACATTGTTTTAGACTAATTTCCTAGTGATCCAGAAACTTTTATATTTTGGGAAAATTCAATGACCGGCCGCCTGTCGAAATTTCTCAGTTTTGAGCTATCTCAAATTTGTCAACAAAACTGCCACCGGAGCGCAAATTATTACTTTTACGGTCATGTCTAGTGTCAGCACATTGTTTTAGACTAATTTCCTAGTGATCCAAAAACTTTTATATTTTGGGAAAAATCGATGACCGGCCGCCTGTCGAAATTTCTCAGTTTTGACCTATCTCAAATTTGTCAACAAAATTGCTTACGGAGTGCAAATTATTACTTTTACGGTCATGTCTAGTATCAGCACATTGTTTTAGACTAATTTCATAGTGATCCAGAAACTTTTATATTTTGAGAAAAGTCGATGACCGGCCGCCTGTTGCAATTTCTCAGTTTTGAGCTATCTCAAATTTGTCAACAAAACTGCCCCCGGAGTGCAAATTATTACTTTTACTGTCATGTCTAGTGTCAGCACATTGTTTTAGACTAATTTCCTAGTGATCCAGAAACTTTTATATTTTGGGAAAATTCGATGACCGGCCGCCTGTCGAAATTTCTCAGTTTTGAGCTATCTCAAATTTGTCAACAAAACTGCCCCCGGAGTGCAAATTATTACTTTTACGGTCATGTCTAGTGTCAGCACATTGATTTAGACTAATTTCCTAGTGATCCAAAAACTTTTATATTTTGGGAAAAATCGATGACCGGCCGCCTGTCGAAATTTCTCAGTTTTGAGTTATCTCAAATTTGTCAACAAAATTTGTCCCTGGAGTGCAAATGATTACTTTTACGGTCATGTCTAGTGTCAGCACATTGTTTTAGACTAATTTCCTCGTGATCCAGGAACTTTTATATTTTGGGAAAAATCGATGGCCGCCTGTCGAAATTTCTCACTTTTGACCTATCTCAAATTTGTCAACAAAATTGCTTACGGAGTGCAAATTATTACTTTTACAGTCATGTCTAGTATCAGCACATTGTTTTAGACTAATTTCATAGTGATCCAAAAACTTTTATATTTTGGGAAAAGTCGATGACCGGCCGCCTGTCGCAATTTCTCAGTTTCGAGCTATCTCAAATTTGTCAACAAAACTGCCCCCGGAGTGCAAATTATTACTTTTACGGTCATGTCTAGTGTCAGCACATTGTTTTAGACAAATTTCCTAGTGATCCAGAAACTTTTATATTTTGGGAAAAATCGATGACCGGCCGCCTGTCGAAATTTCTCAGTTTTGACCTATCTCAAATTTGTCAACAAAATTGCTTACGGAGTGCAAATTATTACTTTTACGGTCATGTCTAGTATCAGCACATTGTTTTAGACTAATTTCATAGTGATCCAGAAACTTTTATATTTTGAGAAAAGTCGATGACCGGCCGCCTGTTGCAATTTCTCAGTTTTGAGCTATCTCAAATTTGTCAACAAAACTGCCCCCGGAGTGCAAATTATTACTTTTACTGTCATGTCTAGTGTCAGCACATTGTTTTAGACTAATTTCCTAGTGATCCAGAAACTTTTATATTTTGGGAAAATTCGATGACCGGCCGCCTGTCGAAATTTCTCAGTTTTGAGCTATCTCAAATTTGTCAACAAAACTGCCCCCGGAGTGCAAATTATTACTTTTACGGTCATGTCTAGTGTCAGCACATTGATTTAGACTAATTTCCTAGTGATCCAAAAACTTTTATATTTTGGGAAAAATCGATGACCGGCCGCCTGTCGAAATTTCTCAGTTTTGAGTTATCTCAAATTTGTCAACAAAATTTGTCCCTGGAGTGCAAATGATTACTTTTACGGTCATGTCTAGTGTCAGCACATTGTTTTAGACTAATTTCCTCGTGATCCAGGAACTTTTATATTTTGGGAAAAATCGATGGCCGCCTGTCGAAATTTCTCACTTTTGACCTATCTCAAATTTGTCAACAAAATTGCTTACGGAGTGCAAATTATTACTTTTACAGTCATGTCTAGTATCAGCACATTGTTTTAGACTAATTTCATAGTGATCCAAAAACTTTTATATTTTGGGAAAAGTCGATGACCGGCCGCCTGTCGCAATTTCTCAGTTTCGAGCTATCTCAAATTTGTCAACAAAACTGCCCCCGGAGTGCAAATTATTACTTTTACGGTCATGTCTAGTGTCAGCACATTGTTTTAGACAAATTTCCTAGTGATCCAGAAACTTTTATATTTTGGGAAAAATCGATGACCGGCCGCCTGTCGCAATTTCTCAGTTTCGAGCTATCTCAAATTTGTCAACAAAACTGCCCCCGGAGTGCAAATTATTACTTTTACGGTCATGTCTAGTGTCAGCACATTGTTTTAGACAAATTTCCTAGTGATCCAGAAACTTTTATATTTTGGGAAAAATCGATGACCGGCCGCCTGTCGCAATTTCTCAGTTTTCAGCTATCTCAAATTTGTCAACAAAACTGCCCCCGGAGTGCAAATTATTACTTTTACGGTCATGTCTAGTGTCAGCACATTGTTTTAGACTAATTTCCTAGTGATCCAGAAACTTTTATATTTTGGGAAAATTCAATGACCGGCCGCCTGTCGAAATTTCTCACTTTTGACCTATCTCAAATTTGTCAACAAAATTGCTTACGGAGTGCAAATTATTACTTTTACAGTCATGTCTAGTATCAGCACATTGTTTTAGACTAATTTCATAGTGATCCAAAAACTTTTATATTTTGGGAAAAGTCGATGACCGGCCGCCTGTCGCAATTTCTCAGTTTCGAGCTATCTCAAATTTGTCAACAAAACTGCCCCCGGAGTGCAAATTATTACTTTTACGGTCATGTCTAGTGTCAGCACATTGTTTTAGACAAATTTCCTAGTGATCCAGAAACTTTTATATTTTGGAAAAAATCGATAACCGGCCGCCTGTCGAAATTTCTCAGTTTTCAGCTATCTCGAATTTGTCAACAAAACTGCCCCCGGAGTGCAAATTATTACTTTTACTGTCATGTCTAGTGTCAGCACATTGTTTTAGACTAATTTCCTAGTGATCCAGAAACTTTTATATTTTGGGAAAATTCGATGACCGGCCGCCTGTCGAAATTTCTCAGTTTTGAGCTATCTCAAATTTGTCAACAAAACTGCCCCCGGAGCGCAAATTATTACTTTTACGGTCATGTCTAGTGTCAGCACATTGTTTTAGACTAATTTCCTAGTGATCCAAAAACTTTTATATTTTGGGAAAAATCGATGACCGGCCGCCTGTCGAAATTTCTCAGTTTTGACCTATCTCAAATTTGTCAACAAAATTGCTTACGGAGTGCAAATTATTACTTTTACGGTCATGTCTAGTATCAGCACATTGTTTTAGACTAATTTCATAGTGATCCAGAAACTTTTATATTTTGAGAAAAGTCGATGACCGGCCGCCTGTTGCAATTTCTCAGTTTTGAGCTATCTCAAATTTGTCAACAAAACTGCCCCCGGAGTGCAAATTATTACTTTTACTGTCATGTCTAGTGTCAGCACATTGTTTTAGACTAATTTCCTAGTGATCCAGAAACTTTTATATTTTGGGAAAATTCGATGACCGGCCGCCTGTCGAAATTTCTCAGTTTTGAGCTATCTCAAATTTGTCAACAAAACTGCCCCCGGAGTGCAAATTATTACTTTTACGGTCATGTCTAGTGTCAGCACATTGTTTTAGACAAATTTCCTAGTGATCCAGAAACTTTTATATTTTGGGAAAAATCGATGACCGGCCGCCTGTCGCAATTTCTCAGTTTTCAGCTATCTCAAATTTGTCAACAAAACTGCCCCCGGAGTGCAAATTATTACTTTTACGGTCATGTCTAGTGTCAGCACATTGTTTTAGACTAATTTCCTAGTGATCCAGAAACTTTTATATTTTGGGAAAATTCAATGACCGGCCGCCTGTCGAAATTTCTCACTTTTGACCTATCTCAAATTTGTCAACAAAATTGCTTACGGAGTGCAAATTATTACTTTTACAGTCATGTCTAGTATCAGCACATTGTTTTAGACTAATTTCATAGTGATCCAAAAACTTTTATATTTTGGGAAAAGTCGATGACCGGCCGCCTGTCGCAATTTCTCAGTTTCGAGCTATCTCAAATTTGTCAACAAAACTGCCCCCGGAGTGCAAATTATTACTTTTACGGTCATGTCTAGTGTCAGCACATTGTTTTAGACAAATTTCCTAGTGATCCAGAAACTTTTATATTTTGGAAAAAATCGATAACCGGCCGCCTGTCGAAATTTCTCAGTTTTCAGCTATCTCGAATTTGTCAACAAAACTGCCCCCGGAGTGCAAATTATTACTTTTACTGTCATGTCTAGTGTCAGCACATTGTTTTAGACTAATTTCCTAGTGATCCAGAAACTTTTATATTTTGGGAAAATTCGATGACCGGCCGCCTGTCGAAATTTCTCAGTTTTGAGCTATCTCAAATTTGTCAACAAAACTGCCCCCGGAGCGCAAATTATTACTTTTACGGTCATGTCTAGTGTCAGCACATTGTTTTAGACTAATTTCCTAGTGATCCAAAAACTTTTATATTTTGGGAAAAATCGATGACCGGCCGCCTGTCGAAATTTCTCAGTTTTGACCTATCTCAAATTTGTCAACAAAATTGCTTACGGAGTGCAAATTATTACTTTTACGGTCATGTCTAGTATCAGCACATTGTTTTAGACTAATTTCATAGTGATCCAGAAACTTTTATATTTTGAGAAAAGTCGATGACCGGCCGCCTGTTGCAATTTCTCAGTTTTGAGCTATCTCAAATTTGTCAACAAAACTGCCCCCGGAGTGCAAATTATTACTTTTACTGTCATGTCTAGTGTCAGCACATTGTTTTAGACTAATTTCCTAGTGATCCAGAAACTTTTATATTTTGGGAAAATTCGATGACCGGCCGCCTGTCGAAATTTCTCAGTTTTGAGCTATCTCAAATTTGTCAACAAAACTGCCCCCGGAGTGCAAATTATTACTTTTACGGTCATGTCTAGTGTCAGCACATTGTTTTAGACTAATTTCCTAGTGATCCAAAAACTTTTATATTTTGGGAAAAATCGATGACCGGCCGCCTGTCGAAATTTCTCAGTTTTGAGTTATCTCAAATTTGTCAACAAAATTTGTCCCTGGAGTGCAAATGATTACTTTTACGGTCATGTCTAGTGTCAGCACATTGTTTTAGACTAATTTCCTCGTGATCCAGGAACTTTTATATTTTGGGAAAAATCGATGGCCGCCTGTCGAAATTTCTCACTTTTGACCTATCTCAAATTTGTCAACAAAATTGCTTACGGAGTGCAAATTATTACTTTTACAGTCATGTCTAGTATCAGCACATTGTTTTAGACTAATTTCATAGTGATCCAAAAACTTTTATATTTTGGGAAAAGTCGATGACCGGCCGCCTGTCGCAATTTCTCAGTTTCAAGCTATCTCAAATTTGTCAACAAAACTGCCCCCGGAGTGCAAATTATTACTTTTACGGTCATGTCTAGTGTCAGCACATTGTTTTAGACAAATTTCCTAGTGATCCAGAAACTTTTATATTTTGGGAAAAATCGATGACCGGCCGCCTGTCGCAATTTCTCAGTTTCGAGCTATCTCAAATTTGTCAACAAAACTGCCCCCGGAGTGCAAATTATTACTTTTACGGTCATGTCTAGTGTCAGCACATTGTTTTAGACAAATTTCCTAGTGATCCAGAAACTTTTATATTTTGGGAAAAATCGATGACCGGCCGCCTGTCGCAATTTCTCAGTTTTCAGCTATCTCAAATTTGTCAACAAAACTGCCCCCGGAGTGCAAATTATTACTTTTACGGTCATGTCTAGTGTCAGCACATTGTTTTAGACTAATTTCCTAGTGATCCAGAAACTTTTATATTTTGGGAAAATTCAATGACCGGCCGCCTGTCGAAATTTCTCACTTTTGACCTATCTCAAATTTGTCAACAAAATTGCTTACGGAGTGCAAATTATTACTTTTACAGTCATGTCTAGTATCAGCACATTGTTTTAGACTAATTTCATAGTGATCCAAAAACTTTTATATTTTGGGAAAAGTCGATGACCGGCCGCCTGTTGCAATTTCTCAGTTTCGAGCTATCTCAAATTTGTCAACAAAACTGCCCCCGGAGTGCAAATTATTACTTTTACGGTCATGTCTAGTGTCAGCACATTGTTTTAGACAAATTTCCTAGTGATCCAGAAACTTTTATATTTTGGAAAAAATCGATAACCGGCCGCCTGTCGAAATTTCTCAGTTTTCAGCTATCTCGAATTTGTCAACAAAACTGCCCCCGGAGTGCAAATTATTACTTTTACTGTCATGTCTAGTGTCAGCACATTGTTTTAGACTAATTTCCTAGTGATCCAGAAACTTTTATATTTTGGGAAAATTCGATGACCGGCCGCCTGTCGAAATTTCTCAGTTTTGAGCTATCTCAAATTTGTCAACAAAACTGCCCCCGGAGCGCAAATTATTACTTTTACGGTCATGTCTAGTGTCAGCACATTGTTTTAGACTAATTTCCTAGTGATCCAAAAACTTTTATATTTTGGGAAAAATCGATGACCGGCCGCCTGTCGAAATTTCTCAGTTTTGACCTATCTCAAATTTGTCAACAAAATTGCTTACGGAGTGCAAATTATTACTTTTACGGTCATGTCTAGTATCAGCACATTGTTTTAGACTAATTTCATAGTGATCCAGAAACTTTTATATTTTGAGAAAAGTCGATGACCGGCCGCCTGTTGCAATTTCTCAGTTTTGAGCTATCTCAAATTTGTCAACAAAACTGCCCCCGGAGTGCAAATTATTACTTTTACTGTCATGTCTAGTGTCAGCACATTGTTTTAGACTAATTTCCTAGTGATCCAGAAACTTTTATATTTTGGGAAAATTCGATGACCGGCCGCCTGTCGAAATTTCTCAGTTTTGAGCTATCTCAAATTTGTCAACAAAACTGCCCCCGGAGTGCAAATTATTACTTTTACGGTCATGTCTAGTGTCAGCACATTGATTTAGACTAATTTCCTAGTGATCCAAAAACTTTTATATTTTGGGAAAAATCGATGACCGGCCGCCTGTCGAAATTTCTCAGTTTTGAGTTATCTCAAATTTGTCAACAAAATTTGTCCCTGGAGTGCAAATGATTACTTTTACGGTCATGTCTAGTGTCAGCACATTGTTTTAGACTAATTTCCTCGTGATCCAGGAACTTTTATATTTTGGGAAAAATCGATGGCCGCCTGTCGAAATTTCTCACTTTTGACCTATCTCAAATTTGTCAACAAAATTGCTTACGGAGTGCAAATTATTACTTTTACAGTCATGTCTAGTATCAGCACATTGTTTTAGACTAATTTCATAGTGATCCAAAAACTTTTATATTTTGGGAAAAGTCGATGACCGGCCGCCTGTCGCAATTTCTCAGTTTCGAGCTATCTCAAATTTGTCAACAAAACTGCCCCCGGAGTGCAAATTATTACTTTTACGGTCATGTCTAGTGTCAGCACATTGTTTTAGACAAATTTCCTAGTGATCCAGAAACTTTTATATTTTGGGAAAAATCGATGACCGGCCGCCTGTCGCAATTTCTCAGTTTTCAGCTATCTCAAATTTGTCAACAAAACTGCCCCCGGAGTGCAAATTATTACTTTTACGGTCATGTCTAGTGTCAGCACATTGTTTTAGACTAATTTCCTAGTGATCCAGAAACTTTTATATTTTGGGAAAATTCAATGACCGGCCGCCTGTCGAAATTTCTCACTTTTGACCTATCTCAAATTTGTCAACAAAATTGCTTACGGAGTGCAAATTATTACTTTTACAGTCATGTCTAGTATCAGCACATTGTTTTAGACTAATTTCATAGTGATCCAAAAACTTTTATATTTTGGGAAAAGTCGATGACCGGCCGCCTGTCGCAATTTCTCAGTTTCGAGCTATCTCAAATTTGTCAACAAAACTGCCCCCGGAGTGCAAATTATTACTTTTACGGTCATGTCTAGTGTCAGCACATTGTTTTAGACAAATTTCCTAGTGATCCAGAAACTTTTATATTTTGGAAAAAATCGATAACCGGCCGCCTGTCGAAATTTCTCAGTTTTCAGCTATCTCGAATTTGTCAACAAAACTGCCCCCGGAGTGCAAATTATTACTTTTACTGTCATGTCTAGTGTCAGCACATTGTTTTAGACTAATTTCCTAGTGATCCAGAAACTTTTATATTTTGGGAAAATTCGATGACCGGCCGCCTGTCGCAATTTCTCAGTTTCGAGCTATCTCAAATTTGTCAACAAAACTGCCCCCGGAGTGCAAATTATTACTTTTACGGTCATGTCTAGTGTCAGCACATTGTTTTAGACAAATTTCCTAGTGATCCAGAAACTTTTATATTTTGGGAAAAATCGATGACCGGCCGCCTGTCGCAATTTCTCAGTTTCGAGCTATCTCAAATTTGTCAACAAAACTGCCCCCGGAGTGCAAATTATTACTTTTACGGTCATGTCTAGTGTCAGCACATTGTTTTAGACAAATTTCCTAGTGATCCAGAAACTTTTATATTTTGGGAAAAATCGATGACCGGCCGCCTGTCGCAATTTCTCAGTTTTCAGCTATCTCAAATTTGTCAACAAAACTGCCCCCGGAGTGCAAATTATTACTTTTACGGTCATGTCTAGTGTCAGCACATTGTTTTAGACTAATTTCCTAGTGATCCAGAAACTTTTATATTTTGGGAAAATTCAATGACCGGCCGCCTGTCGAAATTTCTCACTTTTGACCTATCTCAAATTTGTCAACAAAATTGCTTACGGAGTGCAAATTATTACTTTTACAGTCATGTCTAGTATCAGCACATTGTTTTAGACTAATTTCATAGTGATCCAAAAACTTTTATATTTTGGGAAAAGTCGATGACCGGCCGCCTGTCGCAATTTCTCAGTTTCGAGCTATCTCAAATTTGTCAACAAAACTGCCCCCGGAGTGCAAATTATTACTTTTACGGTCATGTCTAGTGTCAGCACATTGTTTTAGACAAATTTCCTAGTGATCCAGAAACTTTTATATTTTGGAAAAAATCGATAACCGGCCGCCTGTCGAAATTTCTCAGTTTTCAGCTATCTCGAATTTGTCAACAAAACTGCCCCCGGAGTGCAAATTATTACTTTTACTGTCATGTCTAGTGTCAGCACATTGTTTTAGACTAATTTCCTAGTGATCCAGAAACTTTTATATTTTGGGAAAATTCGATGACCGGCCGCCTGTCGAAATTTCTCAGTTTTGAGCTATCTCAAATTTGTCAACAAAACTGCCCCCGGAGCGCAAATTATTACTTTTACGGTCATGTCTAGTGTCAGCACATTGTTTTAGACTAATTTCCTAGTGATCCAAAAACTTTTATATTTTGGGAAAAATCGATGACCGGCCGCCTGTCGAAATTTCTCAGTTTTGACCTATCTCAAATTTGTCAACAAAATTGCTTACGGAGTGCAAATTATTACTTTTACGGTCATGTCTAGTATCAGCACATTGTTTTAGACTAATTTCATAGTGATCCAGAAACTTTTATATTTTGAGAAAAGTCGATGACCGGCCGCCTGTTGCAATTTCTCAGTTTTGAGCTATCTCAAATTTGTCAACAAAACTGCCCCCGGAGTGCAAATTATTACTTTTACTGTCATGTCTAGTGTCAGCACATTGTTTTAGACTAATTTCCTAGTGATCCAGAAACTTTTATATTTTGGGAAAATTCGATGACCGGCCGCCTGTCGAAATTTCTCAGTTTTGAGTTATCTCAAATTTGTCAACAAAACTGCCCCCGGAGTGCAAATTATTACTTTTACGGTCATGTCTAGTGTCAGCACATTGATTTAGACTAATTTCCTAGTGATCCAAAAACTTTTATATTTTGGGAAAAATCGATGACCGGCCGCCTGTCGAAATTTCTCAGTTTTGAGTTATCTCAAATTTGTCAACAAAATTTGTCCCTGGAGTGCAAATGATTACTTTTACGGTCATGTCTAGTGTCAGCACATTGTTTTAGACTAATTTCCTCGTGATCCAGGAACTTTTATATTTTGGGAAAAATCGATGGCCGCCTGTCGAAATTTCTCACTTTTGACCTATCTCAAATTTGTCAACAAAATTGCTTACGGAGTGCAAATTATTACTTTTACAGTCATGTCTAGTATCAGCACATTGTTTTAGACTAATTTCATAGTGATCCAAAAACTTTTATATTTTGGGAAAAGTCGATGACCGGCCGCCTGTCGCAATTTCTCAGTTTCGAGCTATCTCAAATTTGTCAACAAAACTGCCCCCGGAGTGCAAATTATTACTTTTACGGTCATGTCTAGTGTCAGCACATTGTTTTAGACAAATTTCCTAGTGATCCAGAAACTTTTATATTTTGGGAAAAATCGATGACCGGCCGCCTGTCGCAATTTCTCAGTTTTCAGCTATCTCAAATTTGTCAACAAAACTGCCCCCGGAGTGCAAATTATTACTTTTACGGTCATGTCTAGTGTCAGCACATTGTTTTAGACTAATTTCCTAGTGATCCAGAAACTTTTATATTTTGGGAAAATTCAATGACCGGCCGCCTGTCGAAATTTCTCACTTTTGACCTATCTCAAATTTGTCAACAAAATTGCTTACGGAGTGCAAATTATTACTTTTACAGTCATGTCTAGTATCAGCACATTGTTTTAGACTAATTTCATAGTGATCCAAAAACTTTTATATTTTGGGAAAAGTCGATGACCGGCCGCCTGTCGCAATTTCTCAGTTTCGAGCTATCTCAAATTTGTCAACAAAACTGCCCCCGGAGTGCAAATTATTACTTTTACGGTCATGTCTAGTGTCAGCACATTGTTTTAGACAAATTTCCTAGTGATCCAGAAACTTTTATATTTTGGAAAAAATCGATAACCGGCCGCCTGTCGAAATTTCTCAGTTTTCAGCTATCTCGAATTTGTCAACAAAACTGCCCCCGGAGTGCAAATTATTACTTTTACTGTCATGTCTAGTGTCAGCACATTGTTTTAGACTAATTTCCTAGTGATCCAGAAACTTTTATATTTTGGGAAAATTCGATGACCGGCCGCCTGTCGAAATTTCTCAGTTTTGAGCTATCTCAAATTTGTCAACAAAACTGCCCCCGGAGCGCAAATTATTACTTTTACGGTCATGTCTAGTGTCAGCACATTGTTTTAGACTAATTTCCTAGTGATCCAAAAACTTTTATATTTTGGGAAAAATCGATGACCGGCCGCCTGTCGAAATTTCTCAGTTTTGACCTATCTCAAATTTGTCAACAAAATTGCTTACGGAGTGCAAATTATTACTTTTACGGTCATGTCTAGTATCAGCACATTGTTTTAGACTAATTTCATAGTGATCCAGAAACTTTTATATTTTGAGAAAAGTCGATGACCGGCCGCCTGTTGCAATTTCTCAGTTTTGAGCTATCTCAAATTTGTCAACAAAACTGCCCCCGGAGTGCAAATTATTACTTTTACTGTCATGTCTAGTGTCAGCACATTGTTTTAGACTAATTTCCTAGTGATCCAGAAACTTTTATATTTTGGGAAAATTCGATGACCGGCCGCCTGTCGAAATTTCTCAGTTTTGAGCTATCTCAAATTTGTCAACAAAACTGCCCCCGGAGTGCAAATTATTACTTTTACGGTCATGTCTAGTGTCAGCACATTGTTTTAGACTAATTTCCTAGTGATCCAAAAACTTTTATATTTTGGGAAAAATCGATGACCGGCCGCCTGTCGAAATTTCTCAGTTTTGAGTTATCTCAAATTTGTCAACAAAATTTGTCCCTGGAGTGCAAATGATTACTTTTACGGTCATGTCTAGTGTCAGCACATTGTTTTAGACTAATTTCCTAGTGATCCAGGAACTTTTATATTTTGGGAAAAATCGATGACCGGCCGCCTGTCGAAATTTCTCACTTTTGACCTATCTCAAATTTGTCAACAAAATTGCTTACGGAGTGCAAATTATTACTTTTACAGTCATGTCTAGTATCAGCACATTGTTTTAGACTAATTTCATAGTGATCCAAAAACTTTTATATTTTGGGAAAAGTCGATGACCGGCCGCCTGTCGCAATTTCTCAGTTTCGAGCTATCTCAAATTTGTCAACAAAACTGCCCCCGGAGTGCAAATTATTACTTTTACGGTCATGTCTAGTGTCAGCACATTGTTTTAGACAAATTTCCTAGTGATCCAGAAACTTTTATATTTTGGAAAAAATCGATAACCGGCCGCCTGTCGAAATTTCTCAGTTTTCAGCTATCTCGAATTTGTCAACAAAACTGCCCCCGGAGTGCAAATTATTACTTTTACTGTCATGTCTAGTGTCAGCACATTGTTTTAGACTAATTTCCTAGTGATCCAGAAACTTTTATATTTTGGGAAAATTCGATGACCGGCCGCCTGTCGAAATTTCTCAGTTTTGAGCTATCTCAAATTTGTCAACAAAACTGCCCCCGGAGCGCAAATTATTACTTTTACGGTCATGTCTAGTGTCAGCACATTGTTTTAGACTAATTTCCTAGTGATCCAAAAACTTTTATATTTTGGGAAAAATCGATGACCGGCCGCCTGTCGAAATTTCTCAGTTTTGACCTATCTCAAATTTGTCAACAAAATTGCTTACGGAGTGCAAATTATTACTTTTACGGTCATGTCTAGTATCAGCACATTGTTTTAGACTAATTTCATAGTGATCCAGAAACTTTTATATTTTGAGAAAAGTCGATGACCGGCCGCCTGTTGCAATTTCTCAGTTTTGAGCTATCTCAAATTTGTCAACAAAACTGCCCCCGGAGTGCAAATTATTACTTTTACTGTCATGTCTAGTGTCAGCACATTGTTTTAGACTAATTTCCTAGTGATCCAGAAACTTTTATATTTTGGGAAAATTCGATGACCGGCCGCCTGTCGAAATTTCTCAGTTTTGAGCTATCTCAAATTTGTCAACAAAACTGCCCCCGGAGTGCAAATTATTACTTTTACGGTCATGTCTAGTGTCAGCACATTGTTTTAGACTAATTTCCTAGTGATCCAAAAACTTTTATATTTTGGGAAAAATCGATGACCGGCCGCCTGTCGAAATTTCTCAGTTTTGAGTTATCTCAAATTTGTCAACAAAATTTGTCCCTGGAGTGCAAATGATTACTTTTACGGTCATGTCTAGTGTCAGCACATTGTTTTAGACTAATTTCCTAGTGATCCAGGAACTTTTATATTTTGGGAAAAATCGATGACCGGCCGCCTGTCGAAATTTCTCACTTTTGACCTATCTCAAATTTGTCAACAAAATTGCTTACGGAGTGCACATTATTACTTTTACAGTCATGTCTAGTATCAGCACATTGTTTTAGACTAATTTCATAGTGATCCAAAAACTTTTATATTTTGGGAAAAGTCGATGACCGGCCGCCTGTCGCAATTTCTCAGTTTCGAGCTATCTCAAATTTGTCAACAAAACTGCCCCCGGAGTGCAAATTATTACTTTTACGGTCATGTCTAGTGTCAGCACATTGTTTTAGACAAATTTCCTAGTGATCCAGAAACTTTTATATTTTGGGAAAAATCGATGACCGGCCGCCTGTTGCAATTTCTCAGTTTTCAGCTATCTCAAATTTGTCAACAAAACTGCCCCCGGAGTGCAAATTATTACTTTTACGGTCATGTCTAGTGTCAGCACATTGTTTTAGACTAATTTCCTAGTGATCCAGAAACTTTTATATTTTGGGAAAATTCAATGACCGGCCGCCTGTCGAAATTTCTCAGTTTTGAGCTATCTCAAATTTGTCAACAAAACTGCCCCCGGAGCGCAAATTATTACTTTTACGGTCATGTCTAGTGTCAGCACATTGTTTTAGACTAATTTCCTAGTGATCCAAAAACTTTTATATTTTGGGAAAAATCGATGACCGGCCGCCTGTCGAAATTTCTCAGTTTTGACCTATCTCAAATTTGTCAACAAAATTGCTTACGGAGTGCAAATTATTACTTTTACGGTCATGTCTAGTATCAGCACATTGTTTTAGACTAATTTCATAGTGATCCAGAAACTTTTATATTTTGAGAAAAGTCGATGACCGGCCGCCTGTTGCAATTTCTCAGTTTTGAGCTATCTCAAATTTGTCAACAAAACTGCCCCCGGAGTGCAAATTATTACTTTTACTGTCATGTCTAGTGTCAGCACATTGTTTTAGACTAATTTCCTAGTGATCCAGAAACTTTTATATTTTGGGAAAATTCGATGACCGGCCGCCTGTCGAAATTTCTCAGTTTTGAGCTATCTCAAATTTGTCAACAAAACTGCCCCCGGAGTGCAAATTATTACTTTTACGGTCATGTCTAGTGTCAGCACATTGTTTTAGACTAATTTCCTAGTGATCCAAAAACTTTTATATTTTGGGAAAAATCGATGACCGGCCGCCTGTCGAAATTTCTCAGTTTTGAGTTATCTCAAATTTGTCAACAAAATTTGTCCCTGGAGTGCAAATGATTACTTTTACGGTCATGTCTAGTGTCAGCACATTGTTTTAGACTAATTTCCTAGTGATCCAGGAACTTTTATATTTTGGGAAAAATCGATGACCGGCCGCCTGTCGAAATTTCTCACTTTTGACCTATCTCAAATTTGTCAACAAAATTGCTTACGGAGTGCAAATTATTACTTTTACAGTCATGTCTAGTATCAGCACATTGTTTTAGACTAATTTCATAGTGATCCAAAAACTTTTATATTTTGGGAAAAGTCGATGACCGGCCGCCTGTCGCAATTTCTCAGTTTCGAGCTATCTCAAATTTGTCAACAAAACTGCCCCCGGAGTGCAAATTATTACTTTTACGGTCATGTCTAGTGTCAGCACATTGTTTTAGACAAATTTCCTAGTGATCCAGAAACTTTTATATTTTGGGAAAAATCGATGACCGGCCGCCTGTCGCAATTTCTCAGTTTTCAGCTATCTCAAATTTGTCAACAAAACTGCCCCCGGAGTGCAAATTATTACTTTTACGGTCATGTCTAGTGTCAGCACATTGTTTTAGACTAATTTCCTAGTGATCCAGAAACTTTTATATTTTGGGAAAATTCGATGACCGGCCGCCTGTCGAAATTTCTCAGTTTTGAGCTATCTCAAATTTGTCAACAAAACTGCCCCCGGAGCGCAAATTATTACTTTTACGGTCATGTCTAGTGTCAGCACATTGTTTTAGACTAATTTCCTAGTGATCCAAAAACTTTTATATTTTGGGAAAAATCGATGACCGGCCGCCTGTCGAAATTTCTCAGTTTTGACCTATCTCAAATTTGTCAACAAAATTGCTTACAGAGTGCAAATTATTACTTTTACGGTCATGTCTAGTATCAGCACATTGTTTTAGACTAATTTCATAGTGATCCAGAAACTTTTATATTTTGAGAAAAGTCGATGACCGGCCGCCTGTTGCAATTTCTCAGTTTTGAGCTATCTCAAATTTGTCAACAAAACTGCCCCCGGAGTGCAAATTATTACTTTTACTGTCATGTCTAGTGTCAGCACATTGTTTTAGACTAATTTCCTAGTGATCCAGAAACTTTTATATTTTGGGAAAATTCGATGACCGGCCGCCTGTCGAAATTTCTCAGTTTTGAGCTATCTCAAATTTGTCAACAAAACTGCCCCCGGAGTGCAAATTATTACTTTTACGGTCATGTCTAGTGTCAGCACATTGTTTTAGACTAATTTCCTAGTGATCCAAAAACTTTTATATTTTGGGAAAAATCGATGACCGGCCGCCTGTCGAAATTTCTCAGTTTTGAGTTATCTCAAATTTGTCAACAAAATTTGTCCCTGGAGTGCAAATGATTACTTTTACGGTCATGTCTAGTATCAGCACATTGTTTTAGACTAATTTCCTAGTGATCCAGGAACTTTTATATTTTGGGAAAAATCGATGGCCGCCTGTCGAAATTTCTCACTTTTGACCTATCTCAAATTTGTCAACAAAATTGCTTACGGAGTGCAAATTATTACTTTTACAGTCATGTCTAGTATCAGCACATTGTTTTAGACTAATTTCATAGTGATCCAAAAACTTTTATATTTTGGGAAAAGTCGATGACCGGCCGCCTGTCGCAATTTCTCAGTTTCGAGCTATCTCAAATTTGTCAACAAAACTGCCCCCGGAGTGCAAATTATTACTTTTACGGTCATGTCTAGTGTCAGCACATTGTTTTAGACAAATTTCCTAGTGATCCAGAAACTTTTATATTTTGGGAAAAATCGATGACCGGCCGCCTGTCGCAATTTCTCAGTTTTCAGCTATCTCAAATTTTTCAACAAAACTGCCCCCGGAGTGCAAATTATTACTTTTACGGTCATGTCTAGTGTCAGCACATTGTTTTAGACTAATTTCCTAGTGATCCAGAAACTTTTATATTTTGGGAAAATTCAATGACCGGCCGCCTGTCGAAATTTCTCAGTTTTGAGCTATCTCAAATTTGTCAACAAAACTGCCCCCGGAGCGCAAATTATTACTTTTACGGTCATGTCTAGTGTCAGCACATTGTTTTAGACTAATTTCCTAGTGATCCAAAAACTTTTATATTTTGGGAAAAATCGATGACCGGCCGCCTGTCGAAATTTCTCAGTTTTGACCTATCTCAAATTTGTCAACAAAATTGCTTACGGAGTGCAAATTATTACTTTTACGGTCATGTCTAGTATCAGCACATTGTTTTAGACTAATTTCATAGTGATCCAGAAACTTTTATATTTTGAGAAAAGTCGATGAGCGGCCGCCTGTTGCAATTTCTCAGTTTTAAGCTATCTCAAATTTGTCAACAAAACTGCCCCCGGAGTGCAAATTATTACTTTTACTGTCATGTCTAGTGTCAGCACATTGTTTTAGACTAATTTCCTAGTGATCCAGAAACTTTTATATTTTGGGAAAATTCGATGACCGGCCGCCTGTCGAAATTTCTCAGTTTTGAGCTATCTCAAATTTGTCAACAAAACTGCCCCCGGAGTGCAAATTATTACTTTTACGGTCATGTCTAGTGTCAGCACATTGTTTTAGACTAATTTCCTAGTGATCCAAAAACTTTTATATTTTGGGAAAAATCGATGACCGGCCGCCTGTCGAAATTTCTCAGTTTTGAGTTATCTCAAATTTGTCAACAAAATTTGTCCCTGGAGTGCAAATGATTACTTTTACGGTCATGTCTAGTGTCAGCACATTGTTTTAGACTAATTTCCTAGTGATCCAGGAACTTTTATATTTTGGGAAAAATCGATGACCGGCCGCCTGTCGAAATTTCTCACTTTTGACCTATCTCAAATTTGTCAACAAAATTGCTTACGGAGTGCAAATTATTACTTTTACAGTCATGTCTAGTATCAGCACATTGTTTTAGACTAATTTCATAGTGATCCAAAAACTTTTATATTTTGGGAAAAGTCGATGACCGGCCGCCTGTCGCAATTTCTCAGTTTCGAGCTATCTCAAATTTGTCAACAAAACTGCCCCCGGAGTGCAAATTATTACTTTTACGGTCATGTCTAGTGTCAGCACATTGTTTTAGACAAATTTCCTAGTGATCCAGAAACTTTTATATTTTGGAAAAAATCGATAACCGGCCGCCTGTCGAAATTTCTCAGTTTTCAGCTATCTCGAATTTGTCAACAAAACTGCCCCCGGAGTGCAAATTATTACTTTTACTGTCATGTCTAGTGTCAGCACATTGTTTTAGACTAATTTCCTAGTGATCCAAAAACTTTTATATTTTGGGAAAAATCGATGACCGGCCGCCTGTCGAAATTTCTCAGTTTTGAGTTATCTCAAATTTGTCAACAAAATTTGCCCCTGGAGTGCAAATTATTACTTTTACGGTCATGTCTAGTGTCAGCACATTGTTTTAGACTAATTTCCTAGTGATCCAAAAACTTTTATATTTTGGGAAAAATCGATGACCGGCCGCCTGTCGAAATTCCTCAGTTTTGACCTATATCAAATTTGTCAACAAAATTGCTTACGGAGTGCAAATTATTACTTTTACAGTCATGTCTAGTATCAGCACATTGTTTTAGACTAATTTCATAGTGATCCAGAAACTTTTATATTTTGGGAAAAGTCGATGACCGGCCGCCTGTCGCAATTTCTCAGTTTTGAGCTATCTCAAATTTGTCAACAAAACTGCCCCCGGAGTGCAAATTATTACTTTTACGGTCATGTCTAGTGTCAGCACATTGTTTTAGACTAATTTCCTAGTGATCCAAAAACTTTTATATTTTGGGAAAAATCGATGACCGGCCGCCTGTCGAAATTTCTCAGTTTTGAGTTATCTCAAATTTGTCAACAAAATTTGCCCCTGGAGTGCAAATTATTACTTTTACGGTCATGTCTAGTGTCAGCACATTGTTTTAGACTAATTTCCTAGTGATCCAAAAACTTTTATATTTTGGGAAAAATCGATGACCGGCCGCCTGTCGAAATTTCTCACTTTTGACCTATCTCAAATTTGTCAACAAAATTGCTTACGGAGTGCAAATTATTACTTTTACAGTCATGTCTAGTATCAGCACATTGTTTTAGACTAATTTCATAGTGATCCAAAAACTTTTATATTTTGGGAAAAGTCGATGACCGGCCGCCTGTCGCAATTTCTCAGTTTCGAGCTATCTCAAATTTGTCAACAAAACTGCCCCCGGAGTGCAAATTATTACTTTTACGGTCATGTCTAGTGTCAGCACATTGTTTTAGACAAATTTCCTAGTGATCCAGAAACTTTTATATTTTGGAAAAAATCGATAACCGGCCGCCTGTCGAAATTTCTCAGTTTTCAGCTATCTCGAATTTGTCAACAAAACTGCCCCCGGAGTGCAAATTATTACTTTTACTGTCATGTCTAGTGTCAGCACATTGTTTTAGACTAATTTCCTAGTGATCCAGAAACTTTTATATTTTGGGAAAATTCGATGACCGGCCGCCTGTCGAAATTTCTCAGTTTTGAGCTATCTCAAATTTGTCAACAAAACTGCCCCCGGAGCGCAAATTATTACTTTTACGGTCATGTCTAGTGTCAGCACATTGTTTTAGACTAATTTCCTAGTGATCCAAAAACTTTTATATTTTGGGAAAAATCGATGACCGGCCGCCTGTTGAAATTCCTCAGTTTTGACCTATCTCAAATTTGTCAACAAAATTGCTTACGGAGTGCAAATTATTACTTTTACAGTCATGTCTAGTATCAGCACATTGTTTTAGACTAATTTCATAGTGATCCAGAAACTTTTATATTTTGGGAAAAGTCGATGACCGGCCGCCTGTCGCAATTTCTCAGTTTTGAGCTATCTCAAATTTGTCAACAAAACTGCCCCCGGAGTGCAAATTATTACTTTTACGGTCATGTCTAGTGTCAGCACATTGTTTTAGACTAATTTCCTAGTGATCCAAAAACTTTTATATTTTGGGAAAAATCGATGACCGGCCGCCTGTCGAAATTTCTCAGTTTTGAGTTATCTCAAATTTGTCAACAAAATTTGCCCCTGGAGTGCAAATTATTACTTTTACGGTCATGTCTAGTGTCAGCACATTGTTTTAGACTAATTTCCTAGTGATCCAAAAACTTTTATATTTTGGGAAAAATCGATGACCGGCCGCCTGTCGAAATTTCTCAGTTTTGAGTTATCTCAAATTTGTCAACAAAATTTGTCCCTGGAGTGCAAATGATTACTTTTACGGTCATGTCTAGTATCAGCACATTGTTTTAGACTAATTTCCTAGTGATCCAGGAACTTTTATATTTTGGGAAAAATCGATGACCGGCCGCCTGTCGCAATTTCTCAGTTTTCAGCTATCTCAAATTTGTCAACAAAACTGCCCCCGGAGTGCAAATTATTACTTTTACGGTCATGTCTAGTGTCAGCACATTGTTTTAGACTAATTTCCTAGTGATCCAGAAACTTTTATATTTTGGGAAAATTCAATGACCGGCCGCCTGTCGAAATTTCTCAGTTTTGAGTTATCTCAAATTTGTCAACAAAATTTGTCCCTGGAGTGCAAATGATTACTTTTACGGTCATGTCTAGTGTCAGCACATTGTTTTAGACTAATTTCCTAGTGATCCAGGAACTTTTATATTTTGGGAAAAATCGATGACCGGCCGCCTGTCGAAATTTCTCACTTTTGACCTATCTCAAATTTGTCAACAAAATTGCTTACGGAGTGCAAATTATTACTTTTACAGTCATGTCTAGTATCAGCACATTGTTTTAGACTAATTTCATAGTGATCCAAAAACTTTTATATTTTGGGAAAAGTCGATGACCGGCCGCCTGTCGCAATTTCTCAGTTTCGAGCTATCTCAAATTTGTCAACAAAACTGCCCCCGGAGTGCAAATTATTACTTTTACGGTCATGTCTAGTGTCAGCACATTGTTTTAGACAAATTTCCTAGTGATCCAGAAACTTTTATATTTTGGGAAAAATCGATGACCGGCCGCCTGTCGCAATTTCTCAGTTTTCAGCTATCTCAAATTTGTCAACAAAACTGCCCCCGGAGTGCAAATTATTACTTTTACGGTCATGTCTAGTGTCAGCACATTGTTTTAGACTAATTTCCTAGTGATCCAGAAACTTTTATATTTTGGGAAAATTCGATGACCGGCCGCCTGTCGAAATTTCTCAGTTTTGAGCTATCTCAAATTTGTCAACAAAACTGGCCCCGGAGCGCAAATTATTACTTTTACGGTCATGTCTAGTGTCAGCACATTGTTTTAGACTAATTTCCTAGTGATCCAAAAACTTTTATATTTTGGGAAAAATCGATGACCGGCCGCCTGTCGAAATTTCTCAGTTTTGACCTATCTCAAATTTGTCAACAAAATTGCTTACGGAGTGCAAATTATTACTTTTACGGTCATGTCTAGTATCAGCACATTGTTTTAGACTAATTTCATAGTGATCCAGAAACTTTTATATTTTGAGAAAAGTCGATGACCGGCCGCCTGTTGCAATTTCTCAGTTTTGAGCTATCTCAAATTTGTCAACAAAATTGCCCCCGGAGTGCAAATTATTACTTTTACTGTCATGTCTAGTGTCAGCACATTGTTTTAGACTAATTTCCTAGTGATCCAGAAACTTTTATATTTTGGGAAAATTCGATGACCGGCCGCCTGTCGAAATTTCTCAGTTTTGAGCTATCTCAAATTTGTCAACAAAACTGCCCCCGGAGTGCAAATTATTACTTTTACGGTCATGTCTAGTGTCAGCACATTGTTTTAGACTAATTTCCTAGTGATCCAAAAACTTTTATATTTTGGGAAAAATCGATGACCGGCCGCCTGTCGAAATTTCTCAGTTTTGAGTTATCTCAAATTTGTCAACAAAATTTGTCCCTGGAGTGCAAATGATTACTTTTACGGTCATGTCTAGTATCAGCACATTGTTTTAGACTAATTTCCTAGTGATCCAGGAACTTTTATATTTTGGGAAAAATCGATGGCCGCCTGTCGAAATTTCTCACTTTTGACCTATCTCAAATTTGTCAACAAAATTGCTTACGGAGTGCAAATTATTACTTTTACAGTCATGTCTAGTATCAGCACATTGTTTTAGACTAATTTCATAGTGATCCAAAAACTTTTATATTTTGGGAAAAGTCGATGACCGGCCGCCTGTCGCAATTTCTCAGTTTCGAGCTATCTCAAATTTGTCAACAAAACTGCCCCCGGAGTGCAAATTATTACTTTTACGGTCATGTCTAGTGTCAGCACATTGTTTTAGACAAATTTCCTAGTGATCCAGAAACTTTTATATTTTGGGAAAAATCGATGACCGGCCGCCTGTCGCAATTTCTCAGTTTTCAGCTATCTCAAATTTGTCAACAAAACTGCCCCCGGAGTGCAAATTATTACTTTTACGGTCATGTCTAGTGTCAGCACATTGTTTTAGACTAATTTCCTAGTGATCCAGAAACTTTTATATTTTGGGAAAATTCAATGACCGGCCGCCTGTCGAAATTTCTCAGTTTTGAGCTATCTCAAATTTGTCAACAAAACTGCCCCCGGAGCGCAAATTATTACTTTTACGGTCATGTCTAGTGTCAGCACATTGTTTTAGACTAATTTCCTAGTGATCCAAAAACTTTTATATTTTGGGAAAAATCGATGACCGGCCGCCTGTCGAAATTTCTCAGTTTTGAGTTATCTCAAATTTGTCAACAAAATTTGTCCCTGGAGTGCAAATGATTACTTTTACGGTCATGTCTAGTGTCAGCACATTGTTTTAGACTAATTTCCTAGTGATCCAGGAACTTTTATATTTTGGGAAAATTCAATGACCGGCCGCCTGTCAAAATTTCTCAGTTTTGAGTTATCTCAAATTTGTCAACAAAACTGCCCCCGGAGTGCAAATTATTACTTTTACGGTCATGTCTAGTGTCAGCACATTGTTTTAGACTAATTTCCTAGTGATCCAGAAACTTTTATATTTTGGGAAAATTCGATGACCGACCGCCTGTCGAAATTTCTCAGTTTTGAGCTATCTCAAATTTGTCAACAAAACTGCCCCCGGAGTGCAAATTATTACTTTTACTGTCATGTCTAGTGTCAGCACATTGTTTTAGACTAATTTCCTAGTGATCCAGAAACTTTTATATTTTGGGAAAATTCGATGACCGGCCGCCTGTCAAAATTTCTCAGTTTTGAGTTATCTCAAATTTGTCAACAAAATTTGTCCCTGGAGTGCAAATGATTACTTTTACGGTCATGTCTAGTGTCAGCACATTGTTTTAGACTAATTTCCTAGTGATCCAGGAACTTTTATATTTTGGGAAAAATCGATGACCGGCCGCCTGTCGAAATTTCTCACTTTTGACCTATCTCAAATTTGTCAACAAAATTGCTTACGGAGTGCAAATTATTACTTTTACAGTCATGTCTAGTATCAGCACATTGTTTTAGACTAATTTCATAGTGATCCAGAAACTTTTATATTTTGGGAAAAGTCGATGACCGGCCGCCTGTCGCAATTTCTTAGTTTTGAGCTATCTCAAATTTGTCAACAAAACTGCCCCCGGAGTGCAAATTATTACTTTTACGGTCATGTCTAGTGTCAGCACATTGTTTTAGACAAATTTCCTAGTGATCCAGAAACTTTTATATTTTGGAAAAAATCGATAACCGGCCGCCTGTCGAAATTTCTCAGTTTTCAGCTATCTCGAATTTGTCAACAAAACTGCCCCCGGAGTGCAAATTATTACTTTTACTGTCATGTCTAGTGTCAGCACATTGTTTTAGACTAATTTCCTAGTGATCCAGAAACTTTTATATTTTGGGAAAATTCGATGACCGGCCGCCTGTCAAAATTTCTCAGTTTTGAGTTATCTCAAATTTGTCAACAAAACTGCCCCCGGAGTGCAAATTATTACTTTTACGGTCATGTCTAGTGTCAGCACATTGTTTTAGACTAATTTCCTAGTGATCCAGAAACTTTTATATTTTGGGAAAATTCGATGACCGACCGCCTGTCGAAATTTCTCAGTTTTGAGCTATCTCAAATTTGTCAACAAAACTGCCCCCGGAGCGCAAATTATTACTTTTACGGTCATGTCTAGTGTCAGCACATTGTTTTAGACTAATTTCCTAGTGATCCAAAAACTTTTATATTTTGGGAAAAATCGATGACCGGCCGCCTGTCGAAATTTCTCAGTTTTGACCTATCTCAAATTTGTCAACAAAATTGCTTACGGAGTGCAAATTATTACTTTTACGGTCATGTCTAGTATCAGCACATTGTTTTAGACTAATTTCATAGTGATCCAGAAACTTTTATATTTTGAGAAAAGTCGATGACCGGCCGCCTGTTGCAATTTCTCAGTTTTGAGCTATCTCAAATTTGTCAACAAAACTGCCCCCGGAGTGCAAATTATTACTTTTACTGTCATGTCTAGTGTCAGCACATTGTTTTAGACTAATTTCCTAGTGATCCAGAAACTTTTATATTTTGGGAAAATTCGATGACCGGCCGCCTGTCGAAATTTCTCAGTTTTGAGCTATCTCAAATTTGTCAACAAAACTGCCCCCGGAGTGCAAATTATTACTTTTACGGTCATGTCTAGTGTCAGCACATTGTTTTAGACTAATTTCCTAGTGATCCAAAAACTTTTATATTTTGGGAAAAATCGATGACTGGCCGCCTGTCGAAATTTCTCAGTTTTGAGTTATCTCAAATTTGTCAACAAAATTTGTCCCTGGAGTGCAAATGATTACTTTTACGGTCATGTCTAGTGTCAGCACATTGTTTTAGACTAATTTCCTAGTGATCCAGGAACTTTTATATTTTGGGAAAAATCGATGACTGGCCGCCTATCGAAATTTCTCACTTTTGACCTATCTCAAATTTGTCAACAAAATTGCTTACGGAGTGCAAATTATTACTTTTACAGTCATGTCTAGTATCAGCACATTGTTTTAGACTAATTTCATAGTGATCCAAAAACTTTTATATTTTGGGAAAAGTCGATGACCGGCCGCCTGTCGCAATTTCTCAGTTTCGAGCTATCTCAAATTTGTCAACAAAACTGCCCCCGGAGTGCAAATTATTAGTTTTACGGTCATGTCTAGTGTCAGCACATTGTTTTAGACTAATTTCCTAGTGATCCAGAAACTTTTATATTTTGGGAAAATTCGATGACCGGCCGCCTGTCGAAATTTCTCAGTTTTGAGCTATCTCAAATTTGTCAACAAAACTGCCCCCGGAGTGCAAATTATTACTTTTACGGTCATGTCTAGTGTCAGCACATTGTTTTAGACTAATTTCCTAGTGATCCAAAAACTTTTATATTTTGGGAAAAATCGATGACCGGCCGCCTGTCGAAATTTCTCAGTTTTGAGTTATCTCAAATTTGTCAACAAAATTTGTCCCTGGAGTGCAAATGATTACTTTTACGGTCATGTCTAGTGTCAGCACATTGTTTTAGACTAATTTCCTAGTGATCCAGGAACTTTTATATTTTGGGAAAAATCGATGACCGGCCGCCTGTCGAAATTTCTCACTTTTGACCTATCTCAAATTTGTCAACAAAATTGCTTACGGAGTGCAAATTATTACTTTTACAGTCATGTCTAGTATCAGCACATTGTTTTAGACTAATTTCATAGTGATCCAAAAACTTTTATATTTTGGGAAAAGTCGATGACCGGCCGCCTGTCGCAATTTCTCAGTTTCGAGCTATCTCAAATTTGTCAACAAAACTGCCCCCGGAGTGCAAATTATTACTTTTACGGTCATGTCTAGTGTCAGCACATTGTTTTAGACAAATTTCCTAGTGATCCAGAAACTTTTATATTTTGGAAAAAATCGATAACCGGCCGCCTGTCGAAATTTCTCAGTTTTCAGCTATCTCGAATTTGTCAACAAAACTGCCCCCGGAGTGCAAATTATTACTTTTACTGTCATGTCTAGTGTCAGCACATTGTTTTAGACTAATTTCCTAGTGATCCAGAAACTTTTATATTTTGGGAAAATTCGATGACCGGCCGCCTGTCGAAATTTCTCAGTTTTGAGCTATCTCAAATTTGTCAACAAAACTGCCCCCGGAGCGCAAATTATTACTTTTACGGTCATGTCTAGTGTCAGCACATTGTTTTAGACTAATTTCCTAGTGATCCAAAAACTTTTATATTTTGGGAAAAATCGATGACCGGCCGCCTGTCGAAATTTCTCAGTTTTGAGTTATCTCAAATTTGTCAACAAAATTTGCCCCTGGAGTGCAAATTATTACTTTTACGGTCATGTCTAGTGTCAGCACATTGTTTTAGACTAATTTCCTAGTGATCCAAAAACTTTTATATTTTGGGAAAAATCGATGACCGGCCGCCTGTCGAAATTCCTCAGTTTTGACCTATCTCAAATTTGTCAACAAAATTGCTTACGGAGTGCAAATTATTACTTTTACAGTCATGTCTAGTATCAGCACATTGTTTTAGACTAATTTCATAGTGATCCAGAAACTTTTATATTTTGGGAAAAGTCGATGACCGGCCGCCTGTCGCAATTTCTCAGTTTTGAGCTATCTCAAATTTGTCAACAAAACTGCCCCCGGAGTGCAAATTATTACTTTTACGGTCATGTCTAGTGTCAGCACATTGTTTTAGACTAATTTCCTAGTGATCCAAAAACTTTTATATTTTGGGAAAAATCGATGACCGGCCGCCTGTCGAAATTTCTCAGTTTTGAGTTATCTCAAATTTGTCAACAAAATTTGCCCCTGGAGTGCAAATTATTACTTTTACGGTCATGTCTAGTGTCAGCACATTGTTTTAGACTAATTTCCTAGTGATCCAAAAACTTTTATATTTTGGGAAAAATCGATGACCGGCCGCCTGTCGAAATTTCTCAGTTTTGAGTTATCTCAAATTTGTCAACAAAATTTGTCCCTGGAGTGCAAATGATTACTTTTACGGTCATGTCTAGTATCAGCACATTGTTTTAGACTAATTTCCTAGTGATCCAGGAACTTTTATATTTTGGGAAAAATCGATGGCCGCCTGTCGAAATTTCTCACTTTTGACCTATCTCAAATTTGTCAACAAAATTGCTTACGGAGTGCAAATTATTACTTTTACAGTCATGTCTAGTATCAGCACATTGTTTTAGACTAATTTCATAGTGATCCAAAAACTTTTATATTTTGGGAAAAGTCGATGACCGGCCGCCTGTCGCAATTTCTCAGTTTCGAGCTATCTCAAATTTGTCAACAAAACTGCCCCCGGAGTGCAAATTATTACTTTTACGGTCATGTCTAGTGTCAGCACATTGTTTTAGACAAATTTCCTAGTGATCCAGAAACTTTTATATTTTGGGAAAAATCGATGACCGGCCGCCTGTCGCAATTTCTCAGTTTTCAGCTATCTCAAATTTGTCAACAAAACTGCCCCCGGAGTGCAAATTATTACTTTTACGGTCATGTCTAGTGTCAGCACATTGTTTTAGACTAATTTCCTAGTGATCCAGAAACTTTTATATTTTGGGAAAATTCAATGACCGGCCGCCTGTCGAAATTTCTCAGTTTTGAGCTATCTCAAATTTGTCAACAAAACTGCCCCCGGAGCGCAAATTATTACTTTTACGGTCATGTCTAGTGTCAGCACATTGTTTTAGACTAATTTCCTAGTGATCCAAAAACTTTTATATTTTGGGAAAAATCGATGACCGGCCGCCTGTCGAAATTTCTCAGTTTTGAGTTATCTCAAATTTGTCAACAAAATTTGTCCCTGGAGTGCAAATGATTACTTTTACGGTCATGTCTAGTGTCAGCACATTGTTTTAGACTAATTTCCTAGTGATCCAGGAACTTTTATATTTTGGGAAAATTCAATGACCGGCCGCCTGTCAAAATTTCTCAGTTTTGAGTTATCTCAAATTTGTCAACAAAACTGCCCCCGGAGTGCAAATTATTACTTTTACGGTCATGTCTAGTGTCAGCACATTGTTTTAGACTAATTTCCTAGTGATCCAGAAACTTTTATATTTTGGGAAAATTCGATGACCGACCGCCTGTCGAAATTTCTCAGTTTTGAGCTATCTCAAATTTGTCAACAAAACTGCCCCCGGAGTGCAAATTATTACTTTTACTGTCATGTCTAGTGTCAGCACATTGTTTTAGACTAATTTCCTAGTGATCCAGAAACTTTTATATTTTGGGAAAATTCGATGACCGGCCGCCTGTCAAAATTTCTCAGTTTTGAGTTATCTCAAATTTGTCAACAAAATTTGTCCCTGGAGTGCAAATGATTACTTTTACGGTCATGTCTAGTGTCAGCACATTGTTTTAGACTAATTTCCTAGTGATCCAGGAACTTTTATATTTTGGGAAAAATCGATGACCGGCCGCCTGTCGAAATTTCTCACTTTTGACCTATCTCAAATTTGTCAACAAAATTGCTTACGGAGTGCAAATTATTACTTTTACAGTCATGTCTAGTGTCAGCACATTGTTTTAGACTAATTTCCTAGTGATCCAGGAACTTTTATATTTTGGGAAAAATCGATGACTGGCCGCCTATCGAAATTTCTCACTTTTGACCTATCTCAAATTTGTCAACAAAATTGCTTACGGAGTGCAAATTATTACTTTTACAGTCATGTCTAGTATCAGCACATTGTTTTAGACTAATTTCATAGTGATCCAAAAACTTTTATATTTTGGGAAAAGTCGATGACCGGCCGCCTGTCGCAATTTCTCAGTTTCGAGCTATCTCAAATTTGTCAACAAAACTGCCCCCGGAGTGCAAATTATTAGTTTTACGGTCATGTCTAGTGTCAGCACATTGTTTTAGACAAATTTCCTAGTGATCCAGAAACTTTTATATTTTGGGAAAAATCGATGACCGGCCGCCTGTCGCAATTTCTCAGTTTTCAGCTATCTCAAATTTGTCAACAAAACTGCCCCCGGAGTGCAAATTATTACTTTTACGGTCATGTCTAGTGTCAGCACATTGTTTTAGACTAATTTCCTAGTGATCCAGAAACTTTTATATTTTGGGAAAATTCAATGACCGGCCGCCTGTCGAAATTTCTCAGTTTTGAGCTATCTCAAATTTGTCAACAAAACTGCCCCCGGAGCGCAAATTATTACTTTTACGGTCATGTCTAGTGTCAGCACATTGTTTTAGACTAATTTCCTAGTGATCCAAAAACTTTTATATTTTGGGAAAAATCGATGACCGGCCGCCTGTCGAAATTTCTCAGTTTTGACCTATCTCAAATTTGTCAACAAAATTGCTTACGGAGTGCAAATTATTACTTTTACGGTCATGTCTAGTATCAGCACATTGTTTTAGACTAATTTCATAGTGATCCAGAAACTTTTATATTTTGAGAAAAGTCGATGACCGGCCGCCTGTTGCAATTTCTCAGTTTTGAGCTATCTCAAATTTGTCAACAAAACTGCCCCCGGAGTGCAAATTATTACTTTTACTGTCATGTCTAGTGTCAGAACATTGTTTTAGACTAATTTCCTAGTGATCCAGAAACTTTTATATTTTGGGAAAATTCGATGACCGGCCGCCTGTCGAAATTTCTCAGTTTTGAGCTATCTCAAATTTGTCAACAAAACTGCCCCCGGAGTGCAAATTATTACTTTTACGGTCATGTCTAGTGTCAGCACATTGTTTTAGACTAATTTCCTAGTGATCCAAAAACTTTTATATTTTGGGAAAAATCGATGACCGGCCGCCTGTCGAAATTTCTCAGTTTTGAGTTATCTCAAATTTGTCAACAAAATTTGTCCCTGGAGTGCAAATGATTACTTTTACGGTCATGTCTAGTGTCAGCACATTGTTTTAGACTAATTTCCTAGTGATCCAGAAACTTTTATATTTTGGGAAAATTCGATGACCGGCCGCCTGTCAAAATTTCTCAGTTTTGAGTTATCTCAAATTTGTCAACAAAATTTGTCCCTGGAGTGCAAATGATTACTTTTACGGTCATGTCTAGTGTCAGCACATTGTTTTAGACTAATTTCCTAGTGATCCAGGAACTTTTATATTTTGGGAAAAATCGATGACCGGCCGCCTGTCGAAATTTCTCACTTTTGACCTATCTCAAATTTGTCAACAAAATTGCTTACGGAGTGCAAATTATTACTTTTACAGTCATGTCTAGTATCAGCACATTGTTTTAGACTAATTTCATAGTGATCCAGAAACTTTTATATTTTGGGAAAAGTCGATGACCGGCCGCCTGTCGCAATTTCTTAGTTTTGAGCTATCTCAAATTTGTCAACAAAACTGCCCCCGGAGTGCAAATTATTACTTTTACGGTCATGTCTAGTGTCAGCACATTGTTTTAGACAAATTTCCTAGTGATCCAGAAACTTTTATATTTTGGAAAAAATCGATAACCGGCCGCCTGTCGAAATTTCTCAGTTTTCAGCTATCTCGAATTTGTCAACAAAACTGCCCCCGGAGTGCAAATTATTACTTTTACTGTCATGTCTAGTGTCAGCACATTGTTTTAGACTAATTTCCTAGTGATCCAGAAACTTTTATATTTTGGGAAAATTCGATGACCGGCCGCCTGTCAAAATTTCTCAGTTTTGAGTTATCTCAAATTTGTCAACAAAACTGCCCCCGGAGTGCAAATTATTACTTTTACGGTCATGTCTAGTGTCAGCACATTGTTTTAGACTAATTTCCTAGTGATCCAGAAACTTTTATATTTTGGGAAAATTCGATGACCGACCGCCTGTCGAAATTTCTCAGTTTTGAGCTATCTCAAATTTGTCAACAAAACTGCCCCCGGAGCGCAAATTATTACTTTTACGGTCATGTCTAGTGTCAGCACATTGTTTTAGACTAATTTCCTAGTGATCCAAAAACTTTTATATTTTGGGAAAAATCGATGACCGGCCGCCTGTCGAAATTTCTCAGTTTTGACCTATCTCAAATTTGTCAACAAAATTGCTTACGGAGTGCAAATTATTACTTTTACGGTCATGTCTAGTATCAGCACATTGTTTTAGACTAATTTCATAGTGATCCAGAAACTTTTATATTTTGAGAAAAGTCGATGACCGGCCGCCTGTTGCAATTTCTCAGTTTTGAGCTATCTCAAATTTGTCAACAAAACTGCCCCCGGAGTGCAAATTATTACTTTTACTGTCATGTCTAGTGTCAGCACATTGTTTTAGACTAATTTCCTAGTGATCCAGAAACTTTTATATTTTGGGAAAATTCGATGACCGGCCGCCTGTCGAAATTTCTCAGTTTTGAGCTATCTCAAATTTGTCAACAAAACTGCCCCCGGAGTGCAAATTATTACTTTTACGGTCATGTCTAGTGTCAGCACATTGTTTTAGACTAATTTCCTAGTGATCCAAAAACTTTTATATTTTGGGAAAAATCGATGACTGGCCGCCTGTCGAAATTTCTCAGTTTTGAGTTATCTCAAATTTGTCAACAAAATTTGTCCCTGGAGTGCAAATGATTACTTTTACGGTCATGTCTAGTGTCAGCACATTGTTTTAGACTAATTTCCTAGTGATCCAGGAACTTTTATATTTTGGGAAAAATCGATGACTGGCCGCCTATCGAAATTTCTCACTTTTGACCTATCTCAAATTTGTCAACAAAATTGCTTACGGAGTGCAAATTATTACTTTTACAGTCATGTCTAGTATCAGCACATTGTTTTAGACTAATTTCATAGTGATCCAAAAACTTTTATATTTTGGGAAAAGTCGATGACCGGCCGCCTGTCGCAATTTCTCAGTTTCGAGCTATCTCAAATTTGTCAACAAAACTGCCCCCGGAGTGCAAATTATTAGTTTTACGGTCATGTCTAGTGTCAGCACATTGTTTTAGACAAATTTCCTAGTGATCCAGAAACTTTTATATTTTGGGAAAAATCGATGACCGGCCGCCTGTCGCAATTTCTCAGTTTTCAGCTATCTCAAATTTGTCAACAAAACTGCCCCCGGAGTGCAAATTATTACTTTTACGGTCATGTCTAGTGTCAGCACATTGTTTTAGACTAATTTCCTAGTGATCCAGAAACTTTTATATTTTGGGAAAATTCAATGACCGGCCGCCTGTCGAAATTTCTCAGTTTTGAGCTATCTCAAATTTGTCAACAAAACTGCCCCCGGAGCGCAAATTATTACTTTTACGGTCATGTCTAGTGTCAGCACATTGTTTTAGACTAATTTCCTAGTGATCCAAAAACTTTTATATTTTGGGAAAAATCGATGACCGGCCGCCTGTCGAAATTTCTCAGTTTTGACCTATCTCAAATTTGTCAACAAAATTGCTTACGGAGTGCAAATTATTACTTTTACGGTCATGTCTAGTATCAGCACATTGTTTTAGACTAATTTCATAGTGATCCAGAAACTTTTATATTTTGAGAAAAGTCGATGACCGGCCGCCTGTTGCAATTTCTCAGTTTTGAGCTATCTCAAATTTGTCAACAAAACTGCCCCCGGAGTGCAAATTATTACTTTTACTGTCATGTCTAGTGTCAGAACATTGTTTTAGACTAATTTCCTAGTGATCCAGAAACTTTTATATTTTGGGAAAATTCGATGACCGGCCGCCTGTCGAAATTTCTCAGTTTTGAGCTATCTCAAATTTGTCAACAAAACTGCCCCCGGAGTGCAAATTATTACTTTTACGGTCATGTCTAGTGTCAGCACATTGTTTTAGACTAATTTCCTAGTGATCCAAAAACTTTTATATTTTGGGAAAAATCGATGACCGGCCGCCTGTCGAAATTTCTCAGTTTTGAGTTATCTCAAATTTGTCAACAAAATTTGTCCCTGGAGTGCAAATGATTACTTTTACGGTCATGTCTAGTGTCAGCACATTGTTTTAGACTAATTTCCTAGTGATCCAGGAACTTTTATATTTTGGAAAAAATCGATAACCGGCCGCCTGTCGAAATTTCTCAGTTTTCAGCTATCTCGAATTTGTCAACAAAACTGCCCCCGGAGTGCAAACTATTACTTTTTCTGTCATGTCTAGTGTCAGCACATTGTTTTAGACTAATTTCCTAGTGATCCAGAAACTTTTATATTTTGGGAAAATTCGATGACCGGCCGCCTGTCGAAATTTCTCAGTTTTGACCTATCTCAAATTTGTCAACAAAATTGCTTACGGAGTGCAAATTATTACTTTTACAGTCATGTCTAGTATCAGCACATTGTTTTAGACTAATTTCATAGTGATCCAGAAACTTTTATATTTTGGGAAAAGTCGATGACCGGCCGCCTGTCGCAATTTCTCAGTTTTGAGCTATCTCAAATTTTTCAACAAAACTGCCCCCGGAGTGCAAATTATTACTTTTACGGTCATGTCTAGTGTCAGCACATTGTTTTAGACAAATTTCCTAGTGATCCAGAAACTTTTATATTTTGGAAAAAATCGATAACCGGCCGCCTGTCGAAATTTCTCAGTTTTCAGCTATCTCGAATTTGTCAACAAAACTGCCCCCGGAGTGCAAATTATTACTTTTACTGTCATGTCTAGTGTCAGCACATTGTTTTAGACTAATTTCCTAGTGATCCAGAAACTTTTATATTTTGGGAAAATTCGATGACCGGCCGCCTGTCAAAATTTCTCAGTTTTGAGTTATCTCAAATTTGTCAACAAAATTTGTCCCTGGAGTGCAAATGATTACTTTTACGGTCATGTCTAGTGTCAGCACATTGTTTTAGACTAATTTCCTAGTGATCCAGGAACTTTTATATTTTGGGAAAAATCGATGACCGGCCGCCTGTCGAAATTTCTCACTTTTGACCTATCTCAAATTTGTCAACAAAATTGCTTACGGAGTGCAAATTATTACTTTTACAGTCATGTCTAGTATCAGCACATTGTTTTAGACTAATTTCATAGTGATCCAGAAACTTTTATATTTTGGGAAAAGTCGATGACCGGCCGCCTGTCGCAATTTCTTAGTTTTGAGCTATCTCAAATTTGTCAACAAAACTGCCCCCGGAGTGCAAATTATTACTTTTACGGTCATGTCTAGTGTCAGCACATTGTTTTAGACAAATTTCCTAGTGATCCAGAAACTTTTATATTTTGGAAAAAATCGATAACCGGCCGCCTGTCGAAATTTCTCAGTTTTCAGCTATCTCAAATTTGTCAACAAAACTGCCCCCGGAGTGCAAACTATTACTTTTACTGTCATGTCTAGTGTCAGCACATTGTTTTAGACTAATTTCCTAGTGATCCAGAAACTTTTATATTTTGGGAAAATTCGATGACCGGCCGCCTGTCGAAATTTCTCAGTTTTGACCTATCTCAAATTTGTCAACAAAATTGCTTACGGAGTGCAAATTATTACTTTTACAGTCATGTCTAGTATCAGCACATTGTTTTAGACTAATTTCATAGTGATCCAGAAACTTTTATATTTTGGGAAAAGTCGATGACCGGCCGCCTGTCGCAATTTCTCAGTTTTGAGCTATCTCAAATTTGTCAACAAAACTGCCCCCGGAGTGCAAATTATTACTTTTACGGTCATGTCTAGTGTCAGCACATTGTTTTAGACAAATTTCCTAGTGATCCAGAAACTTTTATATTTTGGAAAAAATCGATAACCGGCCGCCTGTCGAAATTTCTCAGTTTTCAGCTATCTCGAATTTGTCAACAAAACTGCCCCCGGAGTGCAAATTATTACTTTTACTGTCATGTCTAGTGTCAGCACATTGTTTTAGACTAATTTCCTAGTGATCCAGAAACTTTTATATTTTGGGAAAATTCGATGACCGGCCGCCTGTCAAAATTTCTCAGTTTTGAGTTATCTCAAATTTGTCAACAAAATTTGTCCCTGGAGTGCAAATGATTACTTTTACGGTCATGTCTAGTGTCAGCACATTGTTTTAGACTAATTTCCTAGTGATCCAGGAACTTTTATATTTTGGGAAAAATCGATGACCGGCCGCCTGTCGAAATTTCTCACTTTTGACCTATCTCAAATTTGTCAACAAAATTGCTTACGGAGTGCAAATTATTACTTTTACAGTCATGTCTAGTATCAGCACATTGTTTTAGACTAATTTCATAGTGATCCAGAAACTTTTATATTTTGGGAAAAGTCGATGACCGGCCGCCTGTCGCAATTTCTTAGTTTTGAGCTATCTCAAATTTGTCAACAAAACTGCCCCCGGAGTGCAAATTATTACTTTTACGGTCATGTCTAGTGTCAGCACATTGTTTTAGACAAATTTCCTAGTGATCCAGAAACTTTTATATTTTGGAAAAAATCGATAACCGGCCGCCTGTCGAAATTTCTCAGTTTTCAGCTATCTCGAATTTGTCAACAAAACTGCCCCCGGAGTGCAAATTATTACTTTTACTGTCATGTCTAGTGTCAGCACATTGTTTTAGACTAATTTCCTAGTGATCCAGAAACTTTTATATTTTGGGAAAATTCGATGACCGGCCGCCTGTCAAAATTTCTCAGTTTTGAGTTATCTCAAATTTGTCAACAAAACTGCCCCCGGAGTGCAAATTATTACTTTTACGGTCATGTCTAGTGTCAGCACATTGTTTTAGACTAATTTCCTAGTGATCCAGAAACTTTTATATTTTGGGAAAATTCGATGACCGGCCGCCTGTCGAAATTTCTCAGTTTTGAGCTATCTCAAATTTGTCAACAAAACTGCCCCCGGAGCGCAAATTATTACTTTTACGGTCATGTCTAGTGTCAGCACATTGTTTTAGACTAATTTCCTAGTGATCCAAAAACTTTTATATTTTGGGAAAAATCGATGACCGGCCGCCTGTCGAAATTTCTCAGTTTTGACCTATCTCAAATTTGTCAACAAAATTGCTTACGGAGTGCAAATTATTACTTTTACGGTCATGTCTAGTATCAGCACATTGTTTTAGACTAATTTCATAGTGATCCAGAAACTTTTATATTTTGAGAAAAGTCGATGACCGGCCGCCTGTTGCAATTTCTCAGTTTTGAGCTATCTCAAATTTGTCAACAAAACTGCCCCCGGAGTGCAAATTATTACTTTTACTGTCATGTCTAGTGTCAGCACATTGTTTTAGACTAATTTCCTAGTGATCCAGAAACTTTTATATTTTGGGAAAATTCGATGACCGGCCGCCTGTCGAAATTTCTCAGTTTTGAGCTATCTCAAATTTGTCAACAAAACTGCCCCCGGAGTGCAAATTATTACTTTTACGGTCATGTCTAGTGTCAGCACATTGTTTTAGACTAATTTCCTAGTGATCCAAAAACTTTTATATTTTGGGAAAAATCGATGACTGGCCGCCTGTCGAAATTTCTCAGTTTTGAGTTATCTCAAATTTGTCAACAAAATTTGTCCCTGGAGTGCAAATGATTACTTTTACGGTCATGTCTAGTGTCAGCACATTGTTTTAGACTAATTTCATAGTGATCCAAAAACTTTTATATTTTGGGAAAAGTCGATGACCGGCCGCCTGTCGCAATTTCTCAGTTTCGAGCTATCTCAAATTTGTCAACAAAACTGCCCCCGGAGTGCAAATTATTAGTTTTACGGTCATGTCTAGTGTCAGCACATTGTTTTAGACAAATTTCCTAGTGATCCAGAAACTTTTATATTTTGGGAAAAATCGATGACCGGCCGCCTGTCGCAATTTCTCAGTTTTCAGCTATCTCAAATTTGTCAACAAAACTGCCCCCGGAGTGCAAATTATTACTTTTACGGTCATGTCTAGTGTCAGCACATTGTTTTAGACTAATTTCCTAGTGATCCAGAAACTTTTATATTTTGGGAAAATTCAATGACCGGCCGCCTGTCGAAATTTCTCAGTTTTGAGCTATCTCAAATTTGTCAACAAAACTGCCCCCGGAGCGCAAATTATTACTTTTACGGTCATGTCTAGTGTCAGCACATTGTTTTAGACTAATTTCCTAGTGATCCAAAAACTTTTATATTTTGGGAAAAATCGATGACCGGCCGCCTGTCGAAATTTCTCAGTTTTGACCTATCTCAAATTTGTCAACAAAATTGCTTACGGAGTGCAAATTATTACTTTTACGGTCATGTCTAGTATCAGCACATTGTTTTAGACTAATTTCATAGTGATCCAGAAACTTTTATATTTTGAGAAAAGTCGATGACCGGCCGCCTGTTGCAATTTCTCAGTTTTGAGCTATCTCAAATTTGTCAACAAAACTGCCCCCGGAGTGCAAATTATTACTTTTACTGTCATGTCTAGTGTCAGAACATTGTTTTAGACTAATTTCCTAGTGATCCAGAAACTTTTATATTTTGGGAAAATTCGATGACCGGCCGCCTGTCGAAATTTCTCAGTTTTGAGCTATCTCAAATTTGTCAACAAAACTGCCCCCGGAGTGCAAATTATTACTTTTACGGTCATGTCTAGTGTCAGCACATTGTTTTAGACTAATTTCCTAGTGATCCAAAAACTTTTATATTTTGGGAAAAATAGATGACCGGCCGCCTGTCGAAATTTCTCAGTTTTGAGTTATCTCAAATTTGTCAACAAAATTTGTCCCTGGAGTGCAAATGATTACTTTTACGGTCATGTCTAGTGTCAGCACATTGTTTTAGACTAATTTCCTAGTGATCCAGGAACTTTTATATTTTGGAAAAAATCGATAACCGGCCGCCTGTCGAAATTTCTCAGTTTTCAGCTATCTCGAATTTGTCAACAAAACTGCCCCCGGAGTGCAAACTATTACTTTTACTGTCATGTCTAGTGTCAGCACATTGTTTTAGACTAATTTCCTAGTGATCCAGAAACTTTTATATTTTGGGAAAATTCGATGACCGGCCGCCTGTCGAAATTTCTCAGTTTTGACCTATCTCAAATTTGTCAACAAAATTGCTTACGGAGTGCAAATTATTACTTTTACAGTCATGTCTAGTATCAGCACATTGTTTTAGACTAATTTCATAGTGATCCAGAAACTTTTATATTTTGGGAAAAGTCGATGACCGGCCGCCTGTCGCAATTTCTCAGTTTTGAGCTATCTCAAATTTGTCAACAAAACTGCCCCCGGAGTGCAAATTATTACTTTTACGGTCATGTCTAGTGTCAGCACATTGTTTTAGACAAATTTCCTAGTGATCCAGAAACTTTTATATTTTGGAAAAAATCGATAACCGGCCGCCTGTCGAAATTTCTCAGTTTTCAGCTATCTCGAATTTGTCAACAAAACTGCCCCCGGAGTGCAAATTATTACTTTTACTGTCATGTCTAGTGTCAGCACATTGTTTTAGACTAATTTCCTAGTGATCCAGAAACTTTTATATTTTGGGAAAATTCGATGACCGGCCGCCTGTCAAAATTTCTCAGTTTTGAGTTATCTCAAATTTGTCAACAAAATTTGTCCCTGGAGTGCAAATGATTACTTTTACGGTCATGTCTAGTGTCAGCACATTGTTTTAGACTAATTTCCTAGTGATCCAGGAACTTTTATATTTTGGGAAAAATCGATGACCGGCCGCCTGTCGAAATTTCTCACTTTTGACCTATCTCAAATTTGTCAACAAAATTGCTTACGGAGTGCAAATTATTACTTTTACAGTCATGTCTAGTATCAGCACATTGTTTTAGACTAATTTCATAGTGATCCAGAAACTTTTATATTTTGGGAAAAGTCGATGACCGGCCGCCTGTCGCAATTTCTTAGTTTTGAGCTATCTCAAATTTGTCAACAAAACTGCCCCCGGAGTGCAAATTATTACTTTTACGGTCATGTCTAGTGTCAGCACATTGTTTTAGACAAATTTCCTAGTGATCCAGAAACTTTTATATTTTGGAAAAAATCGATAACCGGCCGCCTGTCGAAATTTCTCAGTTTTCAGCTATCTCGAATTTGTCAACAAAACTGCCCCCGGAGTGCAAATTATTACTTTTACTGTCATGTCTAGTGTCAGCACATTGTTTTAGACTAATTTCCTAGTGATCCAGAAACTTTTATATTTTGGGAAAATTCGATGACCGGCCGCCTGTCGAAATTTCTCAGTTTTGAGCTATCTCAAATTTGTCAACAAAACTGCCCCCGGAGCGCAAATTATTACTTTTACGGTCATGTCTAGTGTCAGCACATTGTTTTAGACTAATTTCCTAGTGATCCAGAAACTTTTATATTTAGGGAAAATTCAATGACCGGCCGCCTGTCGAAATTTCTCAGTTTTGAGCTATCTCAAATTTGTCAACAAAACTGCCCCCGGAGCGCAAATTATTACTTTTACGGTCATGTCTAGTGTCAGCACATTGTTTTAGACTAATTTCCTAGTGATCCAAAAACTTTTATATTTTGGGAAAAATCGATGACCGGCCGCCTGTCGAAATTTCTCAGTTTTGACCTATCTCAAATTTGTCAACAAAATTGCTTACGGAGTGCAAATTATTACTTTTACGGTCATGTCTAGTATCAGCACATTGTTTTAGACTAATTTCATAGTGATCCAGAAACTTTTATATTTTGAGAAAAGTCGATGACCGGCCGCCTGTTGCAATTTCTCAGTTTTGAGCTATCTCAAATTTGTCAACATAACTGCCCCCGGAGTGCAAATTATTACTTTTACTGTCATGTCTAGTGTCAGAACATTGTTTTAGACTAATTTCCTAGTGATCCAGAAACTTTTATATTTTGGGAAAATTCGATGACCGGCCGCCTGTCGAAATTTCTCAGTTTTGAGCTATCTCAAATTTGTCAACAAAACTGCCCCCGGAGTGCAAATTATTACTTTTACGGTCATGTCTAGTGTCAGCACATTGTTTTAGACTAATTTCCTAGTGATCCAAAAACTTTTATATTTTGGGAAAAATCGATGACCGGCCGCCTGTCGAAATTTCTCAGTTTTGAGTTATCTCAAATTTGTCAACAAAATTTGTCCCTGGAGTGCAAATGATTACTTTTACGGTCATGTCTAGTGTCAGCACATTGTTTTAGACTAATTTCCTAGTGATCCAGGAACTTTTATATTTTGGGAAAAATCGATGACCGGCCGCCTGTCGAAATTTCTCACTTTTGACCTATCTCAAATTTGTCAACAAAATTGCTTACGGAGTGCAAATTATTACTTTTACAGTCATGTCTAGTATCAGCACATTGTTTTAGACTAATTTCATAGTGATCCAAAAACTTTTATATTTTGGGAAAAATCGATGACCGGCCGCCTGTCGAAATTTCTCAGTTTTGACCTATCTCAAATTTGTCAACAAAATTGCTTACGGAGTGCAAATTATTACTTTTACGGTCATGTCTAGTATCAGCACATTGTTTTAGACTAATTTCATAGTGATCCAGAAACTTTTATATTTTGAGAAAAGTCGATGACCGGCCGCCTGTTGCAATTTCTCAGTTTTGAGCTATCTCAAATTTGTCAACAAAACTGCCCCCGGAGTGCAAATTATTACTTTTACTGTCATGTCTAGTGTCAGCACATTGTTTTAGACTAATTTCCTAGTGATCCAGAAACTTTTATATTTTGGGAAAATTCGATGACCGGCCGCCTGTCGAAATTTCTCAGTTTTGAGCTATCTCAAATTTGTCAACAAAACTGCCCCCGGAGTGCAAATTATTACTTTTACGGTCATGTCTAGTGTCAGCACATTGTTTTAGACTAATTTCCTAGTGATCCAAAAACTTTTATATTTTGGGAAAAATCGATGACCGGCCGCCTGTCGAAATTTCTCAGTTTTGAGTTATCTCAAATTTGTCAACAATATTTGTCCCTGGAGTGCAAATGATTACTTTTACGGTCATGTCTAGTGTCAGCACATTGTTTTAGACTAATTTCCTAGTGATCCAGGAACTTTTATATTTTGGGAAAACTCGATGACCGGCCGCCTGTCGAAATTTCTCACTTTTGACCTATCTCAAATTTGTCAACAAAATTGCTTACGGAGTGCAAATTATTACTTGTACAGTCATGTCTAGTATCAGCACATTGTTTTAGACTAATTTCATAGTGATCCAAAAACTTTTATATTTTGGGAAAAGTCGATGACCGGCCGCCTGTCGCAATTTCTCAGTTTCGAGCTATCTCAAATTTGTCAACAAAACTGCCCCCGGAGTGCAAATTATTACTTTTACGGTCATGTCTAGTGTCAGCACATTGTTTTAGACTAATTTCCTAGTGATCCAAAAACTTTTATATTTTGGGAAAAATCGATGACCGGCCGCCTGTCGAAATTTCTCAGTTTTGAGTTATCTCAAATTTGTCAACAAAATTTGTCCCTGGAGTGCAAATGATTACTTTTACGGTCATGTCTAGTGTCAGCACATTGTTTTAGACTAATTTCCTAGTGATCCAAAAACTTTTATATTTTGGGAAAAATAGATGACCGGCCGCCTGTCGAAATTTCTCAGTTTTGAGTTATCTCAAATTTGTCAACAAAATTTGTCCCTGGAGTGCAAATGATTACTTTTACGGTCATGTCTAGTGTCAGCACATTGTTTTAGACTAATTTCCTAGTGATCCAGGAACTTTTATATTTTGGAAAAAATCGATAACCGGCCGCCTGTCGAAATTTCTCAGTTTTCAGCTATCTCGAATTTGTCAACAAAACTGCCCCCGGAGTGCAAACTATTACTTTTACTGTCATGTCTAGTGTCAGCACATTGTTTTAGACTAATTTCCTAGTGATCCAGAAACTTTTATATTTTGGGAAAATTCGATGACCGGCCGCCTGTCGAAATTTCTCAGTTTTGACCTATCTCAAATTTGTCAACAAAATTGCTTACGGAGTGCAAATTATTACTTTTACAGTCATGTCTAGTATCAGCACATTGTTTTAGACTAATTTCATAGTGATCCAGAAACTTTTATATTTTGGGAAAAGTCGATGACCGGCCGCCTGTCGCAATTTCTCAGTTTTGAGCTATCTCAAATTTGTCAACAAAACTGCCCCCGGAGTGCAAATTATTACTTTTACGGTCATGTCTAGTGTCAGCACATTGTTTTAGACAAATTTCCTAGTGATCCAGAAACTTTTATATTTTGGAAAAAATCGATAACCGGCCGCCTGTCGAAATTTCTCAGTTTTCAGCTATCTCGAATTTGTCAACAAAACTGCCCCCGGAGTGCAAATTATTACTTTTACTGTCATGTCTAGTGTCAGCACATTGTTTTAGACTAATTTCCTAGTGATCCAGAAACTTTTATATTTTGGGAAAATTCGATGACCGGCCGCCTGTCAAAATTTCTCAGTTTTGAGTTATCTCAAATTTGTCAACAAAATTTGTCCCTGGAGTGCAAATGATTACTTTTACGGTCATGTCTAGTGTCAGCACATTGTTTTAGACTAATTTCCTAGTGATCCAGGAACTTTTATATTTTGGGAAAAATCGATGACCGGCCGCCTGTCGAAATTTCTCACTTTTGACCTATCTCAAATTTGTCAACAAAATTGCTTACGGAGTGCAAATTATTACTTTTACAGTCATGTCTAGTATCAGCACATTGTTTTAGACTAATTTCATAGTGATCCAGAAACTTTTATATTTTGGGAAAAGTCGATGACCGGCCGCCTGTCGCAATTTCTTAGTTTTGAGCTATCTCAAATTTGTCAACAAAACTGCCCCCGGAGTGCAAATTATTACTTTTACGGTCATGTCTAGTGTCAGCACATTGTTTTAGACAAATTTCCTAGTGATCCAGAAACTTTTATATTTTGGAAAAAATCGATAACCGGCCGCCTGTCGAAATTTCTCAGTTTTCAGCTATCTCGAATTTGTCAACAAAACTGCCCCCGGAGTGCAAATTATTACTTTTACTGTCATGTCTAGTGTCAGCACATTGTTTTAGACTAATTTCCTAGTGATCCAGAAACTTTTATATTTTGGGAAAATTCGATGACCGGCCGCCTGTCGAAATTTCTCAGTTTTGAGCTATCTCAAATTTGTCAACAAAACTGCCCCCGGAGCGCAAATTATTACTTTTACGGTCATGTCTAGTGTCAGCACATTGTTTTAGACTAATTTCCTAGTGATCCAGAAACTTTTATATTTAGGGAAAATTCAATGACCGGCCGCCTGTCGAAATTTCTCAGTTTTGAGCTATCTCAAATTTGTCAACAAAACTGCCCCCGGAGCGCAAATTATTACTTTTACGGTCATGTCTAGTGTCAGCACATTGTTTTAGACTAATTTCCTAGTGATCCAAAAACTTTTATATTTTGGGAAAAATCGATGACCGGCCGCCTGTCGAAATTTCTCAGTTTTGACCTATCTCAAATTTGTCAACAAAATTGCTTACGGAGTGCAAATTATTACTTTTACGGTCATGTCTAGTATCAGCACATTGTTTTAGACTAATTTCATAGTGATCCAGAAACTTTTATATTTTGAGAAAAGTCGATGACCGGCCGCCTGTTGCAATTTCTCAGTTTTGAGCTATCTCAAATTTGTCAACATAACTGCCCCCGGAGTGCAAATTATTACTTTTACTGTCATGTCTAGTGTCAGAACATTGTTTTAGACTAATTTCCTAGTGATCCAGAAACTTTTATATTTTGGGAAAATTCGATGAAATCGATTTCCTGTCGAAATTTCTCACTTTTGACCTATCTCAAATTTGTCAACAAAATTGCTTACGGAGTGCAAATTATTACTTTTACAGTCATGTCTAGTATCAGCACATTGTTTTAGACTAATTTCATAGTGATCCAAAAACTTTTATATTTTGGGAAAAATCGATGACCGGCCGCCTGTCGAAATTTCTCAGTTTTGACCTATCTCAAATTTGTCAACAAAATTGCTTACGGAGTGCAAATTATTACTTTTACGGTCATGTCTAGTATCAGCACATTGTTTTAGACTAATTTCATAGTGATCCAGAAACTTTTATATTTTGAGAAAAGTCGATGACCGGCGGCCTGTTGCAATTTCTCAGTTTTGAGCTATCTCAAATTTGTCAACAAAACTGCCCCCGGAGTGCAAATTATTACTTTTACTGTCATGTCTAGTGTCAGCACATTGTTTTAGACTAATTTCCTAGTGATCCAGAAACTTTTATATTTTGGGAAAATTCGATGACCGGCCGCCTGTCGAAATTTCTCAGTTTTGAGCTATCTCAAATTTGTCAACAAAACTGCCCCCGGAGTGCAAATTATTACTTTTACGGTCATGTCTAGTGTCAGCACATTGTTTTAGACTAATTTCCTAGTGATCCAAAAACTTTTATATTTTGGGAAAAATCGATGACCGGCCGCCTGTCGAAATTTCTCAGTTTTGAGTTATCTCAAATTTGTCAACAATATTTGTCCCTGGAGTGCAAATGATTACTTTTACGGTCATGTCTAGTGTCAGCACATTGTTTTAGACTAATTTCCTAGTGATCCAGGAACTTTTATATTTTGGGAAAACTCGATGACCGGCCGCCTGTCGAAATTTCTCACTTTTGACCTATCTCAAATTTGTCAACAAAATTGCTTACGGAGTGCAAATTATTACTTGTACAGTCATGTCTAGTATCAGCACATTGTTTTAGACTAATTTCATAGTGATCCAAAAACTTTTATATTTTGGGAAAAGTCGATGACCGGCCGCCTGTCGCAATTTCTCAGTTTCGAGCTATCTCAAATTTGTCAACAAAACTGCCCCCGGAGTGCAAATTATTACTTTTACGGTCATGTCTAGTGTCAGCACATTGTTTTAGACTAATTTCCTAGTGATCCAAAAACTTTTATATTTTGGGAAAAATCGATGACCGGCCGCCTGTCGAAATTTCTCAGTTTTGAGTTATCTCAAATTTGTCAACAAAATTTGTCCCTGGAGTGCAAATGATTACTTTTACGGTCATGTCTAGTATCAGCACATTGTTTTAGACTAATTTCATAGTGATCCAAAAACTTTTATATTTTGGGAAAAGTCGATGACCGGCCGCCTGTCGCAATTTCTCAGTTTCGAGCTATCTCAAATTTGTCAACAAAACTGCCCCCGGAGTGCAAATTATTACTTTTACGGTCATGTCTAGTGTCAGCACATTGTTTTAGACTAATTTCCTAGTGATCCAGAAACTTTTATATTTTGGGAAAATTCAATGACCGGCCGCCTGTCGAAATTTCTCAGTTTTGAGCTATCTCAAATTTGTCAACAAAACTGCCCCCGGAGCGCAAATTATTACTTTTACGGTCATGTCTAGTGTCAGCACATTGTTTTAGACTAATTTCCTAGTGATCCAAAAACTTTTATATTTTGGGAAAAATCGATGACCGGCCGCCTGTCGAAATTTCTCAGTTTTGAGTTATCTCAAATTTGTCAACAAAATTTGTCCCTGGAGTGCAAATGATTACTTTTACGGTCATGTCTAGTATCAGCACATTGTTTTAGACTAATTTCATAGTGATCCAAAAACTTTTATATTTTGGGAAAAGTCGATGACCGGCCGCCTGTCGCAATTTTTCAGTTTCGAGCTATCTCAAATTTGTCAACAAAACTGCCCCCGGAGTGCAAATTATTACTTTTACGGTCATGTCTAGTGTCAGCACATTGTTTTAGACTAATTTCCTAGTGATCCAGAAACTTTTATATTTTGGGAAAATTCAATGACCGGCCGCCTGTCGAAATTTCTCAGTTTTGAGCTATCTCAAATTTGTCAACAAAACTGCCCCCGGAGCGCAAATTATTACTTTTACGGTCATGTCTAGTGTCAGCACATTGTTTTAGACTAATTTCCTAGTGATCCAAAAACTTTTATATTTTGGGAAAAATCGATGACCGGCCGCCTGTCGAAATTTCTCAGTTTTGACCTATCTCAAATTTGTCAACAAAATTGCTTACGGAGTGCAAATTATTACTTTTACGGTCATGTCTAGTATCAGCACATTGTTTTAGACTAATTTCATAGTGATCCAGAAACTTTTATATTTTGAGAAAAGTCGATGACCGGCCGCCTGTTGCAATTTCTCAGTTTTGAGCTATCTCAAATTTGTCAACAAAACTGCCCCCGGAGTGCAAATTATTACTTTTACGGTCATGTCTAGTGTCAGCACATTGTTTTAGACTAATTTCCTAGTGATCCAAAAACTTTTATATTTTGGGAAAAATCGATGACCGGCCGCCTGTCGAAATTTCTCAGTTTTGAGTTATCTCAAATTTGTCAACAATATTTGTCCCTGGAGTGCAAATGATTACTTTTACGGTCATGTCTAGTGTCAGCACATTGTTTTAGACTAATTTCCTAGTGATCCAGGAACTTTTATATTTTGGGAAAACTCGATGACCGGCCGCCTGTCGAAATTTCTCACTTTTGACCTATCTCAAATTTGTCAACAAAATTGCTTACGGAGTGCAAATTATTACTTGTACAGTCATGTCTAGTATCAGCACATTGTTTTAGACTAATTTCATAGTGATCCAAAAACTTTTATATTTTGGGAAAAGTCGATGACCGGCCGCCTGTCGCAATTTCTCAGTTTCGAGCTATCTCAAATTTGTCAACAAAACTGCCCCCGGAGTGCAAATTATTACTTTTACGGTCATGTCTAGTGTCAGCACATTGTTTTAGACTAATTTCCTAGTGATCCAAAAACTTTTATATTTTGGGAAAAATCGATGACCGGCCGCCTGTCGAAATTTCTCAGTTTTGAGTTATCTCAAATTTGTCAACAAAATTTGTCCCTGGAGAGCAAATGATTACTTTTACGGTCATGTCTAGTGTCAGCACATTGTTTTAGACTAATTTCCTAGTGATCCAAAAACTTTTATATTTTGGGAAAAATAGATGACCGGCCGCCTGTCGAAATTTCTCAGTTTTGAGTTATCTCAAATTTGTCAACAAAATTTGTCCCTGGAGTGCAAATGATTACTTTTACGGTCATGTCTAGTGTCAGCACATTGTTTTAGACTAATTTCCTAGTGATCCAGGAACTTTTATATTTTGGAAAAAATCGATAACCGGCCGCCTGTCGAAATTTCTCAGTTTTCAGCTATCTCGAATTTGTCAACAAAACTGCCCCCGGAGTGCAAACTATTACTTTTACTGTCATGTCTAGTGTCAGCACATTGTTTTAGACTAATTTCCTAGTGATCCAGAAACTTTTATATTTTGGGAAAATTCGATGACCGGCCGCCTGTCGAAATTTCTCAGTTTTGACCTATCTCAAATTTGTCAACAAAATTGCTTACGGAGTGCAAATTATTACTTTTACAGTCATGTCTAGTATCAGCACATTGTTTTAGACTAATTTCATAGTGATCCAGAAACTTTTATATTTTGGGAAAAGTCGATGACCGGCCGCCTGTCGCAATTTCTCAGTTTTGAGCTATCTCAAATTTGTCAACAAAACTGCCCCCGGAGTGCAAATTATTACTTTTACGGTCATGTCTAGTGTCAGCACATTGTTTTAGACAAATTTCCTAGTGATCCAGAAACTTTTATATTTTGGAAAAAATCGATAACCGGCCGCCTGTCGAAATTTCTCAGTTTTCAGCTATCTCGAATTTGTCAACAAAACTGCCCCCGGAGTGCAAATTATTACTTTTACTGTCATGTCTAGTGTCAGCACATTGTTTTAGACTAATTTCCTAGTGATCCAGAAACTTTTATATTTTGGGAAAATTCGATGACCGGCCGCCTGTCAAAATTTCTCAGTTTTGAGTTATCTCAAATTTGTCAACAAAATTTGTCCCTGGAGTGCAAATGATTACTTTTACGGTCATGTCTAGTGTCAGCACATTGTTTTAGACTAATTTCCTAGTGATCCAGGAACTTTTATATTTTGGGAAAAATCGATGACCGGCCGCCTGTCGAAATTTCTCACTTTTGACCTATCTCAAATTTGTCAACAAAATTGCTTACGGAGTGCAAATTATTACTTTTACAGTCATGTCTAGTATCAGCACATTGTTTTAGACTAATTTCATAGTGATCCAGAAACTTTTATATTTTGGGAAAAGTCGATGACCGGCCGCCTGTCGCAATTTCTTAGTTTTGAGCTATCTCAAATTTGTCAACAAAACTGCCCCCGGAGTGCAAATTATTACTTTTACGGTCATGTCTAGTGTCAGCACATTGTTTTAGACAAATTTCCTAGTGATCCAGAAACTTTTATATTTTGGAAAAAATCGATAACCGGCCGCCTGTCGAAATTTCTCAGTTTTCAGCTATCTCGAATTTGTCAACAAAACTGCCCCCGGAGTGCAAATTATTACTTTTACTGTCATGTCTAGTGTCAGCACATTGTTTTAGACTAATTTCCTAGTGATCCAGAAACTTTTATATTTTGGGAAAATTCGATGACCGGCCGCCTGTCGAAATTTCTCAGTTTTGAGCTATCTCAAATTTGTCAACAAAACTGCCCCCGGAGCGCAAATTATTACTTTTACGGTCATGTCTAGTGTCAGCACATTGTTTTAGACTAATTTCCTAGTGATCCAGAAACTTTTATATTTAGGGAAAATTCAATGACCGGCCGCCTGTCGAAATTTCTCAGTTTTGAGCTATCTCAAATTTGTCAACAAAACTGCCCCCGGAGCGCAAATTATTACTTTTACGGTCATGTCTAGTGTCAGCACATTGTTTTAGACTAATTTCCTAGTGATCCAAAAACTTTTATATTTTGGGAAAAATCGATGACCGGCCGCCTGTCGAAATTTCTCAGTTTTGACCTATCTCAAATTTGTCAACAAAATTGCTTACGGAGTGCAAATTATTACTTTTACGGTCATGTCTAGTATCAGCACATTGTTTTAGACTAATTTCATAGTGATCCAGAAACTTTTATATTTTGAGAAAAGTCGATGACCGGCCGCCTGTTGCAATTTCTCAGTTTTGAGCTATCTCAAATTTGTCAACATAACTGCCCCCGGAGTGCAAATTATTACTTTTACTGTCATGTCTAGTGTCAGAACATTGTTTTAGACTAATTTCCTAGTGATCCAGAAACTTTTATATTTTGGGAAAATTCGATGAAATCGATTTCCTGTCGAAATTTCTCACTTTTGACCTATCTCAAATTTGTCAACAAAATTGCTTACGGAGTGCAAATTATTACTTTTACAGTCATGTCTAGTATCAGCACATTGTTTTAGACTAATTTCATAGTGATCCAAAAACTTTTATATTTTGGGAAAAATCGATGACCGGCCGCCTGTCGAAATTTCTCAGTTTTGACCTATCTCAAATTTGTCAACAAAATTGCTTACGGAGTGCAAATTATTACTTTTACGGTCATGTCTAGTATCAGCACATTGTTTTAGACTAATTTCATAGTGATCCAGAAACTTTTATATTTTGAGAAAAGTCGATGACCGGCGGCCTGTTGCAATTTCTCAGTTTTGAGCTATCTCAAATTTGTCAACAAAACTGCCCCCGGAGTGCAAATTATTACTTTTACTGTCATGTCTAGTGTCAGCACATTGTTTTAGACTAATTTCCTAGTGATCCAGAAACTTTTATATTTTGGGAAAATTCGATGACCGGCCGCCTGTCGAAATTTCTCAGTTTTGAGCTATCTCAAATTTGTCAACAAAACTGCCCCCGGAGTGCAAATTATTACTTTTACGGTCATGTCTAGTGTCAGCACATTGTTTTAGACTAATTTCCTAGTGATCCAAAAACTTTTATATTTTGGGAAAAATCGATGACCGGCCGCCTGTCGAAATTTCTCAGTTTTGAGTTATCTCAAATTTGTCAACAATATTTGTCCCTGGAGTGCAAATGATTACTTTTACGGTCATGTCTAGTGTCAGCACATTGTTTTAGACTAATTTCCTAGTGATCCAGGAACTTTTATATTTTGGGAAAACTCGATGACCGGCCGCCTGTCGAAATTTCTCACTTTTGACCTATCTCAAATTTGTCAACAAAATTGCTTACGGAGTGCAAATTATTACTTGTACAGTCATGTCTAGTATCAGCACATTGTTTTAGACTAATTTCATAGTGATCCAAAAACTTTTATATTTTGGGAAAAGTCGATGACCGGCCGCCTGTCGCAATTTCTCAGTTTCGAGCTATCTCAAATTTGTCAACAAAACTGCCCCCGGAGTGCAAATTATTACTTTTACGGTCATGTCTAGTGTCAGCACATTGTTTTAGACTAATTTCCTAGTGATCCAAAAACTTTTATATTTTGGGAAAAATCGATGACCGGCCGCCTGTCGAAATTTCTCAGTTTTGAGTTATCTCAAATTTGTCAACAAAATTTGTCCCTGGAGTGCAAATGATTACTTTTACGGTCATGTCTAGTATCAGCACATTGTTTTAGACTAATTTCATAGTGATCCAAAAACTTTTATATTTTGGGAAAAGTCGATGACCGGCCGCCTGTCGCAATTTCTCAGTTTCGAGCTATCTCAAATTTGTCAACAAAACTGCCCCCGGAGTGCAAATTATTACTTTTACGGTCATGTCTAGTGTCAGCACATTGTTTTAGACTAATTTCCTAGTGATCCAGAAACTTTTATATTTTGGGAAAATTCAATGACCGGCCGCCTGTCGAAATTTCTCAGTTTTGAGCTATCTCAAATTTGTCAACAAAACTGCCCCCGGAGCGCAAATTATTACTTTTACGGTCATGTCTAGTGTCAGCACATTGTTTTAGACTAATTTCCTAGTGATCCAAAAACTTTTATATTTTGGGAAAAATCGATGACCGGCCGCCTGTCGAAATTTCTCAGTTTTGAGTTATCTCAAATTTGTCAACAAAATTTGTCCCTGGAGTGCAAATGATTACTTTTACGGTCATGTCTAGTATCAGCACATTGTTTTAGACTAATTTCATAGTGATCCAAAAACTTTTATATTTTGGGAAAAGTCGATGACCGGCCGCCTGTCGCAATTTTTCAGTTTCGAGCTATCTCAAATTTGTCAACAAAACTGCCCCCGGAGTGCAAATTATTACTTTTACGGTCATGTCTAGTGTCAGCACATTGTTTTAGACTAATTTCCTAGTGATCCAGAAACTTTTATATTTTGGGAAAATTCAATGACCGGCCGCCTGTCGAAATTTCTCAGTTTTGAGCTATCTCAAATTTGTCAACAAAACTGCCCCCGGAGCGCAAATTATTACTTTTACGGTCATGTCTAGTGTCAGCACATTGTTTTAGACTAATTTCCTAGTGATCCAAAAACTTTTATATTTTGGGAAAAATCGATGACCGGCCGCCTGTCGAAATTTCTCAGTTTTGACCTATCTCAAATTTGTCAACAAAATTGCTTACGGAGTGCAAATTATTACTTTTACGGTCATGTCTAGTATCAGCACATTGTTTTAGACTAATTTCATAGTGATCCAGAAACTTTTATATTTTGAGAAAAGTCGATGACCGGCCGCCTGTTGCAATTTCTCAGTTTTGAGCTATCTCAAATTTGTCAACAAAACTGCCCCCGGAGTGCAAATTATTACTTTTACTGTCATGTCTAGTGTCAGCACATTGTTTTAGACTAATTTCCTAGTGATCCAGAAACTTTTATATTTTGGGAAAATTCGATGACCGGCCGCCTGTCGAAATTTCTCAGTTTTGAGCTATCTCAAATTTGTCAACAAAACTGCCCCCGGAGTGCAAATTATTACTTTTACGGTCATGTCTAGTGTCAGCACATTGTTTTAGACTAATTTCCTAGTGATCCAAAAACTTTTATATTTTGGGAAAAATCGATGACCGGCCGCCTGTCGAAATTTCTCAGTTTTGAGTTATCTCAAATTTGTCAACAAAATTTGTCCCTGGAGTGCAAATGATTACTTTTACGGTCATGTCTAGTGTCAGCACATTGTTTTAGACTAATTTCCTAGTGATCCAGGAACTTTTATATTTTGGGAAAAATCTATGACCGGCCGCCTGTCGAAATTTCTCACTTTTGACCTATCTCAAATTTGTCAACAAAATTGCTTACGGAGTGCAAATTATTACTTTTACAGTCATGTCTAGTATCAGCACATTGTTTTAGACTAATTTCATAGTGATCCAAAAACTTTTATATTTTGGGAAAAATCGATGACCGGCCGCCTGTCGAAATTTCTCAGTTTTGACCTATCTCAAATTTGTCAACAAAATTGCTTACGGAGTGCAAATTATTACTTTTACGGTCATGTCTAGTATCAGCACATTGTTTTAGACTAATTTCATAGTGATCCAGAAACTTTTATATTTTGAGAAAAGTCGATGACCGGCCGCCTGTTGCAATTTCTCAGTTTTGAGCTATCTCAAATTTGTCAACAAAACTGCCCCCGGAGTGCAAATTATTACTTTTACTGTCATGTCTAGTGTCAGCACATTGTTTTAGACTAATTTCCTAGTGATCCAGAAACTTTTATATTTTGGGAAAATTCGATGACCGGCCGCCTGTCGAAATTTCTCAGTTTTGAGCTATCTCAAATTTGTCAACAAAACTGCCCCCGGAGTGCAAATTATTACTTTTACGGTCATGTCTAGTGTCAGCACATTGTTTTAGACTAATTTCCTAGTGATCCAAAAACTTTTATATTTTGGGAAAAATCGATGACCGGCCGCCTGTCGAAATTTCTCAGTTTTGAGTTATCTCAAATTTGTCAACAATATTTGTCCCTGGAGTGCAAATGATTACTTTTACGGTCATGTCTAGTGTCAGCACATTGTTTTAGACTAATTTCCTAGTGATCCAGGAACTTTTATATTTTGGGAAAACTCGATGACCGGCCGCCTGTCGAAATTTCTCACTTTTGACCTATCTCAAATTTGTCAACAAAATTGCTTACGGAGTGCAAATTATTACTTGTACAGTCATGTCTAGTATCAGCACATTGTTTTAGACTAATTTCATAGTGATCCAAAAACTTTTATATTTTGGGAAAAGTCGATGACCGGCCGCCTGTCGCAATTTCTCAGTTTTGAGCTATCTCAAATTTGTCAACAAAACTGCCCCCGGAGTGCAAATTATTACTTTTACGGTCATGTCTAGTGTCAGCACATTGTTTTAGACTAATTTCCTAGTGATCCAAAAACTTTTATATTTTGGGAAAAATCGATGACCGGCCGCCTGTCGAAATTTCTCAGTTTTGAGTTATCTCAAATTTGTCAACAAAATTTGTCCCTGGAGTGCAAATGATTACTTTTACGGTCATGTCTAGTATCAGCACATTGTTTTAGACTAATTTCATAGTGATCCAAAAACTTTTATATTTTGGGAAAAGTCGATGACCGGCCGCCTGTCGCAATTTCTCAGTTTCGAGCTATCTCAAATTTGTCAACAAAACTGCCCCCGGAGTGCAAATTATTACTTTTACGGTCATGTCTAGTGTCAGCACATTGTTTTAGACTAATTTCCTAGTGATCCAGAAACTTTTATATTTTGGGAAAATTCAATGACCGGCCGCCTGTCGAAATTTCTCAGTTTTGAGCTATCTCAAATTTGTCAACAAAACTGCCCCCGGAGCGCAAATTATTACTTTTACGGTCATGTCTAGTGTCAGCACATTGTTTTAGACTAATTTCCTAGTGATCCAAAAACTTTTATATTTTGGGAAAAATCGATGACCGGCCGCCTGTCGAAATTTCTCAGTTTTGAGTTATCTCAAATTTGTCAACAAAATTTGTCCCTGGAGTGCAAATGATTACTTTTACGGTCATGTCTAGTATCAGCACATTGTTTTAGACTAATTTCATAGTGATCCAAAAACTTTTATATTTTGGGAAAAGTCGATGACCGGCCGCCTGTCGCAATTTCTCAGTTTCGAGCTATCTCAAATTTGTCAACAAAACTGCCCCCGGAGTGCAAATTATTACTTTTACGGTCATGTCTAGTGTCAGCACATTGTTTTAGACTAATTTCCTAGTGATCCAGAAACTTTTATATTTTGGGAAAATTCAATGACCGGCCGCCTGTCGAAATTTCTCAGTTTTGAGCTATCTCAAATTTGTCAACAAAACTGCCCCCGGAGCGCAAATTATTACTTTTACGGTCATGTCTAGTGTCAGCACATTGTTTTAGACTAATTTCCTAGTGATCCAAAAACTTTTATATTTTGGGAAAAATCGATGACCGGCCGCCTGTCGAAATTTCTCAGTTTTGAGTTATCTCAAATTTGTCAACAAAATTTGTCCCTGGAGTGCAAATGATTACTTTTACGGTCATGTCTAGTATCAGCACATTGTTTTAGACTAATTTCATAGTGATCCAAAAACTTTTATATTTTGGGAAAAGTCGATGACCGGCCGCCTGTCGCAATTTTTCAGTTTCGAGCTATCTCAAATTTGTCAACAAAACTGCCCCCGGAGTGCAAATTATTACTTTTACGGTCATGTCTAGTGTCAGCACATTGTTTTAGACTAATTTCCTAGTGATCCAGAAACTTTTATATTTTGGGAAAATTCAATGACCGGCCGCCTGTCGAAATTTCTCAGTTTTGAGCTATCTCAAATTTGTCAACAAAACTGCCCCCGGAGCGCAAATTATTACTTTTACGGTCATGTCTAGTGTCAGCACATTGTTTTAGACTAATTTCCTAGTGATCCAAAAACTTTTATATTTTGGGAAAAATCGATGACCGGCCGCCTGTCGAAATTTCTCAGTTTTGACCTATCTCAAATTTGTCAACAAAATTGCTTACGGAGTGCAAATTATTACTTTTACGGTCATGTCTAGTATCAGCACATTGTTTTAGACTAATTTCATAGTGATCCAGAAACTTTTATATTTTGAGAAAAGTCGATGACCGGCCGCCTGTTGCAATTTCTCAGTTTTGAGCTATCTCAAATTTGTCAACAAAACTGCCCCCGGAGTGCAAATTATTACTTTTACTGTCATGTCTAGTGTCAGCACATTGTTTTAGACTAATTTCCTAGTGATCCAGAAACTTTTATATTTTGGGAAAATTCGATGACCGGCCGCCTGTCGAAATTTCTCAGTTTTGAGCTATCTCAAATTTGTCAACAAAACTGCCCCCGGAGTGCAAATTATTACTTTTACGGTCATGTCTAGTGTCAGCACATTGTTTTAGACTAATTTCCTAGTGATCCAAAAACTTTTATATTTTGGGAAAAATCGATGACCGGCCGCCTGTCGAAATTTCTCAGTTTTGAGTTATCTCAAATTTGTCAACAAAATTTGTCCCTGGAGTGCAAATGATTACTTTTACGGTCATGTCTAGTGTCAGCACATTGTTTTAGACTAATTTCCTAGTGATCCAGGAACTTTTATATTTTGGGAAAAATCGATGACCGGCCGCCTGTCGAAATTTCTCACTTTTGACCTATCTCAAATTTGTCAACAAAATTGCTTACGGAGTGCAAATTATTACTTTTACAGTCATGTCTAGTATCAGCACATTGTTTTAGACTAATTTCATAGTGATCCAAAAACTTTTATATTTTGGGAAAAATCGATGACCGGCCGCCTGTCGAAATTTCTCAGTTTTGACCTATCTCAAATTTGTCAACAAAATTGCTTACGGAGTGCAAATTATTACTTTTACGGTCATGTCTAGTATCAGCACATTGTTTTAGACTAATTTCATAGTGATCCAGAAACTTTTATATTTTGAGAAAAGTCGATGACCGGCCGCCTGTTGCAATTTCTCAGTTTTGAGCTATCTCAAATTTGTCAACAAAACTGCCCCCGGAGTGCAAATTATTACTTTTACTGTCATGTCTAGTGTCAGCACATTGTTTTAGACTAATTTCCTAGTGATCCAAAAACTTTTATATTTTGGGAAAAATCGATGACCGGCCGCCTGTCGAAATTTCTCAGTTTTGAGTTATCTCAAATTTGTCAACAATATTTGTCCCTGGAGTGCAAATGATTACTTTTACGGTCATGTCTAGTGTCAGCACATTGTTTTAGACTAATTTCCTAGTGATCCAGGAACTTTTATATTTTGGGAAAACTCGATGACCGGCCGCCTGTCGAAATTTCTCACTTTTGACCTATCTCAAATTTGTCAACAAAATTGCTTACGGAGTGCAAATTATTACTTGTACAGTCATGTCTAGTATCAGCACATTGTTTTAGACTAATTTCATAGTGATCCAAAAACTTTTATATTTTGGGAAAAGTCGATGACCGGCCGCCTGTCGCAATTTCTCAGTTTTGAGCTATCTCAAATTTGTCAACAAAACTGCCCCCGGAGTGCAAATTATTACTTTTACGGTCATGTCTAGTGTCAGCACATTGTTTTAGACTAATTTCCTAGTGATCCAAAAACTTTTATATTTTGGGAAAAATCGATGACCGGCCGCCTGTCGAAATTTCTCAGTTTTGAGTTATCTCAAATTTGTCAACAAAATTTGTCCCTGGAGTGCAAATGATTACTTTTACGGTCATGTCTAGTATCAGCACATTGTTTTAGACTAATTTCATAGTGATCCAAAAACTTTTATATTTTGGGAAAAGTCGATGACCGGCCGCCTGTCGCAATTTCTCAGTTTCGAGCTATCTCAAATTTGTCAACAAAACTGCCCCCGGAGTGCAAATTATTACTTTTACGGTCATGTCTAGTGTCAGCACATTGTTTTAGACTAATTTCCTAGTGATCCAGAAACTTTTATATTTTGGGAAAATTCAATGACCGGCCGCCTGTCGAAATTTCTCAGTTTTGAGCTATCTCAAATTTGTCAACAAAACTGCCCCCGGAGCGCAAATTATTACTTTTACGGTCATGTCTAGTGTCAGCACATTGTTTTAGACTAATTTCCTAGTGATCCAAAAACTTTTATATTTTGGGAAAAATCGATGACCGGCCGCCTGTCGAAATTTCTCAGTTTTGAGTTATCTCAAATTTGTCAACAAAATTTGTCCCTGGAGTGCAAATGATTACTTTTACGGTCATGTCTAGTATCAGCACATTGTTTTAGACTAATTTCATAGTGATCCAAAAACTTTTATATTTTGGGAAAAGTCGATGACCGGCCGCCTGTCGCAATTTCTCAGTTTCGAGCTATCTCAAATTTGTCAACAAAACTGCCCCCGGAGTGCAAATTATTACTTTTACGGTCATGTCTAGTGTCAGCACATTGTTTTAGACTAATTTCCTAGTGATCCAGAAACTTTTATATTTTGGGAAAATTCAATGACCGGCCGCCTGTCGAAATTTCTCAGTTTTGAGCTATCTCAAATTTGTCAACAAAACTGCCCCCGGAGCGCAAATTATTACTTTTACGGTCATGTCTAGTGTCAGCACATTGTTTTAGACTAATTTCCTAGTGATCCAAAAACTTTTATATTTTGGGAAAAATCGATGACCGGCCGCCTGTCGAAATTTCTCAGTTTTGACCTATCTCAAATTTGTCAACAAAATTGCTTACGGAGTGCAAATTATTACTTTTACGGTCATGTCTAGTATCAGCACATTGTTTTAGACTAATTTCATAGTGATCCAGAAACTTTTATATTTTGAGAAAAGTCGATGACCGGCCGCCTGTTGCAATTTCTCAGTTTTGAGCTATCTCAAATTTGTCAACAAAACTGCCCCCGGAGTGCAAATTATTACTTTTACTGTCATGTCTAGTGTCAGCACATTGTTTTAGACTAATTTCCTAGTGATCCAGAAACTTTTATATTTTGGGAAAATTCGATGACCGGCCGCCTGTCGAAATTTCTCAGTTTTGAGCTATCTCAAATTTGTCAACAAAACTGCCCCCGGAGTGCAAATTATTACTTTTACGGTCATGTCTAGTGTCAGCACATTGTTTTAGACTAATTTCCTAGTGATCCAAAAACTTTTATATTTTGGGAAAAATCGATGACCGGCCGCCTGTCGAAATTTCTCAGTTTTGAGTTATCTCAAATTTGTCAACAAAATTTGTCCCTGGAGTGCAAATGATTACTTTTACGGTCATGTCTAGTGTCAGCACATTGTTTTAGACTAATTTCCTAGTGATCCAGGAACTTTTATATTTTGGGAAAAATCGATGACCGGCCGCCTGTCGAAATTTCTCACTTTTGACCTATCTCAAATTTGTCAACAAAATTGCTTACGGAGTGCAAATTATTACTTTTACAGTCATGTCTAGTATCAGCACATTGTTTTAGACTAATTTCATAGTGATCCAGAAACTTTTATATTTCGGGAAAAGTCGATGACCGGCCGCCTGTCGCAATTTCTTAGTTTTGAGCTATCTCAAATTTGTCAACAAAACTGCCCCCGGAGTGCAAATTATTACTTTTACGGTCATGTCTAGTGTCAGCACATTGTTTTAGACAAATTTCCTAGTGATCCAGAAACTTTTATATTTTGGAAAAAATCGATAACCGGCCGCGTGTCGAAATTTCTCAGTTTTGAGCTATCTCGAATTTGTCAACAAAACTGCCCCCGGAGTGCAAATTATTACTTTTACTGTCATGTCTAGTGTCAGCACATTGTTTTAGACTAATTTCCTAGTGATCCAGAAACTTTTATATTTTGGGAAAAATCGATGACCGGCCGCCTGTCGAAATTTCTCAGTTTTGACCTATCTCAAATTTGTCAACAAAATTGCTTACGGAGTGCAAATTATTACTTTTACGGTCATGTCTAGTATCAGCACATTGTTTTAGACTAATTTCATAGTGATCCAGAAACTTTTATATTTTGAGAAAAGTCGATGACCGGCCGCCTGTTGCAATTTCTCAGTTTTGAGCTATCTCAAATTTGTCAACAAAACTGCCCCCGGAGTGCAAATTATTACTTTTACTGTCATGTCTAGTGTCAGCACATTGTTTTAGACTAATTTCCTAGTGATCCAGAAACTTTTATATTTTGGGAAAATTCGATGACCGGCCGCCTGTCGAAATTTCTCAGTTTTGAGCTATCTCAAATTTGTCAATAAAACTGCCCCCGGAGTGCAAATTATTACTTTTACGGTCATGTCTAGTGTCAGCACATTGTTTTAGACTAATTTCCTAGTGATCCAAAAACTTTTATATTTTGGGAAAAATCGATGACCGGCCGCCTGTCGAAATTTCTCAGTTTTGAGTTATCTCAAATTTGTCAACAAAATTTGTCCCTGGAGTGCAAATGATTACTTTTACGGTCATGTCTAGTATCAGCACATTGTTTTAGACTAATTTCATAGTGATCCAAAAACTTTTATATTTTGGGAAAAGTCGATGACCGGCCGCCTGTCGCAATTTCTCAGTTTCGAGCTATCTCAAATTTGTCAACAAAACTGCCCCCGGAGTGCAAATTATTACTTTTACGGTCATGTCTAGTGTCAGCACATTGTTTTAGACAAATTTCCTAGTGATCCAGAAACTTTTATATTTTGGAAAAAATCGATAACCGGCCGCCTGTCGAAATTTCTCAGTTTTCAGCTATCTCGAATTTGTCAACAAAACTGCCCCCGGAGTGCAAATTATTACTTTTACTGTCATGTCTAGTGTCAGCACATTGTTTTAGACTAATTTCCTAGTGATCCAGAAACTTTTATATTTTGGGAAAATTCGATGACCGGCCGCCTGTCGAAATTTCTCAGTTTTGAGCTATCTCAAATTTGTCAACAAAACTGCCCCCGGAGCGCAAATTATTACTTTTACGGTCATGTCTAGTGTCAGCACATTGTTTTAGACTAATTTCCTAGTGATCCAAAAACTTTTATATTTTGGGAAAAATCGATGACCGGCCGCCTGTCGAAATTTCTCAGTTTTGACCTATCTCAAATTTGTCAACAAAATTGCTTACGGAGTGCAAATTATTACTTTTACGGTCATGTCTAGTATCAGCACATTGTTTTAGACTAATTTCATAGTGATCCAGAAACTTTTATATTTTGAGAAAAGTCGATGACCGGCCGCCTGTTGCAATTTCTCAATTTTGAGCTATCTCAAATTTGTCAACAAAACTGCCCCCGGAGTGCAAATTATTACTTTTACTGTCATGTCTAGTGTCAGCACATTGTTTTAGACTAATTTCCTAGTGATCCAGAAACTTTTATATTTTGGGAAAATTCGATGACCGGCCGCCTGTCGAAATTTCTCAGTTTTGAGCTATCTCAAATTTGTCAACAAAACTGCCCCCGGAGTGCAAATTATTACTTTTACGGTCATGTCTAGTGTCAGCACATTGTTTTAGACTAATTTCCTAGTGATCCAAAAACTTTTATATTTTGGGAAAAATCGATGACCGGCCGCCTGTCGAAATTTCTCAGTTTTGAGTTATCTCAAATTTGTCAACAATATTTGTCCCTGGAGTGCAAATGATTACTTTTACGGTCATGTCTAGTGTCAGCACATTGTTTTAGACTAATTTCCTAGTGATCCAGGAACTTTTATATTTTGGGAAAACTCGATGACCGGCCGCCTGTCGAAATTTCTCAGTTTTGACCTATCTCAAATTTGTCAACAAAATTGCTTACGGAGTGCAAATTATTACTTTTACGGTCATGTCTAGTATCAGCACATTGTTTTAGACTAATTTCATAGTGATCCAGAAACTTTTATATTTTGAGAAAAGTCGATGACCGGCCGCCTGTCGAAATTTCTCACTTTTGACCTATCTCAAATTTGTCAACAAAATTGCTTACGGAGTGCAAATTATTACTTGTACAGTCATGTCTAGTATCAGCACATTGTTTTAGACTAATTTCATAGTGATCCAAAAACTTTTATATTTTGGGAAAAGTCGATGACCGGCCGCCTGTCGCAATTTCTCAGTTTCGAGCTATCTCAAATTTGTCAACAAAACTGCCCCCGGAGTGCAAATTATTACTTTTACGGTCATGTCTAGTGTCAGCACATTGTTTTAGACTAATTTCCTAGTGATCCAAAAACTTTTATATTTTGGGAAAAATCGATGACCGGCCGCCTGTCGAAATTTCTCAGTTTTGAGTTATCTCAAATTTGTCAACAAAATTTGTCCCTGGAGTGCAAATGATTACTTTTACGGTCATGTCTAGTATCAGCACATTGTTTTAGACTAATTTCATAGTGATCCAAAAACTTTTATATTTTGGGAAAAGTCGATGACCGGCCGCCTGTCGCAATTTCTCAGTTTCGAGCTATCTCAAATTTGTCAACAAAACTGCCCCCGGAGTGCAAATTATTACTTTTACGGTCATGTCTAGTGTCAGCACATTGTTTTAGACTAATTTCCTAGTGATCCAGAAACTTTTATATTTTGGGAAAATTCAATGACCGGCCGCCTGTCGAAATTTCTCAGTTTTGAGCTATCTCAAATTTGTCAACAAAACTGCCCCCGGAGCGCAAATTATTACTTTTACGGTCATGTCTAGTGTCAGCACATTGTTTTAGACTAATTTCCTAGTGATCCAAAAACTTTTATATTTTGGGAAAAATCGATGACCGGCCGCCTGTCGAAATTTCTCAGTTTTGACCTATCTCAAATTTGTCAACAAAATTGCTTACGGAGTGCAAATTATTACTTTTACGGTCATGTCTAGTATCAGCACATTGTTTTAGACTAATTTCATAGTGATCCAGAAACTTTTATATTTTGAGAAAAGTCGATGACCGGCCGCCTGTTGCAATTTCTCAGTTTTGAGCTATCTCAAATTTGTCAACAAAACTGCCCCCGGAGTGCAAATTATTACTTTTACTGTCATGTCTAGTGTCAGCACATTGTTTTAGACTAATTTCCTAGTGATCCAGAAACTTTTATATTTTGGGAAAATTCGATGACCGGCCGCCTGTCGAAATTTCTCAGTTTTGAGCTATCTCAAATTTGTCAACAAAACTGCCCCCGGAGTGCAAATTATTACTTTTACGGTCATGTCTAGTGTCAGCACATTGTTTTAGACTAATTTCCTAGTGATCCAAAAACTTTTATATTTTGGGAAAAATCGATGACCGGCCGCCTGTCGAAATTTCTCAGTTTTGAGTTATCTCAAATTTGTCAACAAAATTTGTCCCTGGAGTGCAAATGATTACTTTTACGGTCATGTCTAGTGTCAGCACATTGTTTTAGACTAATTTCCTAGTGATCCAGGAACTTTTATATTTTGGGAAAAATCGATGACCGGCCGCCTGTCGAAATTTCTCACTTTTGACCTATCTCAAATTTGTCAACAAAATTGCTTACGGAGTGCAAATTATTACTTTTACAGTCATGTCTAGTATCAGCACATTGTTTTAGACTAATTTCATAGTGATCCAGAAACTTTTATATTTTGGGAAAAGTCGATGACCGGCCGCCTGTCGCAATTTCTTAGTTTTGAGCTATCTCAAATTTGTCAACAAAACTGCCCCCGGAGTGCAAATTATTACTTTTACGGTCATGTCTAGTGTCAGCACATTGTTTTAGACAAATTTCCTAGTGATCCAGAAACTTTTATATTTTGGGAAAAGTCGATGACCGGCCGCCTGTCGCAATTTCTCAGTTTCGAGCTATCTCAAATTTGTCAACAAAACTGCCCCCGGAGTGCAAATTATTACTTTTACGGTCATGTCTAGTGTCAGCACATTGTTTTAGACTAATTTCCTAGTGATCCAGAAACTTTTATATTTTGGGAAAATTCAATGACCGGCCGCCTGTCGAAATTTCTCAGTTTTGAGCTATCTCAAATTTGTCAACAAAACTGCCCCCGGAGCGCAAATTATTACTTTTACGGTCATGTCTAGTGTCAGCACATTGTTTTAGACTAATTTCCTAGTGATCCAAAAACTTTTATATTTTGGGAAAAATCGATGACCGGCCGCCTGTCGAAATTTCTCAGTTTTGACCTATCTCAAATTTGTCAACAAAATTGCTTACGGAGTGCAAATTATTACTTTTACGGTCATGTCTAGTATCAGCACATTGTTTTAGACTAATTTCATAGTGATCCAGAAACTTTTATATTTTGAGAAAAGTCGATGACCGGCCGCCTGTTGCAATTTCTCAGTTTTGAGCTATCTCAAATTTGTCAACAAAACTGCCCCCGGAGTGCAAATTATTACTTTTACTGTCATGTCTAGTGTCAGCACATTGTTTTAGACTAATTTCCTAGTGATCCAGAAACTTTTATATTTTGGGAAAATTCGATGACCGGCCGCCTGTCGAAATTTCTCAGTTTTGAGCTATCTCAAATTTGTCAACAAAACTGCCCCCGGAGTGCAAATTATTACTTTTACGGTCATGTCTAGTGTCAGCACATTGTTTTAGACTAATTTCCTAGTGATCCAAAAACTTTTATATTTTGGGAAAAATCGATGACCGGCCGCCTGTCGAAATTTCTCAGTTTTGAGTTATCTCAAATTTGTCAACAAAATTTGTCCCTGGAGTGCAAATGATTACTTTTACGGTCATGTCTAGTGTCAGCACATTGTTTTAGACTAATTTCCTAGTGATCCAGGAACTTTTATATTTTGGGAAAAATCGATGACCGGCCGCCTGTCGAAATTTCTCACTTTTGACCTATCTCAAATTTGTCAACAAAATTGCTTACGGAGTGCAAATTATTACTTTTACAGTCATGTCTAGTATCAGCACATTGTTTTAGACAAATTTCCTAGTGATCCAGAAACTTTTATATTTTGGAAAAAATCGATAACCGGCCGCCTGTCGAAATTTCTCAGTTTTCAGCTATCTCGAATTTGTCAACAAAACTGCCCCCGGAGTGCAAATTATTACTTTTACTGTCATGTCTAGTGTCAGCACATTGTTTTAGACTAATTTCCTAGTGATCCAGAAACTTTTATATTTTGGGAAAATTCGATGACCGGCCGCCTGTCGAAATTTCTCAGTTTTGAGCTATCTCAAATTTGTCAACAAAACTGCCCCCGGAGCGCAAATTATTACTTTTACGGTCATGTCTAGTGTCAGCACATTGTTTTAGACTAATTTCCTAGTGATCCAAAAACTTTTATATTTTGGGAAAAGTCGATGACCGGCCGCCTGTCGCAATTTCTCAGTTTCGAGCTATCTCAAATTTGTCAACAAAACTGCCCCCGGAGTGCAAATTATTACTTTTACGGTCATGTCTAGTGTCAGCACATTGTTTTAGACTAATTTCCTAGTGATCCAGAAACTTTTATATTTTGGGAAAATTCAATGACCGGCCGCCTGTCGAAATTTCTCAGTTTTGAGCTATCTCAAATTTGTCAACAAAACTGCCCCCGGAGCGCAAATTATTACTTTTACGGTCATGTCTAGTGTCAGCACATTGTTTTAGACTAATTTCCTAGTGATCCAAAAACTTTTATATTTTGGGAAAAATCGATGACCGGCCGCCTGTCGAAATTTCTCACTTTTGACCTATCTCAAATTTGTCAACAAAATTGCTTACGGAGTGCAAATTATTACTTGTACAGTCATGTCTAGTATCAGCACATTGTTTTAGACTAATTTCATAGTGATCCAGAAACTTTTATATTTTGGGAAAAGTCGATGACCGGCCGCCTGTCGCAATTTCTTAGTTTTGAGCTATCTCAAATTTGTCAACAAAACTGCCCCCGGAGTGCAAATTATTACTTTTACGGTCATGTCTAGTGTCAGCACATTGTTTTAGACTAATTTCCTAGTGATCCAAAAACTTTTATATTTTGGGAAAAATCGATGACCGGCCGCCTGTCGAAATTTCTCAGTTTTGAGTTATCTCAAATTTGTCAACAAAATTTGTCCCTGGAGTGCAAATGATTACTTTTACGGTCATGTCTAGTATCAGCACATTGTTTTAGACTAATTTCATAGTGATCCAAAAACTTTTATATTTTGGGAAAAGTCGATGACCGGCCGCCTGTCGCAATTTCTCAGTTTCGAGCTATCTCAAATTTGTCAACAAAACTGCCCCCGGAGTGCAAATTATTACTTTTACGGTCATGTCTAGTGTCAGCACATTGTTTTAGACTAATTTCCTAGTGATCCAAAAACTTTTATATTTTGGGAAAAATCGATGACCGGCCGCCTGTCGAAATTTCTCAGTTTTGACCTATCTCAAATTTGTCAACAAAATTGCTTACGGAGTGCAAATTATTACTTTTACGGTCATGTCTAGTATCAGCACATTGTTTTAGACTAATTTCCTAGTGATCCAAAAACTTTTATATTTTGGGAAAAATCGATGACCGGCCGCCTGTCGAAATTTCTCAGTTTTGAGTTATCTCAAATTTGTCAACAAAATTTGTCCCTGGAGTGCAAATGATTACTTTTACGGTCATGTCTAGTGTCAGCACATTGTTTTAGACTAATTTCCTAGTGATCCAGGAACTTTTATATTTTGGGAAAAATCGATGACTGGCCGCCTGTCGAAATTTCTCACTTTTGACCTATCTCAAATTTGTCAACAAAATTGCTTACGGAGTGCAAATTATTACTTTTACAGTCATGTCTAGTATCAGCACATTGTTTTAGACTAATTTCATAGTGATCCAAAAACTTTTATATTTTGGGAAAAGTCGATGACCGGCCGCCTGTCGCAATTTCTCAGTTTCGAGCTATCTCAAATTTGTCAACAAAATTGCCCCCGGAGTGCAAATTATTAGTTTTACGGTCATGTCTAGTGTCAGCACATTGTTTTAGACAAATTTCCTAGTGATCCAGAAACTTTTATATTTTGGGAAAAATCGATGACCGGCCGCCTGACGCAATTTCTCAGTTTTCAGCTATCTCAAATTTGTCAACAAAACTGCCCCCGGAGTGCAAATTATTACTTTTACGGTCATGTCTAGTGTCAGCACATTGTTTTAGACTAATTTCCTAGTGATCCAGAAACTTTTATATTTTGGGAAAATTCGATGACCGGCCGCCTGTCGAAATTTCTCAGTTTTGAGCTATCTCAAATTTGTCAACAAAACTGCCCCCGGAGCGCAAATTATTACTTTTACGGTCATGTCTAGTGTCAGCACATTGTTTTAGACTAATTTCCTAGTGATCCAAAAACTTTTATATTTTGGGAAAAATCGATGACCGGCCGCCTGTCGAAATTTCTCAGTTTTGACCTATCTCAAATTTGTCAACAAAATTGCTTACGGAGTGCAAATTATTACTTTTACGGTCATGTCTAGTATCAGCACATTGTTTTAGACTAATTTCATAGTGATCCAGAAACTTTTATATTTTGAGAAAAGTCGATGACCGGCCGCCTGTTGCAATTTCTCAGTTTTGAGCTATCTCAAATTTGTCAACAAAACTGCCCCCGGAGTGCAAATTATTACTTTTACTGTCATGTCTAGTGTCAGCACATTGTTTTAGACTAATTTCCTAGTGATCCAGAAACTTTTATATTTTGGGAAAATTCGATGACCGGCCGCCTGTCGAAATTTCTCAGTTTTGAGCTATCTCAAATTTGTCAACAAAACTGCCCCCGGAGTGCAAATTATTACTTTTACGGTCATGTCTAGTGTCAGCACATTGTTTTAGACTAATTTCCTAGTGATCCAAAAACTTTTATATTTTGGGAAAAATCGATGACTGGCCGCCTGTCGAAATTTCTCAGTTTTGAGTTATCTCAAATTTGTCAACAAAATTTGTCCCTGGAGTGCAAATGATTACTTTTACGGTCATGTCTAGTGTCAGCACATTGTTTTAGACTAATTTCCTAGTGATCCAGGAACTTTTATATTTTGGGAAAAATCGATGACTGGCCGCCTATCGAAATTTCTCACTTTTGACCTATCTCAAATTTGTCAACAAAATTGCTTACGGAGTGCAAATTATTACTTTTACAGTCATGTCTAGTATCAGCACATTGTTTTAGACTAATTTCATAGTGATCCAAAAACTTTTATATTTTGGGAAAAGTCGATGACCGGCCGCCTGTCGCAATTTCTCAGTTTCGAGCTATCTCAAATTTGTCAACAAAACTGCCCCCGGAGTGCAAATTATTAGTTTTACGGTCATGTCTAGTGTCAGCACATTGTTTTAGACAAATTTCCTAGTGATCCAGAAACTTTTATATTTTGGGAAAAATCGATGACCGGCCGCCTGTCGCAATTTCTCAGTTTTCAGCTATCTCAAATTTGTCAACAAAACTGCCCCCGGAGTGCAAATTATTACTTTTACGGTCATGTCTAGTGTCAGCACATTGTTTTAGACTAATTTCCTAGTGATCCAGAAACTTTTATATTTTGGGAAAATTCAATGACCGGCCGCCTGTCGAAATTTCTCAGTTTTGAGCTATCTCAAATTTGTCAACAAAATTGCTTACGGAGTGCAAATTATTACTTTTACGGTCATGTCTAGTATCAGCACATTGTTTTAGACTAATTTCATAGTGATCCAGAAACTTTTATATTTTGAGAAAAGTCGATGACCGGCCGCCTGTTGCAATTTCTCAGTTTTGAGCTATCTCAAATTTGTCAACAAAACTGCCCCCGGAGTGCAAATTATTACTTTTACTGTCATGTCTAGTGTCAGCACATTGTTTTAGACTAATTTCCTAGTGATCCAGAAACTTTTATATTTTGGGAAAATTCGATGACCGGCCGCCTGTCGAAATTTCTCAGTTTTGAGCTATCTCAAATTTGTCAACAAAACTGCCCCCGGAGTGCAAATTATTACTTTTACGGTCATGTCTAGTGTCAGCACATTGTTTTAGACTAATTTCCTAGTGATCCAAAAACTTTTATATTTTGGGAAAAATCAATGACCGGCCGCCTGTCGAAATTTCTCAGTTTTGAGTTATCTCAAATTTGTCAACAAAATTTGTCCCTGGAGTGCAAATGATTACTTTTACGGTCATGTCTAGTGTCAGCACATTGTTTTAGACTAATTTCCTAGTGATCCAGGAACTTTTATATTTTGGGAAAAATCGATGACCGGCCGCCTGTCGAAATTTCTCACTTTTGACCTATCTCAAATTTGTCAACAAAATTGCTTACGGAGTGCACATTATTACTTTTACAGTCATGTCTAGTATCAGCACATTGTTTTAGACTAATTTCATAGTGATCCAAAAACTTTTATATTTTGGGAAAAGTCGATGACCGGCCGCCTGTCGCAATTTCTCAGTTTCGAGCTATCTCAAATTTGTCAACAAAACTGCCCCCGGAGTGCAAATTATTACTTTTACGGTCATGTCTAGTGTCAGCACATTGTTTTAGACAAATTTCCTAGTGATCCAGAAACTTTTATATTTTGGGAAAAATCGATGACCGGCCGCCTGTTGCAATTTCTCAGTTTTCAGCTATCTCAAATTTGTCAACAAAACTGCCCCCGGAGTGCAAATTATTACTTTTACGGTCATGTCTAGTGTCAGCACATTGTTTTAGACTAATTTCCTAGTGATCCAGAAACTTTTATATTTTGGGAAAATTCGATGACCGGCCGCCTGTCGAAATTTCTCAGTTTTGAGCTATCTCAAATTTGTCAACAAAACTGCCCCCGGAGCGCAAATTATTACTTTTACGGTCATGTCTAGTGTCAGCACATTGTTTTAGACTAATTTCCTAGTGATCCAAAAACTTTTATATTTTGGGAAAAATCGATGACCGGCCGCCTGTCGCAATTTCTCAGTTTCGAGCTATCTCAAATTTGTCAACAAAACTGCCCCCGGAGTGCAAATTATTACTTTTACGGTCATGTCTAGTGTCAGCACATTGTTTTAGACTAATTTCCTAGTGATCCAAAAACTTTTATATTTTGGGAAAAATCGATGACCGGCCGCCTGTCGAAATTTCTCAGTTTTGAGCTATCTCAAATTTGTCAACAAAACTGCCCCCGGAGCGCAAATTATTACTTTTACGGTCATGTCTAGTGTCAGCACATTGTTTTAGACTAATTTCCTAGTGATCCAAAAACTTTTATATTTTGGGAAAAATCGATGACCGGCCGCCTGTCGCAATTTCTCAGTTTCGAGCTATCTCAAATTTGTCAACAAAACTGCCCCCGGAGTGCAAATTATTACTTTTACGGTCATGTCTAGTGTCAGCACATTGTTTTAGACAAATTTCCTAGTGATCCAGAAACTTTTATATTTTGGGAAAAATCGATGACCGGCCGCCTGTCGCAATTTCTCAGTTTTCAGCTATCTCAAATTTGTCAACAAAACTGCCCCCGGAGTGCAAATTATTACTTTTACGGTCATGTCTAGTGTCAACACATTGTTTTAGACTAATTTCCTAGTGATCCAGAAACTTTTATATTTTGGGAAAATTTGATGACCGGCCGCCTGTCGAAATTTCTCAGTTTTGAGTTATCTCAAATTTGTCAACAAAATTTGTCCCTGGAGTGCAAATGATTACTTTTACGGTCATGTCTAGTGTCAGCACATTGTTTTAGACTAATTTCCTAGTGATCCAGGAACTTTTATATTTTGGGAAAAATCGATGACCGGCCGCCTGTCGAAATTTCTCACTTTTGACCTATCTCAAATTTGTCAACAAAATTGCTTACGGAGTGCAAATTATTACTTTTACAGTCATGTCTAGTATCAGCACATTGTTTTAGACTAATTTCATAGTGATCCAGAAACTTTTATATTTTGGGAAAAGTCGATGACCGGCCGCCTGTCGCAATTTCTTAGTTTTGACCTATCTCAAATTTGTCAACAAAATTGCTTACGGAGTGCAAATGATTACTTTTACGGTCTTGTCTAGTGTCAGCACATTGTTTTAGACTAATTTCCTAGTGATCTAGGAACTTTTATATTTTGGGAAAAATCGATGACCGGCCGCCTGTCGCAATTTCTCAGTTTCGAGCTATCTCAAATTTGTCAACAAAACTGCCCCCGGAGTGCAAATTATTACTTTTACGGTCATGTCTAGTGTCAGCACATTGTTTTAGACAAATTTCCTAGTGATCCAGAAACTTTTATATTTTGGGAAAAATCGATGACCGGCCGCCTGTCACAATTTCTCAGTTTTCAGCTATCTCAAATTTGTCAACAAAACTGCCCCCGGAGTGCAAATTATTACTTTTACGGTCATGTCTAGTGTCAACACATTGTTTTAGACTAATTTCCTAGTGATCCAGAAACTTTTATATTTTGGGAAAATTTGATGACCGGCCGCCTGTCGAAATTTCTCAGTTTTGAGTTATCTCAAATTTGTCAACAAAATTTGTCCCTGGAGTGCAAATGATTACTTTTACGGTCATGTCTAGTGTCAGCACATTGTTTTAGACTAATTTCCTAGTGATCCAGGAACTTTTATATTTTGGGAAAAATCGATGACCGGCCGCCTGTCGAAATTTCTCACTTTTGACCTATCTCAAATTTGTCAACAAAATTGCTTACGGAGTGCAAATTATTACTTTTACAGTCATGTCTAGTATCATAACATTGTTTTAGACTAATTTCATAGTGATCCAGAAACTTTTATATTTTGGGAAAAGTCGATGACCGGCCGCCTGTCGCAATTTCTTAGTTTTGAGCTATCTCAAATTTGTCAACAAAACTGCCCCCGGAGTGCAAATTATTACTTTTACGGTCATGTCTAGTGTCAGCACATTGTTTTAGACTAATTTCCTAGTGATCCAGAAACTTTTATATTTTGGGAAAATTCGATGACCGGCCGCCTGTCGAAATTTCTCAGTTTTGAGCTATCTCAAATTTGTCAACAAAACTGCCCCCGGAGCGCAAATTATTACTTTTACGGTCATGTCTAGTGTCAGCACATTGTTTTAGACTAATTTCCTAGTGATCCAAAAACTTTTATATTTTGGGAAAAATCGATGACCGGCCGCCTGTCGAAATTTCTCAGTTTTGACCTATCTCAAATTTGTCAACAAAATTGCTTACGGAGTGCAAATGATTACTTTTACGGTCATGTCTAGTGTCAGCACATTGTTTTAGACTAATTTCCTAGTGATCTAGGAACTTTTATATTTTGGGAAAAATCGATGACCGGCCGCCTGTCGCAATTTCTCAGTTTCGAGCTATCTCAAATTTGTCAACAAAACTGCCCCCGGAGTGCAAATTATTACTTTTACGGTCATGTCTAGTGTCAGCACATTGTTTTAGACAAATTTCCTAGTGATCCAGAAACTTTTATATTTTGGGAAAAATCGATGACCGGCCGCCTGTCGCAATTTCTCAGTTTTCAGCTATCTCAAATTTGTCAACAAAACTGCCCCCGGAGTGCAAATTATTACTTTTACGGTCATGTCTAGTGTCAACACATTGTTTTAGACTAATTTCCTAGTGATCCAGAAACTTTTATATTTTGGGAAAATTCAATGACTGGCCGCCTGTCGAAATTTCTCAGTTTTGAGCTATCTCAAATTTGTCAACAAAACTGCCCCCGGAGTGCAAATTATTACTTTTACGGTCATGTCTAGTGTCAGCACATTGTTTTAGACTAATTTCCTAGTGATCCAGAAACTTTTATATTTTGGGAAAATTCGATGACCGGCCGCCTGTCGAAATTTCTCAGTTTTGAGCTATCTCAAATTTGTCAACAAAACTGCCCCCGGAGCGCAAATTATTACTTTTACGGTCATGTCTAGTGTCAGCACATTGTTTTAGACTAATTTCCTAGTGATCCAAAAACTTTTATATTTTGGGAAAAATCGATGACCGGCCGCCTGTCGAAATTTCTCAGTTTTGACCTATCTCAAATTTGTCAACAAAATTGCTTACGGAGTGCAAATTATTACTTTTACGGTCATGTCTAGTATCAGCACATTGTTTTAGACTAATTTCATAGTGATCCAAAAACTTTTATATTTTGGGAAAAATCGATGACCGGCCGCCTGTCGCAATTTCTCAGTTTCGAGCTATCTCAAATTTGTCAACAAAACTGCCCCCGGAGTGCAAATTATTACTTTTACGGTCATGTCTAGTGTCAGCACATTGTTTTAGACAAATTTCCTAGTGATCCAGAAAATTTTATATTTTGGGAAAAATCGATGACCGGCCGCCTGTCGAAATTTCTCAGTTTTGAGTTATCTCAAATTTGTCAACAAAATTTGCCCCTGGAGTGCAAATTATTACTTTTACGGTCATGTCTAGTGTCAGCACATTGTTTTAGACTAATTTCCTAGTGATCCAGGAACTTTTATATTTTGGAAAAAATCGATAACCGGCCGCCTGTCGAAATTTCTCAGTTTTCAGCTATCTCGAATTTGTCAATAAAACTGCCCCCGGAGTGCAAATTATTACTTTTACTGTCATGTCTAGTGTCAGCACATTGTTTTAGACTAATTTCCTAGTGATCCAGAAACTTTTATATTTTGGGAAAATTCGATGACCGGCCGCCTGTCGAAATTTCTCAATTTTGACCTATCTCAAATTTGTCAACAAAATTGCTTACGGAGTGCAAATTATTACTTTTACAGTCATGTCTAGTATCAGCACATTGTTTTAGACTAATTTCATAGTGATCCAGAAACTTTTATATTTTGGGAAAAGTCGATGACCGGCCGCCTGTCGCAATTTCTCAGTTTTGAGCTATCTCAAATTTGTCAACAAAACTGCCCCCGGAGTGCAAATTATTACTTTTACGGTCATGTCTAGTGTCAGCACATTGTTTTAGACAAATTTCCTAGTGATCCAGAAACTTTTATATTTTGGAAAAAATCGATAACCGGCCGCCTGTCGAAATTTCTCAGTTTTCAGCTATCTCGAATTTGTCAACAAAACTGCCCCCGGAGTGCAAATTATTACTTTTACTGTCATGTCTAGTGTCAGCACATTGTTTTAGACTAATTTCCTAGTGATCCAGAAACTTTTATATTTTGGGAAAATTTGATGACCGGCCGCCTGTCGAAATTTCTCAGTTTTGAGTTATCTCAAATTTGTCAACAAAATTTGTCCCTGGAGTGCAAATGATTACTTTTACGGTCATGTCTAGTGTCAGCACATTGTTTTAGACTAATTTCCTCGTGATCCAGGAACTTTTATATTTTGGGAAAAATCGATGGCCGCCTGTCGAAATTTCTCACTTTTGACCTATCTCAAATTTGTCAACAAAATTGCGTACGGAGTGCAAATTATTACTTTTACAGTCATGTCTAGTATCAGCACATTGTTTTAGACTAATTTCATAGTGATCCAAAAACTTTTATATTTTGGGAAAAGTCGATGACCGGCCGCCTGTCGCAATTTCTCAGTTTCGAGCTATCTCAAATTTGTCAACAAAACTGCCCCCGGAGTGCAAATTATTACTTTTACGGTCATGTCTAGTGTCAGCACATTGTTTTAGACAAATTTCCTAGTGATCCAGAAACTTTTATATTTTGGGAAAAATCGATGACCGGCCGCCTGTCGCAATTTCTCAGTTTTCAGCTATCTCAAATTTGTCAACAAAACTGCCCCCGGAGTGCAAATTATTACTTTTACGGTCATGTCTAGTGTCAGCACATTGTTTTAGACTAATTTCCTAGTGATCCAGAAACGTTTATATTTTGGGAAAATTCAATGACCGGCCGCCTGTCGAAATTTCTCAGTTTTGAGCTATCTCAAATTTGTCAACAAAACTGCCCCCGGAGCGCAAATTATTACTTTTACGGTCATGTCTAGTGTCAGCACATTGTTTTAGACTAATTTCCTAGTGATCCAAAAACTTTTATATTTTGGGAAAAATCGATGACCGGCCGCCTGTCGAAATTTCTCAGTTTTGACCTATCTCAAATTTGTCAACAAAATTGCTTACGGAGTGCAAATTATTACTTTTACGGTCATGTCTAGTATCAGCACATTGTTTTAGACTAATTTCATAGTGATCCAGAAACTTTTATATTTTGAGAAAAGTCGATGACCGGCCGCCTGTTGCAATTTCTCAGTTTTGAGCTATCTCAAATTTGTCAACAAAACTGCCCCCGGAGTGCAAATTATTACTTTTACTGTCATGTCTAGTGTCAGCACATTGTTTTAGACTAATTTCCTAGTGATCCAGAAACTTTTATATTTTGGGAAAATTCGATGACCGGCCGCCTGTCGAAATTTCTCAGTTTTGAGCTATCTCAAATTTGTCAACAAAACTGCCCCCGGAGTGCAAATTATTACTTTTACGGTCATGTCTAGTGTCAGCACATTGATTTAGACTAATTTCCTAGTGATCCAAAAACTTTTATATTTTGGGAAAAATCGATGACCGGCCGCCTGTCGAAATTTCTCAGTTTTGAGTTATCTCAAATTTGTCAACAAAATTTGTCCCTGGAGTGCAAATGATTACTTTTACGGTCATGTCTAGTGTCAGCACATTGTTTTAGACTAATTTCCTCGTGATCCAGGAACTTTTATATTTTGGGAAAAATCGATGGCCGCCTGTCGAAATTTCTCACTTTTGACCTATCTCAAATTTGTCAACAAAATTGCTTACGGAGTGCAAATTATTACTTTTACAGTCATGTCTAGTATCAGCACATTGTTTTAGACTAATTTCATAGTGATCCAAAAACTTTTATATTTTGGGAAAAGTCGATGACCGGCCGCCTGTCGCAATTTCTCAGTTTCGAGCTATCTCAAATTTGTCAACAAAACTGCCCCCGGAGTGCAAATTATTACTTTTACGGTCATGTCTAGTGTCAGCACATTGTTTTAGACAAATTTCCTAGTGATCCAGAAACTTTTATATTTTGGGAAAAATCGATGACCGGCCGCCTGTCGAAATTTCTCAGTTTTGACCTATCTCAAATTTGTCAACAAAATTGCTTACGGAGTGCAAATTATTACTTTTACGGTCATGTCTAGTATCAGCACATTGTTTTAGACTAATTTCATAGTGATCCAGAAACTTTTATATTTTGAGAAAAGTCGATGACCGGCCGCCTGTTGCAATTTCTCAGTTTTGAGCTATCTCAAATTTGTCAACAAAACTGCCCCCGGAGTGCAAATTATTACTTTTACTGTCATGTCTAGTGTCAGCACATTGTTTTAGACTAATTTCCTAGTGATCCAGAAACTTTTATATTTTGGGAAAATTCGATGACCGGCCGCCTGTCGAAATTTCTCAGTTTTGAGCTATCTCAAATTTGTCAACAAAACTGCCCCCGGAGTGCAAATTATTACTTTTACGGTCATGTCTAGTGTCAGCACATTGATTTAGACTAATTTCCTAGTGATCCAAAAACTTTTATATTTTGGGAAAAATCGATGACCGGCCGCCTGTCGAAATTTCTCAGTTTTGAGTTATCTCAAATTTGTCAACAAAATTTGTCCCTGGAGTGCAAATGATTACTTTTACGGTCATGTCTAGTGTCAGCACATTGTTTTAGACTAATTTCCTCGTGATCCAGGAACTTTTATATTTTGGGAAAAATCGATGGCCGCCTGTCGAAATTTCTCACTTTTGACCTATCTCAAATTTGTCAACAAAATTGCTTACGGAGTGCAAATTATTATTTTTACAGTCATGTCTAGTATCAGCACATTGTTTTAGACTAATTTCATAGTGATCCAAAAACTTTTATATTTTGGGAAAAGTCGATGACCGGCCGCCTGTCGCAATTTCTCAGTTTCGAGCTATCTCAAATTTGTCAACAAAACTGCCCCCGGAGTGCAAATTATTACTTTTACGGTCATGTCTAGTGTCAGCACATTGTTTTAGACAAATTTCCTAGTGATCCAGAAACTTTTATATTTTGGGAAAAATCGATGACCGGCCGCCTGTCGCAATTTCTCAGTTTCGAGCTATCTCAAATTTGTCAACAAAACTGCCCCCGGAGTGCAAATTATTACTTTTACGGTCATGTCTAGTGTCAGCACATTGTTTTAGACAAATTTCCTAGTGATCCAGAAACTTTTATATTTTGGGAAAAATCGATGACCGGCCGCCTGTCGCAATTTCTCAGTTTTCAGCTATCTCAAATTTGTCAACAAAACTGCCCCCGGAGTGCAAATTATTACTTTTACGGTCATGTCTAGTGTCAGCACATTGTTTTAGACTAATTTCCTAGTGATCCAGAAACTTTTATATTTTGGGAAAATTCAATGACCGGCCGCCTGTCGAAATTTCTCACTTTTGACCTATCTCAAATTTGTCAACAAAATTGCTTACGGAGTGCAAATTATTACTTTTACAGTCATGTCTAGTATCAGCACATTGTTTTAGACTAATTTCATAGTGATCCAAAAACTTTTATATTTTGGGAAAAGTCGATGACCGGCCGCCTGTCGCAATTTCTCAGTTTCGAGCTATCTCAAATTTGTCAACAAAACTGCCCCCGGAGTGCAAATTATTACTTTTACGGTCATGTCTAGTGTCAGCACATTGTTTTAGACAAATTTCCTAGTGATCCAGAAACTTTTATATTTTGGAAAAAATCGATAACCGGCCGCCTGTCGAAATTTCTCAGTTTTCAGCTATCTCGAATTTGTCAACAAAACTGCCCCCGGAGTGCAAATTATTACTTTTACTGTCATGTCTAGTGTCAGCACATTGTTTTAGACTAATTTCCTAGTGATCCAGAAACTTTTATATTTTGGGAAAATTCGATGACCGGCCGCCTGTCGAAATTTCTCAGTTTTGAGCTATCTCAAATTTGTCAACAAAACTGCCCCCGGAGCGCAAATTATTACTTTTACGGTCATGTCTAGTGTCAGCACATTGTTTTAGACTAATTTCCTAGTGATCCAAAAACTTTTATATTTTGGGAAAAATCGATGACCGGCCGCCTGTCGAAATTTCTCAGTTTTGACCTATCTCAAATTTGTCAACAAAATTGCTTACGGAGTGCAAATTATTACTTTTACGGTCATGTCTAGTATCAGCACATTGTTTTAGACTAATTTCATAGTGATCCAGAAACTTTTATATTTTGAGAAAAGTCGATGACCGGCCGCCTGTTGCAATTTCTCAGTTTTGAGCTATCTCAAATTTGTCAACAAAACTGCCCCCGGAGTGCAAATTATTACTTTTACTGTCATGTCTAGTGTCAGCACATTGTTTTAGACTAATTTCCTAGTGATCCAGAAACTTTTATATTTTGGGAAAATTCGATGACCGGCCGCCTGTCGAAATTTCTCAGTTTTGAGCTATCTCAAATTTGTCAACAAAACTGCCCCCGGAGTGCAAATTATTACTTTTACGGTCATGTCTAGTGTCAGCACATTGTTTTAGACAAATTTCCTAGTGATCCAGAAACTTTTATATTTTGGGAAAAATCGATGACCGGCCGCCTGTCGCAATTTCTCAGTTTTCAGCTATCTCAAATTTGTCAACAAAACTGCCCCCGGAGTGCAAATTATTACTTTTACGGTCATGTCTAGTGTCAGCACATTGTTTTAGACTAATTTCCTAGTGATCCAGAAACTTTTATATTTTGGGAAAATTCAATGACCGGCCGCCTGTCGAAATTTCTCACTTTTGACCTATCTCAAATTTGTCAACAAAATTGCTTACGGAGTGCAAATTATTACTTTTACAGTCATGTCTAGTATCAGCACATTGTTTTAGACTAATTTCATAGTGATCCAAAAACTTTTATATTTTGGGAAAAGTCGATGACCGGCCGCCTGTCGCAATTTCTCAGTTTCGAGCTATCTCAAATTTGTCAACAAAACTGCCCCCGGAGTGCAAATTATTACTTTTACGGTCATGTCTAGTGTCAGCACATTGTTTTAGACAAATTTCCTAGTGATCCAGAAACTTTTATATTTTGGAAAAAATCGATAACCGGCCGCCTGTCGAAATTTCTCAGTTTTCAGCTATCTCGAATTTGTCAACAAAACTGCCCCCGGAGTGCAAATTATTACTTTTACTGTCATGTCTAGTGTCAGCACATTGTTTTAGACTAATTTCCTAGTGATCCAGAAACTTTTATATTTTGGGAAAATTCGATGACCGGCCGCCTGTCGAAATTTCTCAGTTTTGAGCTATCTCAAATTTGTCAACAAAACTGCCCCCGGAGCGCAAATTATTACTTTTACGGTCATGTCTAGTGTCAGCACATTGTTTTAGACTAATTTCCTAGTGATCCAAAAACTTTTATATTTTGGGAAAAATCGATGACCGGCCGCCTGTCGAAATTTCTCAGTTTTGACCTATCTCAAATTTGTCAACAAAATTGCTTACGGAGTGCAAATTATTACTTTTACGGTCATGTCTAGTATCAGCACATTGTTTTAGACTAATTTCATAGTGATCCAGAAACTTTTATATTTTGAGAAAAGTCGATGACCGGCCGCCTGTTGCAATTTCTCAGTTTTGAGCTATCTCAAATTTGTCAACAAAACTGCCCCCGGAGTGCAAATTATTACTTTTACTGTCATGTCTAGTGTCAGCACATTGTTTTAGACTAATTTCCTAGTGATCCAGAAACTTTTATATTTTGGGAAAATTCGATGACCGGCCGCCTGTCGAAATTTCTCAGTTTTGAGCTATCTCAAATTTGTCAACAAAACTGCCCCCGGAGTGCAAATTATTACTTTTACGGTCATGTCTAGTGTCAGCACATTGTTTTAGACTAATTTCCTAGTGATCCAAAAACTTTTATATTTTGGGAAAAATCGATGACCGGCCGCCTGTCGAAATTTCTCAGTTTTGAGTTATCTCAAATTTGTCAACAAAATTTGTCCCTGGAGTGCAAATGATTACTTTTACGGTCATGTCTAGTGTCAGCACATTGTTTTAGACTAATTTCCTCGTGATCCAGGAACTTTTATATTTTGGGAAAAATCGATGGCCGCCTGTCGAAATTTCTCACTTTTGACCTATCTCAAATTTGTCAACAAAATTGCTTACGGAGTGCAAATTATTACTTTTACAGTCATGTCTAGTATCAGCACATTGTTTTAGACTAATTTCATAGTGATCCAAAAACTTTTATATTTTGGGAAAAGTCGATGACCGGCCGCCTGTCGCAATTTCTCAGTTTCAAGCTATCTCAAATTTGTCAACAAAACTGCCCCCGGAGTGCAAATTATTACTTTTACGGTCATGTCTAGTGTCAGCACATTGTTTTAGACAAATTTCCTAGTGATCCAGAAACTTTTATATTTTGGGAAAAATCGATGACCGGCCGCCTGTCGCAATTTCTCAGTTTCGAGCTATCTCAAATTTGTCAACAAAACTGCCCCCGGAGTGCAAATTATTACTTTTACGGTCATGTCTAGTGTCAGCACATTGTTTTAGACAAATTTCCTAGTGATCCAGAAACTTTTATATTTTGGGAAAAATCGATGACCGGCCGCCTGTCGCAATTTCTCAGTTTTCAGCTATCTCAAATTTGTCAACAAAACTGCCCCCGGAGTGCAAATTATTACTTTTACGGTCATGTCTAGTGTCAGCACATTGTTTTAGACTAATTTCCTAGTGATCCAGAAACTTTTATATTTTGGGAAAATTCAATGACCGGCCGCCTGTCGAAATTTCTCACTTTTGACCTATCTCAAATTTGTCAACAAAATTGCTTACGGAGTGCAAATTATTACTTTTACAGTCATGTCTAGTATCAGCACATTGTTTTAGACTAATTTCATAGTGATCCAAAAACTTTTATATTTTGGGAAAAGTCGATGACCGGCCGCCTGTTGCAATTTCTCAGTTTCGAGCTATCTCAAATTTGTCAACAAAACTGCCCCCGGAGTGCAAATTATTACTTTTACGGTCATGTCTAGTGTCAGCACATTGTTTTAGACAAATTTCCTAGTGATCCAGAAACTTTTATATTTTGGAAAAAATCGATAACCGGCCGCCTGTCGAAATTTCTCAGTTTTCAGCTATCTCGAATTTGTCAACAAAACTGCCCCCGGAGTGCAAATTATTACTTTTACTGTCATGTCTAGTGTCAGCACATTGTTTTAGACTAATTTCCTAGTGATCCAGAAACTTTTATATTTTGGGAAAATTCGATGACCGGCCGCCTGTCGAAATTTCTCAGTTTTGAGCTATCTCAAATTTGTCAACAAAACTGCCCCCGGAGCGCAAATTATTACTTTTACGGTCATGTCTAGTGTCAGCACATTGTTTTAGACTAATTTCCTAGTGATCCAAAAACTTTTATATTTTGGGAAAAATCGATGACCGGCCGCCTGTCGAAATTTCTCAGTTTTGACCTATCTCAAATTTGTCAACAAAATTGCTTACGGAGTGCAAATTATTACTTTTACGGTCATGTCTAGTATCAGCACATTGTTTTAGACTAATTTCATAGTGATCCAGAAACTTTTATATTTTGAGAAAAGTCGATGACCGGCCGCCTGTTGCAATTTCTCAGTTTTGAGTTATCTCAAATTTGTCAACAAAATTTGTCCCTGGAGTGCAAATGATTACTTTTACGGTCATGTCTAGTGTCAGCACATTGTTTTAGACTAATTTCCTCGTGATCCAGGAACTTTTATATTTTGGGAAAAATCGATGGCCGCCTGTCGAAATTTCTCACTTTTGACCTATCTCAAATTTGTCAACAAAATTGCTTACGGAGTGCAAATTATTACTTTTACAGTCATGTCTAGTATCAGCACATTGTTTTAGACTAATTTCATAGTGATCCAAAAACTTTTATATTTTGGGAAAAGTCGATGACCGGCCGCCTGTCGCAATTTCTCAGTTTCGAGCTATCTCAAATTTGTCAACAAAACTGCCCCCGGAGTGCAAATTATTACTTTTACGGTCATGTCTAGTGTCAGCACATTGTTTTAGACAAATTTCCTAGTGATCCAGAAACTTTTATATTTTGGGAAAAATCGATGACCGGCCGCCTGTCGAAATTTCTCAGTTTTGACCTATCTCAAATTTGTCAACAAAATTGCTTACGGAGTGCAAATTATTACTTTTACGGTCATGTCTAGTATCAGCACATTGTTTTAGACTAATTTCATAGTGATCCAGAAACTTTTATATTTTGAGAAAAGTCGATGACCGGCCGCCTGTTGCAATTTCTCAGTTTTGAGCTATCTCAAATTTGTCAACAAAACTGCCCCCGGAGTGCAAATTATTACTTTTACTGTCATGTCTAGTGTCAGCACATTGTTTTAGACTAATTTCCTAGTGATCCAGAAACTTTTATATTTTGGGAAAATTCGATGACCGGCCGCCTGTCGAAATTTCTCAGTTTTGAGCTATCTCAAATTTGTCAACAAAACTGCCCCCGGAGTGCAAATTATTACTTTTACGGTCATGTCTAGTGTCAGCACATTGATTTAGACTAATTTCCTAGTGATCCAAAAACTTTTATATTTTGGGAAAAATCGATGACCGGCCGCCTGTCGAAATTTCTCAGTTTTGAGTTATCTCAAATTTGTCAACAAAATTTGTCCCTGGAGTGCAAATGATTACTTTTACGGTCATGTCTAGTGTCAGCACATTGTTTTAGACTAATTTCCTCGTGATCCAGGAACTTTTATATTTTGGGAAAAATCGATGGCCGCCTGTCGAAATTTCTCACTTTTGACCTATCTCAAATTTGTCAACAAAATTGCTTACGGAGTGCAAATTATTATTTTTACAGTCATGTCTAGTATCAGCACATTGTTTTAGACTAATTTCATAGTGATCCAAAAACTTTTATATTTTGGGAAAAGTCGATGACCGGCCGCCTGTCGCAATTTCTCAGTTTCGAGCTATCTCAAATTTGTCAACAAAACTGCCCCCGGAGTGCAAATTATTACTTTTACGGTCATGTCTAGTGTCAGCACATTGTTTTAGACAAATTTCCTAGTGATCCAGAAACTTTTATATTTTGGGAAAAATCGATGACCGGCCGCCTGTCGCAATTTCTCAGTTTCGAGCTATCTCAAATTTGTCAACAAAACTGCCCCCGGAGTGCAAATTATTACTTTTACGGTCATGTCTAGTGTCAGCACATTGTTTTAGACAAATTTCCTAGTGATCCAGAAACTTTTATATTTTGGGAAAAATCGATGACCGGCCGCCTGTCGCAATTTCTCAGTTTTCAGCTATCTCAAATTTGTCAACAAAACTGCCCCCGGAGTGCAAATTATTACTTTTACGGTCATGTCTAGTGTCAGCACATTGTTTTAGACTAATTTCCTAGTGATCCAGAAACTTTTATATTTTGGGAAAATTCAATGACCGGCCGCCTGTCGAAATTTCTCACTTTTGACCTATCTCAAATTTGTCAACAAAATTGCTTACGGAGTGCAAATTATTACTTTTACAGTCATGTCTAGTATCAGCACATTGTTTTAGACTAATTTCATAGTGATCCAAAAACTTTTATATTTTGGGAAAAGTCGATGACCGGCCGCCTGTCGCAATTTCTCAGTTTCGAGCTATCTCAAATTTGTCAACAAAACTGCCCCCGGAGTGCAAATTATTACTTTTACGGTCATGTCTAGTGTCAGCACATTGTTTTAGACAAATTTCCTAGTGATCCAGAAACTTTTATATTTTGGAAAAAATCGATAACCGGCCGCCTGTCGAAATTTCTCAGTTTTCAGCTATCTCGAATTTGTCAACAAAACTGCCCCCGGAGTGCAAATTATTACTTTTACTGTCATGTCTAGTGTCAGCACATTGTTTTAGACTAATTTCCTAGTGATCCAGAAACTTTTATATTTTGGGAAAATTCGATGACCGGCCGCCTGTCGAAATTTCTCAGTTTTGAGCTATCTCAAATTTGTCAACAAAACTGCCCCCGGAGCGCAAATTATTACTTTTACGGTCATGTCTAGTGTCAGCACATTGTTTTAGACTAATTTCCTAGTGATCCAAAAACTTTTATATTTTGGGAAAAATCGATGACCGGCCGCCTGTCGAAATTTCTCAGTTTTGACCTATCTCAAATTTGTCAACAAAATTGCTTACGGAGTGCAAATTATTACTTTTACGGTCATGTCTAGTATCAGCACATTGTTTTAGACTAATTTCATAGTGATCCAGAAACTTTTATATTTTGAGAAAAGTCGATGACCGGCCGCCTGTTGCAATTTCTCAGTTTTGAGCTATCTCAAATTTGTCAACAAAACTGCCCCCGGAGTGCAAATTATTACTTTTACTGTCATGTCTAGTGTCAGCACATTGTTTTAGACTAATTTCCTAGTGATCCAGAAACTTTTATATTTTGGGAAAATTCGATGACCGGCCGCCTGTCGAAATTTCTCAGTTTTGAGCTATCTCAAATTTGTCAACAAAACTGCCCCCGGAGTGCAAATTATTACTTTTACGGTCATGTCTAGTGTCAGCACATTGTTTTAGACAAATTTCCTAGTGATCCAGAAACTTTTATATTTTGGGAAAAATCGATGACCGGCCGCCTGTCGCAATTTCTCAGTTTTCAGCTATCTCAAATTTGTCAACAAAACTGCCCCCGGAGTGCAAATTATTACTTTTACGGTCATGTCTAGTGTCAGCACATTGTTTTAGACTAATTTCCTAGTGATCCAGAAACTTTTATATTTTGGGAAAATTCAATGACCGGCCGCCTGTCGAAATTTCTCACTTTTGACCTATCTCAAATTTGTCAACAAAATTGCTTACGGAGTGCAAATTATTACTTTTACAGTCATGTCTAGTATCAGCACATTGTTTTAGACTAATTTCATAGTGATCCAAAAACTTTTATATTTTGGGAAAAGTCGATGACCGGCCGCCTGTCGCAATTTCTCAGTTTCGAGCTATCTCAAATTTGTCAACAAAACTGCCCCCGGAGTGCAAATTATTACTTTTACGGTCATGTCTAGTGTCAGCACATTGTTTTAGACAAATTTCCTAGTGATCCAGAAACTTTTATATTTTGGAAAAAATCGATAACCGGCCGCCTGTCGAAATTTCTCAGTTTTCAGCTATCTCGAATTTGTCAACAAAACTGCCCCCGGAGTGCAAATTATTACTTTTACTGTCATGTCTAGTGTCAGCACATTGTTTTAGACTAATTTCCTAGTGATCCAGAAACTTTTATATTTTGGGAAAATTCGATGACCGGCCGCCTGTCGAAATTTCTCAGTTTTGAGCTATCTCAAATTTGTCAACAAAACTGCCCCCGGAGTGCAAATTATTACTTTTACGGTCATGTCTAGTGTCAGCACATTGATTTAGACTAATTTCCTAGTGATCCAAAAACTTTTATATTTTGGGAAAAATCGATGACCGGCCGCCTGTCGAAATTTCTCAGTTTTGAGTTATCTCAAATTTGTCAACAAAATTTGTCCCTGGAGTGCAAATGATTACTTTTACGGTCATGTCTAGTGTCAGCACATTGTTTTAGACTAATTTCCTCGTGATCCAGGAACTTTTATATTTTGGGAAAAATCGATGGCCGCCTGTCGAAATTTCTCACTTTTGACCTATCTCAAATTTGTCAACAAAATTGCTTACGGAGTGCAAATTATTATTTTTACAGTCATGTCTAGTATCAGCACATTGTTTTAGACTAATTTCATAGTGATCCAAAAACTTTTATATTTTGGGAAAAGTCGATGACCGGCCGCCTGTCGCAATTTCTCAGTTTCGAGCTATCTCAAATTTGTCAACAAAACTGCCCCCGGAGTGCAAATTATTACTTTTACGGTCATGTCTAGTGTCAGCACATTGTTTTAGACAAATTTCCTAGTGATCCAGAAACTTTTATATTTTGGGAAAAATCGATGACCGGCCGCCTGTCGCAATTTCTCAGTTTCGAGCTATCTCAAATTTGTCAACAAAACTGCCCCCGGAGTGCAAATTATTACTTTTACGGTCATGTCTAGTGTCAGCACATTGTTTTAGACAAATTTCCTAGTGATCCAGAAACTTTTATATTTTGGGAAAAATCGATGACCGGCCGCCTGTCGCAATTTCTCAGTTTTCAGCTATCTCAAATTTGTCAACAAAACTGCCCCCGGAGTGCAAATTATTACTTTTACGGTCATGTCTAGTGTCAGCACATTGTTTTAGACTAATTTCCTAGTGATCCAGAAACTTTTATATTTTGGGAAAATTCAATGACCGGCCGCCTGTCGAAATTTCTCACTTTTGACCTATCTCAAATTTGTCAACAAAATTGCTTACGGAGTGCAAATTATTACTTTTACAGTCATGTCTAGTATCAGCACATTGTTTTAGACTAATTTCATAGTGATCCAAAAACTTTTATATTTTGGGAAAAGTCGATGACCGGCCGCCTGTCGCAATTTCTCAGTTTCGAGCTATCTCAAATTTGTCAACAAAACTGCCCCCGGAGTGCAAATTATTACTTTTACGGTCATGTCTAGTGTCAGCACATTGTTTTAGACAAATTTCCTAGTGATCCAGAAACTTTTATATTTTGGAAAAAATCGATAACCGGCCGCCTGTCGAAATTTCTCAGTTTTCAGCTATCTCGAATTTGTCAACAAAACTGCCCCCGGAGTGCAAATTATTACTTTTACTGTCATGTCTAGTGTCAGCACATTGTTTTAGACTAATTTCCTAGTGATCCAGAAACTTTTATATTTTGGGAAAATTCGATGACCGGCCGCCTGTCGAAATTTCTCAGTTTTGAGCTATCTCAAATTTGTCAACAAAACTGCCCCCGGAGCGCAAATTATTACTTTTACGGTCATGTCTAGTGTCAGCACATTGTTTTAGACTAATTTCCTAGTGATCCAAAAACTTTTATATTTTGGGAAAAATCGATGACCGGCCGCCTGTCGAAATTTCTCAGTTTTGACCTATCTCAAATTTGTCAACAAAATTGCTTACGGAGTGCAAATTATTACTTTTACGGTCATGTCTAGTATCAGCACATTGTTTTAGACTAATTTCATAGTGATCCAGAAACTTTTATATTTTGAGAAAAGTCGATGACCGGCCGCCTGTTGCAATTTCTCAGTTTTGAGCTATCTCAAATTTGTCAACAAAACTGCCCCCGGAGTGCAAATTATTACTTTTACTGTCATGTCTAGTGTCAGCACATTGTTTTAGACTAATTTCCTAGTGATCCAGAAACTTTTATATTTTGGGAAAATTCGATGACCGGCCGCCTGTCGAAATTTCTCAGTTTTGAGCTATCTCAAATTTGTCAACAAAACTGCCCCCGGAGTGCAAATTATTACTTTTACGGTCATGTCTAGTGTCAGCACATTGTTTTAGACAAATTTCCTAGTGATCCAGAAACTTTTATATTTTGGGAAAAATCGATGACCGGCCGCCTGTCGCAATTTCTCAGTTTTCAGCTATCTCAAATTTGTCAACAAAACTGCCCCCGGAGTGCAAATTATTACTTTTACGGTCATGTCTAGTGTCAGCACATTGTTTTAGACTAATTTCCTAGTGATCCAGAAACTTTTATATTTTGGGAAAATTCAATGACCGGCCGCCTGTCGAAATTTCTCACTTTTGACCTATCTCAAATTTGTCAACAAAATTGCTTACGGAGTGCAAATTATTACTTTTACAGTCATGTCTAGTATCAGCACATTGTTTTAGACTAATTTCATAGTGATCCAAAAACTTTTATATTTTGGGAAAAGTCGATGACCGGCCGCCTGTCGCAATTTCTCAGTTTCGAGCTATCTCAAATTTGTCAACAAAACTGCCCCCGGAGTGCAAATTATTACTTTTACGGTCATGTCTAGTGTCAGCACATTGTTTTAGACAAATTTCCTAGTGATCCAGAAACTTTTATATTTTGGAAAAAATCGATAACCGGCCGCCTGTCGAAATTTCTCAGTTTTCAGCTATCTCGAATTTGTCAACAAAACTGCCCCCGGAGTGCAAATTATTACTTTTACTGTCATGTCTAGTGTCAGCACATTGTTTTAGACTAATTTCCTAGTGATCCAGAAACTTTTATATTTTGGGAAAATTCGATGACCGGCCGCCTGTCGAAATTTCTCAGTTTTGAGCTATCTCAAATTTGTCAACAAAACTGCCCCCGGAGCGCAAATTATTACTTTTACGGTCATGTCTAGTGTCAGCACATTGTTTTAGACTAATTTCCTAGTGATCCAAAAACTTTTATATTTTGGGAAAAATCGATGACCGGCCGCCTGTCGAAATTTCTCAGTTTTGACCTATCTCAAATTTGTCAACAAAATTGCTTACGGAGTGCAAATTATTACTTTTACGGTCATGTCTAGTATCAGCACATTGTTTTAGACTAATTTCATAGTGATCCAGAAACTTTTATATTTTGAGAAAAGTCGATGACCGGCCGCCTGTTGCAATTTCTCAGTTTTGAGCTATCTCAAATTTGTCAACAAAACTGCCCCCGGAGTGCAAATTATTACTTTTACTGTCATGTCTAGTGTCAGCACATTGTTTTAGACTAATTTCCTAGTGATCCAGAAACTTTTATATTTTGGGAAAATTCGATGACCGGCCGCCTGTCGAAATTTCTCAGTTTTGAGCTATCTCAAATTTGTCAACAAAACTGCCCCCGGAGTGCAAATTATTACTTTTACGGTCATGTCTAGTGTCAGCACATTGTTTTAGACTAATTTCCTAGTGATCCAAAAACTTTTATATTTTGGGAAAAATCGATGACCGGCCGCCTGTCGAAATTTCTCAGTTTTGAGTTATCTCAAATTTGTCAACAAAATTTGTCCCTGGAGTGCAAATGATTACTTTTACGGTCATGTCTAGTGTCAGCACATTGTTTTAGACTAATTTCCTCGTGATCCAGGAACTTTTATATTTTGGGAAAAATCGATGGCCGCATGTCGAAATTTCTCACTTTTGACCTATCTCAAATTTGTCAACAAAATTGCTTACGGAGTGCAAATTATTACTTTTACAGTCATGTCTAGTATCAGCACATTGTTTTAGACTAATTTCATAGTGATCCAAAAACTTTTATATTTTGGGAAAAGTCGATGACCGGCCGCCTGTCGCAATTTCTCAGTTTCAAGCTATCTCAAATTTGTCAACAAAACTGCCCCCGGAGTGCAAATTATTACTTTTACGGTCATGTCTAGTGTCAGCACATTGTTTTAGACAAATTTCCTAGTGATCCAGAAACTTTTATATTTTGGGAAAAATCGATGACCGGCCGCCTGTCGCAATTTCTCAGTTTCGAGCTATCTCAAATTTGTCAACAAAACTGCCCCCGGAGTGCAAATTATTACTTTTACGGTCATGTCTAGTGTCAGCACATTGTTTTAGACAAATTTCCTAGTGATCCAGAAACTTTTATATTTTGGGAAAAATCGATGACCGGCCGCCTGTCGCAATTTCTCAGTTTTCAGCTATCTCAAATTTGTCAACAAAACTGCCCCCGGAGTGCAAATTATTACTTTTACGGTCATGTCTAGTGTCAGCACATTGTTTTAGACTAATTTCCTAGTGATCCAGAAACTTTTATATTTTGGGAAAATTCAATGACCGGCCGCCTGTCGAAATTTCTCACTTTTGACCTATCTCAAATTTGTCAACAAAATTGCTTACGGAGTGCAAATTATTACTTTTACAGTCATGTCTAGTATCAGCACATTGTTTTAGACTAATTTCATAGTGATCCAAAAACTTTTATATTTTGGGAAAAGTCGATGACCGGCCGCCTGTTGCAATTTCTCAGTTTCGAGCTATCTCAAATTTGTCAACAAAACTGCCCCCGGAGTGCAAATTATTACTTTTACGGTCATGTCTAGTGTCAGCACATTGTTTTAGACAAATTTCCTAGTGATCCAGAAACTTTTATATTTTGGAAAAAATCGATAACCGGCCGCCTGTCGAAATTTCTCAGTTTTCAGCTATCTCGAATTTGTCAACAAAACTGCCCCCGGAGTGCAAATTATTACTTTTACTGTCATGTCTAGTGTCAGCACATTGTTTTAGACTAATTTCCTAGTGATCCAGAAACTTTTATATTTTGGGAAAATTCGATGACCGGCCGCCTGTCGAAATTTCTCAGTTTTGAGCTATCTCAAATTTGTCAACAAAACTGCCCCCGGAGCGCAAATTATTACTTTTACGGTCATGTCTAGTGTCAGCACATTGTTTTAGACTAATTTCCTAGTGATCCAAAAACTTTTATATTTTGGGAAAAATCGATGACCGGCCGCCTGTCGAAATTTCTCAGTTTTGACCTATCTCAAATTTGTCAACAAAATTGCTTACGGAGTGCAAATTATTACTTTTACGGTCATGTCTAGTATCAGCACATTGTTTTAGACTAATTTCATAGTGATCCAGAAACTTTTATATTTTGAGAAAAGTCGATGACCGGCCGCCTGTTGCAATTTCTCAGTTTTGAGCTATCTCAAATTTGTCAACAAAACTGCCCCCGGAGTGCAAATTATTACTTTTACTGTCATGTCTAGTGTCAGCACATTGTTTTAGACTAATTTCCTAGTGATCCAGAAACTTTTATATTTTGGGAAAATTCGATGACCGGCCGCCTGTCGAAATTTCTCAGTTTTGAGCTATCTCAAATTTGTCAACAAAACTGCCCCCGGAGTGCAAATTATTACTTTTACGGTCATGTCTAGTGTCAGCACATTGATTTAGACTAATTTCCTAGTGATCCAAAAACTTTTATATTTTGGGAAAAATCGATGACCGGCCGCCTGTCGAAATTTCTCAGTTTTGAGTTATCTCAAATTTGTCAACAAAATTTGTCCCTGGAGTGCAAATGATTACTTTTACGGTCATGTCTAGTGTCAGCACATTGTTTTAGACTAATTTCCTCGTGATCCAGGAACTTTTATATTTTGGGAAAAATCGATGGCCGCCTGTCGAAATTTCTCACTTTTGACCTATCTCAAATTTGTCAACAAAATTGCTTACGGAGTGCAAATTATTACTTTTACAGTCATGTCTAGTATCAGCACATTGTTTTAGACTAATTTCATAGTGATCCAAAAACTTTTATATTTTGGGAAAAGTCGATGACCGGCCGCCTGTCGCAATTTCTCAGTTTCGAGCTATCTCAAATTTGTCAACAAAACTGCCCCCGGAGTGCAAATTATTACTTTTACGGTCATGTCTAGTGTCAGCACATTGTTTTAGACAAATTTCCTAGTGATCCAGAAACTTTTATATTTTGGGAAAAATCGATGACCGGCCGCCTGTCGCAATTTCTCAGTTTTCAGCTATCTCAAATTTGTCAACAAAACTGCCCCCGGAGTGCAAATTATTACTTTTACGGTCATGTCTAGTGTCAGCACATTGTTTTAGACTAATTTCCTAGTGATCCAGAAACTTTTATATTTTGGGAAAATTCAATGACCGGCCGCCTGTCGAAATTTTTCACTTTTGACCTATCTCAAATTTGTCAACAAAATTGCTTACGGAGTGCAAATTATTACTTTTACAGTCATGTCTAGTATCAGCACATTGTTTTAGACTAATTTCATAGTGATCCAAAAACTTTTATATTTTGGGAAAAGTCGATGACCGGCCGCCTGTCGCAATTTCTCAGTTTCGAGCTATCTCAAATTTGTCAACAAAACTGCCCCCGGAGTGCAAATTATTACTTTTACGGTCATGTCTAGTGTCAGCACATTGTTTTAGACAAATTTCCTAGTGATCCAGAAACTTTTATATTTTGGAAAAAATCGATAACCGGCCGCCTGTCGAAATTTCTCAGTTTTCAGCTATCTCGAATTTGTCAACAAAACTGCCCCCGGAGTGCAAATTATTACTTTTACTGTCATGTCTAGTGTCAGCACATTGTTTTAGACTAATTTCCTAGTGATCCAGAAACTTTTATATTTTGGGAAAATTCGATGACCGGCCGCCTGTCGCAATTTCTCAGTTTCGAGCTATCTCAAATTTGTCAACAAAACTGCCCCCGGAGTGCAAATTATTACTTTTACGGTCATGTCTAGTGTCAGCACATTGTTTTAGACAAATTTCCTAGTGATCCAGAAACTTTTATATTTTGGGAAAAATCGATGACCGGCCGCCTGTCGCAATTTCTCAGTTTCGAGCTATCTCAAATTTGTCAACAAAACTGCCCCCGGAGTGCAAATTATTACTTTTACGGTCATGTCTAGTGTCAGCACATTGTTTTAGACAAATTTCCTAGTGATCCAGAAACTTTTATATTTTGGGAAAAATCGATGACCGGCCGCCTGTCGCAATTTCTCAGTTTTCAGCTATCTCAAATTTGTCAACAAAACTGCCCCCGGAGTGCAAATTATTACTTTTACGGTCATGTCTAGTGTCAGCACATTGTTTTAGACTAATTTCCTAGTGATCCAGAAACTTTTATATTTTGGGAAAATTCAATGACCGGCCGCCTGTCGAAATTTCTCACTTTTGACCTATCTCAAATTTGTCAACAAAATTGCTTACGGAGTGCAAATTATTACTTTTACAGTCATGTCTAGTATCAGCACATTGTTTTAGACTAATTTCATAGTGATCCAAAAACTTTTATATTTTGGGAAAAGTCGATGACCGGCCGCCTGTCGCAATTTCTCAGTTTCGAGCTATCTCAAATTTGTCAACAAAACTGCCCCCGGAGTGCAAATTATTACTTTTACGGTCATGTCTAGTGTCAGCACATTGTTTTAGACAAATTTCCTAGTGATCCAGAAACTTTTATATTTTGGAAAAAATCGATAACCGGCCGCCTGTCGAAATTTCTCAGTTTTCAGCTATCTCGAATTTGTCAACAAAACTGCCCCCGGAGTGCAAATTATTACTTTTACTGTCATGTCTAGTGTCAGCACATTGTTTTAGACTAATTTCCTAGTGATCCAGAAACTTTTATATTTTGGGAAAATTCGATGACCGGCCGCCTGTCGAAATTTCTCAGTTTTGAGCTATCTCAAATTTGTCAACAAAACTGCCCCCGGAGCGCAAATTATTACTTTTACGGTCATGTCTAGTGTCAGCACATTGTTTTAGACTAATTTCCTAGTGATCCAAAAACTTTTATATTTTGGGAAAAATCGATGACCGGCCGCCTGTCGAAATTTCTCAGTTTTGACCTATCTCAAATTTGTCAACAAAATTGCTTACGGAGTGCAAATTATTACTTTTACGGTCATGTCTAGTATCAGCACATTGTTTTAGACTAATTTCCTAGTGATCCAGAAACTTTTATATTTTGGGAAAATTCGATGACCGGCCGCCTGTCGAAATTTCTCAGTTTTGAGTTATCTCAAATTTGTCAACAAAACTGCACCCGGAGTGCAAATTATTACTTTTACGGTCATGTCTAGTGTCAGCACATTGATTTAGACTAATTTCCTAGTGATCCAAAAACTTTTATATTTTGGGAAAAATCGATGACCGGCCGCCTGTCGAAATTTCTCAGTTTTGAGTTATCTCAAATTTGTCAACAAAATTTGTCCCTGGAGTGCAAATGATTACTTTTACGGTCATGTCTAGTGTCAGCACATTGTTTTAGACTAATTTCCTCGTGATCCAGGAACTTTTATATTTTGGGAAAAATCGATGGCCGCCTGTCGAAATTTCTCACTTTTGACCTATCTCAAATTTGTCAACAAAATTGCTTACGGAGTGCAAATTATTACTTTTACAGTCATGTCTAGTATCAGCACATTGTTTTAGACTAATTTCATAGTGATCCAAAAACTTTTATATTTTGGGAAAAGTCGATGACCGGCCGCCTGTCGCAATTTCTCAGTTTCGAGCTATCTCAAATTTGTCAACAAAACTGCCCCCGGAGTGCAAATTATTACTTTTACGGTCATGTCTAGTGTCAGCACATTGTTTTAGACAAATTTCCTAGTGATCCAGAAACTTTTATATTTTGGGAAAAATCGATGACCGGCCGCCTGTCGCAATTTCTCAGTTTTCAGCTATCTCAAATTTGTCAACAAAACTGCCCCCGGAGTGCAAATTATTACTTTTACGGTCATGTCTAGTGTCAGCACATTGTTTTAGACTAATTTCCTAGTGATCCAGAAACTTTTATATTTTGGGAAAATTCAATGACCGGCCGCCTGTCGAAATTTCTCACTTTTGACCTATCTCAAATTTGTCAACAAAATTGCTTACGGAGTGCAAATTATTACTTTTACAGTCATGTCTAGTATCAGCACATTGTTTTAGACTAATTTCATAGTGATCCAAAAACTTTTATATTTTGGGAAAAGTCGATGACCGGCCGCCTGTCGCAATTTCTCAGTTTCGAGCTATCTCAAATTTGTCAACAAAACTGCCCCCGGAGTGCAAATTATTACTTTTACGGTCATGTCTAGTGTCAGCACATTGTTTTAGACAAATTTCCTAGTGATCCAGAAACTTTTATATTTTGGAAAAAATCGATAACCGGCCGCCTGTCGAAATTTCTCAGTTTTCAGCTATCTCGAATTTGTCAACAAAACTGCCCCCGGAGTGCAAATTATTACTTTTACTGTCATGTCTAGTGTCAGCACATTGTTTTAGACTAATTTCCTAGTGATCCAGAAACTTTTATATTTTGGGAAAATTCGATGACCGGCCGCCTGTCGAAATTTCTCAGTTTTGAGCTATCTCAAATTTGTCAACAAAACTGCCCCCGGAGCGCAAATTATTACTTTTACGGTCATGTCTAGTGTCAGCACATTGTTTTAGACTAATTTCCTAGTGATCCAAAAACTTTTATATTTTGGGAAAAATCGATGACCGGCCGCCTGTCGAAATTTCTCAGTTTTGACCTATCTCAAATTTGTCAACAAAATTGCTTACGGAGTGCAAATTATTACTTTTACGGTCATGTCTAGTATCAGCACATTGTTTTAGACTAATTTCATAGTGATCCAGAAACTTTTATATTTTGAGAAAAGTCGATGACCGGCCGCCTGTTGCAATTTCTCAGTTTTGAGCTATCTCAAATTTGTCAACAAAACTGCCCCCGGAGTGCAAATTATTACTTTTACTGTCATGTCTAGTGTCAGCACATTGTTTTAGACTAATTTCCTAGTGATCCAGAAACTTTTATATTTTGGGAAAATTCGATGACCGGCCGCCTGTCGAAATTTCTCAGTTTTGAGCTATCTCAAATTTGTCAACAAAACTGCCCCCGGAGTGCAAATTATTACTTTTACGGTCATGTCTAGTGTCAGCACATTGTTTTAGACTAATTTCCTAGTGATCCAAAAACTTTTATATTTTGGGAAAAATCGATGACCGGCCGCCTGTCGAAATTTCTCAGTTTTGAGTTATCTCAAATTTGTCAACAAAATTTGTCCCTGGAGTGCAAATGATTACTTTTACGGTCATGTCTAGTGTCAGCACATTGTTTTAGACTAATTTCCTAGTGATCCAGGAACTTTTATATTTTGGGAAAAATCGATGACCGGCCGCCTGTCAAAATTTCTCACTTTTGACCTATCTCAAATTTGTCAACAAAATTGCTTACGGAGTGCAAATTATTTCTTTTACAGTCATGTCTAGTATCAGCACATTGTTTTAGACTAATTTCATAGTGATCCAAAAACTTTTATATTTTGGGAAAAGTCGATGACCGGCCGCCTGTCGCAATTTCTCAGTTTCGAGCTATCTCAAATTTGTCAACAAAACTGCCCCCGGAGTGCAAATTATTACTTTTACGGTCATGTCTAGTGTCAGCACATTGTTTTAGACAAATTTCCTAGTGATCCAGAAACTTTTATATTTTGGAAAAAATCGATAACCGGCCGCCTGTCGAAATTTCTCAGTTTTCAGCTATCTCGAATTTGTCAACAAAACTGCCCCCGGAGTGCAAATTATTACTTTTACTGTCATGTCTAGTGTCAGCACATTGTTTTAGACTAATTTCCTAGTGATCCAGAAACTTTTATATTTTGGGAAAATTCGATGACCGGCCGCCTGTCGAAATTTCTCAGTTTTGAGCTATCTCAAATTTGTCAACAAAACTGCCCCCGGAGTGCAAATTATTACTTTTACGGTCATGTCTAGTGTCAGCACATTGTTTTAGACTAATTTCCTAGTGATCCAAAAACTTTTATATTTTGGGAAAAATCGATGACCGGCCGCCTGTCGAAATTTCTCAGTTTTGACCTATCTCAAATTTGTCAACAAAATTGCTTACGGAGTGCAAATTATTACTTTTACGGTCATGTCTAGTATCAGCACATTGTTTTAGACTAATTTCATAGTGATCCAGAAACTTTTATATTTTGAGAAAAGTCGATGACCGGCCGCCTGTTGCAATTTCTCAGTTTTGAGCTATCTCAAATTTGTCAACAAAACTGCCCCCGGAGTGCAAATTATTACTTTTACTGTCATGTCTAGTGTCAGCACATTGTTTTAGACTAATTTCCTAGTGATCCAGAAACTTTTATATTTTGGGAAAATTCGATGACCGGCCGCCTGTCGAAATTTCTCAGTTTTGAGCTATCTCAAATTTGTCAACAAAACTGCCCCCGGAGTGCAAATTATTACTTTTACGGTCATGTCTAGTGTCAGCACATTGTTTTAGACTAATTTCCTAGTGATCCAAAAACTTTTATATTTTGGGAAAAATCGATGACCGGCCGCCTGTCGAAATTTCTCAGTTTTGAGTTATCTCAAATTTGTCAACAAAATTTGTCCCTGGAGTGCAAATGATTACTTTTACGGTCATGTCTAGTGTCAGCACATTGTTTTAGACTAATTTCCTAGTGATCCAGGAACTTTTATATTTTGGGAAAAATCGATGACCGGCCGCCTGTCGAAATTTCTCACTTTTGACCTATCTCAAATTTGTCAACAAAATTGCTTACGGAGTGCACATTATTACTTTTACAGTCATGTCTAGTATCAGCACATTGTTTTAGACTAATTTCATAGTGATCCAAAAACTTTTATATTTTGGGAAAAGTCGATGACCGGCCGCCTGTCGCAATTTCTCAGTTTCGAGCTATCTCAAATTTGTCAACAAAACTGCCCCCGGAGTGCAAATTATTACTTTTACGGTCATGTCTAGTGTCAGCACATTGTTTTAGACAAATTTCCTAGTGATCCAGAAACTTTTATATTTTGGGAAAAATCGATGACCGGCCGCCTGTTGCAATTTCTCAGTTTTCAGCTATCTCAAATTTGTCAACAAAACTGCCCCCGGAGTGCAAATTATTACTTTTACGGTCATGTCTAGTGTCAGCACATTGTTTTAGACTAATTTCCTAGTGATCCAGAAACTTTTATATTTTGGGAAAATTCAATGACCGGCCGCCTGTCGAAATTTCTCAGTTTTGAGCTATCTCAAATTTGTCAACAAAACTGCCCCCGGAGCGCAAATTATTACTTTTACGGTCATGTCTAGTGTCAGCACATTGTTTTAGACTAATTTCCTAGTGATCCAAAAACTTTTATATTTTGGGAAAAATCGATGACCGGCCGCCTGTCGAAATTTCTCAGTTTTGACCTATCTCAAATTTGTCAACAAAATTGCTTACGGAGTGCAAATTATTACTTTTACGGTCATGTCTAGTATCAGCACATTGTTTTAGACTAATTTCATAGTGATCCAGAAACTTTTATATTTTGAGAAAAGTCGATGACCGGCCGCCTGTTGCAATTTCTCAGTTTTGAGCTATCTCAAATTTGTCAACAAAACTGCCCCCGGAGTGCAAATTATTACTTTTACTGTCATGTCTAGTGTCAGCACATTGTTTTAGACTAATTTCCTAGTGATCCAGAAACTTTTATATTTTGGGAAAATTCGATGACCGGCCGCCTGTCGAAATTTCTCAGTTTTGAGCTATCTCAAATTTGTCAACAAAACTGCCCCCGGAGTGCAAATTATTACTTTTACGGTCATGTCTAGTGTCAGCACATTGTTTTAGACTAATTTCCTAGTGATCCAAAAACTTTTATATTTTGGGAAAAATCGATGACCGGCCGCCTGTCGAAATTTCTCAGTTTTGAGTTATCTCAAATTTGTCAACAAAATTTGTCCCTGGAGTGCAAATGATTACTTTTACGGTCATGTCTAGTGTCAGCACATTGTTTTAGACTAATTTCCTAGTGATCCAGGAACTTTTATATTTTGGGAAAAATCGATGACCGGCCGCCTGTCGAAATTTCTCACTTTTGACCTATCTCAAATTTGTCAACAAAATTGCTTACGGAGTGCAAATTATTACTTTTACAGTCATGTCTAGTATCAGCACATTGTTTTAGACTAATTTCATAGTGATCCAAAAACTTTTATATTTTGGGAAAAGTCGATGACCGGCCGCCTGTCGCAATTTCTCAGTTTCGAGCTATCTCAAATTTGTCAACAAAACTGCCCCCGGAGTGCAAATTATTACTTTTACGGTCATGTCTAGTGTCAGCACATTGTTTTAGACAAATTTCCTAGTGATCCAGAAACTTTTATATTTTGGGAAAAATCGATGACCGGCCGCCTGTCGCAATTTCTCAGTTTTCAGCTATCTCAAATTTGTCAACAAAACTGCCCCCGGAGTGCAAATTATTACTTTTACGGTCATGTCTAGTGTCAGCACATTGTTTTAGACTAATTTCCTAGTGATCCAGAAACTTTTATATTTTGGGAAAATTCGATGACCGGCCGCCTGTCGAAATTTCTCAGTTTTGAGCTATCTCAAATTTGTCAACAAAACTGCCCCCGGAGCGCAAATTATTACTTTTACGGTCATGTCTAGTGTCAGCACATTGTTTTAGACTAATTTCCTAGTGATCCAAAAACTTTTATATTTTGGGAAAAATCGATGACCGGCCGCCTGTCGAAATTTCTCAGTTTTGACCTATCTCAAATTTGTCAACAAAATTGCTTACAGAGTGCAAATTATTACTTTTACGGTCATGTCTAGTATCAGCACATTGTTTTAGACTAATTTCATAGTGATCCAGAAACTTTTATATTTTGAGAAAAGTCGATGACCGGCCGCCTGTTGCAATTTCTCAGTTTTGAGCTATCTCAAATTTGTCAACAAAACTGCCCCCGGAGTGCAAATTATTACTTTTACTGTCATGTCTAGTGTCAGCACATTGTTTTAGACTAATTTCCTAGTGATCCAGAAACTTTTATATTTTGGGAAAATTCGATGACCGGCCGCCTGTCGAAATTTCTCAGTTTTGAGCTATCTCAAATTTGTCAACAAAACTGCCCCCGGAGTGCAAATTATTACTTTTACGGTCATGTCTAGTGTCAGCACATTGTTTTAGACTAATTTCCTAGTGATCCAAAAACTTTTATATTTTGGGAAAAATCGATGACCGGCCGCCTGTCGAAATTTCTCAGTTTTGAGTTATCTCAAATTTGTCAACAAAATTTGTCCCTGGAGTGCAAATGATTACTTTTACGGTCATGTCTAGTATCAGCACATTGTTTTAGACTAATTTCCTAGTGATCCAGGAACTTTTATATTTTGGGAAAAATCGATGGCCGCCTGTCGAAATTTCTCACTTTTGACCTATCTCAAATTTGTCAACAAAATTGCTTACGGAGTGCAAATTATTACTTTTACAGTCATGTCTAGTATCAGCACATTGTTTTAGACTAATTTCATAGTGATCCAAAAACTTTTATATTTTGGGAAAAGTCGATGACCGGCCGCCTGTCGCAATTTCTCAGTTTCGAGCTATCTCAAATTTGTCAACAAAACTGCCCCCGGAGTGCAAATTATTACTTTTACGGTCATGTCTAGTGTCAGCACATTGTTTTAGACAAATTTCCTAGTGATCCAGAAACTTTTATATTTTGGGAAAAATCGATGACCGGCCGCCTGTCGCAATTTCTCAGTTTTCAGCTATCTCAAATTTTTCAACAAAACTGCCCCCGGAGTGCAAATTATTACTTTTACGGTCATGTCTAGTGTCAGCACATTGTTTTAGACTAATTTCCTAGTGATCCAGAAACTTTTATATTTTGGGAAAATTCAATGACCGGCCGCCTGTCGAAATTTCTCAGTTTTGAGCTATCTCAAATTTGTCAACAAAACTGCCCCCGGAGCGCAAATTATTACTTTTACGGTCATGTCTAGTGTCAGCACATTGTTTTAGACTAATTTCCTAGTGATCCAAAAACTTTTATATTTTGGGAAAAATCGATGACCGGCCGCCTGTCGAAATTTCTCAGTTTTGACCTATCTCAAATTTGTCAACAAAATTGCTTACGGAGTGCAAATTATTACTTTTACGGTCATGTCTAGTATCAGCACATTGTTTTAGACTAATTTCATAGTGATCCAGAAACTTTTATATTTTGAGAAAAGTCGATGAGCGGCCGCCTGTTGCAATTTCTCAGTTTTAAGCTATCTCAAATTTGTCAACAAAACTGCCCCCGGAGTGCAAATTATTACTTTTACTGTCATGTCTAGTGTCAGCACATTGTTTTAGACTAATTTCCTAGTGATCCAGAAACTTTTATATTTTGGGAAAATTCGATGACCGGCCGCCTGTCGAAATTTCTCAGTTTTGAGCTATCTCAAATTTGTCAACAAAACTGCCCCCGGAGTGCAAATTATTACTTTTACGGTCATGTCTAGTGTCAGCACATTGTTTTAGACTAATTTCCTAGTGATCCAAAAACTTTTATATTTTGGGAAAAATCGATGACCGGCCGCCTGTCGAAATTTCTCAGTTTTGAGTTATCTCAAATTTGTCAACAAAATTTGTCCCTGGAGTGCAAATGATTACTTTTACGGTCATGTCTAGTGTCAGCACATTGTTTTAGACTAATTTCCTAGTGATCCAGGAACTTTTATATTTTGGGAAAAATCGATGACCGGCCGCCTGTCGAAATTTCTCACTTTTGACCTATCTCAAATTTGTCAACAAAATTGCTTACGGAGTGCAAATTATTACTTTTACAGTCATGTCTAGTATCAGCACATTGTTTTAGACTAATTTCATAGTGATCCAAAAACTTTTATATTTTGGGAAAAGTCGATGACCGGCCGCCTGTCGCAATTTCTCAGTTTCGAGCTATCTCAAATTTGTCAACAAAACTGCCCCCGGAGTGCAAATTATTACTTTTACGGTCATGTCTAGTGTCAGCACATTGTTTTAGACAAATTTCCTAGTGATCCAGAAACTTTTATATTTTGGAAAAAATCGATAACCGGCCGCCTGTCGAAATTTCTCAGTTTTCAGCTATCTCGAATTTGTCAACAAAACTGCCCCCGGAGTGCAAATTATTACTTTTACTGTCATGTCTAGTGTCAGCACATTGTTTTAGACTAATTTCCTAGTGATCCAAAAACTTTTATATTTTGGGAAAAATCGATGACCGGCCGCCTGTCGAAATTTCTCAGTTTTGAGTTATCTCAAATTTGTCAACAAAATTTGCCCCTGGAGTGCAAATTATTACTTTTACGGTCATGTCTAGTGTCAGCACATTGTTTTAGACTAATTTCCTAGTGATCCAAAAACTTTTATATTTTGGGAAAAATCGATGACCGGCCGCCTGTCGAAATTCCTCAGTTTTGACCTATATCAAATTTGTCAACAAAATTGCTTACGGAGTGCAAATTATTACTTTTACAGTCATGTCTAGTATCAGCACATTGTTTTAGACTAATTTCATAGTGATCCAGAAACTTTTATATTTTGGGAAAAGTCGATGACCGGCCGCCTGTCGCAATTTCTCAGTTTTGAGCTATCTCAAATTTGTCAACAAAACTGCCCCCGGAGTGCAAATTATTACTTTTACGGTCATGTCTAGTGTCAGCACATTGTTTTAGACTAATTTCCTAGTGATCCAAAAACTTTTATATTTTGGGAAAAATCGATGACCGGCCGCCTGTCGAAATTTCTCAGTTTTGAGTTATCTCAAATTTGTCAACAAAATTTGCCCCTGGAGTGCAAATTATTACTTTTACGGTCATGTCTAGTGTCAGCACATTGTTTTAGACTAATTTCCTAGTGATCCAAAAACTTTTATATTTTGGGAAAAATCGATGACCGGCCGCCTGTCGAAATTTCTCACTTTTGACCTATCTCAAATTTGTCAACAAAATTGCTTACGGAGTGCAAATTATTACTTTTACAGTCATGTCTAGTATCAGCACATTGTTTTAGACTAATTTCATAGTGATCCAAAAACTTTTATATTTTGGGAAAAGTCGATGACCGGCCGCCTGTCGCAATTTCTCAGTTTCGAGCTATCTCAAATTTGTCAACAAAACTGCCCCCGGAGTGCAAATTATTACTTTTACGGTCATGTCTAGTGTCAGCACATTGTTTTAGACAAATTTCCTAGTGATCCAGAAACTTTTATATTTTGGAAAAAATCGATAACCGGCCGCCTGTCGAAATTTCTCAGTTTTCAGCTATCTCGAATTTGTCAACAAAACTGCCCCCGGAGTGCAAATTATTACTTTTACTGTCATGTCTAGTGTCAGCACATTGTTTTAGACTAATTTCCTAGTGATCCAGAAACTTTTATATTTTGGGAAAATTCGATGACCGGCCGCCTGTCGAAATTTCTCAGTTTTGAGCTATCTCAAATTTGTCAACAAAACTGCCCCCGGAGCGCAAATTATTACTTTTACGGTCATGTCTAGTGTCAGCACATTGTTTTAGACTAATTTCCTAGTGATCCAAAAACTTTTATATTTTGGGAAAAATCGATGACCGGCCGCCTGTTGAAATTCCTCAGTTTTGACCTATCTCAAATTTGTCAACAAAATTGCTTACGGAGTGCAAATTATTACTTTTACAGTCATGTCTAGTATCAGCACATTGTTTTAGACTAATTTCATAGTGATCCAGAAACTTTTATATTTTGGGAAAAGTCGATGACCGGCCGCCTGTCGCAATTTCTCAGTTTTGAGCTATCTCAAATTTGTCAACAAAACTGCCCCCGGAGTGCAAATTATTACTTTTACGGTCATGTCTAGTGTCAGCACATTGTTTTAGACTAATTTCCTAGTGATCCAAAAACTTTTATATTTTGGGAAAAATCGATGACCGGCCGCCTGTCGAAATTTCTCAGTTTTGAGTTATCTCAAATTTGTCAACAAAATTTGCCCCTGGAGTGCAAATTATTACTTTTACGGTCATGTCTAGTGTCAGCACATTGTTTTAGACTAATTTCCTAGTGATCCAAAAACTTTTATATTTTGGGAAAAATCGATGACCGGCCGCCTGTCGAAATTTCTCAGTTTTGAGTTATCTCAAATTTGTCAACAAAATTTGTCCCTGGAGTGCAAATGATTACTTTTACGGTCATGTCTAGTATAAGCACATTGTTTTAGACTAATTTCCTAGTGATCCAGGAACTTTTATATTTTGGGAAAAATCGATGACCGGCCGCCTGTCGCAATTTCTCAGTTTTCAGCTATCTCAAATTTGTCAACAAAACTGCCCCCGGAGTGCAAATTATTACTTTTACGGTCATGTCTAGTGTCAGCACATTGTTTTAGACTAATTTCCTAGTGATCCAGAAACTTTTATATTTTGGGAAAATTCAATGACCGGCCGCCTGTCGAAATTTCTCAGTTTTGAGTTATCTCAAATTTGTCAACAAAATTTGTCCCTGGAGTGCAAATGATTACTTTTACGGTCATGTCTAGTGTCAGCACATTGTTTTAGACTAATTTCCTAGTGATCCAGGAACTTTTATATTTTGGGAAAAATCGATGACCGGCCGCCTGTCGAAATTTCTCACTTTTGACCTATCTCAAATTTGTCAACAAAATTGCTTACGGAGTGCAAATTATTACTTTTACAGTCATGTCTAGTATCAGCACATTGTTTTAGACTAATTTCATAGTGATCCAAAAACTTTTATATTTTGGGAAAAGTCGATGACCGGCCGCCTGTCGCAATTTCTCAGTTTCGAGCTATCTCAAATTTGTCAACAAAACTGCCCCCGGAGTGCAAATTATTACTTTTACGGTCATGTCTAGTGTCAGCACATTGTTTTAGACAAATTTCCTAGTGATCCAGAAACTTTTATATTTTGGGAAAAATCGATGACCGGCCGCCTGTCGCAATTTCTCAGTTTTCAGCTATCTCAAATTTGTCAACAAAACTGCCCCCGGAGTGCAAATTATTACTTTTACGGTCATGTCTAGTGTCAGCACATTGTTTTAGACTAATTTCCTAGTGATCCAGAAACTTTTATATTTTGGGAAAATTCGATGACCGGCCGCCTGTCGAAATTTCTCAGTTTTGAGCTATCTCAAATTTGTCAACAAAACTGGCCCCGGAGCGCAAATTATTACTTTTACGGTCATGTCTAGTGTCAGCACATTGTTTTAGACTAATTTCCTAGTGATCCAAAAACTTTTATATTTTGGGAAAAATCGATGACCGGCCGCCTGTCGAAATTTCTCAGTTTTGACCTATCTCAAATTTGTCAACAAAATTGCTTACGGAGTGCAAATTATTACTTTTACGGTCATGTCTAGTATCAGCACATTGTTTTAGACTAATTTCATAGTGATCCAGAAACTTTTATATTTTGAGAAAAGTCGATGACCGGCCGCCTGTTGCAATTTCTCAGTTTTGAGCTATCTCAAATTTGTCAACAAAATTGCCCCCGGAGTGCAAATTATTACTTTTACTGTCATGTCTAGTGTCAGCACATTGTTTTAGACTAATTTCCTAGTGATCCAGAAACTTTTATATTTTGGGAAAATTCGATGACCGGCCGCCTGTCGAAATTTCTCAGTTTTGAGCTATCTCAAATTTGTCAACAAAACTGCCCCCGGAGTGCAAATTATTACTTTTACGGTCATGTCTAGTGTCAGCACATTGTTTTAGACTAATTTCCTAGTGATCCAAAAACTTTTATATTTTGGGAAAAATCGATGACCGGCCGCCTGTCGAAATTTCTCAGTTTTGAGTTATCTCAAATTTGTCAACAAAATTTGTCCCTGGAGTGCAAATGATTACTTTTACGGTCATGTCTAGTATCAGCACATTGTTTTAGACTAATTTCCTAGTGATCCAGGAACTTTTATATTTTGGGAAAAATCGATGGCCGCCTGTCGAAATTTCTCACTTTTGACCTATCTCAAATTTGTCAACAAAATTGCTTACGGAGTGCAAATTATTACTTTTACAGTCATGTCTAGTATCAGCACATTGTTTTAGACTAATTTCATAGTGATCCAAAAACTTTTATATTTTGGGAAAAGTCGATGACCGGCCGCCTGTCGCAATTTCTCAGTTTCGAGCTATCTCAAATTTGTCAACAAAACTGCCCCCGGAGTGCAAATTATTACTTTTACGGTCATGTCTAGTGTCAGCACATTGTTTTAGACAAATTTCCTAGTGATCCAGAAACTTTTATATTTTGGGAAAAATCGATGACCGGCCGCCTGTCGCAATTTCTCAGTTTTCAGCTATCTCAAATTTGTCAACAAAACTGCCCCCGGAGTGCAAATTATTACTTTTACGGTCATGTCTAGTGTCAGCACATTGTTTTAGACTAATTTCCTAGTGATCCAGAAACTTTTATATTTTGGGAAAATTCAATGACCGGCCGCCTGTCGAAATTTCTCAGTTTTGAGCTATCTCAAATTTGTCAACAAAACTGCCCCCGGAGCGCAAATTATTACTTTTACGGTCATGTCTAGTGTCAGCACATTGTTTTAGACTAATTTCCTAGTGATCCAAAAACTTTTATATTTTGGGAAAAATCGATGACCGGCCGCCTGTCGAAATTTCTCAGTTTTGACCTATCTCAAATTTGTCAACAAAATTGCTTACGGAGTGCAAATTATTACTTTTACGGTCATGTCTAGTATCAGCACATTGTTTTAGACTAATTTCATAGTGATCCAGAAACTTTTATATTTTGAGAAAAGTCGATGAGCGGCCGCCTGTTGCAATTTCTCAGTTTTAAGCTATCTCAAATTTGTCAACAAAACTGCCCCCGGAGTGCAAATTATTACTTTTACTGTCATGTCTAGTGTCAGCACATTGTTTTAGACTAATTTCCTAGTGATCCAGAAACTTTTATATTTTGGGAAAATTCGATGACCGGCCGCCTGTCGAAATTTCTCAGTTTTGAGCTATCTCAAATTTGTCAACAAAACTGCCCCCGGAGTGCAAATTATTACTTTTACGGTCATGTCTAGTGTCAGCACATTGTTTTAGACTAATTTCCTAGTGATCCAAAAACTTTTATATTTTGGGAAAAATCGATGACCGGCCGCCTGTCGAAATTTCTCAGTTTTGAGTTATCTCAAATTTGTCAACAAAATTTGTCCCTGGAGTGCAAATGATTACTTTTACGGTCATGTCTAGTGTCAGCACATTGTTTTAGACTAATTTCCTAGTGATCCAGGAACTTTTATATTTTGGGAAAAATCGATGACCGGCCGCCTGTCGAAATTTCTCACTTTTGACCTATCTCAAATTTGTCAACAAAATTGCTTACGGAGTGCAAATTATTACTTTTACAGTCATGTCTAGTATCAGCACATTGTTTTAGACTAATTTCATAGTGATCCAAAAACTTTTATATTTTGGGAAAAGTCGATGACCGGCCGCCTGTCGCAATTTCTCAGTTTCGAGCTATCTCAAATTTGTCAACAAAACTGCCCCCGGAGTGCAAATTATTACTTTTACGGTCATGTCTAGTGTCAGCACATTGTTTTAGACAAATTTCCTAGTGATCCAGAAACTTTTATATTTTGGAAAAAATCGATAACCGGCCGCCTGTCGAAATTTCTCAGTTTTCAGCTATCTCGAATTTGTCAACAAAACTGCCCCCGGAGTGCAAATTATTACTTTTACTGTCATGTCTAGTGTCAGCACATTGTTTTAGACTAATTTCCTAGTGATCCAGAAACTTTTATATTTTGGGAAAATTCGATGACCGGCCGCCTGTCGAAATTTCTCAGTTTTGAGCTATCTCAAATTTGTCAACAAAACTGCCCCCGGAGCGCAAATTATTACTTTTACGGTCATGTCTAGTGTCAGCACATTGTTTTAGACTAATTTCCTAGTGATCCAAAAACTTTTATATTTTGGGAAAAATCGATGACCGGCCGCCTGTCGAAATTTCTCAGTTTTGAGTTATCTCAAATTTGTCAACAAAATTTGCCCCTGGAGTGCAAATTATTACTTTTACGGTCATGTCTAGTGTCAGCACATTGTTTTAGACTAATTTCCTAGTGATCCAAAAACTTTTATATTTTGGGAAAAATCGATGACCGGCCGCCTGTCGAAATTCCTCAGTTTTGACCTATCTCAAATTTGTCAACAAAATTGCTTACGGAGTGCAAATTATTACTTTTACAGTCATGTCTAGTATCAGCACATTGTTTTAGACTAATTTCATAGTGATCCAGAAACTTTTATATTTTGGGAAAAGTCGATGACCGGCCGCCTGTCGCAATTTCTCAGTTTTGAGCTATCTCAAATTTGTCAACAAAACTGCCCCCGGAGTGCAAATTATTACTTTTACGGTCATGTCTAGTGTCAGCACATTGTTTTAGACTAATTTCCTAGTGATCCAAAAACTTTTATATTTTGGGAAAAATCGATGACCGGCCGCCTGTCGAAATTTCTCAGTTTTGAGTTATCTCAAATTTGTCAACAAAATTTGCCCCTGGAGTGCAAATTATTACTTTTACGGTCATGTCTAGTGTCAGCACATTGTTTTAGACTAATTTCCTAGTGATCCAAAAACTTTTATATTTTGGGAAAAATCGATGACCGGCCGCCTGTCGAAATTTCTCAGTTTTGAGTTATCTCAAATTTGTCAACAAAATTTGTCCCTGGAGTGCAAATGATTACTTTTACGGTCATGTCTAGTATCAGCACATTGTTTTAGACTAATTTCCTAGTGATCCAGGAACTTTTATATTTTGGGAAAAATCGATGGCCGCCTGTCGAAATTTCTCACTTTTGACCTATCTCAAATTTGTCAACAAAATTGCTTACGGAGTGCAAATTATTACTTTTACAGTCATGTCTAGTATCAGCACATTGTTTTAGACTAATTTCATAGTGATCCAAAAACTTTTATATTTTGGGAAAAGTCGATGACCGGCCGCCTGTCGCAATTTCTCAGTTTCGAGCTATCTCAAATTTGTCAACAAAACTGCCCCCGGAGTGCAAATTATTACTTTTACGGTCATGTCTAGTGTCAGCACATTGTTTTAGACAAATTTCCTAGTGATCCAGAAACTTTTATATTTTGGGAAAAATCGATGACCGGCCGCCTGTCGCAATTTCTCAGTTTTCAGCTATCTCAAATTTGTCAACAAAACTGCCCCCGGAGTGCAAATTATTACTTTTACGGTCATGTCTAGTGTCAGCACATTGTTTTAGACTAATTTCCTAGTGATCCAGAAACTTTTATATTTTGGGAAAATTCAATGACCGGCCGCCTGTCGAAATTTCTCAGTTTTGAGCTATCTCAAATTTGTCAACAAAACTGCCCCCGGAGCGCAAATTATTACTTTTACGGTCATGTCTAGTGTCAGCACATTGTTTTAGACTAATTTCCTAGTGATCCAGAAACTTTTATATTTTGGGAAAATTCAATGACCGGCCGCCTGTCGAAATTTCTCAGTTTTGAGCTATCTCAAATTTGTCAACAAAACTGCCCCCGGAGCGCAAATTATTACTTTTACGGTCATGTCTAGTGTCAGCACATTGTTTTAGACTAATTTCCTAGTGATCCAAAAACTTTTATATTTTGGGAAAAATCGATGACCGGCCGCCTGTCGAAATTTCTCAGTTTTGACCTATCTCAAATTTGTCAACAAAATTGCTTACGGAGTGCAAATTATTACTTTTACGGTCATGTCTAGTATCAGCACATTGTTTTAGACTAATTTCATAGTGATCCAGAAACTTTTATATTTTGAGAAAAGTCGATGAGCGGCCGCCTGTTGCAATTTCTCAGTTTTAAGCTATCTCAAATTTGTCAACAAAACTGCCCCCGGAGTGCAAATTATTACTTTTACTGTCATGTCTAGTGTCAGCACATTGTTTTAGACTAATTTCCTAGTGATCCAGAAACTTTTATATTTTGGGAAAATTCGATGACCGGCCGCCTGTCGAAATTTCTCAGTTTTGAGCTATCTCAAATTTGTCAACAAAACTGCCCCCGGAGTGCAAATTATTACTTTTACGGTCATGTCTAGTGTCAGCACATTGTTTTAGACTAATTTCCTAGTGATCCAAAAACTTTTATATTTTGGGAAAAATCGATGACCGGCCGCCTGTCGAAATTTCTCAGTTTTGAGTTATCTCAAATTTGTCAACAAAATTTGTCCCTGGAGTGCAAATGATTACTTTTACGGTCATGTCTAGTGTCAGCACATTGTTTTAGACTAATTTCCTAGTGATCCAGGAACTTTTATATTTTGGGAAAAATCGATGACCGGCCGCCTGTCGAAATTTCTCACTTTTGACCTATCTCAAATTTGTCAACAAAATTGCTTACGGAGTGCAAATTATTACTTTTACAGTCATGTCTAGTATCAGCACATTGTTTTAGACTAATTTCATAGTGATCCAAAAACTTTTATATTTTGGGAAAAGTCGATGACCGGCCGCCTGTCGCAATTTCTCAGTTTCGAGCTATCTCAAATTTGTCAACAAAACTGCCCCCGGAGTGCAAATTATTACTTTTACGGTCATGTCTAGTGTCAGCACATTGTTTTAGACAAATTTCCTAGTGATCCAGAAACTTTTATATTTTGGAAAAAATCGATAACCGGCCGCCTGTCGAAATTTCTCAGTTTTCAGCTATCTCGAATTTGTCAACAAAACTGCCCCCGGAGTGCAAATTATTACTTTTACTGTCATGTCTAGTGTCAGCACATTGTTTTAGACTAATTTCCTAGTGATCCAGAAACTTTTATATTTTGGGAAAATTCGATGACCGGCCGCCTGTCGAAATTTCTCAGTTTTGAGCTATCTCAAATTTGTCAACAAAACTGCCCCCGGAGCGCAAATTATTACTTTTACGGTCATGTCTAGTGTCAGCACATTGTTTTAGACTAATTTCCTAGTGATCCAAAAACTTTTATATTTTGGGAAAAATCGATGACCGGCCGCCTGTCGAAATTTCTCAGTTTTGAGTTATCTCAAATTTGTCAACAAAATTTGCCCCTGGAGTGCAAATTATTACTTTTACGGTCATGTCTAGTGTCAGCACATTGTTTTAGACTAATTTCCTAGTGATCCAAAAACTTTTATATTTTGGGAAAAATCGATGACCGGCCGCCTGTCGAAATTCCTCAGTTTTGACCTATCTCAAATTTGTCAACAAAATTGCTTACGGAGTGCAAATTATTACTTTTACAGTCATGTCTAGTATCAGCACATTGTTTTAGACTAATTTCATAGTGATCCAGAAACTTTTATATTTTGGGAAAAGTCGATGACCGGCCGCCTGTCGCAATTTCTCAGTTTTGAGCTATCTCAAATTTGTCAACAAAACTGCCCCCGGAGTGCAAATTATTACTTTTACGGTCATGTCTAGTGTCAGCACATTGTTTTAGACTAATTTCCTAGTGATCCAAAAACTTTTATATTTTGGGAAAAATCGATGACCGGCCGCCTGTCGAAATTTCTCAGTTTTGAGTTATCTCAAATTTGTCAACAAAATTTGCCCCTGGAGTGCAAATTATTACTTTTACGGTCATGTCTAGTGTCAGCACATTGTTTTAGACTAATTTCCTAGTGATCCAAAAACTTTTATATTTTGGGAAAAATCGATGACCGGCCGCCTGTCGAAATTTCTCAGTTTTGAGTTATCTCAAATTTGTCAACAAAATTTGTCCCTGGAGTGCAAATGATTACTTTTACGGTCATGTCTAGTATCAGCACATTGTTTTAGACTAATTTCCTAGTGATCCAGGAACTTTTATATTTTGGGAAAAATCGATGGCCGCCTGTCGAAATTTCTCACTTTTGACCTATCTCAAATTTGTCAACAAAATTGCTTACGGAGTGCAAATTATTACTTTTACAGTCATGTCTAGTATCAGCACATTGTTTTAGACTAATTTCATAGTGATCCAAAAACTTTTATATTTTGGGAAAAGTCGATGACCGGCCGCCTGTCGCAATTTCTCAGTTTCGAGCTATCTCAAATTTGTCAACAAAACTGCCCCCGGAGTGCAAATTATTACTTTTACGGTCATGTCTAGTGTCAGCACATTGTTTTAGACAAATTTCCTAGTGATCCAGAAACTTTTATATTTTGGGAAAAATCGATGACCGGCCGCCTGTCGCAATTTCTCAGTTTTCAGCTATCTCAAATTTGTCAACAAAACTGCCCCCGGAGTGCAAATTATTACTTTTACGGTCATGTCTAGTGTCAGCACATTGTTTTAGACTAATTTCCTAGTGATCCAGAAACTTTTATATTTTGGGAAAATTCAATGACCGGCCGCCTGTCGAAATTTCTCAGTTTTGAGCTATCTCAAATTTGTCAACAAAACTGCCCCCGGAGCGCAAATTATTACTTTTACGGTCATGTCTAGTGTCAGCACATTGTTTTAGACTAATTTCCTAGTGATCCAAAAACTTTTATATTTTGGGAAAAATCGATGACCGGCCGCCTGTCGAAATTTCTCAGTTTTGAGTTATCTCAAATTTGTCAACAAAATTTGTCCCTGGAGTGCAAATGATTACTTTTACGGTCATGTCTAGTATCAGCACATTGTTTTAGACTAATTTCCTAGTGATCCAGGAACTTTTATATTTTGGGAAAAATCGATGGCCGCCTGTCGAAATTTCTCACTTTTGACCTATCTCAAATTTGTCAACAAAATTGCTTACGGAGTGCAAATTATTACTTTTACAGTCATGTCTAGTATCAGCACATTGTTTTAGACTAATTTCATAGTGATCCAAAAACTTTTATATTTTGGGAAAAGTCGATGACCGGCCGCCTGTCGCAATTTCTCAGTTTCGAGCTATCTCAAATTTGTCAACAAAACTGCCCCCGGAGTGCAAATTATTACTTTTACGGTCATGTCTAGTGTCAGCACATTGTTTTAGACAAATTTCCTAGTGATCCAGAAACTTTTATATTTTGGGAAAAATCGATGACCGGCCGCCTGTCGAAATTTCTCAGTTTTGAGCTATCTCAAATTTGTCAACAAAACTGCCCCCGGAGTGCAAATTATTACTTTTACGGTCATGTCTAGTGTCAGCACATTGTTTTAGACTAATTTCCTAGTGATCCAAAAACTTTTATATTTTGGGAAAAATCGATGACCGGCCGCCTGTCGAAATTTCTCAGTTTTGAGTTATCTCAAATTTGTCAACAAAATTTGCCCCTGGAGTGCAAATTATTACTTTTACGGTCATGTCTAGTGTCAGCACATTGTTTTAGACTAATTTCCTAGTGATCCAGGAACTTTTATACTTTGGGAAAAATCGATGACCGGCCGCCTGTCGAAATTTCTCAGTTTTGACCTATCTCAAATTTGTCAACAAAATTGCTTACGGAGTGCAAATTATTACTTTTACGGTCATGTCTAGTATCAGCACATTGTTTTAGACTAATTTCATAGTGATCCAGAAACTTTTATATTTTGAGAAAAGTCGATGACCGGCCGCCTGTCGCAATTTCTCAGTTTTGAGCTATCTCAAATTTGTCAACAAAACTGCCCCCGGAGTGCAAATTATTACTTTTACGGTCATGTCTAGTGTCAGCACATTGTTTTAGACTAATTTCCTAGTGATCCAAAAACTTTTATATTTTGGGAAAAATCGATGACCGGCCGCCTGTCGAAATTTCTCAGTTTTGAGTTATCTCAAATCTGTCAACAACATTTGTCCCTGGAGTGCAAATTATTACTTTTACGGTCATGTCTAGTGTCAGCACATTGTTTTAGACTAATTTCCTAGTGATCCAGGAACTTTTATATTTTGGGAAAAATCGATGACCGGCCGCCTGTCGAAATTTCTCAGATTTGACCTATCTCAAATTTGTCAACAAAATTGCTTACGGAGTGCAAATTATTACTTTTACAGTCATGTCTAGTATCAGCACATTGTTTTAGACTAATTTCATAGTGATCCAAAAACTTTTATATTTTGGGAAAAATCGATGACCGGCCGCCTGTCGCAATTTCTCAGTTTCGAGCTATCTCAAATTTGTCAACAAAACTGCCCCCGGAGTGCAAATTATTACTTTTACGGTCATGTCTAGTGTCAGCACATTGTTTTAGACTAATTTCCTAGTGATCCAGGAACTTTTATATTTTGGGAAAAATCAATGACCGGCCGCCTGTCGAAATTTCTCAGTTTTGACCTATCTCAAATTTGTCAACAAAATTGCTTACGGAGTGCAAATTATTACTTTTACAGTAATGTCTAGTATCAGCACATTGTTTTAGACTAATTTCATAGTGATCCAGAAACTTTTATATTTTGGGAAAAGTCGATGACCGGCCGCCTGTCGCAATTTCTCAGTTTTGAGCTATCTCAAATTTGTCAACAAAACTGCCCCCGGAGTGCAAATTATTACTTTTACGGTCATGTCTAGTGTCAGCACATTGTTTTAGACAAATTTCCTAGTGATCCAGAAACTTTTATATTTTGGGAAAAATCGATAACCGGCCGCCTGTCGAAATTTCTCAGTTTTCAGCTATCTCGAAATTGTCAACAAAACTGAACCCGGAGTGCAAATTATTACTTTTACTGTCATGTCTAGTGTCAGCACATTGTTTTAGACTAATTTCATAGTGATCCAGAAACTTTTATATTTTGGGAAAATTTGATGACCGGCCGCCTGTCGCAATTTCTCAGTTTTGAGCTATCTCAAATTTGTCAACAAAACTGCCCCCGGAGTGCAAATTATTACTTTTACGGTCATGTCTAGTGTCAGCACATTGTTTTAGACAAATTTCCTAGTGATCCAGAAACGTTTATATTTTGGGAAAAATCTATGACCGGCCGCCTGTCGCAATTTCTCAGTTTTGAGCTATCTCAAATTTGTCAACAAAACTGCCCCCGGAGTGCAAATTATTACTTTTACGGTCATGTCTAGTGTCAGCACATTGTTTTAGACTAATTTCCTAGTGATCCAAAAACTTTTATATTTTGGGAAAAATCGATGACCGGCCGCCTGTCGAAATTTCTCAGTTTTGAGTTATCTCAAATTTGTCAACAAAATTTGCCCCTGGAGTGCAAATTATTACTTTTACGGTCATGTCTAGTGTCAGCACATTGTTTTAGACTAATTTCCTAGTGATCCAGGAACTTTTATATTTTGGAAAAAATCGATAACCGGCCGCCTGTCGAAATTTCTCAGTTTTCAGCTATCTCGAATTTGTCAAAAAAACTGCCCCCGGAGTGCAAATTATTACTTTTACTGTCATGTCTAGTGTCAGCACATTGTTTTAGACTAATTTCCTAGTGATCCAGAAACTTTTATATTTTGGGAAAAGTCGATGACCGGCCGCCTGTCGCAATTTCTCAGTTTTGAGTTATCTCAAATTTGTCAACAAAATTTGCCCCTGGAGTGCAAATTATTACTTTTACGGTCATGTCTAGTGTCAGCACATTGTTTTAGACTAATTTCCTAGTGATCCAAAAACTTTTATATTTTGGGAAAAATCGATAACCGGCCGCCTGTCGAAATTTCTCAGTTTTCAGCTATCTCAATTTGTCAACAAAACTGCCCCCGGAGTGCAAATTATTACTTTTACTGTCATGTCTAGTGTCAGCACATTCTTTTAGACTAATTTCCTAGTGATCCAGAAACTTTTATATTTTGGGAAAATTTGATGACCGGCCGCCTGTCGAAATTTCTCAGTTTTGAGTTATCTCAAATTTGTCAACAAAATTTGCCCCTGGAGTGCAAATTATTACTTTTACGGTCATGTCTAGTGTCAGCACATTGTTTTAGACTAATTTCCTAGTGATCCAGGAACATTTATATTTTGGGAAAAATCGATGACCGGACGCCTGTCGAAATTTCTCAGTTTTGACCTATCTCAAATTTGTCAACAAAACTGCCACCGGAGTGCAAATTATTACTTTTACTGTCATGTCTAGTGTCAGCACATTGTTTTAGACTAATTTCCTAGTAATCCAGAAACTTTTATATTTTGGGAAAATTTGATGACCAGCCGCCTGTCGAAATTTCTCAGTTTTAAGCTATCTCAAATTTGTCAACAAAACTGCCCCCGGAGTGCAAATTATTACTTTTACGGTCATGTCTAGTGTCAGCACATTGTTTTAGACTAATTTCCTAGTGATCCAAAAACTTTTATATTTTGGGAAAAATCGATGACCGGCCGCCTGTCGAAATTTCTCAGTTTTGAGTTATCTCAAATTTGTCAACAAAATTTGCCCCTGGAGTGCAAATTATTACTTTTACGGTCATGTCTAGTGTCAGCACATTGTTTTAGACTAATTTCCTAGTGATCCAGGAACTTTTATATTTTGGAAAAAATCGATAACCGGCCGCCTGTCGAAATTTCTCAGTTTTCAGCTATCTCGAATTTGTCAAAAAAACTGCCCCCGGAGTGCAAATTATTACTTTTACTGTCATGTCTAGTGTCAGCACATTGTTTTAGACTAATTTCCTAGTGATCCAGAAACTTTTATATTTTGGGAAAAGTCGATGACCGGCCGCCTGTCGCAATTTCTCAGTTTTGAGTTATCTCAAATTTGTCAACAAAATTTGCCCCTGGAGTGCAAATTATTACTTTTACGGTCATGTCTAGTGTCAGCACATTGTTTTAGACTAATTTCCTAGTGATCCAAAAACTTTTATATTTTGGGAAAAATCGATAACCGGCCGCCTGTCGAAATTTCTCAGTTTTCAGCTATCTCGAATTTGTCAACAAAACTGCCCCCGGAGTGCAAATTATTACTTTTACTGTCATGTCTAGTGTCAGCACATTCTTTTAGACTAATTTCCTAGTGATCCAGAAACTTTTATATTTTGGGAAAATGTGATGACCGGCCGCCTGTCGAAATTTCTCAGTTTTGAGTTATCTCAAATTTGTCAACAAAATTTGCCCCTGGAGTGCAAATTATTACTTTTACGGTCATGTCTAGTGTCAGCACATTGTTTTAGACTAATTTCCTAGTGATCCAGGAACATTTATATTTTGGGAAAAATCGATGACCGGACGCCTGTCGAAATTTCTCAGTTTTGACCTATCTCAAATTTGTCAACAAAACTGCCCCCGGAGTGCAAATTATTACTTTTACTGTCATGTCTAGTGTCAGCACATTGTTTTAGACTAATTTCCTAGTGATCCAGAAACTTTTATATTTTGGGAAAATTTGATGACCGGCCGCCTGTCGAAATTGCTCAGTTTTGAGCTATCTAAAATTTGTCAACAAAACTGCCCCCGGAGTGCAAATTATTACTTTTATGGTCATGGCTGGTGTCAGCACATTGTTTTAGACTAATTTCCTAGTGATCCAGAAACTTTTATATTTTGGGAAAAATCGATGACCGGCCTCCTGTCGAAATTTCTCAGTTTTGAGCTATCTCAAATTTGTCACGAAAACTGCCCCCGGAGTGCAAATTATTACTTTTACGGTCATGTCTATTGTCAGCACATTGTTTTAGACTAATTTCGTAGTGATCCAAAAACTTTTATATTTTGGGAAAAATCGATGACCGGCCACCTGTCGAAATTTCTCAGTTTTGAGTTATCTCAAATTTGTCAACAAAATTTGCCCCTGGAGTGCAAATTATTACTTTTACGGTCATATCTAGTGTCAGCACATTGTTTTAGACTAATTTCCTAGTGATCCAGGAACATTTATATTTTGGGAAAAATCGATGACCGGACGCCTGTCGAAATTTCTCAGTTTTGACCTATCTCAAATTTGTCAACAAAATTGCTTACGGAGTGCAAATTATTACTTTTACGGCCATGTCTAGTATAAGCACATTGTTTTAGACTAATTTCTTAGTGATCCAGAAACTTTTATATTTTGGGAAAAATCGATGACCGGCCACCTGTCGCAATTTCTCAGTTTTGAGCTATCTCAAATTTGTCAACAAAACTGCCCCCGGAGTGCAAATTATTACTTTTACGGTCATGTCTAGTGTCAGCACATTGTTTTAGACAAATTTCCTAGTGATCCAGAAACGTTTATATTTTGGGAAAAATCGATGACCGGCCGCCTGTCGAAATTTCTCAGTTTTGAGTTATCTCAAATTTGTCAACAAAATTTGCCCCTGGAGTGCAAATTATTACTTTTACGGTCATGTCTAATATCAGCACATTGTTTTAGACTAATTTCATAGTGATCCAAAAACTTTTATATTTTGGGAAAAATCGATGACCGGCCGCCTGTCGAAATTTCTCAGTTTTGAGTTATCTCAAATTTGTCAACAAAATTTGCCCCTGGAGTGCAAATTATTACTTTTACGGTCATGTCTAGTGTCAGCACATTGTTTTAGACTAATTTCCTAGTGATCCAGGAACTTTTATACTTTGGGAAAAATCGATGACCGGCCGCCTGTCGAAATTTCTCAGTTTTGACCTATCTCAAATTTGTCAACAAAATTGCTTACGGAGTGCAAATTATTACTTTTACGGTCATGTCTAGTATCAGCACATTGTTTTAGACTAATTTCATAGTGATCCAGAAACTTTTATATTTTGAGAAAAGTCGATGACCGGCCGCCTGTCGCAATTTCTCAGTTTTGAGCTATCTCAAATTTGTCAACAAAACTGCCCCCGGAGTGCAAATGATTACTTTTACGGTCATGTCTAGTGTCAGCACATTGTTTTAGACTAATTTCCTAGTGATCCAAAAACTTTTATATTTTGGGAAAAATCGATGACCGGCCGCCTGTCGAAATTTCTCAGTTTTGAGTTATCTCAAATTTGTCAACAACATTTGTCCCTGGAGTGCAAATTATTACTTTTACGGTCATGTCTAGTGTCAGCACATTGTTTTAGACTAATTTCCTAGTGATCCAGGAACTTTTATATTTTGGGAAAAATCGATAACCGGCCGCCTGTCGAAATTTCTCAGTTTTGACCTCTCAAATTTGTCAACAAAATTGCTTACGGAGTGCAAATTATTACTTTTACAGTCATGTCTAGTATCAGCACATTGTTTTAGACTAATTTCATAGTGATCCAAAAACTTTTATATTTTGGGAAAAATCGATGACCGGCCGCCTGTCGCAATTTCTCAGTTTCGAGCTATCTCAAATTTGTCAACAAAACTGCCCCCGGAGTGCAAATTATTACTTTTACGGTCATGTCTAGTGTCAGCACATTGTTTTAGACAAATTTCCTAGTGATCCAGAAACTTTTATATTTTGGGAAAAATCGATGACCGGCCGCCTGTCGCAATTTCTCAGTTTTGAGCTATCTCAAATTTGTCAACAAAACTGCCCCCGGAGTGCAAATTATTACTTTTACGGTCATGTCTAGTGTCAGCACATTGTTTTAGACTAATTTCCTAGTGATCCAAAAACTTTTATATTTTGGGAAAAATCGATGACCGGCTGCCTGCCGAAATTTCTCAGTTTTGAGTTATCTCAAATTTGTCAACAAAATTTGCCCCTGGAGTGCAAATTATTACTTTTACGGTCATGTCTAGTGTCAGCACATTGTTTTAGACTAATTTCCTAGTGATCCAGGAACTTTTATACTTTGGGAAAAATCGATGACCGGCCGCCTGTCGAAATTTCTCAGTTTTGATCTATCTCAAATTTGTCAACAAAATTGCTTATGGAGTGCAAATTATTACTTTTACGGTCATGTCTAGTATCAGCACATTGTTTTAGACTAATTTCATAGTGATCCAGAAACTTTTATATTTTGAGAAAAGTCGATGACCGGCCGCCTGTCGCAATTTGTCAGTTTTGAGCTATCTCAAATTTGTCAACAAAACTGCCCCCGGAGTGCAAATTATTACTTTTACGGTCATGTCTAGTGTCAGCACATTGTTTTAGACTAATTTCCTAGTGATCCAAAAACTTTTATATTTTGGGAAAAATCGATGACCGGCCGCCTGTCGAAATTTCTCAGTTTTGAGTTATCTCAAATTTGTCAACAACATTTGTCCCTGGAGTGCAAATTATTACTTTTACGGTCATGTCTAGTGTCAGCACATTGTTTTAGACTAATTTCCTAGTGATCCAGGAACTTTTATATTTTGGGAAAAATCGATGACCGGCCACCTGTCGAAATTTCTCAGTTTTGACCTATCTCAAATTTGTCAACAAAATTGCTTACGGAGTGCAAATTATTACTTTTACAGTCATGTCTAGTATCAGCACATTGTTTTAGACTAATTTCATAGTGATCCAAAAACTTTTATATTTTGGGAAAAATCTATGACCGGCCGCCTGTCGCAATTTCTCAGTTTCGAGCTATCTCAAATTTGTCAACAAAACTGCCCCCGGAGTGCAAATTATTACTTTTACGGTCATGTCTAGTGTCAGCACATTGTTTTAGACAAATTTCCTAGTGATCCAGAAACTTTTATATTTTGGGAAAAATCGATGACCGGCCGCCTGTCGCAATTTCTCGGTTTTGAGCTATCTCAAATTTGTCAACAAAACTGCCCCCGGAGTGCAAATTATTACTTTTACGGTCATGTCTAGTGTCAGCACATTGTTTTAGACTAATTTCCTAGTGATCCAAAAACTTTTATATTTTGGGAAAAATCGATGACCGGCCGCCTGTCGAAATTTCTCAGTTTTGAGTTATCTCAAATTTGTCAACAAAATTTGCCCCTGGAGTGCAAATTATTACTTTTACGGTCATGTCTAGTGTCAGCACATTGTTTTAGACTAATTTCCTAGTGATCCAGGAACTTTTATATTTTGGGAAAAATCGATGACCGGCCGCCTGTCGAAATTTCTCAGTTTTGACCTATCTCAAATTTGTCAACAAAATTGCTTACGGAGTGCAAATTATTACTTTTACAGTCATGTCTAGTATCAGCACATTGTTTTAGACTAATTTCATAGTGATCCAAAAACTTTTATATTTTGGGAAAAATCGATGACCGGCCGCCTGTCGCAATTTCTCAGTTTCGAGCTATCTCAAATTTGTCAACAAAACTGCCCCCGGAGTGCAAATTATTACTTTTACGGTCATGTCTAGTGTCAGCACATTGTTTTAGACAAATTTCCTAGTGATCCAGAAACTTTTATATTTTGGGAAAAATCGATGACCGGCCGCCTGTCGTAATTTCTCAGTTTTGAGCTATCTCAAATTTGTCAACAAAACTGCCCCCGGAGTGCAAATTATTACTTTTACGGTCATGTCTAGTGTCAGCACATTGTTTTAGACTAATTTCCTAGTGATCCAAAAATTTTATATTTTGGGAAAAATCGATGACCGGCCGCCTGTCGAAATTTCTCAGTTTTGAGCTATCTCAAATTTGTCAACAAAACTGCCCCTGGAGTGCAAATTATTACTTTTACGGTCATGTCTAGTGTCAGCACATTGTTTTAGACTAATTTCCTAGTGATCCAAAAACGTTTATATTTTGGGAAAAATCGATGACCGGCCGCCTGTTGAAATTTCTCAGTTTTGACCTATCTCAAATTTGTCAACAAAATTGCTTACGGAGTGCAAATTATTACTTTTATGGTCATGTCTAGTATCAGCACATTGTTTTAGACTAATTTCCTAGTGATCCAGAAAATTTTATATTTTGGGAAAAATCGATGACCGGCCGCCTGTCGCAATTTCTCAGTTTTGAGCTATCTCAAATTTGTCAACAAAACTGCCCCCGGAGTGCAAATTATTACTTTTACGGTCATGTCTAGTATCAGCACATTGTTTTAGACTAATTTCATAGTGATCCAGAAACTTTTATATTTTGAGAAAAGTCGATGACCGGCCGCCTGTCGCAATTTCTCAGTTTTGAGCTATCTCAAATTTGTCAACAAAACTGCCCCCGGAGTGCAAATTATTACTTTTACGGTCATGTCTAGTGTCAGCACATTGTTTTAGACTAATTTCCTAGTGATCCAAAAACTTTTATATTTTGGGAAAAATCGATGACCGGCCGCCTGTCGAAATTTCTCAGTTTTGAGTTATCTCAAATTTGTCAACAACATTTGTCCCTGGAGTGCAAATTATTACTTTTACGGTCATGTCTAGTGTCAGCACATTGTTTTAGACTAATTTCCTAGTGATCCAGGAACTTTTATATTTTGGGAAAAATCGATGACCGGCCGCCTGTCGAAATTTCTCAGTTTTGACCTATCTCAAATTTGTCAACAAAATTGCTTACGGAGTGCAAATTATTACTTTTACAGTCATGTCTAGTATCAGCACATTGTTTTAGACTAATTTCATAGTGATCCAGAAACTTTTATATTTTGGGAAAAGTCGATGACCGGCCGCCTGTCGCAATTTCTCAGTTTTGAGCTATCTCAAATTTGTCAACAAAACTTCCCCCGGATTGCAAATTATTACTTTTACGGTCATGTCTAGTGTCAGCACATTGTTTTAGACAAATTTCCTAGTGATCCAGAAACTTTTATATTTTGGGAAAAATCGATAACCGGCCGCCTGTCGAAATTTCTCAGTTTTCAGCTATCTCGAAATTGTCAACAAAACTGCCCCCGGAGTGCAAATTATTACTTTTACTGTCATGTCTAGTGTCAGCACATTGTTTTAGACTAATTTCATAGTGATCCAGAAACTTTTATATTTTGGAAAAATTTGATGACCGGCCGCCTGTCGCAATTTCTCAGTTTTGAGCTATCTCAAATTTGTCAACAAAACTGCCCCCGGAGTGCAAATTATTACTTTTACGGTCATGTCTAGTGTCAGCACATTGTTTTAGACAAATTTCCTAGTGATCCAGAAACGTTTATATTTTGGGGAAAATCGATGACCGGCCGCCTGTCGAAATTTCTCAGTTTTGAGTTATCTCAAATTTGTCAACAAAATTTGCCCCTGGAGTGCAAATTATTACTTTTACGGTCATGTCTAGTGTCAGCACATTGTTTTAGACTAATTTCCTAGTGATCCAGGAACTTTTATACTTTGGGAAAAATCGATGACCGGCCGCCTGTCGAAATTTCTCAGTTTTGAGCTATCTCAAATTTGTCAACAAAACTGCCCCCGGAGTGCAAATTATTACTTTTACGGTCATGTCTAGTGTCAGCACATTGTTTTAGACAAATTTCCTAGTGATCCAGAAACGTTTATATTTTGGGAAAAATCTATGACCGGCCGCCTGTCGCAATTTCTCAGTTTTGAGCTATCTCAAATTTGTCAACAAAACTGCCCCCGGAGTGCAAATTATTACTTTTACTGTCATGTCTAGTGTCAGCACATTGTTTTAGACTAATTTCCTAGTGATCCAAAAACTTTTATATTTTGGGAAAATCGATGACCGGCTGCCTGCCGAAATTTCTCAGTTTTGAGTTATCTAAAATTTGTCAACAAAATTTGCCCCTGGAGTGCAAATTATTACTTTTACGGTCATGTCTAGTGTCAGCACATTGTTTTAGACTAATTTCCTAGTGATCCAGGAACTTTTATACTTTGGGAAAAATCGATGACCGGCCGCCTGTCGAAATTTCTCAGTTTTGATCTATCTCAAATTTGTCAACAAAATTGCTTATGGAGTGCAAATTATTACTTTTACGGTCATGTCTAGTATCAGCACATTGTTTTAGACTAATTTCATAGTGATCCAGAAACTTTTATATTTTGAGAAAAGTCGATGACCGGCCGCCTGTCGCAATTTGTCAGTTTTGAGCTATCTCAAATTTGTCAACAAAACTGCCCCCGGAGTGCAAATTATTACTTTTACGGTCATGTCTAGTGTCAGCACATTGTTTTAGACTAATTTCCTAGTGATCCAAAAACTTTTATATTTTGGGAAAAATCGATGACCGGCCGCCTGTCGAAATTTCTCAGTTTTGAGTTATCTCAAATTTGTCAACAACATTTGTCCCTGGAGTGCAAATTATTACTTTTACGGTCATGTCTAGTGTCAGCACATTGTTTTAGACTAATTTCCTAGTGATCCAGGAACTTTTATATTTTGGGAAAAATCGATGACCGGCCGCCTGTCGAAATATCTCAGTTTTGACCTATCTCAAATTTGTCAACAAAATTGCTTACGGAGTGCAAATTATTACTTTTACAGTCATGTCTAGTATCAGCACATTGTTTTAGACTAATTTCATAGTGATCCAAAAACTTTTATATTTTGGGAAAAATCTATGACCGGCCGCCTGTCGCAATTTCTCAGTTTCGAGCTATCTCAAATTTGTCAACAAAACTGCCCCCGGAGTGCAAATTATTACTTTTACGGTCATGTCTAGTGTCAGCACATTGTTTTAGACAAATTTCCTAGTGATCCAGAAACTTTTATATTTTGGGAAAAATCGATGACCGGCCGCCTGTCGCAATTTCTCGGTTTTGAGCTATCTCAAATTTGTCAACAAAACTGCCCCCGGAGTGCAAATTATTACTTTTACGGTCATGTCTAGTGTCAGCACATTGTTTTAGACTAATTTCCTAGTGATCCAAAAACTTTTATATTTTGGGAAAAATCGATGACCGGCCGCCTGTCGAAATTTCTCAGTTTTGAGTTATCTCAAATTTGTCAACAAAATTTGCCCCTGGAGTGCAAATTATTACTTTTACGGTCATGTCTAGTGTCAGCACATTGTTTTAGACTAATTTCCTAGTGATCCAGGAACTTTTATATTTTGGGAAAAATCGATGACCGGCCGCCTGTCGAAATTTCTCAGTTTTGACCTATCTCAAATTTGTCAACAAAATTGCTTACGGAGTGCAAATTATTACTTTTACAGTCATGTCTAGTATCAGCACATTGTTTTAGACTAATTTCATAGTGATCCAAAAACTTTTATATTTTGGGAAAAATCGATGACCGGCCGCCTGTCGCAATTTCTCAGTTTCGAGCTATCTCAAATTTGTCAACAAAACTGCCCCCGGAGTGCAAATTATTACTTTTACGGTCATGTCTAGTGTCAGCACATTGTTTTAGACAAATTTCCTAGTGATCCAGAAACTTTTATATTTTGGGAAAAATCGATGACCGGCCGCCTGTCGTAATTTCTCAGTTTTGAGCTATCTCAAATTTGTCAACAAAACTGCCCCCGGAGTGCAAATTATTACTTTTACGGTCATGTCTAGTGTCAGCACATTGTTTTAGACTAATTTCCTAGTGATCCAAAAATTTTATATTTTGGGAAAAATCGATGACCGGCCGCCTGTCGAAATTTCTCAGTTTTGAGCTATCTCAAATTTGTCAACAAAACTGCCCCTGGAGTGCAAATTATTACTTTTACGGTCATGTCTAGTGTCAGCACATTGTTTTAGACTAATTTCCTAGTGATCCAAAAACGTTTATATTTTGGGAAAAATCGATGACCGGCCGCCTGTTGAAATTTCTCAGTTTTGACCTATCTCAAATTTGTCAACAAAATTGCTTACGGAGTGCAAATTATTACTTTTATGGTCATGTCTAGTATCAGCACATTGTTTTAGACTAATTTCCTAGTGATCCAGAAAATTTTATATTTTGGGAAAAATCGATGACCGGCCGCCTGTCGCAATTTCTCAGTTTTGAGCTATCTCAAATTTGTCAACAAAACTGCCCCCGGAGTGCAAATTATTACTTTTACGGTCATGTCTAGTATCAGCACATTGTTTTAGACTAATTTCATAGTGATCCAGAAACTTTTATATTTTGAGAAAAGTCGATGACCGGCCGCCTGTCGCAATTTCTCAGTTTTGAGCTATCTCAAATTTGTCAACAAAACTGCCCCCGGAGTGCAAATTATTACTTTTACGGTCATGTCTAGTGTCAGCACATTGTTTTAGACTAATTTCCTAGTGATCCAGGAACTTTTATATTTTGGGAAAAATCGATGACCGGCCGCCTGTCGAAATTTCTCAGTTTTGACCTATCTCAAATTTGTCAACAAAATTGCTTACGGAGTGCAAATTATTACTTTTACAGTCATGTCTAGTATCAGCACATTGTTTTAGACTAATTTCATAGTGATCCAGAAACTTTTATATTTTGGGAAAAGTCGATGACCGGCCGCCTGTCGCAATTTCTCAGTTTTGAGCTATCTCAAATTTGTCAACAAAACTTCCCCCGGATTGCAAATGATTACTTTTACGGTCATGTCTAGTGTCAGCACATTGTTTTAGACAAATTTCCTAGTGATCCAGAAACTTTTATATTTTGGGAAAAATCGATAACCGGCCGCCTGTCGAAATTTCTCAGTTTTCAGCTATCTCGAAATTGTCAACAAAACTGCCCCCGGAGTGCAAATTATTACTTTTACGGTCATGTCTAGTGTCAGCACATTGTTTTAGACAAATTTCCTAGTGATCCAGAAACGTTTATTTTTTGGGAAAAATCTATGACCGGCCGCCTGTCGCAATTTCTCAGTTTTGAGCTATCTCAAATTTGTCAACAAAACTGCCCCCGGAGTGCAAATTATTACTTTTACGGTCATGTCTAGTGTCAGCACATTGTTTTAGACTAATTTCCTAGTGATCCAAAAACTTTTATATTTTGGGAAAAATCGATGACCGGCCGCCTGTCGAAATTTCTCAGTTTTGATCTATCTAAAATTTGTCAACAAAATTGCTTATGGAGTGCAAATTATTACTTTTACGGTCATGTCTAGTATCAGCACATTGTTTTAGACTAATTTCATAGTGATCTAGAAACTTTTATATTTTGAGAAAAGTCGATGACCGGCCGCCTGTCGCAATTTGTCAGTTTTGAGCTATCTCAAATTTGTCAACAAAACTGCCCCCGGAGTGCAAATTATTACTTTTACGGTCATGTCTAGTGTCAGCACATTGTTTTAGACTAATTTCCTAGTGATCCAAAAACTTTTATATTTTGGGAAAAATCGATAACCGGCCGCCTGTCGCAATTTCTCAGTTTTGAGCTATCTCAAATTTGTCAACAAAACTGCCCCCGGAGTGCAAATTATTACTTTTACGGTCATGTCTAGTGTCAGCACATTGTTTTAGACTAATTTCCTAGTGATCCAAAAATTTTATATTTTGGGAAAAATCGATGACCGGCCGCCTGTCGAAATTTCTCAGTTTTGAGCTATCTCAAATTTGTCAACAAAACTGCCCCTGGAGTGCAAATTATTACTTTTACGGTCATGTCTAGTGTCAGCACATTGTTTTAGACTAATTTCCTAGTGATCCAAAAACGTTTATATTTTGGGAAAAATCGATGACCGGCCGCCTGTTGAAATTTCTCAGTTTTGACCTATCTCAAATTTGTCAACAAAATTGCTTACGGAGTGCAAATTATTACTTTTATGGTCATGTCTAGTATCAGCACATTGTTTTAGACTAATTTCCTAGTGATCCAGAAAATTTTATATTTTGGGAAAAATCGATGACCGGCCGCCTGTCGCAATTTCTCAGTTTTGAGCTATCTCAAATTTGTCAACAAAACTGCCCCCGGAGTGCAAATTATTACTTTTACGGTCATGTCTAGTATCAGCACATTGTTTTAGACTAATTTCATAGTGATCCAGAAACTTTTATATTTTGAGAAAAGTCGATGACCGGCCGCCTGTCGCAATTTCTCAGTTTTGAGCTATCTCAAATTTGTCAACAAAACTGCCCCCGGAGTGCAAATTATTACTTTTACGGTCATGTCTAGTGTCAGCACATTGTTTTAGACTAATTTCCTAGTGATCCAAAAACTTTTATATTTTGGGAAAAATCGATGACCGGCCGCCTGTCGAAATTTCTCAGTTTTGAGTTATCTCAAATTTGTCAACAACATTTGTCCCTGGAGTGCAAATTATTACTTTTACGGTCATGTCTAGTGTCAGCACATTGTTTTAGACTAATTTCCTAGTGATCCAGGAACTTTTATATTTTGGCAAAAATCGATGACCGGCCGCCTGTCGAAATTTCTCAGTTTTGACCTATCTCAAATTTGTCAACAAAATTGCTTACGGAGTGCAAATTATTACTTTTACAGTCATGTCTAGTATCAGCACATTGTTTTAGACTAATTTCATAGTGATCCAAAAACTTTTATATTTTGGGAAAAATCTATGACCGGCCGCCTGTCGCAATTTCTCAGTTTCGAGCTATCTCAAATTTGTCAACAAAACTGCCCCCGGAGTGCAAATTATTACTTTTACGGTCATGTCTAGTGTCAGCACATTGTTTTAGACAAATTTCCTAGTGATCCAGAAACTTTTATATTTTGGGAAAAATCGATGACCGGCCGCCTGTCGCAATTTCTCAGTTTTGAGCTATCTCAAATTTGTCAACAAAACTGCCCCCGGAGTGCAAATTATTACTTTTACGGTCATGTCTAGTGTCAGCACATTGTTTTAGACAAATTTCCTAGTGATCCAGAAATGTTTATATTTTGGGAAAAATCTATGACCGGCCGCCTGTCGCAATTTCTCAGTTTTGAGCTGTCTCAAATTTATCAACAAAACTGCCCCCGGAGTGCAAATTATTACTTTTACGGTCATGTCTAGTGTCAGCACATTGTTTTAGACTAATTTCATAGTGATCCAAAAACTTTTATATTTTGGGAAAAATCGATGACCGGCCGCCTGTCGAAATTTCTCAGTTTTGAGTTATCTCAAATTTGTCAACAACATTTGTCCCTGGAGTGCAAATTATTACTTATACGGTCATGTCTAGTGTCAGCACATTGTTTTAGACTAATTTCCTAGTGATCCAGGAACTTTTATATTTTGGGAAAAATCGATGACCGGCCGCCTGTCGAAATTTCTCAGTTTTGACCTATCTCAAATTTGTCAACAAAATTGCTTACGGAGTGCAAATTATTACTTTTACAGTCATGTCTAGTATCAGCACATTGTTTTAGACTAATTTCATAGTGATCCAAAAACTTTTATATTTTGGGAAAAATCTATGACCGGCCGCCTGTCGCAATTTCTCAGTTTCGAGCTATCTCAAATTTGTCAACAAAACTGCCCCCGGAGTGCAAATTATTACTTTTACGGTCATGTCTAGTGTCAGCACATTGTTTTAGACAAATTTCCTAGTGATCCAGAAACTTTTATATTTTGGGAAAAATCGATGACCGGCCGCCTGTCGCAATTTCTCGGTTTTGAGCTATCTCAAATTTGTCAACAAAACTGCCCCCGGAGTGCAAATTATTACTTTTACAGTCATGTCTAGTATCAGCACATTGTTTTAGACTAATTTCATAGTGATCCAGAAACTTTTATATTTTGGGAAAAGTCGATGACCGGCCGCCTGTCGCAATTTCTCAGTTTTGAGCTATCTCAAATTTGTCAACAAAACTGCCCCCGGAGTGCAAATTATTACTTTTACGGTCATGTCTAGTGTCAGCACATTGTTTTAGACAAATTTCCTAGTGATCCAGAAACTTTTATATTTTGGGAAAAATCGATAACCGGCCGCCTGTCGAAATTTCTCAGTTTTCAGCTATCTCGAAATTGTCAACAAAACTGCCCCCGGAGTGCAAATTATTACTTTTACTGTCATGTCTAGTGTCAGCACATTGTTTTAGACTAATTTCATAGTGATCCAGAAACTTTTATATTTTGGGAAAATTTGATGACCGGCCGCCTGTCGCAATTTCTCAGTTTTGAGCTATCTCAAATTTGTCAACAAAACTGCCCCCGGAGTGCAAATTATTACTTTTACGGTCATGTCTAGTGTCAGCACATTGTTTTAGACAAATTTCCTAGTGATCCAGAAACGTTTATTTTGGGGAAAAATCTATGACCGGCCGCCTGTCGCAATTTCTCAGTTTTGAGCTATCTCAAATTTGTCAACAAAACTGCCCCCGGAGTGCAAATTATTACTTTTACGGTCATGTCTAGTGTCAGCACATTGTTTTAGACTAATTTCCTAGTGATCCAAAAACTTTTATATTTTGGGAAAAATCGATGACCGGCCGCCTGTCGAAATTTCTCAGTTTTGAGTTATCTCAAATTTGTCAACAACATTTGTCCCTGGAGTGCAAATTATTACTTTTACGGTCATGTCTAGTGTCAGCACATTGTTTTAGACTAATTTCCTAGTGATCCAGGAACTTTTATATTTTGGGAAAAATCGATGACCGGCCGCCTGTCGAAATTTCTCAGTTTTGACCTATCTCAAATTTGTCAACAAAATTGCTTACGGAGTGCAAATTATTACTTTTACAGTCATGTCTAGTATCAGCACATTGTTTTAGACTAATTTCATAGTGATCCAAAAACTTTTATATTTTGGGAAAAATCGATGACCGGCCGCCTGTCGCAATTTCTCAGTTTCGAGCTATCTCAAATTTGTCAACAAAACTGCCCCCGGAGTGCAAATTATTACTTTTACGGTCATGTCTAGTGTCAGCACATTGTTTTAGACAAATTTCCTAGTGATCCAGAAACTTTTATATTTTGGGAAAAATCGATGACCGGCCGCCTGTCGTAATTTCTCAGTTTTGAGCTATCTCAAATTTGTCAACAACATTTGTCCCTGGAGTGCAAATTATTACTTTTACGGTCATGTCTAGTGTCAGCACATTGTTTTAGACTAATTTCCTAGTGATCCAGGAACTTTTATATTTTGGGAAAAATCGATGACCGGCCGCCTGTCGAAATTTCTCAGTTTTCAGCTAGAAATTGTCAACAAAACTGCCCCCGGAGTGCAAATTATTACTTTTACTGTCATGTCTAGTGTCAGCACATTGTTTTAGACTAATTTCATAGTGATCCAGAAACTTTTATATTTTGGGAAAATTTGATGACCGGCCGCCTGTCGAAATTTCTCAGTTTTGAGCTATCTCAAATTTGTCAACAAAACTGCCCCTGGAGTGCAAATTATTACTTTTACGGTCATGTCTAGTGTCAGCACATTGTTTTAGACTAATTTCCTAGTGATCCAAAAACGTTTATATTTTGGGAAAAATCGATGACCGGCCGCCTGTTGAAATTTCTCAGTTTTGACCTATCTCAAATTTGTCAACAAAATTGCTTACGGAGTGCAAATTATTACTTTTATGGTCATGTCTAGTATCAGCACATTGTTTTAGACTAATTTCCTAGTGATCCAGAAAATTTTATATTTTGGGAAAAATCGATGACCGGCCGCCTGTCGCAATTTCTCAGTTTTGAGCTATCTCAAATTTGTCAACAAAACTGCCCCCGGAGTGCAAATTATTACTTTTACGGTCATGTCTAGTATCAGCACATTGTTTTAGACTAATTTCATAGTGATCCAGAAACTTTTATATTTTGAGAAAAGTCGATGACCGGCCGCCTGTCGCAATTTCTCAGTTTTGAGCTATCTCAAATTTGTCAACAAAACTGCCCCCGGAGTGCAAATTATTACTTTTACGGTCATGTCTAGTGTCAGCACATTGTTTTAGACTAATTTCCTAGTGATCCAAAAACTTTTATATTTTGGGAAAAATCGATGACCGGCCGCCTGTCGAAATTTCTCAGTTTTGAGTTATCTCAAATTTGTCAACAACATTTGTCCCTGGAGTGCAAATTATTACTTTTACGGTCATGTCTAGTGTCAGCACATTGTTTTAGACTAATTTCCTAGTGATCCAGGAACTTTTATATTTTGGCAAAAATCGATGACCGGCCGCCTGTCGAAATTTCTCAGTTTTGACCTATCTCAAATTTGTCAACAAAATTGCTTACGGAGTGCAAATTATTACTTTTACAGTCATGTCTAGTATCAGCACATTGTTTTAGACTAATTTCATAGTGATCCAAAAACTTTTATATTTTGGGAAAAATCTATGACCGGCCGCCTGTCGCAATTTCTCAGTTTCGAGCTATCTCAAATTTGTCAACAAAACTGCCCCCGGAGTGCAAATTATTACTTTTACGGTCATGTCTAGTGTCAGCACATTGTTTTAGACAAATTTCCTAGTGATCCAGAAACTTTTATATTTTGGGAAAAATCGATGACCGGCCGCCTGTCGCAATTTCTCAGTTTTGAGCTATCTCAAATTTGTCAACAAAACTGCCCCCGGAGTGCAAATTATTACTTTTACGGTCATGTCTAGTGTCAGCACATTGTTTTAGACAAATTTCCTAGTGATCCAGAAATGTTTATATTTTGGGAAAAATCTATGACCGGCCGCCTGTCGCAATTTCTCAGTTTTGAGCTGTCTCAAATTTATCAACAAAACTGCCCCCGGAGTGCAAATTATTACTTTTACGGTCATGTCTAGTGTCAGCACATTGTTTTAGACTAATTTCATAGTGATCCAAAAACTTTTATATTTTGGGAAAAATCGATGACCGGCCGCCTGTCGAAATTTCTCAGTTTTGAGTTATCTCAAATTTGTCAACAACATTTGTCCCTGGAGTGCAAATTATTACTTATACGGTCATGTCTAGTGTCAGCACATTGTTTTAGACTAATTTCCTAGTGATCCAGGAACTTTTATATTTTGGGAAAAATCGATGACCGGCCGCCTGTCGAAATTTCTCAGTTTTGACCTATCTCAAATTTGTCAACAAAATTGCTTACGGAGTGCAAATTATTACTTTTACAGTCATGTCTAGTATCAGCACATTGTTTTAGACTAATTTCATAGTGATCCAAAAACTTTTATATTTTGGGAAAAATCTATGACCGGCCGCCTGTCGCAATTTCTCAGTTTCGAGCTATCTCAAATTTGTCAACAAAACTGCCCCCGGAGTGCAAATTATTACTTTTACGGTCATGTCTAGTGTCAGCACATTGTTTTAGACAAATTTCCTAGTGATCCAGAAACTTTTATATTTTGGGAAAAATCGATGACCGGCCGCCTGTCGCAATTTCTCGGTTTTGAGCTATCTCAAATTTGTCAACAAAACTGCCCCCGGAGTGCAAATTATTACTTTTACAGTCATGTCTAGTATCAGCACATTGTTTTAGACTAATTTCATAGTGATCCAGAAACTTTTATATTTTGGGAAAAGTCGATGACCGGCCGCCTGTCGCAATTTCTCAGTTTTGAGCTATCTCAAATTTGTCAACAAAACTGCCCCCGGAGTGCAAATTATTACTTTTACGGTCATGTCTAGTGTCAGCACATTGTTTTAGACAAATTTCCTAGTGATCCAGAAACTTTTATATTTTGGGAAAAATCGATAACCGGCCGCCTGTCGAAATTTCTCAGTTTTCAGCTATCTCGAAATTGTCAACAAAACTGCCCCCGGAGTGCAAATTATTACTTTTACTGTCATGTCTAGTGTCAGCACATTGTTTTAGACTAATTTCATAGTGATCCAGAAACTTTTATATTTTGGGAAAATTTGATGACCGGCCGCCTGTCGCAATTTCTCAGTTTTGAGCTATCTCAAATTTGTCAACAAAACTGCCCCCGGAGTGCAAATTATTACTTTTACGGTCATGTCTAGTGTCAGCACATTGTTTTAGACAAATTTCCTAGTGATCCAGAAACGTTTATTTTGGGGAAAAATCTATGACCGGCCGCCTGTCGCAATTTCTCAGTTTTGAGCTATCTCAAATTTGTCAACAAAACTGCCCCCGGAGTGCAAATTATTACTTTTACGGTCATGTCTAGTGTCAGCACATTGTTTTAGACTAATTTCCTAGTGATCCAAAAACTTTTATATTTTGGGAAAAATCGATGACCGGCCGCCTGTCGAAATTTCTCAGTTTTGAGTTATCTCAAATTTGTCAACAACATTTGTCCCTGGAGTGCAAATTATTACTTTTACGGTCATGTCTAGTGTCAGCACATTGTTTTAGACTAATTTCCTAGTGATCCAGGAACTTTTATATTTTGGGAAAAATCGATGACCGGCCGCCTGTCGAAATTTCTCAGTTTTGACCTATCTCAAATTTGTCAACAAAATTGCTTACGGAGTGCAAATTATTACTTTTACAGTCATGTCTAGTATCAGCACATTGTTTTAGACTAATTTCATAGTGATCCAAAAACTTTTATATTTTGGGAAAAATCGATGACCGGCCGCCTGTCGCAATTTCTCAGTTTCGAGCTATCTCAAATTTGTCAACAAAACTGCCCCCGGAGTGCAAATTATTACTTTTACGGTCATGTCTAGTGTCAGCACATTGTTTTAGACAAATTTCCTAGTGATCCAGAAACTTTTATATTTTGGGAAAAATCGATGACCGGCCGCCTGTCGTAATTTCTCAGTTTTGAGCTATCTCAAATTTGTCAACAACATTTGTCCCTGGAGTGCAAATTATTACTTTTACGGTCATGTCTAGTGTCAGCACATTGTTTTAGACTAATTTCCTAGTGATCCAGGAACTTTTATATTTTGGGAAAAATCGATGACCGGCCGCCTGTCGAAATTTCTCAGTTTTCAGCTAGAAATTGTCAACAAAACTGCCCCCGGAGTGCAAATTATTACTTTTACTGTCATGTCTAGTGTCAGCACATTGTTTTAGACTAATTTCATAGTGATCCAGAAACTTTTATATTTTGGGAAAATTTGATGACCGGCCGCCTGTCGCAATTTCTCAGTTTTGAGCTATCTCAAATTTGTCAACAAAACTGCCCCCGGAGTGCAAATTATTACTTTTACGGTCATGTCTAGTGTCAGCACATTGTTTTAGACTAATTTCCTAGTGATCCAAAAACTTTTATATTTTGGGAAAAATCGATGACCGGCCGCCTGTCGAAATTTCTCAGTTTTGAGTTATCTCAAATTTGTCAACAACATTTGTCCCTGGAGTGCAAATTATTACTTTTACGGTCATGTCTAGTGTCAGCACATTGTTTTAGACTAATTTCCTAGTGATCCAGGAACTTTTATATTTTGGGAAAAATCGATGACCGGCCGCCTGTCGAAATTTCTCAGTTTTGACCTATCTCAAATTTGTCAACAAAATTGCTTACGGAGTGCAAATTATTACTTTTACAGTCATGTCTAGTATCAGCACATTGTTTTAGACTAATTTCATAGTGATCCAAAAACTTTTATATTTTGGGAAAAATCGATGACCGGCCGCCTGTCGCAATTTCTCAGTTTCGAGCTATCTCAAATTTGTCAACAAAACTGCCCCCGGAGTGCAAATTATTACTTTTACGGTCATGTCTATTGTCAGCACATTGTTTTAGACAAATTTCCTAGTGATCCAGAAACTTTTATATTTTGGGAAAAATCGATAACCGGCCGCCTGTCGCAATTTCTCAGTTTTGAGCTATCTCAAATTTGTCAACAAAACTGCCCCCGGAGTGCAAATTATTACTTTTACGGTCATGTCTAGTGTCAGCACATTGTTTTAGACTAATTTCCTAGTGATCCAAAAATTTTATATTTTGGGAAAAATCGATGACCGGCCGCCTGTCGAAATTTCTCAGTTTTGAGCTATCTCAAATTTGTCAACAAAACTGCCCCTGGAGTGCAAATTATTACTTTTACGGTCATGTCTAGTGTCAGCACATTGTTTTAGACTAATTTCCTAGTGATCCAAAAACGTTTATATTTTGGGAAAAATCGATGACCGGCCGCCTGTTGAAATTTCTCAGTTTTGACCTATCTCAAATTTGTCAACAAAATTGCTTACGGAGTGCAAATTATTACTTTTATGGTCATGTCTAGTATCAGCACATTGTTTTAGACTAATTTCCTAGTGATCCAGAAAATTTTATATTTTGGGAAAAATCGATGACCGGCCGCCTGTCGCAATTTCTCAGTTTTGAGCTATCTCAAATTTGTCAACAAAACTGCCCCCGGAGTGCAAATTATTACTTTTACGGTCATGTCTAGTATCAGCACATTGTTTTAGACTAATTTCATAGTGATCCAGAAACTTTTATATTTTGAGAAAAGTCGATGACCGGCCGCCTGTCGCAATTTCTCAGTTTTGAGCTATCTCAAATTTGTCAACAAAACTGCCCCCGGAGTGCAAATTATTACTTTTACGGTCATGTCTAGTGTCAGCACATTGTTTTAGACTAATTTCCTAGTGATCCAAAAACTTTTATATTTTGGGAAAAATCGATGACCGGCCGCCTGTTGAAATTTCTCAGTTTTGAGTTATCTCAAATTTGTCAACAACATTTGTCCCTGGAGTGCAAATTATTACTTTTACGGTCATGTCTAGTGTCAGCACATTGTTTTAGACTAATTTCCTAGTGATCCAGGAACTTTTATATTTTGGGAAAAATCGATGACCGGCCGCCTGTCGAAATTTCTCAGTTTTGACCTATCTCAAATTTGTCAACAAAATTGCTTACGGAGTGCAAATTATTACTTTTACAGTCATGTCTAGTATCAGCACATTGTTTTAGACTAATTTCATAGTGATCCAAAAACTTTTATATTTTGGGAAAAATCGATGACCGGCCGCCTGTCGCAATTTCTCAGTTTCGAGCTATCTCAAATTTGTCAACAAAACTGCCCCCGGAGTGCAAATTATTACTTTTACGGTCATGTCTAGTGTCAGCACATTGTTTTAGACAAATTTCCTAGTGATCCAGAAACTTTTATATTTTGGGAAAAATCGATGACCGGCCGCCTGTCGTAATTTCTCAGTTTTGAGCTATCTCAAATTTGTCAACAAAACTGCCCCCGGAGTGCAAATTATTACTTTTACGGTCATGTCTAGTGTCAGCACATTGTTTTAGACTAATTTCCTAGTGATCCAAAAATTTTATATTTTGGGAAAAATCGATGACCGGCCGCCTGTCGAAATTTCTCAGTTTTGAGCTATCTCAAATTTGTCAACAAAACTGCCCCTGGAGTGCAAATTATTACTTTTACGGTCATGTCTAGTGTCAGCACATTGTTTTAGACTAATTTCCTAGTGATCCAAAAACGTTTATATTTTGGGAAAAATCGATGACCGGCCGCCTGTTGAAATTTCTCAGTTTTGACCTATCTCAAATTTGTCAACAAAATTGCTTACGGAGTGCAAATTATTACTTTTATGGTCATGTCTAGTATCAGCACATTGTTTTAGACTAATTTCCTAGTGATCCAGAAAATTTTATATTTTGGGAAAAATCGATGACCGGCCGCCTGTCGCAATTTCTCAGTTTTGAGCTATCTCAAATTTGTCAACAAAACTGCCCCCGGAGTGCAAATTATTACTTTTACGGTCATGTCTAGTATCAGCACATTGTTTTAGACTAATTTCATAGTGATCCAGAAACTTTTATATTTTGAGAAAAGTCGATGACCGGCCGCCTGTCGCAATTTCTCAGTTTTGAGCTATCTCAAATTTGTCAACAAAACTGCCCCCGGAGTGCAAATTATTACTTTTACGGTCATGTCTAGTGTCAGCACATTGTTTTAGACTAATTTCCTAGTGATCCAAAAACTTTTATATTTTGGGAAAAATCGATGACCGGCCGCCTGTCGAAATTTCTCAGTTTTGAGTTATCTCAAATTTGTCAACAACATTTGTCCCTGGAGTGCAAATTATTACTTTTACGGTCATGTCTAGTGTCAGCACATTGTTTTAGACTAATTTCCTAGTGATCCAGGAACTTTTATATTTTGGGAAAAATCGATGACCGGCCGCCTGTCGAAATTTCTCAGTTTTGACCTATCTCAAATTTGTCAACAAAATTGCTTACGGAGTGCAAATTATTACTTTTACAGTCATGTCTAGTATCAGCACATTGTTTTAGACTAATTTCATAGTGATCCAGAAACTTTTATATTTTGGGAAAAGTCGATGACCGGCCGCCTGTCGCAATTTCTCAGTTTTGAGCTATCTCAAATTTGTCAACAAAACTTCCCCCGGATTGCAAATTATTACTTTTACGGTCATGTCTAGTGTCAGCACATTGTTTTAGACAAATTTCCTAGTGATCCAGAAACTTTTATATTTTGGGAAAAATCGATAACCGGCCGCCTGTCGAAATTTCTCAGTTTTCAGCTATCTCGAAATTGTCAACAAAACTGCCCCCGGAGTGCAAATTATTACTTTTACTGTCATGTCTAGTGTCAGCACATTGTTTTAGACTAATTTCATAGTGATCCAGAAACTTTTATATTTTGGGAAAATTTGATGACCGGCCGCCTGTCGCAATTTCTCAGTTTTGAGCTATCTCAAATTTGTCAACAAAACTGCCCCCGGAGTGCAAATTATTACTTTTACGGTCATGTCTAGTGTCAGCACATTGTTTTAGACTAATTTCCTAGTGATCCAAAAACTTTTATATTTTGGGAAAAATCGATGACCGGCCGCCTGTCGAAATTTCTCAGTTTTGAGTTATCTCAAATTTGTCAACAACATTTGTCCCTGGAGTGCAAATTATTACTTTTACGGTCATGTCTAGTGTCAGCACATTGTTTTAGACTAATTTCCTAGTGATCCAGGAACTTTTATATTTTGGGAAAAATCGATGACCGGCCGCCTGTCGAAATTTCTCAGTTTTGACCTATCTCAAATTTGTCAACAAAATTGCTTACGGAGTGCAAATTATTACTTTTACAGTCATGTCTAGTATCAGCACATTGTTTTAGACTAATTTCATAGTGATCCAAAAACTTTTATATTTTGGGAAAAATCGATGACCGGCCGCCTGTCGCAATTTCTCAGTTTCGAGCTATCTCAAATTTGTCAACAAAACTGCCCCCGGAGTGCAAATTATTACTTTTACGGTCATGTCTATTGTCAGCACATTGTTTTAGACAAATTTCCTAGTGATCCAGAAACTTTTATATTTTGGGAAAAATCGATAACCGGCCGCCTGTCGCAATTTCTCAGTTTTGAGCTATCTCAAATTTGTCAACAAAACTGCCCCCGGAGTGCAAATTATTACTTTTACGGTCATGTCTAGTGTCAGCACATTGTTTTAGACTAATTTCCTAGTGATCCAAAAATTTTATATTTTGGGAAAAATCGATGACCGGCCGCCTGTCGAAATTTCTCAGTTTTGAGCTATCTCAAATTTGTCAACAAAACTGCCCCTGGAGTGCAAATTATTACTTTTACGGTCATGTCTAGTGTCAGCACATTGTTTTAGACTAATTTCCTAGTGATCCAAAAACGTTTATATTTTGGGAAAAATCGATGACCGGCCGCCTGTTGAAATTTCTCAGTTTTGACCTATCTCAAATTTGTCAACAAAATTGCTTACGGAGTGCAAATTATTACTTTTATGGTCATGTCTAGTATCAGCACATTGTTTTAGACTAATTTCCTAGTGATCCAGAAAATTTTATATTTTGGGAAAAATCGATGACCGGCCGCCTGTCGCAATTTCTCAGTTTTGAGCTATCTCAAATTTGTCAACAAAACTGCCCCCGGAGTGCAAATTATTACTTTTACGGTCATGTCTAGTATCAGCACATTGTTTTAGACTAATTTCATAGTGATCCAGAAACTTTTATATTTTGAGAAAAGTCGATGACCGGCCGCCTGTCGCAATTTCTCAGTTTTGAGCTATCTCAAATTTGTCAACAAAACTGCCCCCGGAGTGCAAATTATTACTTTTACGGTCATGTCTAGTGTCAGCACATTGTTTTAGACTAATTTCCTAGTGATCCAAAAACTTTTATATTTTGGGAAAAATCGATGACCGGCCGCCTGTCGAAATTTCTCAGTTTTGAGTTATCTCAAATTTGTCAACAACATTTGTCCCTGGAGTGCAAATTATTACTTTTACGGTCATGTCTAGTGTCAGCACATTGTTTTAGACTAATTTCCTAGTGATCCAGGAACTTTTATATTTTGGCAAAAATCGATGACCGGCCGCCTGTCGAAATTTCTCAGTTTTGACCTATCTCAAATTTGTCAACAAAATTGCTTACGGAGTGCAAATTATTACTTTTACAGTCATGTCTAGTATCAGCACATTGTTTTAGACAAATTTCCTAGTGATCCAGAAACTTTTATATTTTGGGAAAAATCGATGACCGGCCGCCTGTCGCAATTTCTCAGTTTTGAGCTATCTCAAATTTGTCAACAAAACTGCCCCCGGAGTGCAAATTATTACTTTTACGGTCATGTCTAGTGTCAGCACATTGTTTTAGACAAATTTCCTAGTGATCCAGAAATGTTTATATTTTGGGAAAAATCTATGACCGGCCGCCTGTCGCAATTTCTCAGTTTTGAGCTATCTCAAATTTATCAACAAAACTGCCCCCGGAGTGCAAATTATTACTTTTACGGTCATGTCTAGTGTCAGCACATTGTTTTAGACTAATTTCCTAGTGATCCAAAAACTTTTATATTTTGGGAAAAATCGATGACCGGCCGCCTGTCGAAATTTCTCAGTTTTGAGTTATCTCAAATTTGTCAACAACATTTTTCCCTGGAGTGCAAATTATTACTTTTACGGTCATGTCTAGTGTCAGCACATTGTTTTAGACTAATTTCATAGTGATCCAGAAACTTTTATATTTTGAGAAAAGTCGATGACCGGCCGCCTGTCGCAATTTCTCAGTTTTGAGCTATCTCAAATTTGTCAACAAAACTGCCCCCGGAGTGCAAATTATTACTTTTACGGTCATGTCTAGTGTCAGCACATTGTTTTAGACTAATTTCCTAGTGATCCAAAAACTTTTATATTTTGGGAAAAATCGATGACCGGCCGCCTGTCGAAATTTCTCAGTTTTGAGTTATCTCAAATTTGTCAACAACATTTGTCCCTGGAGTGCAAATTATTACTTGTACGGTCATGTCTAGTGTCAGCACATTGTTTTAGACTAATTTCCTAGTGATCCAGGAACTTTTATATTTTGGGAAAAATCGATGACCGGCCGCCTGTCGAAATTTCTCAGTTTTGACCTATCTCAAATTTGTCAACAAAATTGCTTACGGAGTGCAAATTATTACTTTTACAGTCATGTCTAGTATCAGCACATTGTTTTAGACTAATTTCATAGTGATCCAGAAACTTTTATATTTTGGGAAAAGTCGATGACCGGCCGCCTGTCGCAATTTCTCAGTTTTGAGCTATCTCAAATTTGTCAACAAAACTTCCCCCGGATTGCAAATTATTACTTTTACGGTCATGTCTAGTGTCAGCACATTGTTTTAGACAAATTTCCTAGTGATCCAGAAACTTTTATATTTTGGGAAAAATCGATAACCGGCCGCCTGTCGAAATTTCTCAGTTTTCAGCTATCTCGAAATTGTCAACAAAACTGCCCCCGGAGTGCAAATTATTACTTTTACTGTCATGTCTAGTGTCAGCACATTGTTTTAGACTAATTTCATAGTGATCCAGAAACTTTTATATTTTGGGAAAATTTGATGACCGGCCGCCTGTCGCAATTTCTCAGTTTTGAGCTATCTCAAATTTGTCAACAAAACTGCCCCCGGAGTGCAAATTATTACTTTTACGGTCATGTCTAGTGTCAGCACATTGTTTTAGACTAATTTCCTAGTGATCCAAAAACTTTTATATTTTGGGAAAAATCGATGACCGGCCGCCTGTCGAAATTTCTCAGTTTTGAGTTATCTCAAATTTGTCAACAACATTTGTCCCTGGAGTGCAAATTATTACTTTTACGGTCATGTCTAGTGTCAGCACATTGTTTTAGACTAATTTCCTAGTGATCCAGGAACTTTTATATTTTGGGAAAAATCGATGACCGGCCGCCTGTCGAAATTTCTCAGTTTTGACCTATCTCAAATTTGTCAACAAAATTGCTTACGGAGTGCAAATTATTACTTTTACAGTCATGTCTAGTATCAGCACATTGTTTTAGACTAATTTCATAGTGATCCAAAAACTTTTATATTTTGGGAAAAATCGATGACCGGCCGCCTGTCGCAATTTCTCAGTTTCGAGCTATCTCAAATTTGTCAACAAAACTGCCCCCGGAGTGCAAATTATTACTTTTACGGTCATGTCTATTGTCAGCACATTGTTTTAGACAAATTTCCTAGTGATCCAGAAACTTTTATATTTTGGGAAAAATCGATAACCGGCCGCCTGTCGCAATTTCTCAGTTTTGAGCTATCTCAAATTTGTCAACAAAACTGCCCCCGGAGTGCAAATTATTACTTTTACGGTCATGTCTAGTGTCAGCACATTGTTTTAGACTAATTTCCTAGTGATCCAAAAATTTTATATTTTGGGAAAAATCGATGACCGGCCGCCTGTCGAAATTTCTCAGTTTTGAGCTATCTCAAATTTGTCAACAAAACTGCCCCTGGAGTGCAAATTATTACTTTTACGGTCATGTCTAGTGTCAGCACATTGTTTTAGACTAATTTCCTAGTGATCCAAAAACGTTTATATTTTGGGAAAAATCGATGACCGGCCGCCTGTTGAAATTTCTCAGTTTTGACCTATCTCAAATTTGTCAACAAAATTGCTTACGGAGTGCAAATTATTACTTTTATGGTCATGTCTAGTATCAGCACATTGTTTTAGACTAATTTCCTAGTGATCCAGAAAATTTTATATTTTGGGAAAAATCGATGACCGGCCGCCTGTCGCAATTTCTCAGTTTTGAGCTATCTCAAATTTGTCAACAAAACTGCCCCCGGAGTGCAAATTATTACTTTTACGGTCATGTCTAGTATCAGCACATTGTTTTAGACTAATTTCATAGTGATCCAGAAACTTTTATATTTTGAGAAAAGTCGATGACCGGCCGCCTGTCGCAATTTCTCAGTTTTGAGCTATCTCAAATTTGTCAACAAAACTGCCCCCGGAGTGCAAATTATTACTTTTACGGTCATGTCTAGTGTCAGCACATTGTTTTAGACTAATTTCCTAGTGATCCAAAAACTTTTATATTTTGGGAAAAATCGATGACCGGCCGCCTGTCGAAATTTCTCAGTTTTGAGTTATCTCAAATTTGTCAACAACATTTGTCCCTGGAGTGCAAATTATTACTTTTACGGTCATGTCTAGTGTCAGCACATTGTTTTAGACTAATTTCCTAGTGATCCAGGAACTTTTATATTTTGGCAAAAATCGATGACCGGCCGCCTGTCGAAATTTCTCAGTTTTGACCTATCTCAAATTTGTCAACAAAATTGCTTACGGAGTGCAAATTATTACTTTTACAGTCATGTCTAGTATCAGCACATTGTTTTAGACAAATTTCCTAGTGATCCAGAAACTTTTATATTTTGGGAAAAATCGATGACCGGCCGCCTGTCGCAATTTCTCAGTTTTGAGCTATCTCAAATTTGTCAACAAAACTGCCCCCGGAGTGCAAATTATTACTTTTACGGTCATGTCTAGTGTCAGCACATTGTTTTAGACAAATTTCCTAGTGATCCAGAAATGTTTATATTTTGGGAAAAATCTATGACCGGCCGCCTGTCGCAATTTCTCAGTTTTGAGCTATCTCAAATTTATCAACAAAACTGCCCCCGGAGTGCAAATTATTACTTTTACGGTCATGTCTAGTGTCAGCACATTGTTTTAGACTAATTTCCTAGTGATCCAAAAACTTTTATATTTTGGGAAAAATCGATGACCGGCCGCCTGTCGAAATTTCTCAGTTTTGAGTTATCTCAAATTTGTCAACAACATTTGTCCCTGGAGTGCAAATTATTACTTTTACGGTCATGTCTAGTGTCAGCACATTGTTTTAGACTAATTTCCTAGTGATCCAGGAACTTTTATATTTTGGGAAAAATCGATGACCGGCCGCGTGTCGAAATTTCTCAGTTTTGACCTATCTCAAATTTGTCAACAAAATTGCTTACGGAGTGCAAATTATTACTTTTACAGTCATGTCTAGTATCAGCACATTGTTTTAGACTAATTTCATAGTGATCCAAAAATTTATATTTTGGGAAAAATCGATGACCGGCCGCCTGTCGCAATTTCTCAGTTTCGAGCTATCTCAAATTTGTCAACAAAACTGCCCCCGGAGTGCAAATTATTACTTTTACGGTCATGTCTATTGTCAGCACATTGTTTTAGACAAATTTCCTAGTGATCCAGAAACTTTTATATTTTGGGAAAAATCGATAACCGGCCGCCTGTCGCAATTTCTCAGTTTTGAGCTATCTCAAATTTGTCAACAAAACTGCCCCCGGAGTGCAAATTATTACTTTTACGGTCATGTCTAGTGTCAGCACATTGTTTTAGACTAATTTCCTAGTGATCCAAAAATTTTATATTTTGGGAAAAATCGATGACCGGCCGCCTGTCGAAATTTCTCAGTTTTGAGCTATCTCAAATTTGTCAACAAAACTGCCCCTGGAGTGCAAATTATTACTTTTACGGTCATGTCTAGTGTCAGCACATTGTTTTAGACTAATTTCCTAGTGATCCAAAAACGTTTATATTTTGGGAAAAATCGATGACCGGCCGCCTGTTGAAATTTCTCAGTTTTGACCTATCTCAAATTTGTCAACAAAATTGCTTACGGAGTGCAAATTATTACTTTTATGGTCATGTCTAGTATCAGCACATTGTTTTAGACTAATTTCCTAGTGATCCAGAAAATTTTATATTTTGGGAAAAATCGATGACCGGCCGCCTGTCGCAATTTCTCAGTTTTGAGCTATCTCAAATTTGTCAACAAAACTGCCCCCGGAGTGCAAATTATTACTTTTACGGTCATGTCTAGTATCAGCACATTGTTTTAGACTAATTTCATAGTGATCCAGAAACTTTTATATTTTGAGAAAAGTCGATGACCGGCCGCCTGTCGCAATTTCTCAGTTTTCAGCTATCTCAAATTTGTCAACAAAACTGCCCCCGGAGTGCAAATTATTACTTTTACGGTCATGTCTAGTGTCAGCACATTGTTTTAGACTAATTTCCTAGTGATCCAAAAACTTTTATATTTTGGGAAAAATCGATGACCGGCCGCCTGTCGAAATTTCTCAGTTTTGAGTTATCTCAAATTTGTCAACAACATTTGTCCCTGGAGTGCAAATTATTACTTTTACGGTCATGTCTAGTGTCAGCACATTGTTTTAGACTAATTTCCTAGTGATCCAGGAACTTTTATATTTTGGCAAAAATCGATGACCGGCCGCCTGTCGAAATTTCTCAGTTTTGACCTATCTCAAATTTGTCAACAAAATTGCTTACGGAGTGCAAATTATTACTTTTACAGTCATGTCTAGTATCAGCACATTGTTTTAGACAAATTTCCTAGTGATCCAGAAACTTTTATATTTTGGGAAAAATCGATAACCGGCCGCCTGTCGCAATTTCTCAGTTTTGAGCTATCTCAAATTTGTCAACAAAACTGCCCCCGGAGTGCAAATTATTACTTTTACGGTCATGTCTAGTGTCAGCACATTGTTTTAGACTAATTTCCTAGTGATCCAAAAATTTTATATTTTGGGAAAAATCGATGACCGGCCGCCTGTCGAAATTTCTCAGTTTTGAGCTATCTCAAATTTGTCAACAAAACTGCCCCTGGAGTGCAAATTATTACTTTTACGGTCATGTCTAGTGTCAGCACATTGTTTTAGACTAATTTCCTAGTGATCCAAAAACGTTTATATTTTGGGAAAAATCGATGACCGGCCGCCTGTTGAAATTTCTCAGTTTTGACCTATCTCAAATTTGTCAACAAAATTGCTTACGGAGTGCAAATTATTACTTTTATGGTCATGTCTAGTATCAGCACATTGTTTTAGACTAATTTCCTAGTGATCCAGAAAATTTTATATTTTGGGAAAAATCGATGACCGGCCGCCTGTCGCAATTTCTCAGTTTTGAGCTATCTCAAATTTGTCAACAAAACTGCCCCCGGAGTGCAAATTATTACTTTTACGGTCATGTCTAGTATCAGCACATTGTTTTAGACTAATTTCATAGTGATCCAGAAACTTTTATATTTTGAGAAAAGTCGATGACCGGCCGCCTGTCGCAATTTCTCAGTTTTGAGCTATCTCAAATTTGTCAACAAAACTGCCCCCGGAGTGCAAATTATTACTTTTACGGTCATGTCTAGTGTCAGCACATTGTTTTAGACTAATTTCCTAGTGATCCAAAAACTTTTATATTTTGGGAAAAATCGATGACCGGCCGCCTGTCGAAATTTCTCAGTTTTGAGTTATCTCAAATTTGTCAACAACATTTGTCCCTGGAGTGCAAATTATTACTTTTACGGTCATGTCTAGTGTCAGCACATTGTTTTAGACTAATTTCCTAGTGATCCAGGAACTTTTATATTTTGGCAAAAATCGATGACCGGCCGCCTGTCGAAATTTCTCAGTTTTGACCTATCTCAAATTTGTCAACAAAATTGCTTACGGAGTGCAAATTATTACTTTTACAGTCATGTCTAGTATCAGCACATTGTTTTAGACAAATTTCCTAGTGATCCAGAAACTTTTATATTTTGGGAAAAATCGATGACCGGCCGCCTGTCGCAATTTCTCAGTTTTGAGCTATCTCAAATTTGTCAACAAAACTGCCCCCGGAGTGCAAATTATTACTTTTACGGTCATGTCTAGTGTCAGCACATTGTTTTAGACAAATTTCCTAGTGATCCAGAAATGTTTATATTTTGGGAAAAATCTATGACCGGCCGCCTGTCGCAATTTCTCAGTTTTGAGCTATCTCAAATTTATCAACAAAACTGCCCCCGGAGTGCAAATTATTACTTTTACGGTCATGTCTAGTGTCAGCACATTGTTTTAGACTAATTTCCTAGTGATCCAAAAACTTTTATATTTTGGGAAAAATCGATGACCGGCCGCCTGTCGAAATTTCTCAGTTTTGAGTTATCTCAAATTTGTCAACAACATTTGTCCCTGGAGTGCAAATTATTACTTTTACGGTCATGTCTAGTGTCAGCACATTGTTTTAGACTAATTTCCTAGTGATCCAGGAACTTTTATATTTTGGGAAAAATCGATGACCGGCCGCGTGTCGAAATTTCTCAGTTTTGACCTATCTCAAATTTGTCAACAAAATTGCTTACGGAGTGCAAATTATTACTTTTACAGTCATGTCTAGTATCAGCACATTGTTTTAGACTAATTTCATAGTGATCCAAAAACTTTTATATTTTGGGAAAAATCGATGACCGGCCGCCTGTCGCAATTTCTCAGTTTCGAGCTATCTCAAATTTGTCAACAAAACTGCCCCCGGAGTGCAAATTATTACTTTTACGGTCATGTCTATTGTCAGCACATTGTTTTAGACAAATTTCCTAGTGATCCAGAAACTTTTATATTTTGGGAAAAATCGATAACCGGCCGCCTGTCGCAATTTCTCAGTTTTGAGCTATCTCAAATTTGTCAACAAAACTGCCCCCGGAGTGCAAATTATTACTTTTACGGTCATGTCTAGTGTCAGCACATTGTTTTAGACTAATTTCCTAGTGATCCAAAAATTTTATATTTTGGGAAAAATCGATGACCGGCCGCCTGTCGAAATTTCTCAGTTTTGAGCTATCTCAAATTTGTCAACAAAACTGCCCCTGGAGTGCAAATTATTACTTTTACGGTCATGTCTAGTGTCAGCACATTGTTTTAGACTAATTTCCTAGTGATCCAAAAACGTTTATATTTTGGGAAAAATCGATGACCGGCCGCCTGTTGAAATTTCTCAGTTTTGACCTATCTCAAATTTGTCAACAAAATTGCTTACGGAGTGCAAATTATTACTTTTATGGTCATGTCTAGTATCAGCACATTGTTTTAGACTAATTTCCTAGTGATCCAGAAAATTTTATATTTTGGGAAAAATCGATGACCGGCCGCCTGTCGCAATTTCTCAGTTTTGAGCTATCTCAAATTTGTCAACAAAACTGCCCCCGGAGTGCAAATTATTACTTTTACGGTCATGTCTAGTATCAGCACATTGTTTTAGACTAATTTCATAGTGATCCAGAAACTTTTATATTTTGAGAAAAGTCGATGACCGGCCGCCTGTCGCAATTTCTCAGTTTTCAGCTATCTCAAATTTGTCAACAAAACTGCCCCCGGAGTGCAAATTATTACTTTTACGGTCATGTCTAGTGTCAGCACATTGTTTTAGACTAATTTCCTAGTGATCCAAAAACTTTTATATTTTGGGAAAAATCGATGACCGGCCGCCTGTCGAAATTTCTCAGTTTTGAGTTATCTCAAATTTGTCAACAACATTTGTCCCTGGAGTGCAAATTATTACTTTTACGGTCATGTCTAGTGTCAGCACATTGTTTTAGACTAATTTCCTAGTGATCCAGGAACTTTTATATTTTGGCAAAAATCGATGACCGGCCGCCTGTCGAAATTTCTCAGTTTTGACCTATCTCAAATTTGTCAACAAAATTGCTTACGGAGTGCAAATTATTACTTTTACAGTCATGTCTAGTATCAGCACATTGTTTTAGACAAATTTCCTAGTGATCCAGAAACTTTTATATTTTGGGAAAAATCGATGACCGGCCGCCTGTCGCAATTTCTCAGTTTTGAGCTATCTCAAATTTGTCAACAAAACTGCCCCCGGAGTGCAAATTATTACTTTTACGGTCATGTCTAGTGTCAGCACATTGTTTTAGACAAATTTCCTAGTGATCCAGAAATGTTTATATTTTGGGAAAAATCTATGACCGGCCGCCTGTCGCAATTTCTCAGTTTTGAGCTATCTCAAATTTATCAACAAAACTGCCCCCGGAGTGCAAATTATTACTTTTACGGTCATGTCTAGTGTCAGCACATTGTTTTAGACTAATTTCCTAGTGATCCAAAAACTTTTATATTTTGGGAAAAATCGATGACCGGCCGCCTGTCGAAATTTCTCAGTTTTGAGTTATCTCAAATTTGTCAACAACATTTTTCCCTGGAGTGCAAATTATTACTTTTACGGTCATGTCTAGTGTCAGCACATTGTTTTAGACTAATTTCCTAGTGATCCAGGAACTTTTATATTTTGGGAAAAATCGATGACCGGCCGCCTGTCGAAATTTCTCAGTTTTGACCTATCTCAAATTTGTCAACAAAATTGCTTACGGAGTGCAAATTATTACTTTTACAGTCATGTCTAGTATCAGCACATTGTTTTAGACTAATTTCATAGTGATCCAAAAACTTTTATATTTTGGGAAAAATTGATGACCGGCCGCCTGTCGCAATTTCTCAGTTTCGAGCTATCTCAAATTTGTCAACAAAACTGCCCCCGGAGTGCAAATTATTACTTTTACGGTCATGTCTAGTGTCAGCACATTGTTTTAGACAAATTTCCTAGTGATCCAGAAACTTTTATATTTTGGGAAAAATCGATAACCGGCCGCCTGTCGCAATTTCTCAGTTTTGAGCTATCTCAAATTTGTCAACAAAACTGCCCCCGGAGTGCAAATTATTACTTTTACGGTCATGTCTAGTGTCAGCACATTGTTTTAGACTAATTTCCTAGTGATCCAAAAATTTTATATTTTGGGAAAAATCGATGACCGGCCGCCTGTCGAAATTTCTCAGTTTTGAGCTATCTCAAATTTGTCAACAAAACTGCCCCTGGAGTGCAAATTATTACTTTTACGGTCATGTCTAGTGTCAGCACATTGTTTTAGACTAATTTCCTAGTGATCCAAAAACGTTTATATTTTGGGAAAAATCGATGACCGGCCGCCTGTTGAAATTTCTCAGTTTTGACCTATCTCAAATTTGTCAACAAAATTGCTTACGGAGTGCAAATTATTACTTTTATGGTCATGTCTAGTATCAGCACATTGTTTTAGACTAATTTCCTAGTGATCCAGAAAATTTTATATTTTGGGAAAAATCGATGACCGGCCGCCTGTCGCAATTTCTCAGTTTTGAGCTATCTCAAATTTGTCAACAAAACTGCCCCCGGAGTGCAAATTATTACTTTTACGGTCATGTCTAGTATCAGCACATTGTTTTAGACTAATTTCATAGTGATCCAGAAACTTTTATATTTTGAGAAAAGTCGATGACCGGCCGCCTGTCGCAATTTCTCAGTTTTGAGCTATCTCAAATTTGTCAACAAAACTGCCCCCGGAGTGCAAATTATTACTTTTACGGTCATGTCTAGTGTCAGCACATTGTTTTAGACTAATTTCCTAGTGATCCAAAAACTTTTATATTTTGGGAAAAATCGATGACCGGCCGCCTGTCGAAATTTCTCAGTTTTGAGCTATCTCAAATTTGTCAACAAAACTGCCCCTGGAGTGCAAATTATTACTTTTACGGTCATGTCTAGTGTCAGCACATTGTTTTAGACTAATTTCCTAGTGATCCAAAAACGTTTATATTTTGGGAAAAATCGATGACCGGCCGCCTGTTGAAATTTCTCAGTTTTGACCTATCTCAAATTTGTCAACAAAATTGCTTACGGAGTGCAAATTATTACTTTTATGGTCATGTCTAGTATCAGCACATTGTTTTAGACTAATTTCCTAGTGATCCAGAAAATTTTATATTTTGGGAAAAATCGATGACCGGCCGCCTGTCGCAATTTCTCAGTTTTGAGCTATCTCAAATTTGTCAACAAAACTGCCCCCGGAGTGCAAATTATTACTTTTACGGTCATGTCTAGTATCAGCACATTGTTTTAGACTAATTTCATAGTGATCCAGAAACTTTTATATTTTGAGAAAAGTCGATGACCGGCCGCCTGTCGCAATTTCTCAGTTTTGAGCTATCTCAAATTTGTCAACAACATTTGTCCCTGGAGTGCAAATTATTACTTTTACGGTCATGTCTAGTGTCAGCACATTGTTTTAGACTAATTTCCTAGTGATCCAGGAACTTTCATATTTTGGCAAAAATCGATGACCGGCCGCCTGTCGAAATTTCTCAGTTTTGACCTATCTCAAATTTGTCAACAAAATTGCTTACGGAGTGCAAATTATTACTTTTACAGTCATGTCTAGTATCAGCACATTGTTTTAGACAAATTTCCTAGTGATCCAGAAACTTTTATATTTTGGGAAAAATCGATGACCGGCCGCCTGTCGCAATTTCTCAGTTTTGAGCTATCTCAAATTTGTCAACAAAACTGCCCCCGGAGTGCAAATTATTACTTTTACGGTCATGTCTAGTGTCAGCACATTGTTTTAGACAAATTTCCTAGTGATCCAGAAATGTTTATATTTTGGGAAAAATCTATGACCGGCCGCCTGTCGCAATTTCTCAGTTTTGAGCTATCTCAAATTTATCAACAAAACTGCCCCCGGAGTGCAAATTATTACTTTTACGGTCATGTCTAGTGTCAGCACATTGTTTTAGACTAATTTCCTAGTGATCCAGAAACTTTTATATTTTGGGAAAATTTGATGAACGGCCGCCTGTCGCAATTTCTCAGTTTTGAGCTATCTCAAATTTGTCAACAAAACTGCCCCCGGAGTGCAAATTATTACTTTTACGGTCATGTCTAGTGTCAGCACATTGTTTTAGACTAATTTCCTAGTGATCCAAAAACTTTTATATTTTGGGAAAAATCGATGACCGGCCGCCTGTCGAAATTTCTCAGTTTTGAGTTATCTCAAATTTGTCAACAACATTTGTCCCTGGAGTGCAAATTATTACTTTTACGGTCATGTCTAGTGTCAGCACATTGTTTTAGACTAATTTCCTAGTGATCCAGGAACTTTTATATTTTGGGAAAAATCGATGACCGGCCGCCTGTCGAAATTTCTCAGTTTTGACCTATCTCAAATTTGTCAACAAAATTGCTTACGGAGTGCAAATTATTACTTTTACAGTCATGTCTAGTATCAGCACATTGTTTTAGACTAATTTCATAGTGATCCAAAAACTTTTATATTTTGGGAAAAATCGATGACCGGCCGCCTGTCGCAATTTCTCAGTTTCGAGCTATCTCAAATTTGTCAACAAAACTGCCCCCGGAGTGCAAATTATTACTTTTACGGTCATGTCTATTGTCAGCACATTGTTTTAGACAAATTTCCTAGTGATCCAGAAACTTTTATATTTTGGGAAAAATCGATAACCGGCCGCCTGTCGCAATTTCTCAGTTTTGAGCTATCTCAAATTTGTCAACAAAACTGCCCCCGGAGTGCAAATTATTACTTTTACGGTCATGTCTAGTGTCAGCACATTGTTTTAGACTAATTTCCTAGTGATCCAAAAATTTTATATTTTGGGAAAAATCGATGACCGGCCGCCTGTCGAAATTTCTCAGTTTTGAGCTATCTCAAATTTGTCAACAAAACTGCCCCTGGAGTGCAAATTATTACTTTTACGGTCATGTCTAGTGTCAGCACATTGTTTTAGACTAATTTCCTAGTGATCCAAAAACGTTTATATTTTGGGAAAAATCGATGACCGGCCGCCTGTTGAAATTTCTCAGTTTTGACCTATCTCAAATTTGTCAACAAAATTGCTTACGGAGTGCAAATTATTACTTTTATGGTCATGTCTAGTATCAGCACATTGTTTTAGACTAATTTCCTAGTGATCCAGAAAATTTTATATTTTGGGAAAAATCGATGACCGGCCGCCTGTCGCAATTTCTCAGTTTTGAGCTATCTCAAATTTGTCAACAAAACTGCCCCCGGAGTGCAAATTATTACTTTTACGGTCATGTCTAGTATCAGCACATTGTTTTAGACTAATTTCATAGTGATCCAGAAACTTTTATATTTTGAGAAAAGTCGATGACCGGCCGCCTGTCGCAATTTCTCAGTTTTGAGCTATCTCAAATTTGTCAACAAAACTGCCCCCGGAGTGCAAATTATTACTTTTACGGTCATGTCTAGTGTCAGCACATTGTTTTAGACTAATTTCCTAGTGATCCAAAAACTTTTATATTTTGGGAAAAATCGATGACCGGCCGCCTGTCGAAATTTCTCAGTTTTGAGTTATCTCAAATTTGTCAACAACATTTGTCCCTGGAGTGCAAATTATTACTTTTACGGTCATGTCTAGTGTCAGCACATTGTTTTAGACTAATTTCCTAGTGATCCAGGAACTTTTATATTTTGGCAAAAATCGATGACCGGCCGCCTGTCGAAATTTCTCAGTTTTGACCTATCTCAAATTTGTCAACAAAATTGCTTACGGAGTGCAAATTATTACTTTTACAGTCATGTCTAGTATCAGCACATTGTTTTAGACAAATTTCCTAGTGATCCAGAAACTTTTATATTTTGGGAAAAATCGATGACCGGCCGCCTGTCGCAATTTCTCAGTTTTGAGCTATCTCAAATTTGTCAACAAAACTGCCCCCGGAGTGCAAATTATTACTTTTACGGTCATGTCTAGTGTCAGCACATTGTTTTAGACAAATTTCCTAGTGATCCAGAAATGTTTATATTTTGGGAAAAATCTATGACCGGCCGCCTGTCGCAATTTCTCAGTTTTGAGCTATCTCAAATTTATCAACAAAACTGCCCCCGGAGTGCAAATTATTACTTTTACGGTCATGTCTAGTGTCAGCACATTGTTTTAGACTAATTTCCTAGTGATCCAAAAACTTTTATATTTTGGGAAAAATCGATGACCGGCCGCCTGTCGAAATTTCTCAGTTTTGAGTTATCTCAAATTTGTCAACAACATTTTTCCCTGGAGTGCAAATTATTACTTTTACGGTCATGTCTAGTGTCAGCACATTGTTTTAGACTAATTTCCTAGTGATCCAAAAACGTTTATATTTTGGGAAAAATCGATGACCGGCCGCCTGTTGAAATTTCTCAGTTTTGACCTATCTCAAATTTGTCAACAAAATTGCTTACGGAGTGCAAATTATTACTTTTATGGTCATGTCTAGTATCAGCACATTGTTTTAGACTAATTTCCTAGTGATCCAGAAAATTTTATATTTTGGGAAAAATCGATGACCGGCCGCCTGTCGCAATTTCTCAGTTTTGAGCTATCTCAAATTTGTCAACAAAACTGCCCCCGGAGTGCAAATTATTACTTTTACGGTCATGTCTAGTATCAGCACATTGTTTTAGACTAATTTCCTAGTGATCCAGAAAATTTTATATTTTGGGAAAAATCGATGACCGGCCGCCTGTCGCAATTTCTCAGTTTTGAGCTATCTCAAATTTGTCAACAAAACTGCCCCCGGAGTGCAAATTATTACTTTTACGGTCATGTCTAGTATCAGCACATTGTTTTAGACTAATTTCATAGTGATCCAGAAACTTTTATATTTTGAGAAAAGTCGATGACCGGCCGCCTGTCGCAATTTCTCAGTTTTGAGCTATCTCAAATTTGTCAACAAAACTGCCCCCGGAGTGCAAATTATTACTTTTACGGTCATGTCTAGTGTCAGCACATTGTTTTAGACTAATTTCCTAGTGATCCAAAAACTTTTATATTTTGGGAAAAATCGATGACCGGCCGCCTGTCGAAATTTCTCAGTTTTGAGTTATCTCAAATTTGTCAACAACATTTGTCCCTGGAGTGCAAATTATTACTTTTACGGTCATGTCTAGTGTCAGCACATTGTTTTAGACTAATTTCCTAGTGATCCAGGAACTTTTATATTTTGGCAAAAATCGATGACCGGCCGCCTGTCGAAATTTCTCAGTTTTGACCTATCTCAAATTTGTCAACAAAATTGCTTACGGAGTGCAAATTATTACTTTTACAGTCATGTCTAGTATCAGCACATTGTTTTAGACAAATTTCCTAGTGATCCAGAAACTTTTATATTTTGGGAAAAATCGATGACCGGCCGCCTGTCGCAATTTCTCAGTTTTGAGCTATCTCAAATTTGTCAACAAAACTGCCCCCGGAGTGCAAATTATTACTTTTACGGTCATGTCTAGTGTCAGCACATTGTTTTAGACAAATTTCCTAGTGATCCAGAAATGTTTATATTTTGGGAAAAATCTATGACCGGCCGCCTGTCGCAATTTCTCAGTTTTGAGCTATCTCAAATTTATCAACAAAACTGCCCCCGGAGTGCAAATTATTACTTTTACGGTCATGTCTAGTGTCAGCACATTGTTTTAGACTAATTTCCTAGTGATCCAAAAACTTTTATATTTTGGGAAAAATCGATGACCGGCCGCCTGTCGAAATTTCTCAGTTTTGAGTTATCTCAAATTTGTCAACAACATTTTTCCCTGGAGTGCAAATTATTACTTTTACGGTCATGTCTAGTGTCAGCACATTGTTTTAGACTAATTTCCTAGTGATCCAGGAACTTTTATATTTTGGGAAAAATCGATGACCGGCCGCCTGTCGAAATTTCTCAGTTTTGACCTATCTCAAATTTGTCAACAAAATTGCTTACGGAGTGCAAATTATTACTTTTACAGTCATGTCTAGTATCAGCACATTGTTTTAGACTAATTTCATAGTGATCCAAAAACTTTTATATTTTGGGAAAAATCGATGACCGGCCGCCTGTCGCAATTTCTCAGTTTCGAGCTATCTCAAATTTGTCAACAAAACTGCCCCCGGAGTGCAAATTATTACTTTTACGGTCATTTCTAGTGTCAGCACATTGTTTTAGACAGATTTCCTAGTGATCCAGAAACTTTTATATTTTGGGAAAAATCGATGACCGGCCGCCTGTCGCAATTTCTCAGTTTTGAGCTATCTCAAATTTGTCAACAAAACTGCCCCTGGAGTGCAAATTATTACTTTTACGGTCATGTCTAGTGTCAGCACATTGTTTTAGACTAATTTCCTAGTGATCCAAAAACTTTTATATTTTGGGAAAAATCGATGACCGGCCGCCTGTTGAAATTTCTCAGTTTTGACCTATCTCAAATTTGTCAACAAAATTGCTTACGGAGTGCAAATTATTACTTTTATGGTCATGTCTAGTATCAGCACATTGTTTTAGACTAATTTCATAGTGATCCAAAAACTTTTATATTTTGGGAAAAATCGATGACCGGCCGCCTGTCGCAATTTCTCAGTTTCGAGCTATCTCAAATTTGTCAACAAAACTGCCCCCGGAGTGCAAATTATTACTTTTACGGTCATGTCTAGTGTCAGCACATTGTTTTAGACAAATTTCCTAGTGATCCAGAAAATTTTATATTTTGGGAAAAATCGATGACCGGCCGCCTGTCGCAATTTCTCAGTTTTGAGCTATCTCAAATTTGTCAACAAAACTGCCCCCGGAGTGCAAATTATTACTTTTACGGTCATGTCTAGTGTCAGCACATTGTTTTAGACTAATTTCCTAGTGATCCAAAAACTTTTATATTTTGGGAAAAATCGATGACCGGCCGCCTGTCGAAATTTCTCAGTTTTGAGTTATCTCGAATTTGTCAACAACATTTGTCCCTGGAGTGCAAATTATTACTTTTACGGTCATGTCTAGTGTCAGCACATTGTTTTAGACTAATTTCCTAGTGATCCAGGAACTTTTATATTTTGGGAAAAATCGATGACCGGCCGCCTGTCGAAATTTCTCAGTTTTGACCTATCTCAAATTTGTCAACAAAATTGCTTACGGAGTGCAAATTATTACTTTTACAGTCATGTCTAGTATCAGCACATTGTTTTAGACTAATTTCATAGTGATACAAAAACTTTTATATTTTGGGAAAAATCGATGACCGGCCGCCTGTCGCAATTTCTCAGTTTCGAGCTATCTCAAATTTGTCAACAAAACTGCCCCCGGAGTGCAAATTATTACTTTTACGGTCATGTCTAGTGTCAGCACATTGTTTTAGACAAATTTCCTAGTGATCCAGAAACTTTTATATTTTGGGAAAAATCGATGACCGGCCGCCTGTCGCAATTTCTCAGTTTTGAGCTATCTCAAATTTGTCAACAAAACTGCCCCCGGAGTGCAAATTATTACTTTTACGGTCATGTCTAGTGTCAGCACATTGTTTTAGACTAATTTCCTAGTGATCCAAAAATTTTATATTTTGGGAAAAATCGATGACCGGCCGCCTGTCGAAATTTCTCAGTTTTGAGCTATCTCAAATTTGTCAACAAAACTGCCCCTGGAGTGCAAATTATTACTTTTACGGTCATGTCTAGTGTCAGCACATTGTTTTAGACTAATTTCCTAGTGATCCAAAAACGTTTATATTTTGGGAAAAATCGATGACCGGCCGCCTGTTGAAATTTCTCAGTTTTGACCTATCTCAAATTTGTCAACAAAATTGCTTACGGAGTGCAAATTATTACTTTTATGGTCATGTCTAGTATCAGCACATTGTTTTAGACTAATTTCCTAGTGATCCAGAAAATTTTATATTTTGGGAAAAATCGATGACCGGCCGCCTGTCGCAATTTCTCAGTTTTGAGCTATCTCAAATTTGTCAACAAAACTGCCCCCGGAGTGCAAATTATTACTTTTACGGTCATGTCTAGTATCAGCACATTGTTTTAGACTAATTTCCTAGTGATCCAGAAAATTTTATATTTTGGGAAAAATCGATGACCGGCCGCCTGTCGCAATTTCTCAGTTTTGAGCTATCTCAAATTTGTCAACAAAACTGCCCCCGGAGTGCAAATTATTACTTTTACGGTCATGTCTAGTATCAGCACATTGTTTTAGACTAATTTCATAGTGATCCAGAAACTTTTATATTTTGAGAAAAGTCGATGACCGGCCGCCTGTCGCAATTTCTCAGTTTTGAGCTATCTCAAATTTGTCAACAAAACTGCCCCCGGAGTGCAAATTATTACTTTTACGGTCATGTCTAGTGTCAGCACATTGTTTTAGACTAATTTCCTAGTGATCCAAAAACTTTTATATTTTGGGAAAAATCGATGACCGGCCGCCTGTCGAAATTTCTCAGTTTTGAGTTATCTCAAATTTGTCAACAACATTTGTCCCTGGAGTGCAAATTATTACTTTTACGGTCATGTCTAGTGTCAGCACATTGTTTTAGACTAATTTCCTAGTGATCCAGGAACTTTTATATTTTGGCAAAAATCGATGACCGGCCGCCTGTCGAAATTTCTCAGTTTTGACCTATCTCAAATTTGTCAACAAAATTGCTTACGGAGTGCAAATTATTACTTTTACAGTCATGTCTAGTATCAGCACATTGTTTTAGACAAATTTCCTAGTGATCCAGAAACTTTTATATTTTGGGAAAAATCGATGACCGGCCGCCTGTCGCAATTTCTCAGTTTTGAGCTATCTCAAATTTGTCAACAAAACTGCCCCCGGAGTGCAAATTATTACTTTTACGGTCATGTCTAGTGTCAGCACATTGTTTTAGACAAATTTCCTAGTGATCCAGAAATGTTTATATTTTGGGAAAAATCTATGACCGGCCGCCTGTCGCAATTTCTCAGTTTTGAGCTATCTCAAATTTATCAACAAAACTGCCCCCGGAGTGCAAATTATTACTTTTACGGTCATGTCTAGTGTCAGCACATTGTTTTAGACTAATTTCCTAGTGATCCAAAAACTTTTATATTTTGGGAAAAATCGATGACCGGCCGCCTGTCGAAATTTCTCAGTTTTGAGTTATCTCAAATTTGTCAACAACATTTTTCCCTGGAGTGCAAATTATTACTTTTACGGTCATGTCTAGTGTCAGCACATTGTTTTAGACTAATTTCCTAGTGATCCAGGAACTTTTATATTTTGGGAAAAATCGATGACCGGCCGCCTGTCGAAATTTCTCAGTTTTGACCTATCTCAAATTTGTCAACAAAATTGCTTACGGAGTGCAAATTATTACTTTTACAGTCATGTCTAGTATCAGCACATTGTTTTAGACTAATTTCATAGTGATCCAAAAACTTTTATATTTTGGGAAAAATCGATGACCGGCCGCCTGTCGCAATTTCTCAGTTTCGAGCTATCTCAAATTTGTCAACAAAACTGCCCCCGGAGTGCAAATTATTACTTTTACGGTCATTTCTAGTGTCAGCACATTGTTTTAGACAGATTTCCTAGTGATCCAGAAACTTTTATATTTTGGGAAAAATCGATGACCGGCCGCCTGTCGCAATTTCTCAGTTTTGAGCTATCTCAAATTTGTCAACAAAACTGCCGCTGGAGTGCAAATTATTACTTTTACGGTCATGTCTAGTGTCAGCACATTGTTTTAGACTAATTTCCTAGTGATCCAAAAACTTTTATATTTTGGGAAAAATCGATGACCGGCCGCCTGTTGAAATTTCTCAGTTTTGACCTATCTCAAATTTGTCAACAAAATTGCTTACGGAGTGCAAATTATTACTTTTATGGTCATGTCTAGTATCAGCACATTGTTTTAGACTAATTTCATAGTGATCCAAAAACTTTTATATTTTGGGAAAAATCGATGACCGGCCGCCTGTCGCAATTTCTCAGTTTCGAGCTATCTCAAATTTGTCAACAAAACTGCCCCCGGAGTGCAAATTATTACTTTTACGGTCATGTCTAGTGTCAGCACATTGTTTTAGACAAATTTCCTAGTGATCCAGAAAATTTTATATTTTGGGAAAAATCGATGACCGGCCGCCTGTCGCAATTTCTCAGTTTTGAGCTATCTCAAATTTGTCAACAAAACTGCCCCCGGAGTGCAAATTATTACTTTTACGGTCATGTCTAGTGTCAGCACATTGTTTTAGACTAATTTCCTAGTGATCCAAAAACTTTTATATTTTGGGAAAAATCGATGACCGGCCGCCTGTCGAAATTTCTCAGTTTTGAGTTATCTCGAATTTGTCAACAACATTTGTCCCTGGAGTGCAAATTATTACTTTTACGGTCATGTCTAGTGTCAGCACATTGTTTTAGACTAATTTCCTAGTGATCCAGGAACTTTTATATTTTGGGAAAAATCGATGACCGGCCGCCTGTCGAAATTTCTCAGTTTTGACCTATCTCAAATTTGTCAACAAAATTGCTTACGGAGTGCAAATTATTACTTTTACAGTCATGTCTAGTATCAGCACATTGTTTTAGACTAATTTCATAGTGATACAAAAACTTTTATATTTTGGGAAAAATCGATGACCGGCCGCCTGTCGCAATTTCTCAGTTTCGAGCTATCTCAAATTTGTCAACAAAACTGCCCCCGGAGTGCAAATTATTACTTTTACGGTCATGTCTAGTGTCAGCACATTGTTTTAGACAAATTTCCTAGTGATCCAGAAACTTTTATATTTTGGGAAAAATCGATGACCGGCCGCCTGTCGCAATTTCTCAGTTTTGAGCTATCTCAAATTTGTCAACAAAACTGCCCCCGGAGTGCAAATTATTACTTTTACGGTCATGTCTAGTGTCAGCACATTGTTTTAGACTAATTTCCTAGTGATCCAAAAATTTTATATTTTGGGAAAAATCGATGACCGGCCGCCTGTCGAAATTTCTCAGTTTTGAGCTATCTCAAATTTGTCAACAAAACTGCCCCTGGAGTGCAAATTATTACTTTTACGGTCATGTCTAGTGTCAGCACATTGTTTTAGACTAATTTCCTAGTGATCCAAAAACGTTTATATTTTGGGAAAAATCGATGACCGGCCGCCTGTTGAAATTTCTCAGTTTTGACCTATCTCAAATTTGTCAACAAAATTGCTTACGGAGTGCAAATTATTACTTTTATGGTCATGTCTAGTATCAGCACATTGTTTTAGACTAATTTCCTAGTGATCCAGAAAATTTTATATTTTGGGAAAAATCGATGACCGGCCGCCTGTCGCAATTTCTCAGTTTTGAGCTATCTCAAATTTGTCAACAAAACTGCCCCCGGAGTGCAAATTATTACTTTTACGGTCATGTCTAGTATCAGCACATTGTTTTAGACTAATTTCATAGTGATCCAGAAACTTTTATATTTTGAGAAAAGTCGATGACCGGCCGCCTGTCGCAATTTCTCAGTTTTGAGCTATCTCAAATTTGTCAACAAAACTGCCCCCGGAGTGCAAATTATTACTTTTACGGTCATGTCTAGTGTCAGCACATTGTTTTAGACTAATTTCCTAGTGATCCAAAAACTTTTATATTTTGGGAAAAATCGATGACCGGCCGCCTGTCGAAATTTCTCAGTTTTGAGTTATCTCAAATTTGTCAACAACATTTGTCCCTGGAGTGCAAATTATTACTTTTACGGTCATGTCTAGTGTCAGCACATTGTTTTAGACTAATTTCCTAGTGATCCAGGAACTTTTATATTTTGGGAAAAATCGATGACCGGCCGCCTGTCGAAATTTCTCAGTTTTGACCTATCTCAAATTTGTCAACAAAATTGCTTACGGAGTGCAAATTATTACTTTTACAGTCATGTCTAGTATCAGCACATTGTTTTAGACTAATTTCATAGTGATCCAGAAACTTTTATATTTTGGGAAAAGTCGATGACCGGCCGCCTGTCGCAATTTCTCAGTTTTGAGCTATCTCAAATTTGTCAACAAAACTTCCCCCGGATTGCAAATTATTACTTTTACGGTCATGTCTAGTGTCAGCACATTGTTTTAGACAAATTTCCTAGTGATCCAGAAACTTTTATATTTTGGGAAAAATCGATAACCGGCCGCCTGTCGAAATTTCTCAGTTTTCAGCTATCTCGAAATTGTCAACAAAACTGCCCCCGGAGTGCAAATTATTACTTTTACTGTCATGTCTAGTGTCAGCACATTGTTTTAGACTAATTTCATAGTGATCCAGAAACTTTTATATTTTGGGAAAATTTGATGACCGGCCGCCTGTCGCAATTTCTCAGTTTTGAGCTATCTCAAATTTGTCAACAAAACTGCCCCCGGAGTGCAAATTATTACTTTTACGGTCATGTCTAGTGTCAGCACATTGTTTTAGACAAATTTCCTAGTGATCCAGAAACGTTTATTTTTTGGGAAAAATCTATGACCGGCCGCCTGTCGCAATTTCTCAGTTTTGAGCTATCTCAAATTTGTCAACAAAACTGCCCCCGGAGTGCAAATTATTACTTTTACGGTCATGTCTAGTGTCAGCACATTGTTTTAGACTAATTTCCTAGTGATCCAAAAACTTTTATATTTTGGGAAAAATCGATGACCGGCCGCCTGTCGAAATTTCTCAGTTTTGAGTTATCTCAAATTTGTCAACAACATTTGTCCCTGGAGTGCAAATTATTACTTTTACGGTCATGTCTAGTGTCAGCACATTGTTTTAGACTAATTTCCTAGTGATCCAGGAACTTTTATATTTTGGGAAAAATCGATGACCGGCCGCCTGTCGAAATTTCTCAGTTTTGACCTATCTCAAATTTGTCAACAAAATTGCTTACGGAGTGCAAATTATTACTTTTACAGTCATGTCTAGTATCAGCACATTGTTTTAGACTAATTTCATAGTGATCCAAAAACTTTTATATTTTGGGAAAAATCGATGACCGGCCGCCTGTCGCAATTTCTCAGTTTCGAGCTATCTCAAATTTGTCAACAAAACTGCCCCCGGAGTGCAAATTATTACTTTTACGGTCATTTCTAGTGTCAGCACATTGTTTTAGACAGATTTCCTAGTGATCCAGAAACTTTTATATTTTGGGAAAAATCGATGACCGGCCGCCTGTCGCAATTTCTCAGTTTTGAGCTATCTCAAATTTGTCAACAAAACTGCCCCTGGAGTGCAAATTATTACTTTTACGGTCATGTCTAGTGTCAGCACATTGTTTTAGACTAATTTCCTAGTGATCCAAAAACTTTTATATTTTGGGAAAAATCGATGACCGGCCGCCTGTTGAAATTTCTCAGTTTTGACCTATCTCAAATTTGTCAACAAAATTGCTTACGGAGTGCAAATTATTACTTTTATGGTCATGTCTAGTATCAGCACATTGTTTTAGACTAATTTCATAGTGATCCAAAAACTTTTATATTTTGGGAAAAATCGATGACCGGCCGCCTGTCGCAATTTCTCAGTTTCGAGCTATCTCAAATTTGTCAACAAAACTGCCCCCGGAGTGCAAATTATTACTTTTACGGTCATGTCTAGTGTCAGCACATTGTTTTAGACAAATTTCCTAGTGATCCAGAAAATTTTATATTTTGGGAAAAATCGATGACCGGCCGCCTGTCGCAATTTCTCAGTTTTGAGCTATCTCAAATTTGTCAACAAAACTGCCCCCGGAGTGCAAATTATTACTTTTACGGTCATGTCTAGTGTCAGCACATTGTTTTAGACTAATTTCCTAGTGATCCAAAAACTTTTATATTTTGGGAAAAATCGATGACCGGCCGCCTGTCGAAATTTCTCAGTTTTGAGTTATCTCGAATTTGTCAACAACATTTGTCCCTGGAGTGCAAATTATTACTTTTACGGTCATGTCTAGTGTCAGCACATTGTTTTAGACTAATTTCCTAGTGATCCAGGAACTTTTATATTTTGGGAAAAATCGATGACCGGCCGCCTGTCGAAATTTCTCAGTTTTGACCTATCTCAAATTTGTCAACAAAATTGCTTACGGAGTGCAAATTATTACTTTTACAGTCATGTCTAGTATCAGCACATTGTTTTAGACTAATTTCATAGTGATACAAAAACTTTTATATTTTGGGAAAAATCGATGACCGGCCGCCTGTCGCAATTTCTCAGTTTCGAGCTATCTCAAATTTGTCAACAAAACTGCCCCCGGAGTGCAAATTATTACTTTTACGGTCATGTCTAGTGTCAGCACATTGTTTTAGACAAATTTCCTAGTGATCCAGAAACTTTTATATTTTGGGAAAAATCGATGACCGGCCGCCTGTCGCAATTTCTCAGTTTTGAGCTATCTCAAATTTGTCAACAAAACTGCCCCCGGAGTGCAAATTATTACTTTTACGGTCATGTCTAGTGTCAGCACATTGTTTTAGACTAATTTCCTAGTGATCCAAAAATTTTATATTTTGGGAAAAATCGATGACCGGCCGCCTGTCGAAATTTCTCAGTTTTGAGCTATCTCAAATTTGTCAACAAAACTGCCCCTGGAGTGCAAATTATTACTTTTACGGTCATGTCTAGTGTCAGCACATTGTTTTAGACTAATTTCCTAGTGATCCAAAAACGTTTATATTTTGGGAAAAATCGATGACCGGCCGCCTGTTGAAATTTCTCAGTTTTGACCTATCTCAAATTTGTCAACAAAATTGCTTACGGAGTGCAAATTATTACTTTTATGGTCATGTCTAGTATCAGCACATTGTTTTAGACTAATTTCCTAGTGATCCAGAAAATTTTATATTTTGGGAAAAATCGATGACCGGCCGCCTGTCGCAATTTCTCAGTTTTGAGCTATCTCAAATTTGTCAACAAAACTGCCCCCGGAGTGCAAATTATTACTTTTACGGTCATGTCTAGTATCAGCACATTGTTTTAGACTAATTTCATAGTGATCCAGAAACTTTTATATTTTGAGAAAAGTCGATGACCGGCCGCCTGTCGCAATTTCTCAGTTTTGAGCTATCTCAAATTTGTCAACAAAACTGCCCCCGGAGTGCAAATTATTACTTTTACGGTCATGTCTAGTGTCAGCACATTGTTTTAGACTAATTTCCTAGTGATCCAAAAACTTTTATATTTTGGGAAAAATCGATGACCGGCCGCCTGTCGAAATTTCTCAGTTTTGAGTTATCTCAAATTTGTCAACAACATTTGTCCCTGGAGTGCAAATTATTACTTTTACGGTCATGTCTAGTGTCAGCACATTGTTTTAGACTAATTTCCTAGTGATCCAGGAACTTTTATATTTTGGGAAAAATCGATGACCGGCCGCCTGTCGAAATTTCTCAGTTTTGACCTATCTCAAATTTGTCAACAAAATTGCTTACGGAGTGCAAATTATTACTTTTACAGTCATGTCTAGTATCAGCACATTGTTTTAGACTAATTTCATAGTGATCCAGAAACTTTTATATTTTGGGAAAAGTCGATGACCGGCCGCCTGTCGCAATTTCTCAGTTTTGAGCTATCTCAAATTTGTCAACAAAACTTCCCCCGGATTGCAAATTATTACTTTTACGGTCATGTCTAGTGTCAGCACATTGTTTTAGACAAATTTCCTAGTGATCCAGAAACTTTTATATTTTGGGAAAAATCGATAACCGGCCGCCTGTCGAAATTTCTCAGTTTTCAGCTATCTCGAAATTGTCAACAAAACTGCCCCCGGAGTGCAAATTATTACTTTTACTGTCATGTCTAGTGTCAGCACATTGTTTTAGACTAATTTCATAGTGATCCAGAAACTTTTATATTTTGGGAAAATTTGATGACCGGCCGCCTGTCGCAATTTCTCAGTTTTGAGCTATCTCAAATTTGTCAACAAAACTGCCCCCGGAGTGCAAATTATTACTTTTACGGTCATGTCTAGTGTCAGCACATTGTTTTAGACAAATTTCCTAGTGATCCAGAAACGTTTATTTTTTGGGAAAAATCTATGACCGGCCGCCTGTCGCAATTTCTCAGTTTTGAGCTATCTCAAATTTGTCAACAAAACTGCCCCCGGAGTGCAAATTATTACTTTTACGGTCATGTCTAGTGTCAGCACATTGTTTTAGACTAATTTCCTAGTGATCCAAAAACTTTTATATTTTGGGAAAAATCGATGACCGGCCGCCTGTCGAAATTTCTCAGTTTTGAGTTATCTCAAATTTGTCAACAACATTTGTCCCTGGAGTGCAAATTATTACTTTTACGGTCATGTCTAGTGTCAGCACATTGTTTTAGACTAATTTCCTAGTGATCCAGGAACTTTTATATTTTGGGAAAAATCGATGACCGGCCGCCTGTCGAAATTTCTCAGTTTTGACCTATCTCAAATTTGTCAACAAAATTGCTTACGGAGTGCAAATTATTACTTTTACAGTCATGTCTAGTATCAGCACATTGTTTTAGACTAATTTCATAGTGATCCAAAAACTTTTATATTTTGGGAAAAATCGATGACCGGCCGCCTGTCGCAATTTCTCAGTTTCGAGCTATCTCAAATTTGTCAACAAAACTGCCCCCGGAGTGCAAATTATTACTTTTACGGTCATTTCTAGTGTCAGCACATTGTTTTAGACAGATTTCCTAGTGATCCAGAAACTTTTATATTTTGGGAAAAATCGATGACCGGCCGCCTGTCGCAATTTCTCAGTTTTGAGCTATCTCAAATTTGTCAACAAAACTGCCCCTGGAGTGCAAATTATTACTTTTACGGTCATGTCTAGTGTCAGCACATTGTTTTAGACTAATTTCCTAGTGATCCAAAAACTTTTATATTTTGGGAAAAATCGATGACCGGCCGCCTGTTGAAATTTCTCAGTTTTGACCTATCTCAAATTTGTCAACAAAATTGCTTACGGAGTGCAAATTATTACTTTTATGGTCATGTCTAGTATCAGCACATTGTTTTAGACTAATTTCATAGTGATCCAAAAACTTTTATATTTTGGGAAAAATCGATGACCGGCCGCCTGTCGCAATTTCTCAGTTTCGAGCTATCTCAAATTTGTCAACAAAACTGCCCCCGGAGTGCAAATTATTACTTTTACGGTCATGTCTAGTGTCAGCACATTGTTTTAGACAAATTTCCTAGTGATCCAGAAAATTTTATATTTTGGGAAAAATCGATGACCGGCCGCCTGTCGCAATTTCTCAGTTTTGAGCTATCTCAAATTTGTCAACAAAACTGCCCCCGGAGTGCAAATTATTACTTTTACGGTCATGTCTAGTGTCAGCACATTGTTTTAGACTAATTTCCTAGTGATCCAAAAACTTTTATATTTTGGGAAAAATCGATGACCGGCCGCCTGTCGAAATTTCTCAGTTTTGAGTTATCTCAAATTTGTCAACAACATTTGTCCCTGGAGTGCAAATTATTACTTTTACGGTCATGTCTAGTGTCAGCACATTGTTTTAGACTAATTTCCTAGTGATCCAGGAACTTTTATATTTTGGGAAAAATCGATGACCGGCCGCCTGTCGAAATTTCTCAGTTTTGACCTATCTCAAATTTGTCAACAAAATTGCTTACGGAGTGCAAATTATTACTTTTACAGTCATGTCTAGTATCAGCACATTGTTTTAGACTAATTTCATAGTGATCCAAAAACTTTTATATTTTGGGAAAAATCGATGACCGGCCGCCTGTCGCAATTTCTCAGTTTCGAGCTATCTCAAATTTGTCAACAAAACTGCCCCCGGAGTGCAAATTATTACTTTTACGGTCATTTCTAGTGTCAGCACATTGTTTTAGACAGATTTCCTAGTGATCCAGAAACTTTTATATTTTGGGAAAAATCGATGACCGGCCGCCTGTCGCAATTTCTCAGTTTTGAGCTCTCTCAAATTTGTCAACAAAACTGCCCCTGGAGTGCAAATTATTACTTTTACGGTCATGTCTAGTGTCAGCACATTGTTTTAGACTAATTTCCTAGTGATCCAAAAACTTTTATATTTTGGGAAAAATCGATGACCGGCCGCCTGTTGAAATTTCTCAGTTTTGACCTATCTCAAATTTGTCAACAAAATTGCTTACGGAGTGCAAATTATTACTTTTATGGTCATGTCTAGTATCAGCACATTGTTTTAGACTAATTTCATAGTGATCCAAAAACTTTTATATTTTGGGAAAAATCGATGACCGGCCGCCTGTCGCAATTTCTCAGTTTCGAGCTATCTCAAATTTGTCAACAAAACTGCCCCCGGAGTGCAAATTATTACTTTTACGGTCATGTCTAGTGTCAGCACATTGTTTTAGACAAATTTCCTAGTGATCCAGAAAATTTTATATTTTGGGAAAAATCGATGACCGGCCGCCTGTCGCAATTTCTCAGTTTTGAGCTATCTCAAATTTGTCAACAAAACTGCCCCCGGAGTGCAAATTATTACTTTTACGGTCATGTCTAGTGTCAGCACATTGTTTTAGACTAATTTCCTAGTGATCCAAAAACTTTTATATTTTGGGAAAAATCGATGACCGGCCGCCTGTCGAAATTTCTCAGTTTTGAGTTATCTCGAATTTGTCAACAACATTTGTCCCTGGAGTGCAAATTATTACTTTTACGGTCATGTCTAGTGTCAGCACATTGTTTTAGACTAATTTCCTAGTGATCCAGGAACTTTTATATTTTGGGAAAAATCGATGACCGGCCGCCTGTCGAAATTTCTCAGTTTTGACCTATCTCAAATTTGTCAACAAAATTGCTTACGGAGTGCAAATTATTACTTTTACAGTCATGTCTAGTATCAGCACATTGTTTTAGACTAATTTCATAGTGATACAAAAACTTTTATATTTTGGGAAAAATCGATGACCGGCCGCCTGTCGCAATTTCTCAGTTTCGAGCTATCTCAAATTTGTCAACAAAACTGCCCCCGGAGTGCAAATTATTACTTTTACGGTCATGTCTAGTGTCAGCACATTGTTTTAGACAAATTTCCTAGTGATCCAGAAACTTTTATATTTTGGGAAAAATCGATGACCGGCCGCCTGTCGCAATTTCTCAGTTTTGAGCTATCTCAAATTTGTCAACAAAACTGCCCCCGGAGTGCAAATTATTACTTTTACGGTCATGTCTAGTGTCAGCACATTGTTTTAGACTAATTTCCTAGTGATCCAAAAATTTTATATTTTGGGAAAAATCGATGACCGGCCGCCTGTCGAAATTTCTCAGTTTTGAGCTATCTCAAATTTGTCAACAAAACTGCCCCTGGAGTGCAAATTATTACTTTTACGGTCATGTCTAGTGTCAGCACATTGTTTTAGACTAATTTCCTAGTGATCCAAAAACGTTTATATTTTGGGAAAAATCGATGACCGGCCGCCTGTTGAAATTTCTCAGTTTTGACCTATCTCAAATTTGTCAACAAAATTGCTTACGGAGTGCAAATTATTACTTTTATGGTCATGTCTAGTATCAGCACATTGTTTTAGACTAATTTCCTAGTGATCCAGAAAATTTTATATTTTGGGAAAAATCGATGACCGGCCGCCTGTCGCAATTTCTCAGTTTTGAGCTATCTCAAATTTGTCAACAAAACTGCCCCCGGAGTGCAAATTATTACTTTTACGGTCATGTCTAGTATCAGCACATTGTTTTAGACTAATTTCATAGTGATCCAGAAACTTTTATATTTTGAGAAAAGTCGATGACCGGCCGCCTGTCGCAATTTCTCAGTTTTGAGCTATCTCAAATTTGTCAACAAAACTGCCCCCGGAGTGCAAATTATTACTTTTACGGTCATGTCTAGTGTCAGCACATTGTTTTAGACTAATTTCCTAGTGATCCAAAAACTTTTATATTTTGGGAAAAATCGATGACCGGCCGCCTGTCGAAATTTCTCAGTTTTGAGTTATCTCAAATTTGTCAACAACATTTGTCCCTGGAGTGCAAATTATTACTTTTACGGTCATGTCTAGTGTCAGCACATTGTTTTAGACTAATTTCCTAGTGATCCAGGAACTTTTATATTTTGGGAAAAATCGATGACCGGCCGCCTGTCGAAATTTCTCAGTTTTGACCTATCTCAAATTTGTCAACAAAATTGCTTACGGAGTGCAAATTATTACTTTTACAGTCATGTCTAGTATCAGCACATTGTTTTAGACTAATTTCATAGTGATCCAGAAACTTTTATATTTTGGGAAAAGTCGATGACCGGCCGCCTGTCGCAATTTCTCAGTTTTGAGCTATCTCAAATTTGTCAACAAAACTTCCCCCGGATTGCAAATTATTACTTTTACGGTCATGTCTAGTGTCAGCACATTGTTTTAGACAAATTTCCTAGTGATCCAGAAACTTTTATATTTTGGGAAAAATCGATAACCGGCCGCCTGTCGAAATTTCTCAGTTTTCAGCTATCTCGAAATTGTCAACAAAACTGCCCCCGGAGTGCAAATTATTACTTTTACTGTCATGTCTAGTGTCAGCACATTGTTTTAGACTAATTTCATAGTGATCCAGAAACTTTTATATTTTGGGAAAATTTGATGACCGGCCGCCTGTCGCAATTTCTCAGTTTTGAGCTATCTCAAATTTGTCAACAAAACTGCCCCCGGAGTGCAAATTATTACTTTTACGGTCATGTCTAGTGTCAGCACATTGTTTTAGACAAATTTCCTAGTGATCCAGAAACGTTTATTTTTTGGGAAAAATCTATGACCGGCCGCCTGTCGCAATTTCTCAGTTTTGAGCTATCTCAAATTTGTCAACAAAACTGCCCCCGGAGTGCAAATTATTACTTTTACGGTCATGTCTAGTGTCAGCACATTGTTTTAGACTAATTTCCTAGTGATCCAAAAACTTTTATATTTTGGGAAAAATCGATGACCGGCCGCCTGTCGAAATTTCTCAGTTTTGAGTTATCTCAAATTTGTCAACAACATTTGTCCCTGGAGTGCAAATTATTACTTTTACGGTCATGTCTAGTGTCAGCACATTGTTTTAGACTAATTTCCTAGTGATCCAGGAACTTTTATATTTTGGGAAAAATCGATGACCGGCCGCCTGTCGAAATTTCTCAGTTTTGACCTATCTCAAATTTGTCAACAAAATTGCTTACGGAGTGCAAATTATTACTTTTACAGTCATGTCTAGTATCAGCACATTGTTTTAGACTAATTTCATAGTGATCCAAAAACTTTTATATTTTGGGAAAAATCGATGACCGGCCGCCTGTCGCAATTTCTCAGTTTCGAGCTATCTCAAATTTGTCAACAAAACTGCCCCCGGAGTGCAAATTATTACTTTTACGGTCATTTCTAGTGTCAGCACATTGTTTTAGACAGATTTCCTAGTGATCCAGAAACTTTTATATTTTGGGAAAAATCGATGACCGGCCGCCTGTCGCAATTTCTCAGTTTTGAGCTATCTCAAATTTGTCAACAAAACTGCCCCTGGAGTGCAAATTATTACTTTTACGGTCATGTCTAGTGTCAGCACATTGTTTTAGACTAATTTCCTAGTGATCCAAAAACTTTTATATTTTGGGAAAAATCGATGACCGGCCGCCTGTTGAAATTTCTCAGTTTTGACCTATCTCAAATTTGTCAACAAAATTGCTTACGGAGTGCAAATTATTACTTTTATGGTCATGTCTAGTATCAGCACATTGTTTTAGACTAATTTCATAGTGATCCAAAAACTTTTATATTTTGGGAAAAATCGATGACCGGCCGCCTGTCGCAATTTCTCAGTTTCGAGCTATCTCAAATTTGTCAACAAAACTGCCCCCGGAGTGCAAATTATTACTTTTACGGTCATGTCTAGTGTCAGCACATTGTTTTAGACAAATTTCCTAGTGATCCAGAAAATTTTATATTTTGGGAAAAATCGATGACCGGCCGCCTGTCGCAATTTCTCAGTTTTGAGCTATCTCAAATTTGTCAACAAAACTGCCCCCGGAGTGCAAATTATTACTTTTACGGTCATGTCTAGTGTCAGCACATTGTTTTAGACTAATTTCCTAGTGATCCAAAAACTTTTATATTTTGGGAAAAATCGATGACCGGCCGCCTGTCGAAATTTCTCAGTTTTGAGTTATCTCGAATTTGTCAACAACATTTGTCCCTGTGAGTGCAAATTATTACTTTTACGGTCATGTCTAGTGTCAGCACATTGTTTTAGACTAATTTCCTAGTGATCCAGGAACTTTTATATTTTGGGAAAAATCGATGACCGGCCGCCTGTCGAAATTTCTCAGTTTTGACCTATCTCAAATTTGTCAACAAAATTGCTTACGGAGTGCAAATTATTACTTTTACAGTCATGTCTAGTATCAGCACATTGTTTTAGACTAATTTCATAGTGATACAAAAACTTTTATATTTTGGGAAAAATCGATGACCGGCCGCCTGTCGCAATTTCTCAGTTTCGAGCTATCTCAAATTTGTCAACAAAACTGCCCCCGGAGTGCAAATTATTACTTTTACGGTCATGTCTAGTGTCAGCACATTGTTTTAGACAAATTTCCTAGTGATCCAGAAACTTTTATATTTTGGGAAAAATCGATGACCGGCCGCCTGTCGCAATTTCTCAGTTTTGAGCTATCTCAAATTTGTCAACAAAACTGCCCCCGGAGTGCAAATTATTACTTTTACGGTCATGTCTAGTGTCAGCACATTGTTTTAGACTAATTTCCTAGTGATCCAAAAATTTTATATTTTGGGAAAAATCGATGACCGGCCGCCTGTCGAAATTTCTCAGTTTTGAGCTATCTCAAATTTGTCAACAAAACTGCCCCTGGAGTGCAAATTATTACTTTTACGGTCATGTCTAGTGTCAGCACATTGTTTTAGACTAATTTCCTAGTGATCCAAAAACGTTTATATTTTGGGAAAAATCGATGACCCGATGGCCTGTTGAAATTTCTCAGTTTTGACCTATCTCAAATTTGTCAACAAAATTGCTTACGGAGTGCAAATTATTACTTTTATGGTCATGTCTAGTATCAGCACATTGTTTTAGACTAATTTCCTAGTGATCCAGAAAATTTTATATTTTGGGAAAAATCGATGACCGGCCGCCTGTCGCAATTTCTCAGTTTTGAGCTATCTCAAATTTGTCAACAAAACTGCCCCCGGAGTGCAAATTATTACTTTTACGGTCATGTCTAGTATCAGCACATTGTTTTAGACTAATTTCATAGTGATCCAGAAACTTTTATATTTTGAGAAAAGTCGATGACCGGCCGCCTGTCGCAATTTCTCAGTTTTGAGCTATCTCAAATTTGTCAACAAAACTGCCCCCGGAGTGCAAATTATTACTTTTACGGTCATGTCTAGTGTCAGCACATTGTTTTAGACTAATTTCCTAGTGATCCAAAAACTTTTATATTTTGGGAAAAATCGATGACCGGCCGCCTGTCGAAATTTCTCAGTTTTGAGTTATCTCAAATTTGTCAACAACATTTGTCCCTGGAGTGCAAATTATTACTTTTACGGTCATGTCTAGTGTCAGCACATTGTTTTAGACTAATTTCCTAGTGATCCAGGAACTTTTATATTTTGGGAAAAATCGATGACCGGCCGCCTGTCGAAATTTCTCAGTTTTGACCTATCTCAAATTTGTCAACAAAATTGCTTACGGAGTGCAAATTATTACTTTTACAGTCATGTCTAGTATCAGCACATTGTTTTAGACTAATTTCATAGTGATCCAGAAACTTTTATATTTTGGGAAAAGTCGATGACCGGCCGCCTGTCGCAATTTCTCAGTTTTGAGCTATCTCAAATTTGTCAACAAAACTTCCCCCGGATTGCAAATTATTACTTTTACGGTCATGTCTAGTGTCAGCACATTGTTTTAGACAAATTTCCTAGTGATCCAGAAACTTTTATATTTTGGGAAAAATCGATAACCGGCCGCCTGTCGAAATTTCTCAGTTTTCAGCTATCTCGAAATTGTCAACAAAACTGCCCCCGGAGTGCAAATTATTACTTTTACTGTCATGTCTAGTGTCAGCACATTGTTTTAGACTAATTTCATAGTGATCCAGAAACTTTTATATTTTGGGAAAATTTGATGACCGGCCGCCTGTCGCAATTTCTCAGTTTTGAGCTATCTCAAATTTGTCAACAAAACTGCCCCCGGAGTGCAAATTATTACTTTTACGGTCATGTCTAGTGTCAGCACATTGTTTTAGACAAATTTCCTAGTGATCCAGAAACGTTTATTTTTTGGGAAAAATCTATGACCGGCCGCCTGTCGCAATTTCTCAGTTTTGAGCTATCTCAAATTTGTCAACAAAACTGCCCCCGGAGTGCAAATTATTACTTTTACGGTCATGTCTAGTGTCAGCACATTGTTTTAGACTAATTTCCTAGTGATCCAAAAACTTTTATATTTTGGGAAAAATCGATGACCGGCCGCCTGTCGAAATTTCTCAGTTTTGAGTTATCTCAAATTTGTCAACAACATTTGTCCCTGGAGTGCAAATTATTACTTTTACGGTCATGTCTAGTGTCAGCACATTGTTTTAGACTAATTTCCTAGTGATCCAGGAACTTTTATATTTTGGGAAAAATCGATGACCGGCCGCCTGTCGAAATTTCTCAGTTTTGACCTATCTCAAATTTGTCAACAAAATTGCTTACGGAGTGCAAATTATTACTTTTACAGTCATGTCTAGTATCAGCACATTGTTTTAGACTAATTTCATAGTGATCCAAAAACTTTTATATTTTGGGAAAAATCGATGACCGGCCGCCTGTCGCAATTTCTCAGTTTCGAGCTATCTCAAATTTGTCAACAAAACTGCCCCCGGAGTGCAAATTATTACTTTTACGGTCATGTCTAGTGTCAGCACATTGTTTTAGACAAATTTCCTAGTGATCCAGAAACTTTTATATTTTGGGAAAAATCGATGACCGGCCGCCTGTCGCAATTTCTCAGTTTTGAGCTATCTCAAATTTGTCAACAAAACTGCCCCCGGAGTGCAAATTATTACTTTTACGGTCATGTCTAGTGTCAGCACATTGTTTTAGACTAATTTCCTAGTGATCCAAAAATTTTATATTTTGGGAAAAATCGATGACCGGCCGCCTGTCGAAATTTCTCAGTTTTGAGCTATCTCAAATTTGTCAACAAAACTGCCCCTGGAGTGCAAATTATTACTTTTATGGTCATGTCTAGTGTCAGCACATTGTTTTAGACTAATTTCCTAGTGATCCAAAAACGTTTATATTTTGGGAAAAATCGATGACCGGCCGCCTGTTGAAATTTCTCAGTTTTGACCTATCTCAAATTTGTCAACAAAATTGCTTACGGAGTGCAAATTATTACTTTTATGGTCATGTCTAGTATCAGCACATTGTTTTAGACTAATTTCCTAGTGATCCAGAAAATTTTATATTTTGGGAAAAATCGATGACCGGCCGCCTGTCGCAATTTCTCAGTTTTGAGCTATCTCAAATTTGTCAACAAAACTGCCCCCGGAGTGCAAATTATTACTTTTACGGTCATGTCTAGTATCAGCACATTGTTTTAGACTAATTTCATAGTGATCCAGAAACTTTTATATTTTGAGAAAAGTCGATGACCGGCCGCCTGTCGCAATTTCTCAGTTTTGAGCTATCTCAAATTTGTCAACAAAACTGCCCCCGGAGTGCAAATTATTACTTTTACGGTCATGTCTAGTGTCAGCACATTGTTTTAGACTAATTTCCTAGTGATCCAAAAACTTTTATATTTTGGGAAAAATCGATGACCGGCGGCCGCCTGTCGAAATTTCTCAGTTTTGAGTTATCTCAAATTTGTCAACAACATTTGTCCCTGGAGTGCAAATTATTACTTTTACGGTCATGTCTAGTGTCAGCACATTGTTTTAGACTAATTTCCTAGTGATCCAGGAACTTTTATATTTTGGCAAAAATCGATGACCGGCCGCCTGTCGAAATTTCTCAGTTTTGACCTATCTCAAATTTGTCAACAAAATTGCTTACGGAGTGCAAATTATTACTTTTACAGTCATGTCTAGTATCAGCACATTGTTTTAGACTAATTTCATAGTGATCCAAAAACTTTTATATTTTGGGAAAAATCTATGACCGGCCGCCTGTCGCAATTTCTCAGTTTCGAGCTATCTCAAATTTGTCAACAAAACTGCCCCCGGAGTGCAAATTATTACTTTTACGGTCATGTCTAGTGTCAGCACATTGTTTTAGACAAATTTCCTAGTGATCCAGAAATGTTTATATTTTGGGAAAAATCGATGACCGGCCGCCTGTCGCAATTTCTCAGTTTTGAGCTATCTCAAATTTGTCAACAAAACTGCCCCCGGAGTGCAAATTATTACTTTTACGGTCATGTCTAGTGTCAGCACATTGTTTTAGACAAATTTCCTAGTGATCCAAAAACTTTTATATTTTGGGAAAAATCGATGACCGGCCGCCTGTCGAAATTTCTCAGTTTTGAGTTATCTCAAATTTGTCAACAACATTTTTCCCTGGAGTGCAAATTATTACTTTTACGGTCATGTCTAGTGTCAGCACATTGTTTTAGACTAATTTCCTAGTGATCCAGGAACTTTTATATTTTGGGAAAAATCGATGACCGGCCGCCTGTCGAAATTTCTCAGTTTTGACCTATCTCAAATTTGTCAACAAAATTGCTTACGGAGTGCAAATTATTACTTTTACAGTCATGTCTAGTATCAGCACATTGTTTTAGACTAATTTCATAGTGATCCAAAAACTTTTATATTTTGGGAAAAATCGATGACCGGCCGCCTGTCGCAATTTCTCAGTTTCGAGCTATCTCAAATTTGTCAACAAAACTGCCCCCGGAGTGCAAATTATTACTTTTACGGTCATGTCTATTGTCAGCACATTGTTTTAGACAAATTTCCTAGTGATCCAGAAACTTTTATATTTTGGGAAAAATCGATAACCGGCCGCCTGTCGCAATTTCTCAGTTTTGAGCTATCTCAAATTTGTCAACAAAACTGCCCCCGGAGTGCAAATTATTACTTTTACGGTCATGTCTAGTGTCAGCACATTGTTTTAGACTAATTTCCTAGTGATCCAAAAATTTTATATTTTGGGAAAAATCGATGACCGGCCGCCTGTCGAAATTTCTCAGTTTTGAGCTATCTCAAATTTGTCAACAAAACTGCCCCTGGAGTGCAAATTATTACTTTTACGGTCATGTCTAGTGTCAGCACATTGTTTTAGACTAATTTCCTAGTGATCCAAAAACGTTTATATTTTGGGAAAAATCGATGACCGGCCGCCTGTCGCAATTTCTCAGTTTTGAGCTATCTCAAATTTGTCAACAAAACTGCCCCCGGAGTGCAAATTATTACTTTTACGGTCATGTCTAGTATCAGCACATTGTTTTAGACTAATTTCATAGTGATCCAGAAACTTTTATATTTTGAGAAAAGTCGATGACCGGCCGCCTGTCGCAATTTCTCAGTTTTGAGCTATCTCAAATTTGTCAACAAAACTGCCCCCGGAGTGCAAATTATTACTTTTACGGTCATGTCTAGTGTCAGCACATTGTTTTAGACTAATTTCCTAGTGATCCAGGAACTTTTATATTTTGGCAAAAATCGATGACCGGCCGCCTGTCGAAATTTCTCAGTTTTGACCTATCTCAAATTTGTCAACAAAATTGCTTACGGAGTGCAAATTATTACTTTTACAGTCATGTCTAGTATCAGCACATTGTTTTAGACTAATTTCATAGTGATCCAAAAACTTTTATATTTTGGCAAAAATCGATGACCGGCCGCCTGTCGCAATTTCTCAGTTTCGAGCTATCTCAAATTTGTCAACAAAACTGCCCCCGGAGTGCAAATTATTACTTTTACGGTCATGTCTAGTGTCAGCACATTGTTTTAGACAAATTTCCTAGTGATCCAGAAACTTTTATATTTTGGGAAAAATCGATGACCGGCCGCCTGTCGCAATTTCTCAGTTTTGAGCTATCTCAAATTTGTCAACAAAACTGCCCCCGGAGTGCAAATTATTACTTTTACGGTCATGTCTAGTGTCAGCACATTGTTTTAGACAAATTTCCTAGTGATCCAGAAACGTTTATATTTTGGGAAAAATCTATGACCGGCCGCCTGTCGCAATTTCTCAGTTTTGAGCTATCTCAAATTTATCAACAAAACTGCCCCCGGAGTGCAAATTATTACTTTTACGGTCATGTCTAGTGTCAGCACATTGTTTTAGACTAATTTCCTAGTGATCCAAAAACTTTTATATTTTGGGAAAAATCGATGACCGGCCGCCTGTCGAAATTTCTCAGTTTTGAGTTATCTCAAATTTGTCAACAACATTTTTCCCTGGAGTGCAAATTATTACTTTTACGGTCATGTCTAGTGTCAGCACATTGTTTTAGACTAATTTCCTAGTGATCCAGGAACTTTTATATTTTGGGAAAAATCGATGACCGGCCGCCTGTCGAAATTTCTCAGTTTTGACCTATCTCAAATTTGTCAACAAAATTGCTTACGGAGTGCAAATTATTACTTTTACAGTCATGTCTAGTATCAGCACATTGTTTTAGACTAATTTCATAGTGATCCAAAAACTTTTATATTTTGGGAAAAATCGATGACCGGCCGCCTGTCGCAATTTCTCAGTTTCGAGCTATCTCAAATTTGTCAACAAAACTGCCCCCGGAGTGCAAATTATTACTTTTACGGTCATTTCTAGTGTCAGCACATTGTTTTAGACAGATTTCCTAGTGATCCAGAAACTTTTATATTTTGGGAAAAATCGATGACCGGCCGCCTGTCGCAATTTCTCAGTTTTGAGCTATCTCAAATTTGTCAACAAAACTGCCCCTGGAGTGCAAATTATTACTTTTACGGTCATGTCTAGTGTCAGCACATTGTTTTAGACTAATTTCCTAGTGATCCAAAAACTTTTATATTTTGGGAAAAATCGATGACCGGCCGCCTGTTGAAATTTCTCAGTTTTGACCTATCTCAAATTTGTCAACAAAATTGCTTACGGAGTGCAAATTATTACTTTTATGGTCATGTCTAGTATCAGCACATTGTTTTAGACTAATTTCATAGTGATCCAAAAACTTTTATATTTTGGGAAAAATCGATGACCGGCCGCCTGTCGCAATTTCTCAGTTTCGAGCTATCTCAAATTTGTCAACAAAACTGCCCCTGGAGTGCAAATTATTACTTTTACGGTCATGTCTAGTGTCAGCACATTGTTTTAGACAAATTTCCTAGTGATCCAGAAAATTTTATATTTTGGGAAAAATCGATGACCGGCCGCCTGTCGCAATTTCTCAGTTTTGAGCTATCTCAAATTTGTCAACAAAACTGCCCCCGGAGTGCAAATTATTACTTTTACGGTCATGTCTAGTGTCAGCACATTGTTTTAGACTAATTTCCTAGTGATCCAAAAACTTTTATATTTTGGGAAAAATCGATGACCGGCCGCCTGTCGAAATTTCTCAGTTTTGAGTTATCTCGAATTTGTCAACAACATTTGTCCCTGGAGTGCAAATTATTACTTTTACGGTCATGTCTAGTGTCAGCACATTGTTTTAGACTAATTTCCTAGTGATCCAGGAACTTTTATATTTTGGGAAAAATCGATGACCGGCCGCCTGTCGAAATTTCTCAGTTTTGACCTATCTCAAATTTGTCAACAAAATTGCTTACGGAGTGCAAATTATTACTTTTACAGTCATGTCTAGTATCAGCACATTGTTTTAGACTAATTTCATAGTGATCCAAAAACTTTTATATTTTGGGAAAAATCGATGACCGGCCGCCTGTCGCAATTTCTCAGTTTCGAGCTATCTCAAATTTGTCAACAAAACTGCCCCCGGAGTGCAAATTATTACTTTTACGGTCATGTCTAGTGTCAGCACATTGTTTTAGACAAATTTCCTAGTGATCCAGAAACTTTTATATTTTGGGAAAAATCGATGACCGGCCGCCTGTCGCAATTTCTCAGTTTTGAGCTATCTCAAATTTGTCAACAAAACTGCCCCCGGAGTGCAAATTATTACTTTTACGGTCATGTCTAGTGTCAGCACATTGTTTTAGACTAATTTCCTAGTGATCCAAAAATTTTATATTTTGGGAAAAATCGATGACCGGCCGCCTGTCGAAATTTCTCAGTTTTGAGCTATCTCAAATTTGTCAACAAAACTGCCCCTGGAGTGCAAATTATTACTTTTACGGTCATGTCTAGTGTCAGCACATTGTTTTAGACTAATTTCCTAGTGATCCAAAAACGTTTATATTTTGGGAAAAATCGATGACCGGCCGCCTGTTGAAATTTCTCAGTTTTGACCTATCTCAAATTTGTCAACAAAATTGCTTACGGAGTGCAAATTATTACTTTTATGGTCATGTCTAGTATCAGCACATTGTTTTAGACTAATTTCCTAGTGATCCAGAAAATTTTATATTTTGGGAAAAATCGATGACCGGCCGCCTGTCGCAATTTCTCAGTTTTGAGCTATCTCAAATTTGTCAACAAAACTGCCCCCGGAGTGCAAATTATTACTTTTACGGTCATGTCTAGTATCAGCACATTGTTTTAGACTAATTTCATAGTGATCCAGAAACTTTTATATTTTGAGAAAAGTCGATGACCGGCCGCCTGTCGCAATTTCTCAGTTTTGAGCTATCTCAAATTTGTCAACAAAACTGCCCCCGGAGTGCAAATTATTACTTTTACGGTCATGTCTAGTGTCAGCACATTGTTTTAGACTAATTTCCTAGTGATCCAAAAACTTTTATATTTTGGGAAAAATCGATGACCGGCCGCCTGTCGAAATTTCTCAGTTTTGAGTTATCTCAAATTTGTCAACAACATTTGTCCCTGGAGTGCAAATTATTACTTTTACGGTCATGTCTAGTGTCAGCACATTGTTTTAGACTAATTTCCTAGTGATCCAGGAACTTTTATATTTTGGGAAAAATCGATGACCGGCCGCCTGTCGAAATTTCTCAGTTTTGACCTATCTCAAATTTGTCAACAAAATTGCTTACGGAGTGCAAATTATTACTTTTACAGTCATGTCTAGTATCAGCACATTGTTTTAGACTAATTTCATAGTGATCCAGAAACTTTTATATTTTGGGAAAAGTCGATGACCGGCCGCCTGTCGCAATTTCTCAGTTTTGAGCTATCTCAAATTTGTCAACAAAACTTCCCCCGGATTGCAAATTATTACTTTTACGGTCATGTCTAGTGTCAGCACATTGTTTTAGACAAATTTCCTAGTGATCCAGAAACTTTTATATTTTGGGAAAAATCGATAACCGGCCGCCTGTCGAAATTTCTCAGTTTTCAGCTATCTCGAAATTGTCAACAAAACTGCCCCCGGAGTGCAAATTATTACTTTTACTGTCATGTCTAGTGTCAGCACATTGTTTTAGACTAATTTCATAGTGATCCAGAAACTTTTATATTTTGGGAAAATTTGATGACCGGCCGCCTGTCGCAATTTCTCAGTTTTGAGCTATCTCAAATTTGTCAACAAAACTGCCCCCGGAGTGCAAATTATTACTTTTACGGTCATGTCTAGTGTCAGCACATTGTTTTAGACAAATTTCCTAGTGATCCAGAAACGTTTATTTTTTGGGAAAAATCTATGACCGGCCGCCTGTCGCAATTTCTCAGTTTTGAGCTATCTCAAATTTGTCAACAAAACTGCCCCCGGAGTGCAAATTATTACTTTTACGGTCATGTCTAGTGTCAGCACATTGTTTTAGACTAATTTCCTAGTGATCCAAAAACTTTTATATTTTGGGAAAAATCGATGACCGGCCGCCTGTCGAAATTTCTCAGTTTTGAGTTATCTCAAATTTGTCAACAACATTTGTCCCTGGAGTGCAAATTATTACTTTTACGGTCATGTCTAGTGTCAGCACATTGTTTTAGACTAATTTCCTAGTGATCCAGGAACTTTTATATTTTGGGAAAAATCGATGACCGGCCGCCTGTCGAAATTTCTCAGTTTTGACCTATCTCAAATTTGTCAACAAAATTGCTTACGGAGTGCAAATTATTACTTTTACAGTCATGTCTAGTATCAGCACATTGTTTTAGACTAATTTCATAGTGATCCAAAAACTTTTATATTTTGGGAAAAATCGATGACCGGCCGCCTGTCGCAATTTCTCAGTTTCGAGCTATCTCAAATTTGTCAACAAAACTGCCCCCGGAGTGCAAATTATTACTTTTACGGTCATGTCTAGTGTCAGCACATTGTTTTAGACAAATTTCCTAGTGATCCAGAAACTTTTATATTTTGGGAAAAATCGATGACCGGCCGCCTGTCGCAATTTCTCAGTTTTGAGCTATCTCAAATTTGTCAACAAAACTGCCCCCGGAGTGCAAATTATTACTTTTACGGTCATGTCTAGTGTCAGCACATTGTTTTAGACTAATTTCCTAGTGATCCAAAAATTTTATATTTTGGGAAAAATCGATGACCGGCCGCCTGTCGAAATTTCTCAGTTTTGAGCTATCTCAAATTTGTCAACAAAACTGCCCCTGGAGTGCAAATTATTACTTTTATGGTCATGTCTAGTGTCAGCACATTGTTTTAGACTAATTTCCTAGTGATCCAAAAACGTTTATATTTTGGGAAAAATCGATGACCGGCCGCCTGTTGAAATTTCTCAGTTTTGACCTATCTCAAATTTGTCAACAAAATTGCTTACGGAGTGCAAATTATTACTTTTATGGTCATGTCTAGTATCAGCACATTGTTTTAGACTAATTTCCTAGTGATCCAGAAAATTTTATATTTTGGGAAAAATCGATGACCGGCCGCCTGTCGCAATTTCTCAGTTTTGAGCTATCTCAAATTTGTCAACAAAACTGCCCCCGGAGTGCAAATTATTACTTTTACGGTCATGTCTAGTATCAGCACATTGTTTTAGACTAATTTCATAGTGATCCAGAAACTTTTATATTTTGAGAAAAGTCGATGACCGGCCGCCTGTCGCAATTTCTCAGTTTTGAGCTATCTCAAATTTGTCAACAAAACTGCCCCCGGAGTGCAAATTATTACTTTTACGGTCATGTCTAGTGTCAGCACATTGTTTTAGACTAATTTCCTAGTGATCCAAAAACTTTTATATTTTGGGAAAAATCGATGACCGGCCGCCTGTCGAAATTTCTCAGTTTTGAGTTATCTCAAATTTGTCAACAACATTTGTCCCTGGAGTGCAAATTATTACTTTTACGGTCATGTCTAGTGTCAGCACATTGTTTTAGACTAATTTCCTAGTGATCCAGGAACTTTTATATTTTGGCAAAAATCGATGACCGGCCGCCTGTCGAAATTTCTCAGTTTTGACCTATCTCAAATTTGTCAACAAAATTGCTTACGGAGTGCAAATTATTACTTTTACAGTCATGTCTAGTATCAGCACATTGTTTTAGACTAATTTCATAGTGATCCAAAAACTTTTATATTTTGGGAAAAATCGATGACCGGCCGCCTGTCGCAATTTCTCAGTTTCGAGCTATCTCAAATTTGTCAACAAAACTGCCCCCGGAGTGCAAATTATTACTTTTACGGTCATGTCTAGTGTCAGCACATTGTTTTAGACAAATTTCCTAGTGATCCAGAAACTTTTATATTTTGGGAAAAATCGATGACCGGCCGCCTGTCGCAATTTCTCAGTTTTGAGCTATCTCAAATTTGTCAACAAAACTGCCCCCGGAGTGCAAATTATTACTTTTACGGTCATGTCTAGTGTCAGCACATTGTTTTAGACAAATTTCCTAGTGATCCAGAAACGTTTATATTTTGGGAAAAATCTATGACCGGCCGCCTGTCGCAATTTCTCAGTTTTGAGCTATCTCAAATTTATCAACAAAACTGCCCCCGGAGTGCAAATTATTACTTTTACGGTCATGTCTAGTGTCAGCACATTGTTTTAGACTAATTTCCTAGTGATCCAAAAACTTTTATATTTTGGGAAAAATCGATGACCGGCCGCCTGTCGAAATTTCTCAGTTTTGAGTTATCTCAAATTTGTCAACAACATTTTTCCCTGGAGTGCAAATTATTACTTTTACGGTCATGTCTAGTGTCAGCACATTGTTTTAGACTAATTTCCTAGTGATCCAGGAACTTTTATATTTTGGGAAAAATCGATGACCGGCCGCCTGTCGCAATTTCTCAGTTTCGAGCTATCTCAAATTTGTCAACAAAACTGCCCCCGGAGTGCAAATTATTACTTTTACGGTCATGTCTAGTGTCAGCACATTGTTTTAGACAAATTTCCTAGTGATCCAGAAACTTTTATATTTTGGGAAAAATCGATGACCGGTGGCCGCCTGTCGAAATTTCTCAGTTTTGAGCTATCTCAAATTTGTCAACAAAACTGCCCCCGGAGTGCAAATTATTACTTTTACGGTCATGTCTAGTGTCAGCACATTGTTTTAGACTCATTTCCTAGTGATCCAGAAACTTTTATATTTTGGGAAATTTCTCAGTTTTGAGCTATCTCAAATTTGTCAACAAAACTGCCCCCGGAGTGCAAATTATTACTTTTATGGCCATGTCTAGTGTCAGCACATTGTTTTAGACTAATTTCCTAGTGATCCAGAAACTTTTATATTTTGGGAAAAATCGATGATTTCTCAATTTTGAGCTATCTAGAATTTGTCAACAAAACTGCCCCCGGAGTGCAAATTATTACTTTTACGGTCATTTCTAGTGTCAGCACATTGTTTTAGACTAATTTCCTAGTGATCCAGAAACGTTTATATTTTGGGAAAAATCGATGACCGGCCGCCTGTCGCAATTTCTCAGTTTTGAGCTATCTCAAATTTGTCAACAAAACTGCCCCCGGAGTGCAAATTATTCCTTTTACGGTCATGTCTAGTGTCAGCACATTGTTTTAGACTAATTTCCTAGTGATCCAGAAACTTTTATGTTTGGGAAAAATCGATGACCGGCCGCCTGTCGCAATTTGTCAGTTTTGAGCTATCTCAAATTTGTCAACAAAACTACCCCCGGAGTGCAAATTATTACTTTTACGGTCATGTCTAGTGTCCGCACATTGTTTTAGACTAATTTCCTAGTGATCCAGAAATTTTATATATTGGGAAAAATCGATGACCGGCGGCCTGTCGAAATTTCTTAGTTTTGAGCTATCTCAAATTTGTCAACAAAATTTCTCACAGAGTGCAAATTATTACTTTTACGGTAATGTCTAGTGTCAGCACATTGTTTTAGACTAATTTCCTAGTGATCCAGAAACTTTTATATTTTGGGAAAAGTCGATGACCGGCCACCTGTCGAAATTTCTCAGTTTTGACCTATCTCAAATTTATCAACAAAATTGCTTACGGAGTGTAAATTATTACTTTTACGGTCATGTCTAGTGTCAGCACATTGTTTTAGACTAATTTCCTAGTTATCCAGAAACTTTTATATTTTGGGAAAAATCGATGACCGGCCGCCTGTCGCAATTTCTCAATTTTGAGCTATCTCAAATTTGTCAACAAAACTGCCCCCGGAGTGCAAATTATTACTTTTACGGTCATGTCTAGTGTCAGCACATTGTTTTAGACTAATTTCCTAGTGATCCAAAAACTTTTATATTTTGGGAAAAATCGATGACCGGCCGCCTGTCAAAATTTCTCAGTTTTGAGTTATCTCAAATTTGTCAACAAAATTTACCCCTGGAGTGCAAATTATTACTTTTACGGTCATGTCTAGTGTCAGCACATTGTTTTAGACTAATTTCCTAGTGATCCAAAAACTTTTATATTTTGGGAAAAATCGATGACCGGCCGCCTGTCAAAATTTCTCAGTTTTGAGTTATCTCAAATTTGTCAACAAAACTACCCCCGGAGTGCAAATTATTACTTTTACGGTCATGTCTAGTGTCAGCACATTGTTTTAGACTAATTTCCTAGTGATCCAGAAATTTTATATATTGGGAAAAATCGATGACCGGCCGCCTGTCGAAATTTCTCAGTTTTGATCTATCTCAAATTTGTCAACAAAATTTCTCACAGAGTTCAAATTATTACTTTTACGGTAATGTCTAGTGTCAGCACATTGTTTTAGACAAATTTCCTAGTGATCCAGAAACTTTTATATTTTGGGAAAAGTCGATGACCGGCCACCTGTCGAAATTTCTCAGTTTTGACCTATCTCAAATTTATCAACAAAATTGCTCACGGAGTGTAAATTATTACTTTTACGGTCATGTCTAGTGTCAGCACATTGTTTTAGACTAATTTCCTAGTGATCCAGAAACTTTTATATTTTGGGAAAAATCGATGACCGGCCGCCTGTCGAAATTTCTCAGTTTTGAGCTATCTGAAATTTGTCAACAAAACTGCCCCCGGAGTGCACATTATTACTTTTACGGTCATGTCTAGTGTCAGCACATTGTTTTAGACTAATTTCCTAGTGATCCAGAAACTTTTATATTTTGGGAAAAATCGATGACCGGTGGCCGCCTGTCGAAATTTCTCAGTTTTGAGCTATCTCAAATTTGTCAACAAAACTGCCCCCGGAGTGCAAATTATTACTTTTACGGTCATGTCTAGTGTCAGCACATTGTTTTAGACTCATTTCCTAGTGATCCAGAAACTTTTATATTTTGGGAAATTTCTCAGTTTTGAGCTATCTCAAATTTGTCAACAAAACTGCCCCCGGAGTGCAAATTATTACTTTTATGGCCATGTCTAGTGTCAGCACATTGTTTTAGACTAATTTCCTAGTGATCCAGAAACTTTTATATTTTGGGAAAAATCGATGACCGGCCGCCTGTCGAAATTTCTCAATTTTGAGCTATCTAGAATTTGTCAACAAAACTGCCCCCGGAGTGCAAATTATTACTTTTACGGTCATGTCTAGTGTCAGCACATTGTTTTAGACTATTTTCCTAGTGATTCAGAAACTTTTATATTTTGGGGAAAAATCCATGACTGGCCGCCTGTTGAAATTTCTCAATTTTGAGCTATGTCAAATTTGTCAACTAAATTGACCCAGGAGTCCAAATTATTATTTGTATGGTCATGTCTAGTGTCTGCACATTGTTTTAGACTAATTTCCTAGTGATCCAGAAACTTTAATATTTTGGGGAAAAAGCCATGACTGGCCGCCTGTTTAAATTTCTCAATTTTGAGCTATCTCAAATTTGTCAGCAAAATTGCCATAGGAGTGCAAATTATTATTTTTATGGTCATGTCTAGCGTCAGCACATTGTTTTAGACTAATTTCCTAGTGATCCAGAATTTTTTATATTTTGGGAAAAATCCATGAACGGCGACCTGCTAAAATTTCTCAATTTTGATTTAACTAAATTTTTCCAAAAACATTGCTCCATTAGGGCATATTATTACTTGTATGTTCATATCTTGTGTCAGGGCATTATTTTAGACTACTTTCCTCGTGATGCAGCAAATTTGATTTTTCTTTTTTTTAGAAAAATTCATGACCGGCTATATGTGGAAATTTCTAAATTTTGAGCAATGTCAAATGTTTGCTACAAATTTGATCTAATTTGTCTGAGACTAATTTTCAAGAATTTTTGAAAAAAATACATGACCGGCTGTATAAAAAATGTATCAACTTTTAGCAATGTTTAGTTTTGCATTGAGATGAAATTTTCTACACATCTTCTTCTCATTCCGGTGCTGCCAACTGTTATAGTTTGTTAGTGTACAAACACTTACTTAACATTATTTAATATTTTAATTTACATTATAATTTATATATAGCGAGGGGACATAACTTTTAATAGCATTGCTATATATGTAAAATTGTTGTATATTTCTCAAATAGGTGGACCTTTTCGCTACAGTTATCTACAGGCATATGCGTTATAATCCTCCTCCCTCTCCCCCTCCCTCCTCCCCCCCCCCCCCCTTAGATAGATAGGTAGATAGGTAGGTAGGTAGATAGATCCCCGCCAGGGACTGGGCGAAGCCGGGCCGGGTCAGCTAGTATACATATATATATATATATATATATATATATATATACACACACGACTGGCAAATTCATGACCGCGTGCATGATAAAATGTGTCAGTTGTGAGCCATCTCGTGTTTGGCAATAAATTTGCCTCCTAGTGGCAAATTATGTACTTTTATGCACATATATTAACTAATCTAGTGTTTGAGACTCATTTTATAGTGATTATTCAACTTTTAATATTTGGAAAAGATTCATGACCAAAGTGGCAAATTGTGTAATTTTCTGCACATACATTAACTAATCTAATGTCAATACATTATTTAAGACATTTTGTAATCATCTGATGGCAATTGTTTGGCAAAATTCCTAACCGCTCGTACAATAATTTTTCAGTTTTTAGCCATCTCTACAATCACTACAAATTTGGTTCAACTTGTCAGACTATGTACTTTGATACACATATTAACTCTATGTAAACCCACTGTTTGAGACAAATTTTCTTATCACAGAAACAGAAATAGACAGAGGCATTTAGAGAGAAGGACAGACAGAGAGAGAGAGAGTAGCCTAAAGACAGAGTGAGAAATAGACAAGAGACAGAAACACAGAGCGAGATAGACAGAGAAAACATATACATAAACAGAGAGATTCTACAGGAAGTGCTTAAACCAGCTGTTTACCTCCAGTATAAACTGAGGAACTTGGGTACTCTTGCCACTGCCAGTCTCTCCAGCAATCACTATCACGCTGTGCTCTCGGACCGCTGCCAATACCTGTCAATGGTTTCATTTTTAAAAATAAATAAGTTGCACAATTCATAAAAGGTGCAAATTCATGTGAGCTCATAGGTTGACAGAGCCTGAAATAGGTGCCAGGAAATTCAGTAGTAAAAGTGATTGGAATGATATTGACCACAAAACCCATTGACTGGTCTGTAAATATATATGGCTACCATCATAGACCCAATGTAGCTTCAAGGTAGCTTTTTATTAAGTACGAGGGATGCTCAGAAAGTAATGCACGACATCGTTTTTCTCAACTAATAATGAAGATAGAAGCATGAAATTGTGCACACTTAAAATATGGCATGTGTCGATTGTGTGCAGCAAATTGCAACTCAACTGGCTAAATAATATGGCTGCCCTAAACCGTTGAAAGGGAGCATGTTAGCAACGAATATAAGCAGCAAAATGTGATATAATTTCTCGTTGCATAGAAGGACACTGTTGTGAACATTCATAAGTGTCTAAGTGACATGTATGGAAGTTTTGCAGCCGAGAGGGTAACAGTCAGTCACTGGGTTCATAGAATCAAAGAATCAGGAAGTGGAGATATGGAGCTGTGGAGCTGTGATCAGACGCGTTGTGGACATCCTCCCACAGGCACTAATGCAGAAATGTTGAAATGTTCTGAGGACATTATTCTTACTGTTAGATGAATCACTACTCAACAATTGGCCTTACGGCCATCAGTCAGCAATGGTAGTGCAAATGCTATTATTAAAAACTCTAGGATTTTCTAAGGTTTGTGCAAGATGGGTTCCTCAAAGTCTCACAAATGACCATCGATTGCAAAGGAAAGCAATTTCTTCTGAATTGTTGGAGAGTTTCAATGCCGATGGAGAGAACTTTCTGGCTAAGATCGTTACAGGTGAAGAAACCTAGGCATATCATTTTGAACCTGAGACAAAATGGCAGTCAATGGAGTGCATCATCCACAATCACCACGAAGAAAGAAATTCAAGACAACTCCTTCAGGTGGAAAAGTAATGATCACTGTTTTTGGAACCATGTGGAGACAATTTGCAAGCTTACATTAAAACATTTAAAAAACTCAATCAACGTTTTTGCAGAGTTCGGCCGCATAAGAATCCAGCAGACCTGCTTCTCCTACATGACAATATGCACCCTCATACAAGTCTGACAACACGGGAAGTAATCACCAAATTGGGTTGGACTGTACTATCTCATCCACCCTATAGTCCCGATTTAGCACCCTCTGATTTTCATCCATTTAGTCCACTTAAAGATGCACTCCATGGGAGATGGTTTGAAGACGAAGGAGTGATTCATGCAGCGAAGAAATGGCTACATGATCAAGGCAAAATCTGGTACGGGCAAGGAATACATGCACTTGTTTCGCACTGGCATAAAGCCGTACAAGTTGATGGAGATTATGTTGAATAATACCGATGTTTACATGACATATCCAGATATATTGTGTATAAATTTCATGCTTTTTGAATAAACAGCTCCTGAGAAAAACGATGTGATGCATTACTTTCTCAACACCGCTCATATAAACATATTCACTATGTAACTCTTCTACCTGGGTCCGAGTATCCACCAGTATAAGTAGACAATTCTGTAAGTGACCAGAGCAAGGCACTTGTAAGAAATTGCTGTCAAAGGCAAAGGTAACATACCCCATTTGGAAGTCAGAGTCAAAAGGAAACCACTACACTATCTTCCTCAAGTCTTCATGAACCAAAGCAGATCAAAGTGAAAAAGAACCAAAAAACCAAGGGACATTATTGGCGGTCTTAGGACATCCTCATCCAGTGGGAACTATCAAAGATAGATCAACTGTATGTAAGGTTTGTGGTTGATGTTTACAAGGGACTACTTTCATTGCACATGGAGATATGTAAACTCACTGGTTTGCTCTGATATTTGCTCTCAATTGATCTGGTTGACCCACCTACATTGTAAAATGATGGTGAAGGGAGGAGGGTGTGAAGAAGAGACAGAAAGAGGATGCATGTATAGGTAAATATTAGTGTATTTATGATTTTGAGTGAATATATGTGTGAGTGAGTGTGTATTTGTGTGTTATTGAGTGGGTGTTACAGAGTTTGTGTAAATGATGTATATATATGTATGAATGTGCGTACGTAGGTATGTGTTCATACATGTGTAAGTGTGTAGGTGTATGTAAGATGAGTGGTTGGAGGGACTGAATGTAAGATGAGCCCAATTTGAAAATAAAGTTTATTCATTCACACAGGGAGACTTTCAACATAGTATCACCAACGAGAACCCCAATGTTTATACCAAAATCCATCAACTGTTGGATTCACAAACCATTTTCACTTACATTACTGACAATGTTTTACAGGATTGGTAGTGTTATTATTTGAACACATCTTCAAACTCTAATTCTTATCTTAAATGAAAATGTAAACCAGTTTAGCTTATTAACCCTTTGAACCTGACGTGCCAGTATACCGGCTTGGCATACTGTGTGTCAGAGACCCTACGAGCCGTTATACCGGCTTCCACGTGTTTCTATTTACATCTCACTGTTAATCGGCAACCAGCCGACCAATAAGCATCCAGCTTACATCTAGACTTGGCTAATATGTTTGAGGTCACTCTCCTGCCAAAGATTCAAAAAGTTTTTCGATAGTTGACGGGGTTTTTTGGCCAAAATAAGCTGTGAAAATGGAAATTGGTGAAAAACAGAATGGATTTGTGGAAGGAAAGAGTACAAACAATGCAATATATATATTACGGACACTGATAGACAGATAGAGGGCTGAGTGGTCTCGAGATAAGGTGTCCGCCTCGAGGGCTGGAGGTCAAGGGTTCAGGCTCCGGTGTGGATAGCATTTTTTTTTTTTATTGAATTTTTGGAAAAATAGGCAAAAACGATGGCAACTTTACACTTTTCCCCAAAATTGCATGAATATGATTTTTTTTTTTCTCACTTAGAAACATTTTATTTTTCTTATTTAGAAACATTTTCCGTTTCTTGTTGTTCACCAATGATTTTGTTTCCAGAAATAATGTCTTTTTCAGGTTGAAATATTGAAATATTATTAGTATGCCAAACAACGCCGGCTTCGTGGCTTAGAGGTTATGACTTTTCTCCGTAATCTCGTATACTCTCGTCAGGTAACGTGATGACGGTTCAAATCAGCAGTGGTTCGAATCGCATCGGTAACTTACGGGGTATGTGAGCCGGCCGCTCAGAAAGCAATGGCAAACTACTGAGCGTAATCTTGCCAAGAGATCAACATACAGCTGAAAGATGCTGGTGTTGACAGCTAAGTCCTGTAAAAGGATATGCTAAAAAAAAAAAAAAAAAAAAAAAAAAAAATGCCAAACAACGGGTAATGACCCAGGAACCCCAGGGTACAGGATCTATACCCTTGGGTACTGGCAGGGTTCAAAGGGTTAAAAAGGAGGACTCTCCTTGGATGTCAAGAAAACAGAAACCATGGTGATATCAAAGAAAAAGGTGACACCAAAATGTGAACAGGAAAATGTTTAACCATGCTGATAAATGTAAATACCTAGTGGCAACATCAGATGGAAGATGCACAATAGAGAATAAGAACAGAATATGGCAAGCAAACGCTGCATTTAAGAAAATTTATTTTATGCAATAAGTCGCTATCATTGAAGAGAGTGCTGAATTGCTATAAAGAACTTGTTTTGCTGTATGGCAGTGAATCTTGGAACATAAATGAACAACTTAGGAAGAACTTAGAAGCAACAGATATGTGATTCCTGAGACGATTGTTGCAAATTTCTTGGACTGCCAGAGTAACTAACAATTGCCTGAAAGAAGATCATGAAACTAAAACATTATATACAACAATAAGAAAGAGACAAACAGCTTTCTTTGGTCATGTGATGAGAAGAGTAGCATTGGAGAACATCGTGTCAACTAGAAAGATTGAAGGGAAGAGAGGCAGAGGCAGACCAAGAGAAATTATGCTGAATGGAGTGAGACGGTGACATGGAGGAATATCATCAGCAGAGTTGACCCAGAACACCAAGCCTGAGATCTGCAGAGAGACATGACTGCCTATGCCAACTGGCAGGGCACATAATGATTATGATTAACCTTCACATGAAATTATACATTCTTTTAGAGTTCACAAGATGTGGAGAGTATAATTACCCATGTCAGCTGGCACGACACTTGATAATAATCATGATAAAAATGTATTATTAGGGTCATGACAGCTAAAGATTACCTACACCTTACAGTTTTACAATTTCACCTTGTCTCTGAACTGAAAAACTGGCAACTGTTGTCTAGATTTCAACAGCTCGTGAAACTCTGGATTTCCGTGACATTTCTGTATGGCCTTCTGTAACATGCCAGGTGCTGATCGATGCTTCAATGTTCTTCTGTCTTTTGACACACTGGGTGCAGTTTCCTTCAATTCATTCTACAAAAGATTTTTTTTTAATATGCAAAAGTTAGCATTCTAAAAACAAAAGACAGTGTTGTACAAAAAGAAACCAGACAAAAACAATGATGCAAGATGGCAAGTTCAAATAGCAGCGTGCTTACGGCTTTCATTTTGTTCATTGTTGAGCGTCTTCTCCTGATCTCTACTTTCCTCTACTTCTGAGAGTACCTGCTAGTGTATTCTGCAGGCTATAAATAAGATTATGATAAGATCATTAACAACATTGGAGGCTACTCAAAATAAGTCAAAAAATTTGACCATAGCTATGCACAGATTCAACAGCATGAAAAACCATGGCACACAAATAAATGTAAACATTTTGAGAACATGCATCTCTCCTGTAGCAACAAATGAATATAAACAGCGTGAATATCAGACCATTTTAAAACAAAAAGAAAACTGAGGATTTTCAACTGGAAGGGAGAGGGTGGGGGGGGGGGGGGGGAGGAAGGGGGGTGGGGGAGGAAGGGGGGGGGTGGAGGAGAGAATACTGACATTTTATCTGATATGCACAATGGCTCAAAGACAGTATCCAATCTTGGAAACTAAAATACTTTGACCACATATCAAGTGTCAGTGGTTTAGACAGAACAGTAATGGAAGACATGGTTTCTAACCACAGGCTGTGAACACAGGATACTATAGAGATCCTTGGCAGGAAAGGGAACTAGCGTGGTGGGCTGTGAACACAGGATACTATAGAGATCCTTGGCAGGAAAGGGACCTAGCGTGGTGGGCTGTGAACACAGGATACTATAGAGATCCTTGGCAGGAAAGGGACCTAGCGTGGTGGGCTGTGAACACAGGATACTATAGAGATCCTTGGCAGGAAAGGGACCTAGCGTGGTGGGCTGTGAACTCAGGATACTATAGAGATCCTTGGCAGGAAAGGGACCTAGCGTGGTGGGCTGTGAACACAGGATACTATAGAGATCCTTGGCAGGAAAGGGACCTAGCGTGGTGGGCTGTGAACACAGGATACTATAGAGATCCTTGGCAGGATAGGGACCTAGCGTAGTGGGCTGTGAACACAGGATACTGTAGAGATCCTTGGCAGGAAAGGGACCTGGCGTGGTGGGCTGTGAACACAGGATACTATAGAGATCCTTGGCAGGAAAGGGACCTAGCGTGGTGGGCTGTGAACACAGGATACTATAGAGATCCTTGGCAGAAAAGGGACTTAGCGTGGTGGGCTGTGAACACAGGATACTATAGAGATCCTTGGCAGGAAAGGGACTTAGCGTGGTGGGCTGTGAACACAGGATACTATAGAGATCCTTGGCAGGAAAGGGACCTAGCGTGGTGGGCTGTGAACACAGGATACTATAGAGATCCTTGGCAGGAAAGGGACTTAGCGTGGTGGGTTGTGAATACAGGATACTATAGAGATCCTTGGCAGGAAAGGGACCTAGCATGATGGGCTGTGAACACAGGGTACTATTGAGATCCTTGGCAGGAAAGGGACCTAGCGTCATGGGCTGTGAACACAGGATACTATAGAGATCCTTGGCAGGATAGGGATCTGGCGTGGTGGGCTGTGAACACAGGATACTATAGAGATCCTTGGCAGGAAAGGGACCTAGCGTGGTGGGCTGTGAACACAGGGTACTATTGAGATCCTTGGCAGGAAAGGGACCTAGCGTCATGGGCTGTGAACACAGGATACTATAGAGATCCTTGGCAGGAAAGGGACCTTGCGTGGTGGCTAGACACTCACCTGCCGACCTGTTGGTCATGGGTTTGATATGCAACTGGGCAGATTCAGATTTAAAAAACTGACCTGTGCTCCCATGTCGACCCACTTAAAATAGGTACCAGAAATATCTTGGGAAGTAAAGATGGCCAGTTTGATACTGACCACAACACTGACCTAGTGCCAAATGGTCTGTAAATATATGGGTCTAGAACCGCATGTCCGGTGCGTCTTAAGGCTTGTAAAGGAGTATGAGCTACAGAATCAACTCAACTAGCATATTCTTGACTGCTGAAGGAGCATGAGCTACAGAATCAACTCAACTATCACATTCTTGACTGCTGAAGGAGCATGAGCTACAGAATCAACTCAACTATCACATTCTTGACTGCTGAAGGAGCATGAGCTACAGAATCAACTCAACTATCATATTCTTGACTGCTGAAGGAGTATGAGCTACAGAATCAACCCAACTAGCACATTCTTGACCAGCAGGGACAGATCACAATTATTTGTCTCAGGATGGGGCATTATAGACTGAGTAAACACCTATAGAGGCTTTATTTGGTCAAGCAATGAGAGATCAAGGATAGAAGAAGAGACAGACAGAGAAATTATGCTGATATCTTAACAGTGAAATTAGAAGAAACACATTGGTATATACCAATGGCAGGAGAGATCATTGATAGAAGAAGAGGCAGTCAGAAAATGATGCTGATATCCTGACAGTAAAATGAGAAGAAAGGCATTGAAATATACAATGCTGATATCCTGACAGTAAAATGAAAAGAAAGGCATTGAAATATATCAATATGGTAGGAGAGATCAGTGTCTGCGTGCTACACCAATATGTATGTGACTGGTTTTGTCTGACTGCTCCACCAATATGCACGTGTGGACTGAACTTCTGAACATGTTCTGCAGGGTTGTCCTCTGTACAACGATCTAAGATATACTGGCCAACTGAATGAATGCTGAACTTCAAGTTGTGTGGAACTAAAGATAACCTCCCAAAATGATCAAGCTCATTATGGGAACTCATCTGACAGTAATTAAGACAGAGACTGCCAGAAGAAGACAAAAGAAGAAGAAACATGTACATTCATCTGTACATATGGAAACGGAAACATTTCTGCTTCTGTCCAAGGTCTTTAAGTATACCAGGCCTTCATATTATGAGATGTAGCTACTAGTTCACCTACCAAAGTCTACAACAGAAGCCAGATGTGCATTCGTTCCAATGAATACATAGAATAAAATAAACAATAATATAAAAAAGCCCAGGAAGGTGAACCCGGTCAACAAATGCCTGAAGAAGTCGGATGTGTCAGCCGAAAGGTGCAAATATCACAGTTCTTCTGTAAACAGGCACAATGCAATTATGTCTAAAACAACATTCTGGACAAATGCAGAAGAAGAAGAAGATACAAAAAAGGAACATAAACGAAGAGAAATGGAGCAGCTATAAACAACTCGAGCTACCAACCTTATCACTCCAATTTTCCCAGTCATCTTCCACATCGTCATCATCACCATTACAACCACCTGTGTTTGCCGCTGAGCTGGATGCAGATCCTGACACGGCAGTACTATCAATGTTCAGCTTCTTGATCAACCTAGAGATGAACTGATCTCTGGGCTGGAAACGCAACGAACATAAGGAAAGATAAAGTTAACAAATGTCCAGTTAAGCAATAATATCATCATGTTGGGGGGGGGGGGGGGGGGGGCTGAGAGGTCTCGAGGTATGGTGTCCGCCTCAAGAGCTGGAGGTCCTGGGTTCAAGAACCAGTGAGGGCCGGGATTTTTTCACGTAGACATCTAGTAACAAAATTTCCCCTGGTCTCTGGGTAGTGAGATCGGACGCCCATGTGTATTGTTGTGCATGTGAAAAATCCCTTGGCAGTTGGAAATTAAAAAAGTGTAGCCTAACGGCGCTGTGCGGGCAAAATTTTTAGTTAAAAATCTACCCAAAGTACTTCAGGATCCACGCCGGTGCTACTCAGTTAGTGCACTGAGCTGAGTTTCTCTGGACTCAGGCTTGAGTTAGGAGTAGAACGGAGCACTTATGGGTTACACCCGTGTGCCGTGATGTTGATCCGTCGACTAAACTAAAACTAAAAAGTTGGCGTTCATGTCTCTCCAGAGATCTCAGTCCTTGGTGTTCTGGATCAACTCTGATGATATTTCTCCATGCCCCTATCTCAGTCCATCCAGTATCATGAGTCTCGGTCTGCTTCTGCCGCTTTTCCCACTGATTTTTCCAGCTGTCACAATGTTCCCCAATGAATATGTGTGTGTTTGAATGTGTATGTAAGAATGTGTGTGTATTTATGAATGTGTGTTTATGTATGAATGTGTGTTTATGTATGAATGTGTGTATGTATGAATGTGTGTATGTATGAATGTGTATATGTAGATATGTATGTTTGTGTTTATGCGTGTGTGAGTGAGTGTGAGTGTGTCTCTACCTGCCTGTTGGTCTCATAACACTACAGTAATATATATTATGTTCACAGCATTCACTTGACAATGTTTTTTTCTATGTATTTGTAACACACACAATAAATAATTGTTGTGTGAAAGATGAGTGGTTGGAAGGGCCAATGTAGGACAGGCCTGCATGCCCAATTTGTGACCATATGAAACTAAAGTTCATTTGTTCAGTCGTCCTGTTGCCAGGATGAAGTCCAAATCTTCTCAAGGTCAATGTCCTGTAACCTCTGCTTCAGTTCTGACAGCCTGGCCACATCTCAAGGCCTAGCCCCACATGGAAACTCATATGTTTGAGATATTTTGAGATGGTATAAATATATCTTTTAATATGTCTCCTCTTCTAGCTGGTGCAGAGAACCATATGTATTTGTGGTCTTGTAAATCTGGTATGAATACATACTCACTTCCATGATTTGGCCAATCAAGGCCAGCTAGCAAGTCATGTGGGGAAAATACATGAAAAGGAAGGTAAATCTACCACCATCCCCAATCCTGGGGTGATCAGACACCTAATATTCTCAGATAAGGATGACAAAATTAGAAGAACATGTGTTAAAAATCGCCCGCCAGTCAGAAATAATAAATAGTTGGCTAAGTAGTCTATGAGAGCTGTGATAGTGTATTGGCTAGATCCTTGCCTGCTGGCCAGGTGGTCAAGGATTCAATCCATATTGGGCAGACTCAAATATTTTTAATTGACCTGGACTCCAGGTCAAGCCAGCCTACAATGGACAGAGGAAATATCTTGGGAAATAAAAGCAGCCAGCGTGATACTAACCACAACATCCACTGAGTGTTGATTGGTCTATAAAAATTATGGGTCTAATGCGCCAAAGGCATGTAAAAATAAAAGTTTGAATTACTTTACTTTAAACAGGCTACTACCGTTACTAAACTTCAAAACTAGAAAACCAACTCAGAAGAGAATATTCTAGTATATTGGCGCCTAACTTGTGGTAAAGAGTTGATGTGCTGCTGAGATTACTCTTTTGTGACAATGGGAGGAGACAGGAGCATTTCTAGGGAAATCCATGTGTACTCAAAGTGATCCATCACCAGCCAAACCAAATATTTACTTTATTCTCCTTCTCCTTGGCTTCATCTTGATCTTTCTTCTCATCCTCTGCCCACTCTAGCCAGACATTCCGATACGGTGGAGGAAGCAGTTGGTGAACAGGCTGCAATGAGAAAACATAGGACAGTTTAGAAATATGAAAATACCAATAAGAAGGTTGACCAATTTGATATAAAACATCCTTGATGGTCAAAGAATTTGACATAAAACATCCTTGACAGTCAACTAATTTGATACAAAACATCCTTGACAGTTGACTAGTTTGATACAAAACACCCTTACAGTCAACTAGTTTGATACAAAAAATATCCTTGACAGTCGACTAGTTTGATACAAAATATCCTTGATGGATAATCAATTTGATATAAAACATCCTTGACCTTCAGTTACCAAGTAAAATAACTCTAAGGGAAAGCTACAATTCTGCACCACTACATTCCCCTTTTCCTTGTACTCCTCGAGTGCCCAGTCTGGAGCTGACACCGACGATCATGACTCTCCATTTCTCACTGTCATGTGATATTGTGAACAAATTTGGTGTTGCTTATTTCCTGCCCAAATTTTCAAGCTTTCCACATTATGTCTTCTTCTGCATCTCTTGTCTGGTAGTTCCCCCACACAAGGCTACTATATGTTTCATTCTTCTGATAATGTGCCCAAAACATGTCATTTCTCTTTTAATTATAGTGTTTTATTACAGATCTTGTAACACCTACAGCTTATCCCAGTGTTTGTTGTCTTATCTGTCTGCTTTATTCTCAACATTCTTCTCACAAACCACAACTGAACTTGCTTTATTTTCTTTACTAGTTCATTATTCACTGCCAACACTAGCATCCATACAGAACATGTTTCATTATTCACTGTCAACACTAGCATCCATACAAAATATCTTTCATTATTCACTGCCAACACTAGCATCCATACAAAACATGTTTCATTGTTCACTGCCAACACTAGCATCCATACAAAACATGTTTCATTATTCACTGCCAACACAAGCATCCATACAGAACATGTTTCATTGTTCACTGCCAACACTAGCATCCATACAAAACATGTTTCATTGTTCACTGCCAACACTAGCATCCATACAAAACATGTTTCATTATTCACTGCCAACACTAGCATCCATACAAAACATGTTTCATTGTTCACTGCCAACACTAGCATCCATACAAAACATGTTTCATTGTTCACTGCCAACACTAGCATCCATACAAAACATGTTTCATTGTTCACTGCCAACACTAGCATCCATAAAAAACATGTTTCATTGTTCACTGCCAACACTAGCATCCAAACAGGACATCTTTCATTATTCACTGCCAACACAAGCATCCATACAGAACATGTTTCATTATTCACTGCCAACACTAGCATCCAAACAGGACATCTTTCATTATTCACTGCCAACACTAGCATCCATACAGAACATCTTTCATTATTCACTGTCAACACTAGCATCCAAACAGGACATCTTTCATTATTCACTGCCAACACTAGCATCCATGCAGAACATGTTTCATTATTCACTGCCAACATTAGCACCCATACAGAACATCTTTCATTATTCACTGCCAACACTAGCATCCGTACAGAACATCTTTCATTATTCACGGTCAACACTAGCATCCATACAAAACATGTTTCATTGTTCACTGCCAACACTAGCATCCATACAGAACATCTTTCATTGTTCACTGACAACACTAGCATCCATACAAAACATGTTTCATTATTCACTGCCAACACTAGCATCCATACAGAACATGTTTCATTATTCACTGCCAACACTAGCATCCATACAAAACATGTTTCATTATTCACTGCCAACACTAGCATCCATACAAAACATGTTTCATTATTCACTGCCAACACTAGCATCCATACAAAACATGTTTCATTATTCACTGCCAACACTAGCATCCATACAAAACATGTTTCATTGTTCACTGCCAACACTAGCATCCATACAAAACATCTTTCATTGTTCACTGCCAACACTAGCATCCATACAAAACATGTTTCATTGTTCACTGCCAACACAAGCATCCATACAAAACATCTTTCATTGTTCACTGCCAACACTAGCATCCATACAAAACATGTTTCATTGTTCACTGTAAACACTAGCATCCATACAAAACATCTTTCATTATTCACTGCCAGCACTAGCATCCATACAAAACATCTTTCATTATTCACTGCCAACACTAGCATCCATACAGAACATGTTTCATTGTTCACTGCCAACACTAGCATCCATACAGAACATGTTTCATTGTTCACTGCCAACACAAGCATCCATACAAAACATGTTTCATTGTTCACTGCCAACACTAGCATCCATACAGGACATCTTTCATTATTCACTGCCAACACAATACAATCCATACAGAACATCTTTCATTATTCACTGCCAACACAAGCATCCATACAGAACACCTTTCATTATTCACTGCCAACACTAGCATCCATATAGAACATGTTTTATTATTCACTGCCAACACTAGCATCCATACAGAACATGTTTCATTATTCACTGCCAACACTTGCATCCATACAGAACATCTTTCATTATTCACTGCCAACACAATACAATCCATACAGAACATCTTTCATTATTCACTGCCAACACAAGCATCCATACAGAACATGTTTCATTATTCACTGCCAACACTAGCATCCGTACAGAACATCTTTCATTATTCACGGTCAACACTAGCATCCAAACAGGACATCTTTCATTATTCACTGCCAACACTAGCATCCATACAGAACATGTTTCATTATTCACTGCCAACACTAGCATCCGTACAGAACATCTTTCATTATTCACTGCCAACACTAGCATCCGTACAGAACATCTTTCATTATTCACGGTCAACACTAGCATCCAAACAGGACATCTTTCATTATTCACTGCCAACACTAGCATCCATACAGAACATGTTTCATTATTCACTGCGAACACTAGCATCCATACAGAACATCTTTCATTATTCACTGCCAACACTAGCATCCATACAGAACATGTTTCATTATTCACTGCCAACACTAGCATCCATATAGAACATGTTTTATTATTCTCTGCCAACACTAGCATCCATACAGAACATGTTTCATTATTCACTGCCAACACTTGCATCCATACAGAACATCTTTCATTATTCACTGCCAACACAATACAATCCATACAGAACATCTTTCATTATTCACTGCCAACACAAGCATCCATACAGAACATGTTTCATTATTCACGGTCAACACTAGCATCCAAACAGGACATCTTTCATTATTCACTGCCAACACTAGCATCCATACAGAACATGTTTCATTATTCACTGCCAACACTAGCATCCGTACAGAACATCTTTCATTATTCACTGCCAACACTAGCATCCGTACAGAACATCTTTCATTATTCACGGTCAACACTAGCATCCAAACAGGACATTTTTCATTATTCACTGCCAACACTAGCATCCATACAGAACATGTTTCATTATTCACTGCCAACACTAGCATCCATACAGAACATGTTTCATTATTCACTGCCAACACTAGCATCCATACAGAACATGTTTCATTATTCACTGCCAACACTAGCATCCATACAGAACATGTTTCATTATTCACTGCCAACACTAGCATCCATACAGAACATGTTTCATTATTCACTGCCAACACTAGCATCCATATAGAACATGTTTTATTATTCTCTGCCAACACTAGCATCCATACAGAACATCTTTCATTATTCACTGCCAACACTTGCATCCATACAGAACATCTTTAATTATTCACTGCCAACACAATACAATCCATACAGAACATCTTTCATTATTCACTGCCAACACAAGCATCCATACAGAACATGTTTCATTATTCACGGTCAACACTAGCATCCAAACAGGACATCTTTCATTATTCACTGCCAACACTAGCATCCATACAGAACATGTTTCATTATTCACTGCCAACACTAGCATCCATACAGAACATCTTTCATTATTCACTGCCAACACTAGCATCCGTACAGAACATCTTTCATTATTCACTGCCAACACTAGCATCCGTACAGAACATGTTTCATTATTCACTGCCAACACTAGCATCCATACAGAACATCTTTCATTATTCACTGCCAACACTAGCATCCGTACAGAACATGTTTCATTATTCACTGCCAACACTAGCATCCGTACAGAACATGTTTCATTATTCACTGCCAACACTAGCATCCATACAAAACATCTTTCATTATTCACTACCAACACTAGCATCCATACAGAACATGTTTCATTATTCACTGCCAACACTAGCATCCATATAGAACATGTTTTATTATTCACTGCCAACACTAGCATCCGTACATAACATCTTTCATTATTCACGGTCAACACTAGCATCCATACAGGACATCTTTCATTATTCACTGCCAACACTAGCATCCATACAGAACATCTTTCATTATTCACTGTCAACACTAGCATCCAAACAGGACATCTTTCATTATTCACTGCCAACACTAGCATCCATGCAGAACATGTTTCATTATTCACTGCCAACATTAGCATCCATACAGAACATCTTTCATTATTCACTGCCAACACTAGCATCCAAACAGGACATCTTTCATTATTCACTGCCAACACTAGCATCCATACAGAACATCTTTCATTATTCACTGCCAACACTAGCATCCGTACAGAACATCTTTCATTATTCACTGCCAACACTAGCATCCGTACAGAACATCTTTCATTATTCACGGTCAACACTAGCATCCAAACAGGACATCTTTCATTATTCACTGCCAACACTAGCATCCATACAGAACATGTTTCATTATTCACTGCCAACACAAGCATCCATACAGAACATGTTTCATTATTCACTGCCAACACTAGCATCCATACAGAACATGTTTCATTATTCACTGCCAACACTAGCATCCATATAGAACATGTTTTATTATTCTCTGCCAACACTAGCATCCATACAGAACATGTTTCATTATTCACTGCCAACACTTGCATCCATACAGAACATCTTTCATTATTCACTGCCAACACAAGCATCCATACAGAACATGTTTCATTATTCACGGTCAACACTAGCATCCAAACAGGACATCTTTCATTATTCACTGCCAACACTAGCATCCATACAGAACATGTTTCATTATTCACTGCCAACACTAGCATCCGTACAGAACATGTTTCATTATTCACTGCCAACACTAGCATCCGTACAGAACATCTTTCATTATTCACTGCCAACACTAGCATCCATACAGAACATGTTTCATTATTCACGGTCAACACTAGCATCCAAACAGGACATCTTTCATTATTCACTGCCAACACTAGCATCCATACAGAACATCTTTCATTATTCACTGCCAACACTAGCATCCGTACAGAACATGTTTCATTATTCACTGCCAACACTAGCATCCGTACAGAACATGTTTCATTATTCACTGCCAACACTAGCATCCATACAAAACATCTTTCATTATTCACTGCCAACACTAGCATCCATACAGAACATCTTTCATTATTCACTGCCAACACTAGCATCCATACAGAACATCTTTCATTATTCACTGCCAACACTAGCATCCATACAGGACATCTTTCATTATTCACTGTCAACACTAGCATCCATACAGAACATCTTTCATTATTCGCTGCCAACACTAGCATCCATACAGAACATGTTTCATTATTCACTGCCAACACTAGCATCCATACAAAACATCTTTCATTATTCACTGCCAACACTAGCATCCATACAGAACATCTTTCATTATTCACTGCCAACACTAGCATCCATACAGAACATCTTTCATTATTCACTGCCAACACTAGCATCCATACAGAATATCTTTCATTATTCACTGCCAACACAAGCATCCATACAGGACATGTTTCATTATTCACTGCCAACACTAGCATCCATACAGAACAAGATTCATTACCAGGAATGATCAATTATGGTCTCCACTGTGATGAAGCCTATTGAATACTAACTATTTACCTACTAACCTATTTATCCACCCACCTTCTTACCCATTTACCTTGCATCCACCCACCTACTAACCTATTTACCTTTCATTCACCCACCTACTAACCTATTTACATTTCATCCACCCACCTACTAAGCTATTTACCTTTCATCCGCCCACCGATTAACCTATTTACCTTTCATCCACCCACCTACTAATCTATTTACCTTTCACCCACCCACCTACTAACTTATTTACCTTGCCTCCACCAACCTACTGATCCACCTTCCAGCCTACATCTGACCAGATTTTTTAAAATAAAAAATGTCTAGAAGCAGTTTCCTGCCAAGGGTCTATGATATGATAGGGCCATGACACTTTGTAGGCCTGAATGCACGTAATAACAGATGGCCAAGCTTTCCCTCACTTAGCAGGCCATAACCTCAGGCATTGAACCTTCGACTGACAGGGCTAATTACATTATCAGCACAATCTCCTCTCAACTTAGCTTAGTACTTATTACGAGTATAATTCAAAAAAGTTACATTGTAAAGTTATGACAACAAAAAGCCTACCTGGCCTCTGCACAAATGATACAAGGCTAGCGTTGAAGCCAGATGCTCAGCATCCTTGACATTCTCACACAAAATGGAAGGCGTAACCTCCAACTTTCCATCTTTCTGTCTATCAACAACAGCACTACACACACACAAAATAAATAATTAGTACTTATAAGTTGTATTAACAATGACAGCTTATCAGGAGAGCTATGCTGAGGGGTGAGAATGTCAAATTTGCATATGATTATACTGATGAAGTAAATTCGTAAATAATCTTATTCCCTCCTTCAAGGGAAAGTTTTTTTTTTTTTTTTTTTTTGCATTTGCTCGGTTTGAACTCATTTAGTGCACTGGACTAATTTTTGAGTGTGGATTAGCTCTCCCTATTAACAGTGTCCCAAGCCATCAGACAAACCCACTCCGGCTTCTGAGGTACTTGTAATTTATGCCCCCATGACAAGGACGAGAAGTCAATATTTTAGTCCAACTGACCAGTGAAAGTGTTGAACCCACTACCTCGGCATCAGCATGTTTAAGAGCAAGCACGCTTATCCATTCAACCATGCCCATGCTTATCTCCTTACGAGGGGAGATTTACACTGCAATGACATAAATATTAGAATTACACTGTAATGGCATAAATGTAGATTGATTTACATTGTACCGACATAAATGTAGATAGATTTACACTAATAACACATCTGTAAGGAGATTTACACTGTACTAACATAAGTGTAGATAGTTTTACACTGTAATGACACACATTTAGGTAGGTTTACACTGAAATGGCACATATGTAGGAAGGTTTACACTATAAGAATAGAAATGTGGGGAGTTTATGATTGTAATGACACACATGAAATAGGTTCTAAGAAGATCAACACAGCTGTTGTATGGAGACATACTACCAAACTGATGCATGAAGCTTAAGAACAGATGTGGGCATTTACGATTATGCAGTGGTACTGTGGCAGGGAGGTATAAGTCTATGTCACGAAACAGAAAGAATGATTTTAAATCCTCTTCTTTATCTGCTCTGAGGGGAGAGAGAGAGAGAGAGAGAAAGAGTGAGCGAGAAAGAGAGATTGTGTAAATGATTGTGTGTGTATGAAGGTAGGTAAGCAGGCAGACAGGCAGGCAGGTAGGTAGGTAGGTGGGTAGGTAGGCAGGTAGGCAGGTAGGTAGGTGGGTAGGTAGGCAGGTAGGTAGGTAGGTAAGTAGGTCAGTCGGTCGGTCAGTCAGTAGGTCAACTGGTCAGTTGGTCAGTAGGTAGGAAGGTAGGTAGATATTTATGCATGTGTAGTTCTTTGCTTCCCTACAGGGTCTCAATTACATGCAAGAAAATGGCAGATTCACAAACAGAATGATTACAGGAATTAAAAAGCACATTAACCCTCACTGAATAACGAAGACAAAAACAATAGATTGTATGATTTAGTGCCTGGCATATTTCACTACATCTCGTCAAGTACATACTGCAGAAATCACACAACATAAACTAAAGCATTATGATAAATCCATCAAGCTGAAATATACAGCACACATATTCACACAGCAATTTGAATTGTCTACTACAGTAAATTTAAACTGACTCATGTTTTTTGTTTGCACAAAGTTGGCTTTTGTAAATGAATGGCAATTGTCTCTGCCAGCTTTAACATGCGATCATTTATCGTGAGTTAAAGAACACACAAAATGCATTGTTCCTATCAATCATATGACCGTTTCCAAAATGTGCCATCCAATTGATGATGTAGGAGATTTGTGGTGTGTAGGTTTGTCAGGTTACCAGAGTCTTTATTATTCCGTCAGTCCAATTTGGTATGTGTTCGACCACCCTTTTATTAAACTGTCTCTCTGTTCTGCCAATGTAGGTAGGCTGGCACCTGCATGTAAATTTATAAATGCTATTTTATAGCACTGCATACTTACGTGCACTTAAATCGATTGACCTTGATCTGATTCTTCTGAAACTTTGGTGGGCCACTCTTCGGAAGATGCTTGCGCACCCAGTCGTTAAGAAACTGTTTCGGAGACTTGCCAGTCCACTGAGATCTTGTATACTCAAACGAGCGCACATCATCTTGCACTTTCATCACTGAATAAAATTGGTTTCAACCATCAGCAGATTTTTAACATTTACTTTAAGAAATATTTACGTGTTTAGTATAATGGGAGCTGTGGTAGCACAGATGTTAGCATGGGAGCTGTGTAGCAAAGCTGTTAGCATGGGAGCTGTTGGGATAAGAGCTGTGGTAGCACAGCTGTTAGCATGGGTGCCATGGCAGCATGGGATCTGCTGGCATAGGGGCTGTGGTAGCACAACTGTTAGCATGGGCGCTGTTGGCATAGGAGCTGTGGTAGCACAGCTGTTACCATGGGAGCTGTTGGCATAAGAGCTGTGGTAGCACAGTTGTTAGCATGGGAGCTGTTGGCAAGGGAGCTGTTGGCATAGGAGCTGTGGTAGCACACTGTTAGCAAAGGAGCTGTGGTAGCATGGGAGCTGTGGTAGCATGGGAGCAGTGATAGCACAGCTGTTAGCATTGGAGGTGTGGTAGCATGGGAGTTGTGGTAGCATGGGAGCTGTGATAGCACAGCTGTTAGCATGGGAGTTATGGTAGCATGGGAGCTGTGATAGCACAGCTGTTAGCATGGGAGCTGTGGTAGCATGGGAGCTGTGATAGTACAGCTGTTAACATGGGAGCTGTTGGCATAGAAGCTGTGGTAGCACAGCTGTTAGCATGGGAGCTGTGGTAGCATGGGAGCTGTGATAGCACAGCTGTTAGCATGGGAGTTATGGTAGCATGGGAGCTGTGATAGCACAGCTGTTAACATGGGAGCTGTTGGCATAGGAGCTGTGGTAGCACAGCTGTTAGCATGGGAGCTGTGGTAGCATGGGAGCTGTGATAGCACAGCTGTTAACATGGGAGCTGTTGGCATAGGAGCTGTGGTAGCACAGCTGTTAGCATGGGAGCTGTGGTAGCATGGGAGCTGTGGTAGCATGGGAGCTGTGGTAGCATGGGAGCTGTGGTAGCACAGTTGTTAGCATGGGAGCTGTTAGCACATTTGTTATCATGTCTGCCTGGTGGCTCAGGATTCATGTGTTCAAATTCCCATCGAAGCATCACCATCATCATGTGTCCTGCCAGTTGGTGTAGGCGTTCATGTCTCTCCACAGATCTCGAAGAATAACTCTGTTGATGATATTTCTCATGTCACCATCTCTGTCCACCCAGTATCATTTCTCATGGTCTGCCTCAGCCTCTTTTCCCACTGATCTTTCCCATTGTCACGATGTTCCCCAATTCCTCTCCTGTCATCACATGACCAAAGAAAGATGTTTGTCTCTTTCTTACTGTTGTATACAATGTTCTAGTTTCATTAGCCTCTTTCAGCCAATCGCCGTTAGTTACTCTGGCAGTCCAAGGAATTCACAACATCGAGGCAGATTATTTAATTGACCTGAATTCCCAGGTCAACTCAACCTAAAATGGATACCAGGAAATGTACGGGGGAGTAAACATGGACGAGGTGATATCCACATTAGTCACTGAGTGCTGATTGGCCAACAACAATATTGTGTTAGCACCATATACCCAATCTATCTTGAGGTATGGGAAAGGGTCCTTTATTTTATTTTATTTTTTTTACAATACTGGATTATACAGCCAAAATAAAACAAGTAAATATGGTGACATTTTGGAAAGATATCTATTTCCATCTTCAGGCTATCTAACAACGACTTATGCCAGTTTGAAACCGTGTGTTACCTGGGACCCATAAGAGCAGCAAAGAACAGTAACACTGTGTCCTATCAGGTATGCCCTAGGGGACGACTAAGGATGGGTTAGTATGAGCTTGGCTATCTCATCCCATAGGTAGGTTTAGCTGTAAAACCTAACCAATCATGAACAGATCTACATATAGGATGTTCTGGTGTGAGTGGGTTGAGAGCCTATGCTTCACTGGAAGATGAAAGGCAGATGAACATGAAAAAGAAAACTGACTGTCATTGTGATTTTTGATTTATAATGAAGAATCAATGCCACTGCACTCAGAACAAAATGATAAATGCTCAGTCCCTCTCTTTTTTGGGGGGGTTTTTTTTTTGCATATCCCATTTACAGGACATTGCTGTCAACACCATTGCTGTTGTTGATGTCTTGGCAAGTTTACGTTCAGTAGTCTGTCTTTGCTTTCTGAACGACTGGCTCCCATACCATTACACGGTCTGCTGCCAAATCGGTTGCAGCTGTGTTTCGAACGCAGGTAAGTGGAATTAAGAACCTCATCAGTAATGCCTTTGCAACGGAGACTGGCCAGTCCCTCTCTAGCAGGAGTAAAAGAATGATTGGTCAACAGAAGCGGCCTCACACCTGTAAGTAGTCCGCCTCAGCAAGTAATAAAAGGAAATAAAAGTAAAGGACTCTTGTACACTCCTTGAGACACATTGGGCAAATGGTGCTAGACACAGATTGTTATAGACTGATCACCAGTAGTGGGCGATGTAGTGCCATGTCCGCTGCCTTTAATTTCCAAGACAATTTTTGGTATCCATGTTAGCAACCGTCAATTTTTAAAATTTGCCCCTATGCAGATTTGAACCCAAGACTACTGGGTTGGCAGGCGAGTGTCTAGACACTGTGACCCCTGCTCCCAAATATTGATAACTACCCTCGTCACACTGATTAATTACACACCCAACACGTCACCAAAGAAAATTACCAACTGCAGGTTCAGTAGCACATTGTTTTGCTGCTTCATCTAAAATGTTTAACCCCAAATCGCCCTCATCCTGATCATTCTGTGCTGCTGCAGTGGTCTGTTTAGTGGCAGCCTTGACCTGGTTCTGTCGCACCGAATGGTTTGATGACAAAGATGCTCGAAGATCTGCCTTTATGGATTGGTTAAACTCTGGATGCTGTTCTAGAGAAGTCATTTCTGGAAGAAGAAAAAAACTGGAAACTACATTTATTGTAACATCTTACCTTTCTCTCAAGCTCTTCCTCTCTCTATACCTCTTCTCTCTCTCTCTCTAGCCAGGCCTCCCTTTATCTTTATTCCCATCTCTCAAACTCTTCCTCTTTCTTTAGACCTCTCCTCTTTCTTTAGCCTGGCCTCCCCCTTGCTAGTTCTTTTTCTCTATCCCCCCTGACCCCCTCTCTAGCTCATCTTCCCTCTACCCAGACCTCTCTGTCTCTCTCTGTCTCTCTCTCTAATACACAGAAGTATCAATGGTTTGGAAACCCTTGAGACCATTGAAACAGCACGATAAATTAACAGGTATAGATTTGTATTCACAGAAGAAGAGGAAAAAGAGTTAAGAGGACACACTATAAAAGAAAGCTATAGTTACCACACTGAGATTAGATCCTGTCACTAAATGTTGACAGTGCTGTGATGTAGGATCAAGTATACTTCGATGCATGGCCAGCTAGATAGCCCTAAAATAAAAGGTGTCATTAGCCAGATCTACCATTCACTCAAAACACACACACATACATACAGTCGCAACCTGTTTGAACACTACCTCAGGACAGACTACAAGCCCCCTTTAAAAAAAACAGCAACAAAGACAATTATAATGGTAAATTATCTCAACGACAACTAGCCAGAAAAAAAAAAACACCCATATGTGTGGCACGTTACACCCACATTGGGTATTTATGATGCCCATGTTAAACATTGCCTCAATGAGTCATGTATTATTGATTATTTTTCATGCGTTTTAATGCTTATTGTTCTTTTGTTGTTAAAGAATTGCTTCATAAGAGATGTTGAATGAAAGAATGTTATGAGAGGAAATAGAGAAGAAGGGCAGAATGTCAGACAGGCCTGCATGCCCAATTCTTAACCCTTTGAAAATAAAAATTTTCGTTCGTTCAAACCAACAGCTATGGAAAATTGACAAAATTTCAGCTATTTCAATGGCTAAATATGAAATGTCAATATTCCATAGTTGTGGATTTGAGTGTATGACAGACCTGTCTAACTATGAAACTGCACTTATGGCTGTCTAGTTGGTGCACTGTAGTTTAATTGATCCTACAACAAAACCGTGTCATCTGAAGACGACAGGTTCAATCCTAGTGTGAAAACTATAGTTTTCAATTTGTATATAATCTAATGTGTCCTCTAATCACCACTTCCTTCTACTTCTATAAGTGCCAAACAATACCTGTGAATTTATTGTCTCTAAAGCCGTTCTAGCTGAAGGAATGATGGGATCAAAGAAAACATTCCTTCAGTATCTGCCAAGATGAGACAACTCAGCAGCACTGCGATAAGACATTCCTTCAACATCTGCCAAGTGGAGGCAACTCAGCTGCATTGAATAAGAAAACATTCCTTCAACATCTGCCAAGAGGAAACAACTAAGCAGCACTGGAATAAGACATTCCTTCAATATCTGTCAAGAGGAAAAACTCAGCAGCACTGGAATAAGACATTCCTTCAATATCTGTCAAGAGGAAAAACTCAGCAGCACTGGGATAAGACATTCCTTCAATATCTGTTAAGAGGAAAAACTCAGCAGCACTGGGATAAGACATTCCTTCAACATCTGCCAAGAGGAAACAACTAAGCAGCACTGGAATAAGACATTCCTTCAATATCTGTCAAGAGGAAAAACTCAGCAGCACTGGGATAAGACATTCCTTCAATATCTGTTAAGAGGAAAAACTCAGCAGCACTGGGATAAGACATTCCTTCAACATCTGTCAAGAGAAAACAACTCAGCAGCACTGGAATAAGACATTCCTTCAATATCTGTTATGAGGAAAAACTCAGCAGCACTGGCATAAGACATTCCTTCAACATCTGTCAAGAGAAAACAACTCAGCAGCACTGGAATAAGACATTCCTTCAATATCTGTCAAGAGGAAACAACTCAGCAGCACTGGAATAAGACATTCCTTCAACATCTGTCAAGAGGAAACAACTCAGCAGCACTGGGATAAGACATTCCTTCAACATCTATCAAGTAGAAACAACTCAGCAGCACTGGGATAAGACATTCCTTCTGCACAATGATGGCACTGATTTGCATCCACACCACTTTTATGATAATTACCTAAATGTATCTCTTTCAACTGCTTAGATAATTGTTTCTGCTGGTCTATCGCACCGGTACTCTTTGCTATAGCAGCCTGGTCTTTTAGATCTTGCATGTGACCGTACAATTCTGCATATCGTGATGTCTGCAAGAAAAATGAAAAGCCTAGAGACATCATATCATATCATATCATATGGTGAAATATGTTTCATTTTGTCAAACCTGTGGCTCGGTACATCCGACCTGACTGGCATTTGTTGAGGGTTCAACTCTGACTGGCATTTGTTGAGGGTTCAACTCTGACTGGCATTTGTTCAGGGTTCAACTTTGACTGGCATTTGTTTGGGGTTCAACTTTGACTAGCATTTATTCAGGGTTCTTTCCCTAGACTCTGTAGGTGTCTGGGGCAAAGTGGTTTCTCCGTTTGCCTCATGCTCCGAAGGTTGTGGGTTCAATTCTGGACTCCATCATTCAGTTCACGAGTGCAATTTTCTCAGAAATTCCTAGGGGTCATCGCTGGAGCTATGGAGTTTATGCTCTGTGAGACACTTTTGGCATGATGCCCTGCGGAAAGAGATCGAGCCATATGGGATCAAACCAGTTGCAATGAATTCGATCCTATTGTGTTTTACACCCCCTTATTTTAATGACTAGATTTTGACTGGCTCCAGCAGATCCATGTAGCACTTTGCCTGGTCACAGATGTGTCAGATGAAAGGTGCAAATATCGGGGCTCTGTTATAAATAAACATAACTTCATTCAATGTGGTGAAGAGATTAAGCCGTCTGCCTTGTGCTCTGAAGGTCCTAGGTTTGTTTTGGAATGTTATTCAGACCAGTGGTGCAGTTTTTCCAGAGAACCCTGGGGATCATCACTACGGAGTTTGTCCTTTGTGTGATGTTCTGGGTGGGCCGTTCTGCAGAGAGAGACAGAGCCAGACAGGGTAAACCCAGTGCAATGAAGTCGAGCCTCTCACCTTAACCTCTAAATACATCCACCATTTAAAAAATCCTTGAAGAAGATAACAAAGCAGCAGCCAGTAGCAGGGAGGGAGGGAGGGAGGGAGGGAGGGAGGGAGGGAGGGAGGGAGGGAGGAAGGAAGGGAGGCAGGGAGGGAGGCAGGCAGAAGGAGGAAGAAGAAAGAGGTGTAGGAAGGAGAAAATAGAAAGAAATCACTTAAGACGATTAATCATCCCATGGCAGGGAGGGAGGGAGGGAGGCAGGGAGGGAGGAAGGAAGGAAGGAAGGAAGGAAGGAAGGAAGGAAGGAAGGAAAGAAGGAAGGAAAGAAGGAAGGAAGGAAGGAAGGAAGGAAGGAAGGAAGGAAGGGGACGAAGGGGACAAAGGGGACGAAGGGGAGGAAGGAAGGGGAGGAAGGAGGAGGAGGTGTAGGAAGGAGGAGAAGATAGAAAAACGTCACTTAAGATGATTAATCATCGCATGGCACTGAATCAGTGAAAGTAGAACATTCTGTTCCACAATAAAGAGACAATATTCTGTGGCCATATAATGAGAAAAGAAGCACTGGAAAACACTGACAACTGGAAATATCAGCTGTAAAAGACAGACGCAGGCCAAGATGTTGGATGACATAAGATATAGAATAACATCATGGACGAAAAACAGAATTTATTCAGAACACTAGGGTCTGATATTTGTGAGGATATATGAATGCCTATGCCGTGATGATTATGAGACATTTTTCATGTGTTACGTGCCGAGGGTCTTCCTAATTCTTCCCAACTGTGAAAGCTAGATGTTAGGTCCACTAACCCCGGAATAAAGAGGCACACCCTGGAGTGAAACGAACTCCATCTACTAAGTCCTTCTCAAAGTAGAAGTGGGTTTTTTTCTTATATAGACAGTTGGATGCTGGTCTCCCTGGCCGAGGGGTTAAACGACTTTCTCCGTAATCCCATTTATCCACGTAGGGTAATGCAGCACACGAGAATTGGAAGCGGTTCTCGTTGCATTGGTAACTTACGGGATAAGTGAACCGGCTGCTCAAAAAGCAATGGCAAACTACTGAGCGTAATCTTGCCAAGAAATCAACGACAGCAGTAAAATGCTGGTGTTGACAGCAATGTCCTATAAAGGATATGTGGAAAAAAAAAAGATAGTCGGATGGACTGGTAATAATTACTTTTATGTGGAAATTATTGGGCAAGAAATCAGCACAATAACCATGGAATTATCTTTATCTTTCTTTACTCACTGGATTAAACACTGCCTCTTCTTCGTGCTTGTCTTCTTCTTCCTCCTCCTCACTTGAGCTGTTCTCAGCGTACTGAAGAATCCAGTCTTTCACAGATGTTTCTGTTTTCTTTATCTCTACTGATGACTTCTGCTGGAATACAAATATAAGACAAACTACAACAACTGCCAAGATGGAACAAATCACTAAACAATGCAGGGACTGTTGTTATATTAAGGTTAGTGCACATGCTTATCAATAAATTGGTCTGGAGTTTGATCTTCAGTAGTGGCCTGATGTATTTTTTTTACCAACCAACCTGGCCTCACAAAATGGATATCCAAAATGTTTCTAGGAAAGTAAAAACAGCTGGCCTAATACTGATCACATTAAACTTGTGTCATCATTATCAAGTGTCTTGCTGGCTAGAGTGGGCAATTATGCTTTACCACATCTCATGATCTCCAACGCCATGGATCAATTCATGTGCCAACTCCTGTCCATGCCATGACACAAGACTGTCAAGTATTTTCTCTCACTGTTTTTCTCTATCTCATTCTATAAATCTTTCTAGTTGTCACAACATATTCCAGTTTTTGTCTTCTCATAATGTGGCCACAAAATGAAAACTGCCTTTTTTCTGATATTTGTGAAGAGTTGTCTTTGCAACTTAGCCTCCCTCAAAATGACCAGATTATTCAGTTTGGCTATCTAAGGAATGTTCAGCATTCTCCTATTAAACCACATCTCCAAAGCTTCCAGGGATTGTTTTGCTTGTTTATTAACTATCCAGGATATGCAGCCATATTTTAAAACTGGTTCTATGCAACATGCAAGAATTATTTTTCTAAATTCCAATGACAATGACTTATTGCGTAGAATGTTCTTCATTTGATAGAATGCAGTTTTTGCCTGTCCTGTTCTGTTCTTTGTCTCTGTAATACATCTAGAGTTAATCATACCCCTAGTGTACCTGTCACAAATTGAAAAAATTGATCTAATGTCAAATTCTAAGATGCCTTACTGGTAAACTGATTAGAGAAATTAGACGTAGACAGTCAAAATTTTTTGGTCATGTTATGAGAAGAAATGGATTGGAGAACTTAGTGACAGCTGGCAAGATCGAGGGGAACAGACCAAGAGGAAGACCGAGAGGAAAATACCTGGATGGCTTGGCCACATGGCATGGACGAGACAGGAACACTGAGCTGATCCACGACACTGGTGATCGAGTGAAATGGCGAGTCATGACCGCCCACGCTTTCCGGCATGGCACATGATTGATTGATTGATTACTGGCATATTAAAGGTTGTTACGTTACCAACTCTGCTTTGCTTAACAAACAAAACTTGTACCTGGACAGTCTTCTCAACTGTGGTAGTTATCGAAGGTGTAGCTTTGGCATCAACTTGAAGCGATAGATCAAACTTTGGCCGACGTTTTTCTTCTTCTTGATGCAGCGTTTCAGAGAAGCCAGTTGGCAATTGATCTGAATATTTACAAATACATAAACTAACTGTTACTACACATTTCATGATGGCACAAACACTCATACCATGATAAACAAGTTGCTATAGAATTTTATAATGTCAGAAAACATAAGTATTCTTCTTCTTCTTCTGCGTCCATCTGGAGATTTTTTTCAGACGTGATTGCGTTGTGCCTGTTTACAGGAAAACCGCGTTTTTGCACCATTAGGCTGACACATCCGACTTCTGCGGGCATTTGTTGACCGAGTTAAACTTCCCAGGACATAAGTATTTCAGATTTTAATTTGGGGCAAGCATAGAAATTCAAGCACATAAACACGTGGGTAACATCAGATAGAAGACACATTACAGAGATAAAGAACAGAGTAGGGCAGGCCAAAACTGCATTTTATAAAATGAAGAACTAATACTATAAATGTCCTTCATTGGAGGTTAGAAAAAGAATTCTTGCCTGTTAAACAGAACCGTTTTAACATAAGGCAGAGAATACTGGACAATTAATAAACATTTAAACACAGACGCCATAAGGAAAATATTGTATGATCTCTAGCCTGGTATATTTTGCTACATCTTGTCAGTTACATATCATATGAAGTGGATAAACAAATAATACTTTGGCTCAAATACTAAGTACACAATCGCTGATATTGTTCGAATGTGTAGAAACGTTATTCCCCAGGAAGTCATTATGTTTAGATAGCAATGGCTGGAATCACTTAACAGATAATGCTTTGATATATCTGAGTCATTAATTATTGTTCGCCGAATACAATATACGAAGTGTATCTTATTTGTTCTATTGCTTAAATATATAGAAGCATTATCTGTATTAGTTTGTCCATTAATGCTACAGAAATCCACAACCAGCAGTTGCAGTTCACATCACTCACCTACATATTAGATAGATAGTTGACAGAGTAGACACCCAGACATGCCAAGTAAAAGATACTTAGCGTGCAGAACCATCCAGCAAATAATGCATGAATACACAAAGGAAGAAGCATGGGCAAGGCTGATCAATGCAGTATTGACTCTGCTCATGATGCTAGCCTGACTATAGGAAATGGGATTGAAGCCTGGCCAAACACATCAAAGCCGCCTTCAAGGTCAAGAAAGGAGATATCACAACCGATTCCTCATGGGAATAGTGAGCAGAAATACTTTGGGATGGCTGCTTCATCGGGGGAATAAGCATGCATGAGAATGCCCAATGTGCAACGACAATCAACTTTGTCCACCACTGCCTCAGAAGACAACTGTCATCTATGAGTCTCAGAAAGGGTACTAAGTTGAGTTGATTAGACCGACAGTTCGAAAGCATCTGTAACAGAGTAAGCAGTGGATTGCTGTCAATGAAGAGATTCCTTTATTCATACAGCACACCTCTAGGCCAGACGCCTTGGTAGTGCAGTGGTTAGAACACATTACCTAATGGCCAGTTGGTCATATGTTCAAATTCCCATCAACATGGATTTTAAAATGTATCTGGCCTCCAGGATAACCCAAACTAAAAGGGTACCAGGAAATGTCTTGGGAAATAACGGTGGCCAGTGTAATATTGGCTTGACCTGGGAGGCCATGTGAATTTTTTTAAATTCTACTTCAAATGAGATTTGAATAAGTGACCACTGGGCTTGTAGGCAAACAGGCTATCCACCTGGACTACCGAGGTTTTCTTTGAGATTATGGTGATGATAATGAAAAGGTTTCCTTCTCATTCCCCTTCACTGTTGTAGTTATATGTCTACACAAGTTCAGGCTTTCTTCTCATTCTAGTAATGTCTACACAAGTTCAGGCTTTCTTCTCATTCTAGTAATGTCTACACAAGTTCAGGCTTTCTTCTCATTCTAGTAATGTCTACACAAGTTCAGGCTTTCTTCTCATTCTCCTTCACTGTTGTTCTAGTAATGTCTACACAAGTTCAGGCTTTCTTCTCATTCTCCTTCACTGTTGTTCTAGTAATGTCTACACAAGTTCACGCTTTCTTCTCATTCTCCTTCACTATGGCTACACAAGAAATCAATTTTTCTAGGTGTATGCTGCTGTCATAACAACCAGAAACATTTGTGGAAAGAGAGGAAGACAGTGGGAGAAGATTCTTGACAGTCTTTTGTCATGGCACGGAAGGGAGTCAACACACAGTTTGATCCATGCTGCCGGAGATCATAATTTGTGGAGAGGCATAATTGCCCAAGCCAGCCGGCAAGGCACTGGATGATGATGGTGATGATGATGATGATGATGATGATCTATTTGAGAGCTCACTTAAACTCCCAAATAGCTTTGCGTGGATGTTTACCTTTGTAGGGGCAAAACTCAATCTGCAACTGATAAAACATACAGCAGTCTTGCAATATCACCTTACAAATATGATGGTGGTGATGATTATTTTGCTTATTATGATAATGGTGATAAAAGAATTGTGAGAGCACCAAACACAAACCCACCATTCTGGGTGTTCAGACACAGCCAGTCTAAGGCATCTATGAGATCACCACCACACATGATAGTGTTGGACATGGCAGCTTCAACTTGGTTCTTGGAGAAGCCGGCAGTTGAGAGACTATTGTAGACATCCTGCACAATGAGAAAAGGAAGCCCGTGCATGAATTATGACAAAAAGGATTGAACATGAACTATACAAAAATTAAATTAACACAAAATATACCAAAAAGGAATGAATGCAAAATATGACTAAAATTACAAATAATACCAAAATGGTATGCTGATGTTGACAGCGATGTCCTATAAAGGATATGCAAAACATTTATTTATTTATGGTAAAAATGAAATGGTATTATACAAGTACTTCAAAATTCTAAGGTTGCTATAATTCTGTATTTATTGATATCTCTGGCTATCTTATAACTATGCCCCCAGAAACAACTCCAGAGTTCTATGGGCAAGTCTCTGAGAGATCATTCTCCTCAAGTGTTCAAGCAAGTTTCCTATTCCCTTTCAGTGGTGTCGTGTAAGTTATATACATATATATATATATATATTGTTAAGAGTTACAAAAACTTTATACTTCTGCCCCAATGATGGATAAAGAGAGGAGGAGGACAAGGATGAGGAGGAAGACAAGGAGACAAGGACAAGGAGGAGGAGAAAACTATCCTCTGAAATAAAATACATTCAGACCAAGATCAGAGAAGAAAAAGATATTACTTACTGTTAACTTTTTGGCAGTTATTCTTTTAGAAACATCACCTTGACTTCTGTTTGCTTTCTTGTTTTCCAGAATGATCTCAGTCATGGCTTGCTCCAGTCTCTCTGGCATCTGAACCTGTGCAAAATACAACGCAGATGTTTTACACATTATCTCTGGGACATCATGAGACAGTGATCAGTTATTTACTATGACAGTGGGTCTTAACTTATGCTGCATGGGGAGCTGTGACTAACAGTAAGGTGTGCCATGGGTGGGTATGGATTTCTTACATATTTAGCTGTAAACAAATCATTTGAAGGGTGGTTTAAAGGCGACAGAATCGACTTCAATGCACCAGGTTTTACCCCATAAGGCTCAATCCATTTCTGCGTTGCGCCTGAATAAAGTTTTGCATCACTCTTAAATGATAGACATCTACGTGGCTGAAAGGTTAAGAACACACGCCTACATGGGCATTAAGGTGGATTTGAGCATTGACGTCTTGTTCAGAAAGCCATGGCAAACTACTGGAGGTAAAATTGACTGGAAAATTAACCCAGGGTTGATTGCAATGTCCTGCAAGGGACAAGCAACGTTTATTGGATGGCTTCAAGTACTCCTCAGTGTTATCCATTACATCATCATCAAGTGCCTTGCAAGCTGGCATCTCTCCACAGATCTCGGTCTTTGGTGTTCTGCAACAGCTCTGCTGATGATATTCCTCCATGCCACCACCTCAATCCATCCAGCATCTTGATTTGCTCCTGCCTCTCTTCTCCTTGATCTTTCCTGTTGTCATGTTCTCCAATGCCTTTGATAAATTCCTTCTCGGCAGTGAATTGTAGTCTTGACAATGAAACACCTAGAACCTGTAGAGGAAACAACAATCTTGGCCTAAACTCCTCCAGTTTGTATGTGCAGTGTTGAGTCCCGACCTGGTTACATTCTCTGTAGATACCAAGTTCCAGTACCAGTCTTGCAATATTGCAATACTCGCTGGTTTCTGAGTCGGAGAGGGGAAGGAGAGCTCTGCAGCAGGATCCGTGAAGATGATACTTTGTTACCGGGGAGGGAAAATGTCTCTACACCAAACTTCACTCTGAAAGATGAAGACCTGTTTGAGGCTCAGGTGCCTGGCATGTCAACCTATCAGACTTAAGAGTTAAGACTCAAGTCTTCTAAAGGATTCTCAACCAACCAACCAATAAATCAACCAACCAACCAACCAGTCAACCAACCAACCAGCCAGCCAGCCAACCAACCAACCAACTAACCAGCCAGCCAGCCAACCAACCAACCAACCGGCCAACCAACCAACCAACCAACCAGCCAACCAACCAACCAACCAACCAACCAACCAACCAGCCAGCCAACCAACCAGCCAGCCAACCAGCCAACCAATAAATCAACCAACCAACCAACCAACCAGCCAGTCAACCAACCAACCAGCCAGCCAACCAACAAACCTTTGGTAAATTCGCTGTGTCATCAGTTTCTTTTTCCTTTTTATCAAGAGAGTAAGTCTTCTTCCCTGGTGATAAAAAAGGATTGGGATAGAACTGTTAGACATTTTGTATTATATATTTAGCATATTTTGCGACATTTAATGCAATACAGTATAACAAATAAACTGGGTGAAAAATACACACAAGCATACTTTCAAAATGCTCAAACGTAAAAATAATAAGTGATATTAAGTTTTAGGCTTGCACATATACCTGGTCATGGCATAATTAGGATCATCTGACCAGTTCTGCTACACTCCACCTTTCCTTCCTAGGGAGGTCTCTGTGATGACATAATAAAGCCATCTACCCTACAATCTGAAAGTTGTGGGTTCATATCCCCTTCTCTTGCAATTGAATAAAACACTACAAGGCATTTACAACACTGCAGTGTTTTCATATTCAATTTGGTGAATTTTGGCTTAGTAAATTTCATTGCCACTTTCACAAAGATGGTCAGAAAGTTATATTTTATTTGTAAAAACAAGCAGAAGATACTGTAAATTACTTGCCTTTGGATTCTTTTCCTTGCCCCAGCTCCTGTTCTAATGGAACTCCTGCCTGGCCCTTCTGAACTTTTTTCTTGCCCATTGTAGTTGAAGAATAGTCTAAATGATGCCTACGCATATAAAAGAACACACAATTATATCAGAATAATAAAGATATATGGGTAGCACTCCCCAAACCTGAATCCCACATTATCCCAACAGCTTTGGGTGGAGGAGTGCAATTGGGAGGCTATACGCCTTATCTTGGTGCATGGAAATGCAACTTAATGACTAAATGTCATGGGGCGGACAGGTCCTCAGTCCTGATCAGCAACTAGTCTAAGAGTCTCTGACAGGCGGAGAGTATTGCTTTGTTGATCCGGCAACTTCTGCTGCTTGTCTTGTTCCATATATATTGGTGTTACTTTTCCTCTGAAGTAAACTAGGCAGGCTGAAAGAGGGATTATGCTGCATGGGCAACACATGGTCTCTAGAATTCAGCCCAGACTTTGCGCTATGGAGAGGTATAACTCCATCCCTAGACCCCACAATGGGTTGTACAAAGCAACATACAGAGACATGAGGTTTAGAGTCCATTATGACAGAAATCTGGCAGAGGCATTAAAAGTGAAGGCTGGGGTCAGACTTTGTCACCTCTATTGTTCTTACTGACTGTGGCTTGGATTGTGAAGGCAGCAGAGGGTGCTGCCAGAAATAGAGTTCAATGGACTCCTCCAATGGAGCGGCTTGATAGTTTGGACTTTGCTGACGGCAATTCCCTACCACCTCTTATGTGAAGAAGATGCAGGATGTGTTGAACATATTGGATGGGAGATCGCTATGGTTAGGTTTAGGGGTTCATATGAAATGGACAAGGATGGTGAGAGGAGATCAGGCAAATGATAGCCCTATCTTTCTTGGTGGGACCTCGCTTCAAGAGGTGAAATCATACACCTACTTAGGTAGCAATGAAGACAATGATGGGGGAACAGATAAATATACCAAAATAAGAACACAAAAGGTGCTTGTATAGCACTAGGATATGTGTGGAACACCGCCAGACGTCAATATGAATAAACAAAAGCATTACAGTTCATAGTTCTGCACTGCTTCTGCTCTTCAGTATTGAAACAACAGTCTTCACATATGTCAGATCTGTTTTTGTCTGTATTTTTCTGTGTCATCATTTCTGCTGCAGCTTCCAAGACTCTGCTTTGAAGTTACCTGAGAACTTTCCAACATGGAACTGTGACTTTCTTTTGCTTCCTCTTTTTTAGAATCAAGAGAATGGCTTCACCATTTTCTGTTGAGTTTTTTCGCTGATCTGCTTGTATATGCATGGGTCCGGGATCTGCCTGTATATGTGTGGGTCCAGGATCTGACTGTATATGTGTGGGTCCAGGATCTAACTGTATATGCATGGGTCCAGGATCTGCATGTATATGCAAATGGTCCAGGATCTGCCAGTATTTGAAAGGGTCCATGATCTGCACATAAATGTATGGGTCTATGATCTGCCCATAAATGTGTGAGTCCAGGTTCTGACTATATATGCGTGGGTCCTAACAAAATATGTAAGTTATTAGTTCTTTTTCCTGTTTCTAATTCGAGTGTTCTTTTTCTCAATATCAAGAATGTTTTCTATTATCTCATACAGGTGCTGTTGTTTCCCAGTTGATAAACTGCTTCCATTCTTTGTTTGTGTGTTTTTTTTTTAAAGTTTTAATTCATCATTATTATGATTGGCAATTGATTACAATTTCATTAATAAATAAGTGACTGCCACTAGTAAGTTTATCATCATCATCATCATCATCAAGCGATCTGCCAGTTGGCATAGGCATTCATATCTCTCCACAGATCTTGGTCTTTGGTGTTCTGGATAATATTATCTGATATAATATTATTATTATTAGGGGGTACAACTGTGCCATGACCCGAACTGAAAGCGGAAGTGATATACCGCGTCACCCCGGCCTGATCCATTGTCCCCCCAAAATGGCTGCTGAAAATACCATTCACGCTTACGACGTTATTCATTCATTCAAATATCACATGACAATAACAGACGCCATCTTATGTTCTGCAGAAACGGTTAGTCTAATGTTCCGCACACAGCGATTGGTTGAAATTACATTTGTCATTTATATAATTAAAATATACATATAATACAGTACTTAATTTTATTTTCTATGCTATTCTCATAAGTCCTCAGATATTCTGAGATGTATATTCGAATTCTGCACCCATTTTCACATATATGTGGAAAAGTTTCATCGATGATCACCAATGATTGGTGGTAGGAAAAAAAATTATGTCTGCTGACATATTTTGTCTTTGTGAATAGAAATTCAAGATGGCGGCTGACACAAATATGCCGAATATTGATCAGACTTGGCTCAAAACGTGTGATTTGAACTACTAAAGTTAAAGAGACTACAAGTTTAAAGATTATTAATAATTTATTTGTATACTTGTACTATTTTTTAATCATTTAACATGACAGAACATATTTTTTAAGTCTATGACTTGTTTGAGATGACTCGTACGCAGTAGAGATAATGGACACACTGAAGCGTTCCAAAATTAAGGGAATGATGTTAAAATTTTCGCCTGAGACACCTTCACAAAAATGTGAATATCTCCATTTAGAATTCTTCTTCTTCTTCTTCTTCGTTCATCCAGAGTTTTTTTTCGGATGTGATTGCGTTGTGCCTGTTTACAGCAGAGCTGCGTTCTTGCGCCGTTAGGCCGACACATCCGACTTCTGCGGGCATTTGTTGACCGGGTTAACCTTCCCGGGCATTTAGAATTGACATCTAGGCATCATTGAGGAACCATTAGATTTGGTTTTTCAAGATCTATCTATCTGTGGTGGTCTCATTAGTAACTACTCAATTTTAAAATCATGACCACACCTACTATTACGAGAGGAAGTCAATAAGTCACAAATGGCTGTAGAAAAATAACTAAATATAATAACTTGAAGCTACAGCCTACAATGGGTGACGTAATATTTTGGCCGTGTCCAGCGTGTGCCGTGTGGTCTAGTGGTTACACACCCGCTTCACACGCCAGTGATCCGGGGTTTGTTTCCGGGTCCGGTCAAGGATATGCACTACTGATGAGCTCAAACGAGAGCAAAACTCGAGTCTAGTGCTTCCACATTGACGTGGATAGGCCTTAGGTTCATACCAGAATACGATCAGCGTTGCCAGTGGTGGGTTGTGCTCAATATTTAAACTTGAAACCAGTTTATTTTTATACATATATTGTCCCTTTATTTCTCAACATAATTTCCACCAACATTGATGCACTTATCCCATCGTTTTATCAGTCCTCCCAAACCAGCTGCATAGAACTGTCTGCTCTGTTTTCTAAACCATGTTTTCACTTCACATTCAACTTCAGTGTCATTCGCAAAATGTCTCCCACCAAGGTGGGTTTTCAGTGGACCAATAAGGTGGAAATCACTAGGGGCTAAGTTGGGGCTGTAAGGTGGATGTTCCAGAACTTCCCACCTTAGTTGGTTAATTTTCTCCTGAGTTAATCGAGCCGTATGTGGTCTGGCATTGTCATGAAGAAGCAGCACTCCTCTAGTCCTGGACGTTTTCTTTGATAATGCATTATGCTGTATGCTGAACCATGTGAGCACCCTATTGCAGATGCTACAGAGTCCATTGTTACTCGCCTGTCACCTCTAATCATCTCCTTCACCCGCTGCATGGATGCTTCTGTTGCAATCTCAACAGGACGACCAGATCAGATTTCATCAACAATTTTAGAGTGTCCTTGAGAAATTTTTCTACCCAGCTATGCACCACTTTACGGGACAAACATTTGTCGGCATAAACAAGAAGCATTTCCTTATGAATGACATTTGCAGGCAGTCCTTTTGCCCACAAAAGACGCACAACAGCAGGTTGCTCTTTAGTTGTACACTCCGTAAGTACAGTCGCCATTTTGTTTATGTGCTGCGCATGCGCATGAGACACCTAGCGCCACCTGACGAACGGGAATATAAAGTTTGATGTTGCAGTCACCTAATGACACCTGTAGAAAACACATCTCACTAACTACATTTACCTGCCATCCTACAGAACTGTGTGACTTACTTACTGACTTGCCCTCGTATTATTATCATTATTAAGGAAGAAAGAAACGGCAAATAAAAATATTATCACAGATCTCTGAGATCTGCAGATCATTTTGCAGGTCAGACACCTTGGGTATGGAGGGTGCGTGACACAGAAGAAATGACAAGAGATGTGATGTGACTGTGAGAAATGTCGGCAGAGTGTGAAACAGTATTTATTAAATATCATAATAACTTAACGGACTTAACGAGTCTGGGTGAGTGACGTTCAGAGCTTTAAAAAAAAAAAAAAAGCACTAGACTGGCTAGCACTCTTCTAAGGACCTGCTAGCTTTTACAATTATACAGTTAATTAGTTACTGTTATATGGAAGAATAAGAAAGTATACTGTATAGTAAGCACCCAACTTTACTAACTACAACTGCTGACTAACTAATCCTTATCCTCTAATTTGTCTACTTCTCAATTCAGTGCAGCTGAAAAGGTGAACTTCGCAGCTGTTTACCTAGACTGAGAAAATCTTGCGTGAACAAGCAGGTAAACAAACAACAGACAGTGAGTTGAGTGAGTGACAACACCGACTGCTTTACATGCGCGGACGCCGAAAACAAAACTAAGACTTTTGTGATTAGACTGCTAGGACTAACGCACTACACGACTCCAGTTTTTTGTTTTTTACGGGATCATTCATTCATTCAGTACCGTGTTTCCCTTATAATAAGACCCGCCCCAATAATAAGCCCAAGCACGATTTTTCTAGATGTTCTTAATATAAGACCTACCCCTAAAATAAGCCCTAGTTAAGATCGTCAGCTAAAATGAGAGACTTGCTGCCAAATGGCCAGTCGGATTACTGTAATCATTACAGACGGCGACGCCACTGGTGGGCACTAATGACGATGTTCCAGAAGATGATGACATGACTCGGTCATTGACTGTATTTGAATAAATGCGAGACGCGAGAGGTACATCGGGAAAACAAAGTGCCTCGTCAACCAACACAGAACTGGCACTATTAGCCACCGGACGCTGATGCATATGCTGGGGGGGGGGGAGGATCTGAGCACCTATGGACATGTCCGGAGTGCAACGAAGATACCCCACTGATAACTGATAACTGAATAAATGTAGAATTTTGTACATGAATAAACGTCGTATATTTTCGTATCTGAAAAAAATATAAAAGATATACCCCGAAAATAAGCCCTGGAGCATTTTTAAGCTAACATTAATATAAGACCCGTTCTTATTTTCGGGGAAACAAAACTTTCATGACGTTTCAAGTGTCCAAAATATTTCAGTTTTCTTTGTTTTATCGTCTTTAGTAGCCAACCGTCTTTAATATTCAGATCTTGTCGTATGGATGCATTTGTTATGTTTTGTATCCAAGATATTCTCAGAACCTGTCTATAAAAATTATATTCAAAGGCCTTGTTTAGTAAGTGCCCAGGTCTCACAGGCGTATGTTGCAATGGGAAAGACGCATTCTCTTAAAAATCTAATTTTTGTAGGTCTATCTATCCCACGCCACAATTTATTCAGTTGTTTTAGTTTTAGAGGAGCAAAAAGTGACCAGATTTCGTTAATCGTTGCCATGTCGTGTGCAGTGTTGGGTGGCGCAGGCGATCATGTCCCTCAGCAAACATTTTTCCAGTATGAATTATATAACCAATAATCTCTAGCTCTAATCTGCTAACTAGCCCGGCTCTTCTTGTTTCGAAAACATTCAGTCTTGTTTGTCAGTACATAAATAAACACACATAGTATTATTTGGCGCTCACAGAAGGAGAAGAAGGGGGTAGAGATTAGGGGACGCACTAGACAACATACAATTTGAAAGCTATAGTTACCGACCAGGATTCGAATCTGTCACCTCTAAATAACGACAGTGCCTCGCTGCAGGAACAAGTGTACTTCGACGCATGACCAACTAGACACTCCAAAATAAAGTGTCTTCATTAGTCATTATAGTCATGTCTATCGTACACATGAACCTACAACTATGGAATACGGACAGAATTCGTAACACACCATTGAGATAGCATTACAGGTCTCATAGTCGTATATTAAACCAGTAAAAGGTCAAATAACAAACACACAAACACATCGGACCGTAATGGTGTGTCAAGCATATTCACAAACATTTAAAGAAGAGAAATTGGTTGGTTCTAATGCTATACACGTCTTACTCAGAAAATCAATTGGAGAACCTTTTGAGGCCACAGAGACAGTACATAAATAAACACACAGTATTATTTGCTGCCCACAGAAGGAGAAGAAGGAAATAGAGATTAGAGGACGCTCTAGACAACATAAAATTTGAAAGCTATATAGTTACCGACCGGAATTCTAACCTGTCGTCATTTGGAGGTGACAGGTTCGAATCCCAGTCGGTAATTATATAGCTTTCAAATTTTATGTGTCTAGTCTCGTGCTTCCTCTAATCTCTACTTCAGTTTTGTTTGTCACAATATTACCCAGTCTATCTCTTATTACCACCAGCATCATCATACGAATATGCCAGGCCTTTTCATCGTGAAAGATTATTAATATTATTCACTCTCTCACATAAGTAGCGGACTGGACGGGGTATCAGTTTGCCCAATGACAAGTCGGCCCCCTTAAACATTCGACGTCATCACCATAATGTGACCTGACAGCTGGCGTAGACGTTCATGTCTCTCCACAGAAGTAAAAACTCCGACGCGGAGCAAACACGGCAGACGGATTCTGATCTTCAGAAGCGTACCACTTTCTTCAAGTGTTTTGGCCCCTTTACACTCTTGACACTTTCTGGGGGCGGGCCCGTCAGGGTCATGACTCCGGGCGTCTGTCCCCTGTCGTGGAGACGTTCTTTCGGTCATTTAGATTATCCCTGATGTTATGCTTGTCCCTTTGCTGTTACCTTGTCCATTCTCAAGCCCTCCATCCCTTGGTGGTGAGAGCCGTGCAGCCTGTGCCTGCCCCTGGGCACGTGTGGTCGTGGGCTGCGAGCTTCCTCCCCCGCCACGGCCTCTGTCGCCTCCATACGTCTCCGCTGCCGTGTGCCTTACCCGTGCACCGTTCACGGCGTTGCACCTTATTAGGAAGCCGGATCTTCCTTACTTAACCACGTCTTGGTCTGTCTGTACGCATATCTCGTGCGACTGTGACGGTGTGGCTGCTTTGCGGCCATGTTACATTGCGCTCGGTCTGGGTGCGAGCTGCGGTCGATTATCGCTACCCTATGTAAGCTGGTCGTCGGCCGACATTTGTGTGATTGACTGCACTCAGGCTCACCACTCACGCTTGGGGGACGGGCTAAAGAACTGACATGAGACGTTGTAAAGTTCGTGGTCTTGATTGAGAAATCGTTGGTCTTGCGGTCACCGCTTCTAACCATACTAGTACCGAGAATTGTCCCACTCTAGGTTGCGACAGTTCCACACCCAGAGCGAGGCCTTTTCGGCTGCCTCAGACAGTTTGTTTGTTTTTTTGGCCCGGGCCCTTGATTGTCCTTTCAGTCCCATTCGCTTCAGCACGTCAAACACGGAGTGGGAGACAAGACCCCTCGCGCCTACCACGACGGCGAACAGCCTGACGGTGTAACCCTCCCGTCTGAGACTTGCGACCATATCATTGTACTTCGCCATCTTGAACACGTGTCGCTCCTCAATATTCGATTCGTATGGGACAGTCAGCTCAATCAGTGTTAGCTGCTTGGCTGACGAGGAGCTAAGTACAATGTCAGGTCGCAGGCCAAACTTTTAGATCACCTCAGGGTATTTGCCACGGTCCTTTAGGTCTACGGTCAGCTGTCAGTCCCTCGCACCATCGAAGACGGTAGCAGGCGGCAAGTCGTCAGCTTTCCCATTTTTGCGCCCCACTCGGACGAAGGAAATTTCCATCGGCATCGGTCTGTGCCCCTGTCTGTTTGCCTTCATCAGTGCTATGTCCACTATGGCGGCCAATTCGTTCAGGGCCTTGTTGTGCCGCCACGTGAACCGCCCTTGGGTCAGGGCGACCTTACACCCAGACAGCACGTGATCCACCGTCTGGATTATCTTGGCTCTCTTACAGAGGGGACAGAACGGGTTGTCGGTTTTCCCCCACTTGGCCAAGTTGGCCCCTGATGGCAGGACATCGTAGGGGGATCGGATGACAAAACTTAGCCGCAGTGGTGTCATGCGCCAGATCTCCCTCCACGTGATGGATCTCTGCACAACCGACTCCCATGACATCCACTGCGCCTGCTGCGCTTGCTGGGCAGCCTTGTGGACTCTCCCACCATCTTCCTCCTTGCGGATCTCCTTATCCACCAGGTCCCTGCGTTTCTTGGCCGACGACGCCTTTGACCACATCGGATCATTCACATGGAATCCGAACCCATGCTTGCCAACCTGGGTGTGGCCCATTACCTCCTTCAGCTGGAGTGTGGCCTGGGCTTGTTCGACTGATCTTAATCTGTGGGGGTCTGGATCAACTCTGTTGATATCCCTCCGTGCCACCGTCTCAATCCTTACAGTATCACTTCTCTTGTTCTGCCTCTTCTCTACTTTATCTTTCCAGTTGTCACGATGCTACGTTCCCGCGTGTATCTCTTATCACATGACCAAAGAAAGCGGTCTCTTTCTTATTTGTGTATATAATGTTTCAGTTTCACTAGCGTCTTTCAGACAATCTTTGTTAGTTATTCTGGCAGTCCAGTGAATTCACAGCATTCGTCTCGGGAACCACATCTCTGTTGCTTCAAAGAACTTCATAATTTGTTCATTTACATTCCAAGATTCACCGTCATACAGCAAAACAGGTTCTATATATTACTTCAGCACTTTCTTTCTTACATTCAATGATAGTGACTTATTGCTTAAGATACTTTTCATTTTCTTACATGCACTTTTTGCTTGCTCTAATTTGTTCTTAATCTCGGTCGTGCATCTTCCATCTGATTTCATAATTGTCCCCTAGATATTTAAATGTATCCACTTGGTTAAGCATTTTCCCTAAACATTAGACACTAGGTTAAAACTTTTAAAGTGTTTACAAAAGTGTTTAATAGACTTCATTGCAACGGGTTGTATCCAGTATAGCGAGGTCTATTTCAGTAGATCGGCCTATCGAAAGTGTCGCACAAAGCACGAACTCTGTAGTTCCAGCGACGACCCCCGGAGTCTCTGAGAAAATTGCACTCGTGAACCGAATGGTGTAGCCTGGAATCGAACCCACAACCTTCAGAGCTCGATGCAGGCGACGTAATTACTTTGCCACAGAGACTCAGAAATGTTATTGACCTTTGAGTCCTGCCAACCAATAATTTTAGACCCAGTCTGCTTCTGTATATTATCGCCTGTCTTGAATCTACCTCCAGCTGAGACTTCTACTAGACTTCTGTTAATTAGAACTTCTAGCTTTGACTTCTATCACGACTTCTGTTAATGAGAACTTCCAGCCGAGACTTCTATCACGACTTCTGTTAATGAGAACTTCTAGCTGAGACTTCTATCATGACTTCTGTTAATGAGAACTTCCGGCCGAGACTTCTATCACGACTTCTGTTAATGAGAACTTCTAGCTGTGACTTCTCTCTCGACTTCTGTTAATGAGAACTTCTAGCTGAGACTTCTATCACGACTTCTGCTATAAGAACTTAGTTAACTGATTCACTGCCATGAACCGATATAACGGTGATAAAATGTTGTAGTCGTTACAGAAGAATTCAACAGTCGGATCTAGTGCTAGTAGATCTAGTTGTCGTCTCTGTAGGAAGATATAAGACCGTGTCCCATGAGCCGGAGGAGCCCGTCATACTGGATGGAATCTGTCTAGAGGAAGCAAACGTGACACAAGTGTATGCTGAAGTCGGATACACTGATCTTTGATGTGCATAACTAGGTATGACACACTTCCCTCAAAGAGAGGAACGAAGAAGAGGAGGATCTTGTTCGCTCACCATCATGCCAGAAACATAGAAAAAACATGTCGTCGTACAACTTTCTCTCTGCACACGTCTTTTTGAAAACACAAGTTTTAACCCTAACTCCGAACAAAAACCCTGTTTGACAACCTCTAGTTGTCCATGTTCACTCATGCACGAACTACTTGTTAGTTTGTGAACTAAATACTCAGTCAGAGGTCGCAACCTGTTCTTTCATCTGAAAACTAGGTTAAATTCGACAATAACTGTCTTTTGCTCACTTATGATGTTCTATCGTTACTTTTATCTCTTTTTTATGTTTTCGTTATCTGCTCGCACAATACTAGCTGTTATACTTCTATATACTTTACATTCAAACATACAACATACAAGCTGACTAATGACAGATAATTGTTGTGACCTGTCACATAATGCTAGCTGTTAACTTCTGTATACTTAACATTCATACATACAACATACATACTGACTCGTGACAGTTAAGTGTTGTGACCTGTCACACAATGCTAGCTGTTAACTTCTGTATACTTAACATTCATACATACAACATACATACTGACTCGTGACAGTTAAGTGTTGTGACCTGTCGCGTAATGCTAGCTGTTGTACTTCTATATACTTTACATCAATACATATAATATACAAACTAACTCCTGACAGCTACCGTCAGATATGGAGTTTCTGGACTCATAAAGAGTAGTCCGGTTATCTGAACTTCGCTGACCTCATTGCCCTCTTGTCCCACACATGAAATAAGACACAAGATCAATTTAACACACTTGATGAAAGATCGCTACAGTTAGATTTAACCATTCAAGGGGGACAGACACAGATAATGAGAACAAATGAAACAAGTGTCTCTTTATGAAATCTCACGTCAAGTGGTGGACTTGTATGCATATTTAAGTAGTAATCTAAACTGATTAGAGAGTTGAGTTGAGTTGAGCTAAGAACCGACATCACTGCACTCAGGACATTCCCATTCACGCTCTGTTCCCTCGTTCAACAGCCAGCGAAGAGTCACAATGCTAATACTGATTATAAAAATTAGACGTAGGCTGTCAAGATTTATTGGGGGCATGTTATGAGAAGAAATAAACGGGAGAACTTGGTGACAACTGGCAAGATAGTGGGGGAAAGAATTAGGTGAAGGCAGAGATGTAAATATCTGGATAGCGTGGCCATATGGCATGGTCGAGACAAGAACACAGAGCTGATTCACAACTCAAGTGATCGTGTGAGATGACGAAACACGACCGACCACACTTATCGGTGAAACACATGATGATGATAAGACAAAGTTCGCCCGTGTGTGATCGGGGTCACTAAAAGAGACAAAGAACAGTCACAATGTAACCTACCATACATGACGTAAGAGCCGAGCAAGGATGATTGGGGTGAGACTGTTTCATCCTGTAGATAACCGTAGATGCAAAATCCAACTAATCATGACCACGTTGACACAGGGCCTGGCGTGAGTTTGTTGTGTGCCTATACTCCATTTATAAATGAAAGGTAGAAGAGGTAAATAGCAGTGTAGACAAAATTGGGGCAACAGATAGAGGCATTAAGATAACAATACAAACAGCTAGGGGATCCGTCATGGCACTAAGAAACCTGCAAAAAGGTCATAGACAAACACAGACATAGTGTTATCTGAAGTTAGTTGCATGTCCTTTACCGGACGTCACAATCAACCCAAGCATTGTAACATTGATAGATTTTAGACCCTTTGTTATTTACTAGACTATTTGTTCAGTAGTTTGCCATTTTTTTTCTGAACGCCCAACACGTTCGAAATCAACGCAAGGCGGCCTGTTTCCAAATCTCCCGCAACTAATGTCGATCCTTCGACTCGATGTCAGGGAATTGTGAAATGCGTTCACTGTCCCAAAGCCAGAGCGCCAAGTGTCTTTCCCTAGAAATGCCCGTTTGTAAAGTGTATCTAGATAAACCTCTTGACACAAGTCGACTGGGTATTCACGTTAAATGAAATGCAGAACATCACGGGGGGAAGATACACAGCTACAACATGTGACATGTGAGAAACGTGTCACGTGGGGATGATTGAGTAGACAAGAAGATCCTGGTAAAGCGCTAATCCCCAGTCTGGACTACACAGAAACTTCTATGAGCGTTAAACAATACATGCGTGTTTGTTTATGAGTCTTGGCTGCAGTAGGCTACGTGTACAAATAATCCGATAACAAATACTGTTGTTATGGATCTGTTATGTGATGTTCACTGCCAGTTATCATTATTTCACCCCAACCATGTCCTTATATGATGCTATCTAATTCTTCTAAAAAGAAGCTGTTGGAGGCTTTATTTGTCTCAGCACCGGGTTACCAATGACAGAAAAGGACATTCCTAGAAAGGCACAGTAGTAAAACCATGTGATGACGAGAAGCATTTTTCTTTTTAATCCTTTTGTGATCCCTGGGCAATTTTACGTTAAGTAGTTTGCTATTGATGTCTGAACGACCTGCATTCATACCATTGTATGGAAACCAACGCAAAGCGGTCTGCTTCCAAATCGCCCGCAGTTGTGTTTCCAACGCGGTATGTGGGATTACAAATTGCTTTCGTAATTCTTTCGCCACGTAGAGGATGTGAAAATGATAATTATATGCGTACGTTTTAATTGCTTGCTAGGTACTATGTACGATGTGCTTAACACCAAGCGATATTCATAACTCTGAAAATTATGGCTATAAAATTGATGCCATCTGTTACATTTTTAACGAAAATTAGCGAAAGTTTTTATGGGGATAAATTTACTGATATGTGCGCAAATTATGGAAGGTAACGTTGAATTTTCATCAAATTTACATTTTATTTAACTTAAATGCTCAGACTACTTACAAATTGAATCCTCGAAATGTAGGTAATTTCAATTTGCTTACGGTATACTACATCATCTGTCTATCTGTATGTATGTGTCTATCTTTCTCTATATCTGCCTATATGTTCGCATGCTAATATGTTTATTTGTGCAGTGATGTCTGTTCTTAACTCAACTCAACTCAACTCAACTCAACTATATTTATTTGAATTTATGTCTGTCTCCCTATATGTTTGTTATTACGTAATATGTCAATCGCAGGTCAGCATGGTCGAATGGATAAGAACGTGTGTTCTTAAACATCTGTTGTGCTGATGCCGAGGTAAGCGGTTCAACCCCTACACCGAGCAGCAAAAAAAATAAAATTGTTGACCTGTCGCCCTTGACTTGGGGACATAAATTACAGGTACCTCTGAAGCCGGAGTGAGTTCGCCTGATGGCGAGAGACACTGTTAATAGGGAAAGCTAATCCACACGCAAAATTCAGTCCATCACCACTATAAATAGTGTGTATGGAGTACGTTTGAGTTCAAAACGAGCGAGCGCCAAAAAAGATATGTCAGTCTGCCTGTCTGTACATTTTTACATACCTGCCCGCCCATTCTCTCACACACTACTTACGTACCTAACTTATTTGGCTACCCATTAAACCACTTCTCTACCTATCCACTGTATGTGTGGATTGTGGGGATGTGTGTGGGTGGGAGATGTGTGTGTGTGTGTGTGTGGGTGGGAGATGTGTGTGGGAGTATGGAAGAAGCGTGTGTGAGTGGGGGATGTGTGGTGTGAGTGTGCGGGGATATGTGTGTGTGTGTGTGTGTGTGGGTGAGGAGATGTCTGCGGGTGGGGGATGTATGAGTGGGTGGGTGTAGAGGCGTAGGATGTGTGGGTTGGTGGGGGATGTGTGAGTTGCGGTAATGAGTAGGTGGATGGGGATGTGTGTGTGTCTGGGTGGAGGGATGAGTGTATGTTTGGAGCGTGTGTGGGTATGGAATATGTGGGTGGGTGTGGAATGTGTGTGTGTTTGGGTTGGTGTGTTTGTGTGGGTGATAGTGGGTAGTGGTATTGTGGGTGTTGGCGGGTTGGGGATGTGTGGGTGTTAGTAGGTGGGGGATATGTGTATGGGTGAGTGTGTTGGGGCGTGTGTAGGGGGTGTGGGGGATGTGTATATTCGTCGGGGGGGGGGGGTGTCGGTGGGGGAATGTGTGTGGTTGGGGGGGGGGGTGTTGGTTGGGGATGTATGTTTGGTTGGTGGGGTGTGTGGGTGGATGTGATTATTGCTCACTGGATTTTAGGAGGCCTGGTGTTCTTTGCCAGTGAGAAGTCCTGATCGTTCGGGTCCACATCGATTGACGGACGTCAGTCGCGGCGATTGGACAATCTTGACCATAGCCTACGATAGGTAACGTTGTAATGTTCTGTTGTGATAATTTGGCGTGTCCTGTGTGTGCCGCGTGGTTACACACCCGCTTCACACGCCAGTGAACCGGGGCTTGTTTCCGGATCCAGTCAGGGATATGCACTACTGACGAGCTCAAACGAGAGTGAAACTCGAGTATAGTGCTTCCATATTGACGTGGATAGGCCTTAGGTTCATACCAGAATACGATCAGCGTTGCAAATAGTGGGTTGTGCTCAATATTTATCTACTAATTGTCCATGATTCACTTCCTTACATCAGGATTAGCTATTAAAAACTCCTTTTCTCACTTCGATTAACACAGATAAACTGCAAAGAATATTCTTCGTATAGTGATATAGTGCTTTTACTTGGGCTATTCTAAATTTAACTTCCTTAATGTATCTCTCACTTGCTGCTATAAAAGTACCCACGCACTTAAATACATTACCTTGTTCCAGATTTGTTCCATTCACTTTGATGCTCATTTTGGAAGACAGTATTTTAATAAGTGGTAATAAAATGGATATTTAAAATCTGTAACCAAGACAAACTGTCATACAAAAAAAAAACTGTCCTTTACTGCCAATATAGTACCTTGCGGTGTATGGCAGAGGGGTCTTTGAGCCTGAAGAATCAAGGCCGCCTGGCTAGTGCAGTCGCTGCGAACTGTGCAGGTTAGGATTTTCTTTTTGCCCCCGACAGAAAAAAAAAAAAATCCCACACCTTACCGAGGGATCGAACCCGGGTCTCCCTACAAAATGAAACAAAAATGTCAACAAAGGGGTGCACAACCATAATGCTTGCAATTATCCACCCAAAAATGGCCTCCCAACATTTAAAAGTTAATACATTCAATAGGTTCAGAAAGCAATGGCAAACCACTGAACGTAAACTTGCCCAGAAATCCCGAACAGCTGAAAATGCTGGGGTTGACTGCTACGTCCTATAAAGGACACGCAACTAACATTCAAAATTTAAAAAAAAAAAAAAACATCTCTCTTGTCCCTTTGCATGACTGCGATCAACAACATGTTGATTTTTTTTTTTAGCAATTTAACATTCAGTAGTTTGCCATTGCCGGGGTCCCTGGTCTAGAGGTTACACGACTTTCTCCGTAATCTCGTATATTCTCGTAAGTAACGTGACGTTGCGCGAGAATCGGTAGCGGTTCTCTCCGCGTCGGTAACTTTCGGGTATGTGAGCCGGTCGCTCAGAAAGCAATGACAAACTACTGAGCGTAATCTTGCCAAGAAATCAGCTGAAAGATGCTGATGTTGATAGTGATGTCAGGTAAAGGTTATGCGAACAAAAATATTAGTTTGCCATTGTTTTTTTTTAACGAGGGGTAAAATTTTTAAGTACAACTGACCGGTGTAAGGGATGAACCCACTACCCTGTCCCTGTCATCAGCACACAGAAACATTCAGGACACTATCTTGTTTTTTTTTCCTTTCAGGATATTTACTTCTGTCGCCTAATGAATCAAATGACGCAAAACATTATGACCTCTGCTAGCTTAAATTTGTCTCTGATAACCGGACTTTTTAAACGTGTAGGTTATAAATAGGTTTTAGAAAGAAGGATATTATTGGTAGTTTCTCCAAGAATGTCCGGGTAAATACGCGAACTATTTCTGGCCATATCAAAACGCACGCCATTAAACAATATTTCCTCCAGTACTTTGAGCAAAACGTTCCGCAACCAGTAGTTAGACTAGGGTTGACAAACGTCCTGGTTTTCCGAGACAGTCCCGGTTTTTAATTGAAATAAATCACTGTCCACTAAAATACTTTCGGGTCGCCCATTTGTTCCTGTTTTATTCTGTTAAATGAAAAAACAAAATTGCACTCGCTCTTGATTTTCAGTCGGTAGAACCGTTTAACTTGTGTCTTAGATTAAGTGCAGACTTTTTCAAGCAAAAGCTGCATTTCAGAAGATTTTTAAAAAAATCTTATGCAATAAGTCACTGTTATTGAGTGTCATAAAGGGAGTATTGATATGTTATACATAAGCTTGTTTGCTCTATGGCAGTGAATAATAGAACACGAATGAAAGATTCAACGACTAAGACTAAGACTAAGAATGAACAAATTAGGAAGAGCTTGAAATCAGCCGGGAGTGGTTCCTGAGACATATGTTGTGTATACCTTGAACAGCCAGAGTAATTAACAACGATTGCCTGGAAGTGATTAATGAAATCCCCGGGAAGGTTAACCCGGTCAACAAATGCCCGCAGAAGTCGGATGTGTCGGCCTAACGGCGCAAGAACGCAGCTCTGCTGTAAACAGACACAACGCAGTCACATCCGGAAAAAAAAAATCCGGATGAACGCAGAAGAAAAAGAAGAAGAAGATTAATGAAATGAGAACATTATATTAAACTATACGAAAGAGGCAAACAACGTTCTTAGGTCATGCGATGAGAAAAGTAGCACTGGAAAACATCGTAAAGACTGGAAAGATTAGTGGGAGAAGAGGCACAGGCAAGCAGTGAGAAATGATGCTGGATGGTTTGAGAAGGTGGCATGGAGGATTATCATCAACAGATGTGATCGTGAACACCGTGAACAGAGATCCGCGGAGAGACATGAACGCCTACGCTAGCTGGCAGGGCACATGATGGTGATGATGACTGGCAATATTAATTTGTGCAACATTTTCTATTCTAAGAGAAACGTCCCGGTTTTTTTAGGTACAAGATCTGGCAACCCGGAAGTTAGACCTATGTCCACAATAAAAGACAAAATAGAATTAGCAAGGTATACGGAGGGGAAACAAACCCCCTCTCCCCTACACACACACACACACATACACACACATACACACACACATACACACACACACATACACATACACACACATACACACACATACATACACACACATACACACACACATACACACACACACACATACATACACACACATACACACACACACACACACACACACACATACATACACATACACACACACACACACACACACACGGACGAATGTTTCGACCAGTCTTTATCAAAACAGGATTGATTGATTAATTGATTGATATAGGAACCGACATCACAGCATTCGGTGCATTCCCATAAGCACTCCGTCCCCATCCGCAGAAGCCAATGAAGAGTTCCAATCCCAATAGTACCAGTAGCAATCTGATTATATGTGCGTCTCACCATTCCTCTAATCGTCGAGCATCGGCCAGATCCCCTCGTCACTCCTCGCTGTATCATTCTTGCCAGACCATGGTGATCCATTTGCTCCTCCGAGGTGTACACGTGCTCCCACAAGGTCGCAACCACGTCTACCTTATCATGCATCAATACTCCACCAAGTTGTGCAGAACCAGCCAATCTGTCTGCCTGTTCATTCCCCAGCACACCAGTATGTCCCGGAGAAAAGATCCAGACGATGCTTGCCACCCGTGACTTCCGAAGCGAAGCAAGCCACTCTGCACGACGCTTGCCTGTCCTCACCCTACTCAGCATGCTTTCTGAGTCAGTTACAATCACGATGTGTGTGTGTGTATATCATATTCTCCATCCAGCGGAAAGCTGCACTGACTGCCTCCACCTCCATTCTTAAGCTAGATGTTGTGGTATCATATGCCAGGCTCTCCTGCAACACACGTCGACCATTAGCCTTTTCCAAGAACCCCCAGGCACTTCTACTACCTCTCAACACCGAGTACGCCACAAACATCTGTTTTGTGTTCCTGATAAGTTCGACCGCTGATTGTCTTCGACAAGACTACCAAACTTCTTCTTCCTTTCCTTCGCGCCTCTTTCGATGGAAGTGTGTCAAACCAAGTTATGCAACTCAAAGGTCAGTGTGTCCGACTGCGTGCAGCTGTGCAAGGTTTGCTCCCTTTACTCAGATTCCATCTGAGGTAACGAACACTAACTACCCGTAAGTGTAGGTTTACTTCTGCTAACAATTTTCCTATATCAGGGAAAAGTTACGGCCTACTCTGCGATTTCCAACTATCGTGGGAATTTTAATATGTACAACATGCTCAGCGGACTTTCTGTTTTCCGCCCTTATCCGCAAAGGATAGGTATCCGACCACACTACCCAAGAGATCAGGGAGACGTGTGATATTATATTAGATACCAGTGGTTCTTGGAAAATTGCCCAGCTCCATGCAGGGATCGAACACGTACCTTCTGATCCTGAGGCTAACGCCGTAACCTCTCAGCCCAAGGCTGCCCCTGTTTGCCAGACCACCCGGCGTGTTCTCCCTCTGTCGACTACAGTCTCCATCACCTTCAGTCTTTCCGGTTGCGACAACATTCTATAGCTCCTACAGTCTCATAGAGTGACCACTGTGTGTCCGGTGTCTGTTCTGTGGTTGATGAAATGTACGCTTGCAGCACCTGGGCACTGATTGAATGAGACGTCGGCGTTTTAGTTGGTCGGTGAAGGTTCTGGTTGGGGATCTTATATTTGTATATAATTCTTCATGTGTGTATGTGGGTGTGTGTGTGTGTGAGAGAGAGAGAGAGAGAGAGAGAGAGAGAGGCAGGCGGGCAGACAGGAGGTAGGTAGCGAGAGAGAGAGAGAGAGAGAGAGAGAGAGAGAGAGAGAGAGAGAGAGAGAGAGAGAACCTATAGAAGAGGTCAGAAACAATCCCGGAACAAAGCTAGCTTGAAGTTGTTTCATTGTCATTTGATATGCCGGAACTAAAATCTAGTACGAGGATATGATAATTGATATTTGTGTGCAAGGGAAACGTTTCTCAGCTGATGATATTACAGTTCTTGTTTGAATCCCTTCTAATATCTACACCAGTTCATAACGCCACTTTTCTTTTGTTTAAATAAGTAAATATTGCAGAATCAGGTATTTTATCCTCCTTAAAAGTGCGTACCACTTCTCGTGGCATACCTAGGAAACATTGATCCGTTGCGATGTTGACGGTCAGGGAGTAGTGTACAAAGTCGAGGTGACAGTTTTTCATTGAGCGGAGCAGACGGGAAAGTTTTGGCGAGGTGACAGAACTTGGGCTCTCTTGTTGATGCTGTTTGTTCGGGCGATGTGTTGTTGTTCAGTTACGGTTTGTCAACTCCAGTAACTCACAGCTATGAGATAAAACATTATGAGATTCCGCATCTACTGTGACAAATATGAACAGCCGGACAGGTAAGAAATGCCATCAATTATGTACTGTCGTCAAGTCACTCGAGTACTTTGAGAATTGAGTTTTGTTTTCAATTTTAATTTCTGTTCGGACTGTTCGTATTTATTTTGATATCGTATCATCAGTTTCACTCATATTATTAATTAGCTCTTTGGATTCTTTTTATAGCAGTGTTGTTTCATTCCGTGACTAGAATATGACCATAAGATAAGTTGGTGTGAATAATGTGTGAACATTATGTTATGCGATATCATCGACATCGGGGGTGGCGGGGTAGGGGTATGGTATCCCCTATCAGAGGAGAGGTAAGGTTCCTCCTTCCCTCCGCTAGCCTACGGGACACCCTTGCACAAGGTGGAGTACGGTAGTACCCGTTTACCACCCCCCCCCCCCGATCAGGGTTACGTGAAGCCATGGGTGCAGGTGGTGGATGAGGTTGAAGAGCAGCCGACAGATAGTTGTGGGTTATGGTCTCCAGCTGACAGATAGTTGTGGGTTATGGTCTCCAGCTTCACGATGGTAGGCAGCGGATCTCTTTTTTTAAGGAGACAATAATGGCTATGTTCATTGACCAGTATGGTCACTGCTAAGAAGGAAAGAAATGGCAAACTACTTTTTTCACATATGCCTAGAACATTATGTTTTGCGATATAATCAACATTCAGAGAAATGGCATAAATGGGTGCTCCATTGGAGCAGCCTCGCCCAGTAGGGATAGTCATGTGCACCAGTTGACTCCAGACCATCAGCAGGCTACTAGGTGCAAAAGATTATTAACATTAAAGATAGGAACCTGGAATGTCAGAACAATGAATGCAAATGGAAAATTGGATAACATCAAACAAGAAATGGGAAGAGAGAATATTAATATATTAGGAATGTGTGAAACCAGATGGAGAGGGGCAGGGATCAAGAAAAACTAAGCGTAAAAACCCCCAAAACTATTTAAAAACTCTGTTCAAATTCATAGTAGGCGCTTGCAAATGGCGGCCACGTTGTCAAGCTATCGGTGAAAGCGAAAGTAGCCATCAGAAGTATTGGAAAGTCGAGAGATCACGCTTTTACAATGCATAATAGTCACTCGCGTTGGGGCGGTTTGCCCGTTTAAGCGTAAGGACGGAAACGGACGTTTCACCTGCTAAAGGGTTAAGAGAGGTGTGAGACAGAGATGTGTAATGTCTCCAGATCTTTTTTCCCTGGAAGGAATCAACATTGGGGGACGATACATCAATAACATTAGATATGCAGATAATACAGTCTTGATTGCAGAAATGAACAGGACCTGCAAAATTTAGTAGATGCGGTTATTGCACACAGTGAACAACTAGGGTTAGAATTGAATTGTAAGAAGACACAGATTATGGTCGTCACTAGGAAGGAAGAAATACCACAATGTAATATACAAGTAAATGGGCATATTCTTAAGTGAATCGGTACAGCTATCTCGGAACAGTCATAACATCTGATGGGAGATGCCTTGAAGAGATTAGAACAAGAATTGCCATGGTGAAGGTAGCCTTTTGCAAGATGAAAAACATACTAACAATAAAAAGGTATCAATTGAAATGAGAAAAAGAGTGTTGAAGTGCTACATAGAATCTGTACTTTTATATGGATGTGAAGCATGGACAATGAGCAGGCAAGCTGAAAAACATTTGATGGCTGTGGAAATATGGTTTCTGAGGAAAATGCAAAGAATACCATGGACAGACAAAAAAACCAATGAACATGTCCTTCAAGAAACAAATGAAGATCGTAAACTGATTAGAGACATTAGATGTAGACAGCCAACATTTTTTGGGCATGTTATGAGAAGAAATGAATTGGAGAACTTGGTGACAACTGGCAAGATCAAAGGGAGGAGACCAAGGGGAAGACCGAGAAGTAAATACCTGGATGGCTTGGCCACGTGGCATGGTCGAGATAGAAACACTGAGCTGATCCACGACTCTGGTGATCACGTGAGATGGCAAAACATGACCGCCCACGCTTATCGGCATGTCACATGATGGATGGATAAGTTGGTAGAGCCTCATCATCATCGTGTACCACCAGTCAGGTCCTTTTCGGTTTCGGGACGTCCTAAATTATTAAAATAAAATAGTAAATACTAAAGGACTAATAATTTAAGTTACTTTTAGTAAAAACTGTTGAAGAAAAATAGGATTACTTTTAGAGATAATGTTTTATCATGGGACCAGACAGTTGTTAATAATTTGTGGGATAATGATGGTTCGTTGATTTCGGCTACAGGTGGTGGTCTAAACCACTTTCCATTACATTCTGATTTCTGGTATTCAGCCATCAGTCACTTCTGGGTTGCACACAGCTCCTGAGACATCCAGGCTAATCTAGGTAATCTGGCACCTGCACTGGAGCACCACAATGGAATACCACCGGAATACCACAGGAATACCATACTGGAACTGAAATTAATGCCCACTCCTTTAAGAGGCTGACCCATCTGTGCTCCAGCAACATGACATTTAAAGGACATCAACCTCAACAGCTATGATCTAAGAAGAAGAAACAACAACGATTCACCTGAAAGAACACCACCTGAAAGAAGTAAAGAACTTCAAGTACTTAAGAAGTATAATATCATCAAATGGCAATTCAGAAGATGAGATCGAAAATAGATGCAATAAGGCAAACCAGCTCATTGGACAAATGGCACCAATATTAAAGAACAAACATGTATTAATAGTTACTAAGAAAGCACTTTACAACACAATATTCCTACCAACTCCATGCTGTCAATGCCAAACCTGGACAATGACAGAAACAGAGAAAACAAAAATAACAACAGAAATGAGGCTCCTGAGACGAATACTCAATGTATCAAGAAGAGAGAAAATCAGAAATAAAGAAATCAGGACTAAAATGGAGATTATAGCAGCGCTAGATTTTATTAGAAAGTAGCAAGTAAAATGGTTTGGCCATTCAGCTAGGTTACCAACTAACAGTAGACCACAACAGGCAATGATGTACAGACCAGATGGAAGCAGAAGAAGGGGCTGACCACGTAAATGATGGACGGAGGGAATAGCAGAATCCATGGGAATATCTCCTGCTGTTTATACTTCACCTCATCACCACTAGGCACAAGAGGAACAAGATGAGATGAGATGAGAACCACAACAGCCCTAATACACATTTCTAGTAAATGGTTCATGACATTACTGATACTGTGCATTCTAATTTTTTTTTGGCATTCGCCAAAACTTTGAACTCAGGCGTAGGCGTAGTCTATACACGTGCTATTACTTCTAGTGCCCTGGACTGATTTTTGCATGTGTATTAGCTTTCCCTATTATCAGTGTTCCTCGCCATAAGGAGAACCCACTCCGACTTCAGAGTAATTTATGTCCCCAAGTCAAGGATGAGAAGTCAGTATTTTAGTCCAATTGACTGGTGTAAGGGTTTAACCGCTACCTCAGCATCATCTCACTGGACATTAAAGAGGACTCTTATCCACTTGGTCATGTTGACCTCTATATTCTCATTACTCTGGACAGTTGACAGCATCAAGGACACCATCCCTCTTTCCAGGATCACACTTTCAAGCACACAGACTGTATGTCTCAGTGAAGGGTAACAAAATGACAGAAGTTCCATTTTGTGGTTTTCAAGGGGTCAGCCTCTACTACAGTACAAAAACGTGTAAGCGGGACATGATTGATACAAGCATTGATATTGCACTTGGGACGCAGAGGTGTTTCCAAGGCACCAGGGCCGGGTTATATACTGGCCAAGACCTATTGACGCGTCCTCGCCGAGCGTCCTGGGCAACAGGTCCCTTCGGGGTCCTGGCTGAAGTCAATAGGATCGCCGATTCCTCCGAAGTCGGAGAGTGTCTGCCTGTATGGCGAGGAACCACCAGTCTGCACACCAATAAGCCAGACATGGGACAACGGATACTCACGCAAACCTCAGGTCCTGTATGACATCACACTGATGTTGGACAACAGGATGCCTTCATCCGACATACAGGACTTTGCGTTGGAGCTCAAGCCAACGAACACAAGCAAGCAAGCATATTGCACTTTGTAGCAAGTTGCCACTGATCGTGTTACTTGGAGAGAAAAGATAAGAAATGGAATAAAGACAAAGGAGACAGTGATTGCAGATAGTTCACACACTGAGTGTGTGAGACGTCAGATGGTACGTGATGGTGAAAATGACTATGTGTTCACATGCATCCATTGTGGAGGAACGTTTACCGCACATATTGGTCTTATCAGTCATATTTACTATCGCAATGGGTTGCAGTTATTGCGCCTTTTGTGAAGTACAATGTAACAAAACTATCATCTGTTAAGGCGGCAAGGTGCCAGTATTCTGTCAAACAACCATTGACAGTCTTGTAGATGGGGGGAGCTTGAGTAAAGATGAGCAAATGAACAGACGAACAGACAAACATTATTTTTAAAGGGTTAAGGATTAGACATACAGGCTGTCTAATATTCTGCCCTTCTATCATTCTCTTTCATACATTATTTCATATACTGGCCAAGACCTATTGATGGGTCCTCGTCGAGCGTCCTGGGCAACAGGTCCCTTCGGGGTCATGGCTAAAGTCAGTAGGATCGCCGATTCCTCCGAAGTCGGAGAGTGTCTGCCTGTACGGCGAGGAACCACCAGTCTGCACACCAATAAGCCAGATATGGGACAACGGATACTCATGCAAACCTCAGGTCCTGTATGACATCACACTGATGTTGGACAACAGGATGCCTTCATCCGACATACAGGACTTCACGTTGGAGCTCAAGCCAACGAACACAAGCAAGCAAGCAACATTATTTCATTCATACATCACTGATGAGGCTAACCAAGAACAACAACAACAATATAAAATTATGCATTATAAAGGCATAGGGAATATAAACAAATCAATACTACATGACTCACTAATATTAATTATTGATGTGGCAATTGATATTTGCTATGGGGAATATACTGTTCTACCATTAAGGCACTGGCTGTTATACTGTTTCATTTTTATTATGATTATTTTGATTCATCTCACCTTATCTCATCTCATCTCATCATGTTATAAACTGGTTTCCACACGGATACATTTTATTCCTATGATAAGAACATAAGAAGCTGATAGATGCTTTATTTGTCCCAGCACTATTACCAGTGCCAGACATGGACTGTACTCGAAACACACACTTATAAAATCACATCATATGAGATGAGATGCGTAAGAAATGCAGCTGCAAAAACAAGAAGAGATAGAGAGACAATTGAGAAACTAAGAACAAGTGTAGAGAAACACATTGATAACTGACTTGATAGATCACCAAAGAATTAAATGATTTGGATATTTAGCTAGAATGGAACAAAATAAACCAGCGGTTAGAGCATTCTACATGAGAACAACTGGAAACAAGGTGAGAGGATGACCCAGGAAGACTTGGCTAGATGGAGTAAAAGAAATCAAATATAACATTAGCACATGCAACAAGATAAAAAAAAAAACACAAAACAGAAAATTAAATCTACCCCCTGTCTGTGACATTTCAAGGCAAAATAGTAGAACAGAAGAAGAGGAAGAAATTTGGTATGTGAAAAACAATCTTCGTTGTTTACACCTGCAGTCGTCAACCAGGCTACTTTTTACAGCAAGCAGCACAGCCAACTTGAGGTTGTTAACATCTCCATTGAGTTTGTTGATGAATATAATTATTAAAAGGATTAGAATGTACATGAACACATAATCACTCATTCTCATGGGAGATTATAGCATGATTATCTCAAAGTGCAGCACAATAGCGCTAACTTAAACAGTATGATTACTGCAGGATTACGTTAATCCTATCATGATTTCATGTTCTCATCAGTATTTTGACAACCTTAGTTATGTCTAGTATAACTGCGTAAGTGTCTCGTATCAGACCAGCGTGGGCAAAAGTGAAAGTAGACATGTGGATCTCACTATTTGAGCTTTCTAGTACTATTTCTAATGGTCATGCTAAGAATAATTCATCATCATCATGTGCCATGCCGGTAAGTGTGGATGGTCATGTCTCGCCATCTCACTCAATCACCAGAATTGTGATCAGCTCAGTGTTCTTGTCTTGACCATGCCACATGGTCAAGCCATCCAGGTATTTACTTCTCTGCCTTCCTCTTGTTCTTTTCCCCTAAATCTTGCCAGTTGTCACTAAATTCTCCAATTTATTTCTTCTCATAACCAAAAAATGTTGACTGTCTATGTCTAATTTCTCTAATCAGTTTATGATTTTCATTTGTTTCTTGAGGGCTTGGTCATTGGTTTTTCTGTCTGTGCATGGTTTGCTTTGCATTTTCCTCAGAAACCACATTTCCACAGTCATCATATGTTTTTCAGCCTGTTTGCTCATTGTCCACACTTCACATCCAAACAAAAGCACAGGTTCTAATTACTACATTAATTAACAAGGTTGAAATAGTGCTGGAATGTTGAAGTATCGTATTAAGCAGGAGACTCTATTCCAAGCTGAGTCGTTACATGTTTTATTATTATTTCTCGTTGCAGATAGCAGGAACTCAATAGAACTCACACCCCAGAAGTCCCTGCTGCAGACATATTGTATTTTAAACAAAGGCACAGATGAAGAACTGGTAGGTATTTTTTAGTTAGTCATCAGGTCATCCTCATTTCATATCAAACTATTAGTCCATAAGTGTTTGGATCCTGTCCTCATTATCTCCCTCACCAGTTCTGTGTTGGTTGACTATTCTCCTTTGGCTTTCCTCATGGTGCTCTAGTCTAGCTTCACCCAGTTTAATGTGATATTCATGCAGTTAGGCCAAAGTTGCAGATTATATCCATCCCATGAGCCATTTACTCATTCTGCCTCCCTGCGGGCATTCAGGATCTATCTGCTCATGTGTTTTCTCTTACACCAGCATGCCCTGGCACAAAAATATATAAGATATTAATCAGTCTTAACCTCCTCAGAGATTCAAGCCATTGCCTTCTGGCCCAAGTCATTTCGATCTTCCTTAGCAAACTCATGGAATCACTAAGAAAACATGCCTGGGTGAAAGTCTGCGTCTCCTGCCATGCTATTACTTTTATAAACGTTTTTGTTATATTTTCCTCCAACGTATGGTAGTGTCACTGTAACTTTTGTCAACTGTTTACTAATTGGGTGAGGTGGGGTAGGGTGTTGGTGGTAACGGGTGGGATAGCGTAACGGCTAGCAGCACAGTGGTCATGTTTTTTAATCTTCCTTGAGGCGGTGATTTTCACAAAAATTGACTTGAGCTCCCAAGTTGACCTAGCTAAAATGGCCACCATAAAATATTATGGGAAGCAAAGGCAGCTGGCACGATATTGACCACATTACCCATCAAGTCCCAGTTGGTGTGTAAAATATGGAGCTAGCACTATATATGATATTGGGCCGAAGGGTGGGATCCTAGGCAACATTAGGTCGATGACATTAACAACAATCAGCTATTTTACTTCGCTCACAACATACACAATATACAGAAAATATGTTAGTTGCATATCCTTTACATGACGTCACAGTTAACACCAGTATTTTTGGCTGTTTGTGATTTCTTGATAAGTTTAGGTTCAGTAGTTTGTCATTGCTTTCTGAATGACCTGCACTCATGCCATTGTATGAAAACCAATGCAAGTCGTCTGTTTCCAAATATGTTTTGAAAGCGGTATGAATGCAATTCATAATCCCTTTGCTACAGAGCTGGCACATATGTGGATAATTCAGTTATAAGGATTCATCGTGTTGTGGTATTCTGTGTTGGTCTATCTCTGTAGACTGCACCTGATAATATAACCCATTGCTGTGTACTCATTGTAAACTAAACCTGGTGTTAAACCCATTTGCCGTGTCTTTTTACCTGATGAATATGATAGATATTTCATCATAACATGTGCTGTTCCGGTAAGCATGGATGGTCATGTTTCGCCATTTCACGCAACCACTAAAATCTTGGATCAGGTCTGTGTTTTTGTGCCATGTGGCCCATCCTGCTATTCATCTTACTGCCTCCACCTTGCTCTTTTCCTATCAATTCTGCCAGTTGTCATTGAGTTTATTTTACCTCACAATGTACCCCCAAAATCTTTACTCTCTACATCTAAGTTCTCTAATCAATTTACAAAACTTTATGTACATAATAATATATTTGAATTACATTGTGATTTGGTCGGCCAGATTTCCCACATGTATCATATATTCATGTTTTACTTTGCAGATTTGTTGGGGTTACATAGATTCTACTCGGAAGAAATGTCTGTTTTGGCTGTTAGTAGTCTTGAGTCTAGGATCTCTTTTGCTCCTGATTCATTGGAAGCCAGAGCTGTCATGTTACCTGCAGCGAAAGAAGTGTCCGCTGTACAAGGCAACGCATGTTTTACTCATGGTAAGGCAAGTTTATACAATTTCTTTGCATAATCATCACCTTTGTCATTAAACAGTTGGAAAACACAAAGTCAACTTTACACAATTACAGTTACAAAAAACAGAGGACGAGAAAAAAATATAAACCATTACATTAAAATAATAGTAAGGATGTGACACTAAAGTAATTATATTAATACATGATATTATGGAATCATGGGAAATAAAAATTAGCAAGCTCTATTGAGCCACTCCTGATGTATAGAAGTGAATCGTGGACAATTAGCAGACAAGTGAGAAATTATGTAGGAACTGCAGAGATGTGGTTTTATTGAAGAATGATGAGAGCACTGTAGACGGATAGAAAGAACAGTGAAGATATCTTGAAAGAAATCAACTCACAAAGAGAACTCATTACTATCATCAGAATAAAACAGTCCACATTCTTTAGGCATGTAATGAGAAGGGGAAGGCTGGAGTATGCACTGTCTGTTCCACTTTTCACATAGGTGTGATATTCACTGGCACAGGAACAGAACATTATGAGGTGGCCTATGAAGTTAGAACCGCCACTATCAGTACATGGAGTAAGTTCTCATCTCTATCTGTGCCAACCATGGTGTCAGTTTCAACTATGCACCTGAAGTTGCTCCTCTCCTATGCATGCACCATGTAGAGGTAGAGGAGATTGTGTGTCCCCTTGTACCTCAAGAACCTTATCTCGTAGAACACTTTAGCAGCTAAATCCAATCTATCATGAAAAAGTCAACACATGGCTTCTTGTGAGTTGGTTGATGGGTCTATGCTTCGTTGATAGATGAAAGACAGGAGAAGAAGAATGTACCTCAAGAGCTCCACTTCAAATAGCATGGCAAATTCCAGTTGCCCAGGTATGTAAAGTGGAATAGTAAGGATTAGGCTCAAAGAGATAACGCACTTATTGCCTTATTCACCTGGGGGTGAATCAGATGGTTTGTTGACTGCAAGACCTCTAGAAGACTCAGTTGTGACTCTTGAGTTCTGTACGTTGACATTAATGTTGCCTGCGCCTTGACAAGGATTTGCTTCTATCAAGCTGATGCCAGTGACTTTTCTCCCTACCCAGTACTGAAGTTCATCTTTATGGGAATTGTGTTGCAGAGCTTTTCTCCCCCACTCCAAGCTCAGTCACCAGCAGGGTTTGAATGACTGATACATGAGCTTCACATCTAAGAAGACACATGGCCATCCTTGGAGTGTTATCCAGGCTGGGAGCCCAGTCTGTGGGTTGGTTGAACCATTGAGAGATACTCCAAGGTCTTGGCCAGTGCCTGCACGGGGTCAAAGAAGGGATCACCATCATCATCATGTGCCTTGAAACTGATAGAGGTGCTCATGCATTGCCACAGATCTCAGTCCCTTGTGTTATGGATCATTTCCACTGATGATATTCCTCCATGCCACCACCCCATCCCATCCAGTATTGCATCTCAGTCTGCCCCTGCCTCTTCTACCACTGATCATGTTTTCAATGTCCCTCTTCTCATGACATGACTAAAGAACACTGCCTCCTTCTTATATTTGTATATACAATTCTACGTTCCTAAACCTGTTCCAGGCACTCGTTATTTATTCTGGAAGTTGATGGTATTCAAATTCTAATAAATCAAAATTTGGGGAAATCAAACCTAACAGAAATTCTTGTTGAATTACTCTGCCAAAGACTTGACCAAATTAGTTCATTTTAATTCACTTATAACATGATGATGTGAGGTGAAGCTCTCTGAAGCATGTGTAGAATTATCTAGTAAATACTGTATTGTACTGGCACCTGGCCACCTTGACAGAGGATAGTTTGTTACATTGTGCTTAAAAAAGGCATACTAACTACAACCCATGGTGGGGACCAGGGATGGAGTTAATACCTCTCCATAGCACAAAGCCTGGGCTGAATTGTAGAGACCATGTGTTGCCCATGCAGCATGATCCCTCTCTCAGCCTGCCTAGTTTATTCGAGAGAAAGTGTAACACCAGTACATCTGGAACAAGACAAGCTGCCAGATCAGCAAAGCTATGCTCTAACTGTCCATATGTCGGAGCTTCCATCCTAGACCTATTGCCACCCAAGGCTTAGGGCTTGGTCTTCCCTGCCATGGCATGTAGTCTTTTATATTGCATTTCTGAAATTTCCCAATTCCGCTTCTCCGCTTGAAGCTGTTGGCACAATTTGGGGTGTTGGGTTTGGTGAGTGCCGCCAAACATTTGGCGCTAACAGAAAGATAGTACCATGTACTGTTATATCTGACTAAGACCTGACAGAAATCTAGTAAATAATTATAGTAACAATTGTGTTTTTATTGTATTTTTCAGACACGTTTTGGGATAATGCGTGTAGTAAAAATTCTGTTCCTGAAGGAAGCAGTGGAAGGGTAAGACTAGTATATATTGTACAAATGTACAAAATGTCTTCTGTTATTGTGGTCTGTATGGGAGGCAAGGAATAGTAACACTGTAACTTGTCTTAAAATGTCATTAAAAGGCAACTAAGGAGGTTTCACTTGAGACTCACTACCTGAGTAGTAGTAGATGAATTGGAGTTACCTTTCCTTTGGGGTAAAGTGTAGGTAGGCCGAGAGAGGGATCATGCTGCATGGGCAACACATGGTCTCTACCATTCAGCCCAGGATTTGAGCTTTGGTCAGAATGTTTTTCATCTTGCTAAAGTATCCTTTAGCAAGATGAAAAACATTTTGACCAATAAAAAGATGTCAATTGAAACAAGAAAAAGAGTGTTGAGGGGATACATAGAGCCTGTTCTTTTGTATGGATGTGAAACTTGGACAATGTGCAGTCAAGCTGAAAAACATGTCATGGCTGCAGAAATGTGGTTTCTGAGGAAAATGCAAAGAATACCATGGACAGACAGAAAAACCAATGACTAAGTACTACAGGAGACAAATGAAAATTGTAAATTGATTAGAGAAATTAGACGTAGACAGTCAACATTTTTTGGACATGTTATGAGAAGAAATTGATTGGAGAACTTAGTGACAACTGGCAAGATCGAAGGGAACAGACCGAGAGGAAAATACCTGGATGGCTTGGCCACATGGCATGGACGAGACAGGAAAACTGAGCTGATCCACGACGCTGGTGATCGAGTGAAATGGCGAGCCATGACCGCCCACGCTTTCCGGCATGGCACGTGATTGATTGATTGAGGCATAGCTCCATCCCTGGTCCCCACCATGGGTTATAGTAATATGCTCTTTTTGAAGCACAGTGTAACAAACTGTCAAGATGGCAAGGTGCCAGTAAAATAAAGGTAACTTTGAGTCCATAGAAACCTTTAGCTGTAAGATGCAGCCAGTCATGACCAAGTCATCAAATTGCTTGGCTTGAGTGAGGGGTGGAGGTGGAGGAGGAAGGGGGAGGAGGAGGAGGGGGGGGGGGGTTATGCTCCATTGGGAAATAAAAAAAGAAAAGGAAGGAGAAGGTCATGATTCAGCACAGCACAATTAGACTAGCTGGGGTCAAATCTAGGCTGGTATTGTTTCCTACAAGGGTTTAGGTATCTCATTGTCAACGGACTTCATCCCAGTGCTCAGAGACAGACTCTCAGATGACAAAGGAATGCAAATGATGCCTATTTGGCTGATTATTTCTACTTTTGACATTAACCCTGCTTTGGGCTACTTTTAATGTTGGATTTGTAGTTCCTGTTACAAGTTCCCAGTCAAAATGAGGTATTTGAGTGATGGTCCTTGATGGTTCAGGAGCCAGGGTAGTGGACTGACTATCATACTGGCTTGCCGGCGTGGAGGTCATGTCTTCAAATGCTCATCAAAACAGATTTGTAATATTGATCTGGGCTCCTAGGTCAACTCAGCCTAAAATGGCTACCAGGAGATGTGCTGGGAAGTCAAGGCAACTGGTATGATACTGACCACATTGCCCATCAAATGACCAGTGGTCAGTACAAGTATGGGGCCAGCACTGTATACCCATCACAACTCAGTAAGTGCACATGGGTCATTTGTTTAATTTATTTAATGGTTCTGGGCTGCGGCAGCTACAGTGAGCAGATTTGATTGATGCACAAGTCCTGGCAGTCGGGGCTGAATAGATGTCTTGTTTGATGGCTGCAGCCTTGTGTCTGTGTGACATCGTTTAAAAGTCCTGGCAGTTGGGGCTGGATAGATGCTTTGTTTCATGGCTGCAGCCATTTGTCTGTGTGACATTGTTTAAGAGTAGTGGACATTCACATTTGTGATTGCAGCCTTGTCAATGTTCTTCCTGATGCACTGTATGTTTTCATTCTTTCTGATCAACTGAAGCCTTCCACAAATATTGTGGCCCTGTGGTAAAATTACTTGACGTATTTGTGTCTTAAAACACTGGTGGGCGTTAGTATAGTTGATAAGCGGCTTTGCTGATAATTTCATGAGTGCTCTGATGAGGGTTCGATGACTGCATTTGACATTCTTTAACAGAGAAAAAGCCTTTTTTTTTTAAAACACTGGTTAATTCATATCCCAATATTTACTATTGTGAGAATTAACTAGGGCTCCTCGCCTCATAATACCATAATCTGTTATTTGTTAAGTCTTAGGGAGCCACACCCTACACCTGTATCTGCTGTAGTATTGCTTATACCTGCATGCACACTTACTGTGGTTATATACATATGAGGGGGCTGCATGGTCTCGAGGTATGGTGTCCGCCTCGAGTGCTGGAGGTCCCGGGCTTAAGCCCCGGTGATGATCGGAATTTTTTCATGTGGACTTCTAGTAAAAATTTCTCCTGGTCTCTGGGTAGTGAGATCGGACGCCCGTGTGTATTGTTGCGCACGTAAAAAATCCCTTGGCATTTGGAAATCGAAAAAGAGTAGCCTAACGGTGCTGCCCGGGCAAAATTTTGTGTTAAAAATCTACCCAAAGTATTTCAGGATCCTCGCCGGTGCTACGGAGTTCGTCCACTGAGCTGAGATTCTCCAGACTCAGGTTTGAGTTAGGAGAAGAACGGAGCACTTATGGGTTGCACCTGTGTGCCATGATGTTGATCCGTCGACTAAACTAAACATATACATGTCAAGGGATCACAGTAGCATAGTGGTTTATGCACTTGCTCACAAAGATAGTGGTGGAAGTTCAATCTTTGGTATTGACACGATTTGCTTTCAATGAGTATACCTCTAACTTATTAATACTGGGTGTTTGTAAAGTCTCACTTTGTATACAGAAGAAATTTGAAAAAAGAATTACTCCAGCGGACGACAGTCATTAGCTGCATATTGCTTCATGATGGACTGCGGAGCACATTTTTGGATGATATCATATTCTTCATCCTGCCTCTGGAACCACATGGCTAAATAAATAGAAGAGGACCCAAAATAACATGGAAAAGAGAATTGGAAACAGTGATGAATAATATGAGGATGACATGGTGGGTGGTGTAGGAGACAGCTATAGGTAGACTGCTTGCAGTGAGTTGGGTGAGGGCTTGTGTTCCACTGAAGCAGAGCTCTGAGAATGGCCCAGCCTAATAAAAGCAGGCACTATATAGTTTCAGAAATAATCTAGCAAGCTGAAGGCTGAGAAGAAGTGAACTGGTCACCCTCACCTCATTATGTCATGATCTATTCTATGTTTATAACATAGCTTTCTATTTCATTGTATAGTGTAAGTGAAGACCCAACTGTGCATACCACTGCTGTTGTAACTATGTCGTCTCTCTTCTGCCCTTTACCCCCTGTTGAAGCATAGTTCCCCCACTATTGTAATTATGTCGTCTCTCTTCTGCCCTTTATCCCCTGTTGAAGCATAGTTCCCCCACTGTTGTAATTATGTCGTCTCTCTTCTGCCCTTTATCCCCTGTTGAAGCATAGTTCCCCCACTGTTGTAATTATGTCGTCTCTCTTCTGCCCTTTATCCCCTGTTGAAGCATAGTTCCCCCACTGTTGTAATTATGTCGTCTCTCTTCTGCCCTTTATCCCCTGTTGAAGCATAGTTCCCCCACTGTTGTAATTATGTCGTCTCTCTTCTGCCCTTTATCCCCTGTTGAAGCATAGTTCCCCCACTGTTGTAATTATGTCGTCTCTCTTCTGCCCTTTATCCCCTGTTGAAGCATAGTTCCCCCAACTAACTCATCATTGCATACCACTGCAGTTGTAATTATGTCGTCTCGCTTCTGCCCTTTATCCCCTGTTGAAGCATAGTTCCCCCACTGTTGTAACTATGTCGTCTCTCTTGTGCCCTTTATCCCCTGTTGAAGCATAGTTCCCACAACTAACTCATCATGGTTGGTTTCATGTTGTAGCTATTGTTCTCTACAGGATGGGGAAGTTGACCCCAAAGCCCAACCCTTCTTAATCGCCTCTTATGACATGCATGGTAGGTTATGGTATTGCTATTTTTGTGTTTCCCTTATGGGTCTTACTGGATCTGTGGTGAAGAGGTTACGGACGCAGTTCGTAATCCCTCATGCAGCATTAGAAACACAGCTGCGGGCGATTTGGTAGCAGGCCACCTTGCATTGGTTTTCATAAAATGGTATGAGTGCCTGTCGTTCTGAAAGCAATGACAAACTACTGAACGTAAACTTGCCAAGAAATCATAAACAGCTAAAAATGTTGAGGTAGGCTGTGACGTCCTGTAAAGGATATGCAACTAAATTTACAGGGGTTGGTAACACACAGGTTACAGCAGTATTGATATTGAGATTAATAGGGCAAGCTAATCCACACACAACAATCAATCCAGTGCACCAGAGATGGTAGCATGTGTATGGACTATGCTTCAGTTCAAAGACAGCGAAGGCAAACAACAAAAACACTAATACCTTTCAGCGATATACCATAAACATATGTTACACTGTTTGCATACCACACAGCCACGCATACATCTGTGCTACTGCAGTATTGAAAGCTGAGCTGACGATTTGTGCCGTAAACCTGAGTAAACCATCTTAGCGCAGCCACCGTTTCTTACATTCTGTGTTTTGTGTGTGGTGCATTATTGTTACATTTCATCAGCTCATTGTGTGTTTTTGATTTCTGTTGTGTTTGTTTGTTACTGTTTTTTGTTTTTGTATAAAGAGAGGGAGGTTAAGATAAATTGATAGCAGACAGAAACAAGCGGGTATCAGAGAGGGAGGTGAAGATAATGTGATAGCAGACAGAAACAAGTGGGTATCAGAGAGGGAGGTGAAGATAATTGGATAGCAGACAGAAACACACAGGTATCAGAGAGGGAGGTTAAGATAATGTGTTAGCAGACAAAAACAAACGGGTATCAGAGAGGGAGGTTAAGATAATGTGTTAGCAGACAAAAACAAACGGGTATCAGAGAGGGAGGTGAAGAAAATGTGATAGCAGACAGAAACACACAGGTATCAGAGAGGGAGGTGAAGATAATGTGTTAGCAGACAAAAACAAACGGGTATCAGAGAGGGAGGTTAAGATAATGTGTTAGCAGACAAAAACAAACGGGTATCAGAGAGGGAGGTGAAGATAATGTGATAGCAGACAGAAACACACAGGTATCAGAGAGGGAGGTTAAGATAATTGGATAGCAGACAGAAACAAACGGGTATCAGAGAGGGAGGTTAAGATAATTTGATAGCAGACAGAAACGGGTATCAGAGAGGGAGATTAAGATAATTGGATAGCAGACAGAAACAAACGGGTATCAGAGAGGGTGGTTAAGATAATTTGATAGACAGAAACAAACGGGTATCAGAGAGGGAGGTTAAGATAATTTGATAGCAGACAAAAACAAACGGGTATCAGAGAGGGAGGTTAAGATAATTTGATAGCAGACAGAAACAAACGGGTATCAGAGAGGGAGGTTAAGATAATTTGATAGCAGACAAAAACAAACGGGTATCAGAGAGGGAGGTGAAGATAATGTGTTAGCAGACAAAAACAAACGGGTATCAGAGAGGGAGGTGAAGATAATGTGTTAGCAGACAAACACAAACGGTATCAGAGAGGGAGGTGAAGATAATGTGTTAGCAGACAAAAACAAACGGGTATGAGAGAGGGAGGTGAAGATAATGTGTTAGCAGACAAAAACAAACGGGTATGAGAGAGGGAGGTTAAGATAATGTGTTAGCAGACAAAAACAAACGGGTATCAGAGAAGGAGGTGAAGATAATGTGATAGCAGACAGAAACAAACGGGTATCAGAGAGGGAGGTTAAGATAATTTGATAGCAGACAGAAACAAATGGGTATCAGAGAGGGAGGTTAAGATAATGTGATAGCAGACAGAAACAAACGGGTATCAGAGAGGGAGGTTAAGATAATTTGATAGAAGACAGAAACAAATGGGTATCAGAGAGGGAGGTTAAGATAATGTGATAGCAGACAGAAACAAATGGGTATCAGAGAGGGAGGTGAAGATAATATGATAGCAGACAGAAACAAACGGGTATCAGAGAGGGAGGTTAAGATAATGTGATAGCAGACAGAAACAAATGGGTATCAGAGAGGGAGGTGAAGATAATATGATAGCAGACAGAAACAAACGGGTATCAGAGAGGGAGGTTAAGATAATGTGATAGCAGACAGAAACAAACGGGTATCAGAGAGGGGGGGATTGAAGTAATTTGATAGCAGACAGAAACAAACGGGTATCAGAGAGGGAGGTTAAGATAATTTGATAGCAGACGGAAACAAACGGGTATCAGAGAGGGAGGTGAAGATAATGTGATAGCAGACAGAGACAAACGGGTATCAGAGAGGGAGGTTAAGATAATTTGATAGCAGACAGAAACAAACGGGTATCAGAGAGGGAGGTTAAGATAATTTGATAGCAGACAGAAACAAACGGGTATCAGAGAGGGAGGTTAAGATAATTTGATAGCAGACAGAAACAAACGGGTATCAGAGAGGGTGGTTAAGATAATTGGATAGCAGACAGAAACAAATGGGTATCAGAGAGGGAGGTGAAGATAATTTGATAACAGACAGAAACAAACGGGTATCAGAGAGGGAGGTTAAGATAATTTGATAGCACAAAGAAACAAACGGGTATCAGAGAGGGAGGTTAAGATAATTTGATAGCAGACAGAAACAAATGGGTAACAGAGAGGGAGGTGAAGATAATGTGATAACAGAAAGAAACAAACGGGTAACAGAGAGGGAGGTTAAGATAATGTGATAGCAGAAAGAAACAAACGGGTATCAGAGAGGGAGGTTAAAATAATGTGATAGCAGAAAGAAACAAACGGGTATCAGAGAGGGAGGTTAAGATAATTTGATAGCACACAGAAACAAACGGGTATCAGAGAGGGGGGGATTGAAGTAATTTGATAGCAGACAGAAACAAACGGGTAACAGAGAGGGAGGTTAAGATAATTTGATAGCACACAGAAACAAACGGGTATCAGAGAGGGAGGTTAAGATAATTTGATAGCAGACAGAAACAAACGGGTATCAGAGAGGGAGGTTAAGATAATTTGATAGCACACAGAAACAAATGGTTATCAGAGAGGGAGGTTAAGATAATTTGATAGCACACAGAAACAAACGGGTAACAGAGAGGGAGGTTAAGATAATTTGATAGCACACAGAAACAAACGGTTATCAGAGAGGGAGGTTAAGATAATTTGATAGCACACAGAAACAAATGGTTATCAGAGAGGGAGGTTAAGATAATTTGATAGCACACAGAAACAAACGGGTAACAGAGAGGGAGGTTAAGATAATTTGATAGCACACAGAAACAAACGGGTATTAGACCTGTGATATACTCTAGTTGGGAGCATCTGGCATATGATGCTAGACCCATATTTTTATAGACCAATCAGCACAAAGTGGGTCATGAGGTCAGTACCACGCCGGTTGCCTTTACTTCCCAAGACATGTTTGGTACCCATTTTAGGCTAGATCGACCTGGGAGCCCAGGTCCATTGTGAAAAATCTGTATTCGTCCAGCTGTGGATCAAACCCATGACCTCCTGGTCGGTAAGCACGTGTCTAGCCACTGCGATACCAAGGCTTCTCTCATTGGGATGTGAACATATGGGCTGGCAGGCATGGGGTTGGGGTAAAATCTGGAAGATAAAGATACTTTTCTCTCCTCTCTGATGCTGAAATAAGAGTTATGAAATTAATCTTGAAGTTAATTTCTCTGGTCTGATGTTGTAGTAGAGTTATGATATTAATCTTGTAGTTTAAGATATACTTTTCTCTCCATGTGAAATGGTAGTCCAATTATCACATTAATCTTGTAGTTGAAGATACTTTTCTCTCAATGTGAAATGGTAGTCAAATTATGACATTAATCTTATAGTTTGAGATACTTTTCTTTTCTCTCTGATGTAAGAGAATTATGACAAAAATCTTGAAGTTTAATAAACTTTTCTCTGATCTGATGTTGTAGTAGAGTTAAGACGTTAATCTTGTAGTTTAAGATACTTTTCTCCTCACTGATGTTTTAATGGATTTACAATATTAATCTTGTAGTTTAAGATATTTTCTCTCCAAGTGAAGTTTTAGTAGAATTATGATATTAATCTTGTATTCTAAGATATCTCCCCCCTTCCCACCCTTTTTAAGATTCTCCCAATCCCATTTTTATCTCTGAAATATTAATCATCATCAAGTGCATGCCGACAAGCATAGGCAATCATTCTTCCCCACATCTTACAATCTCCTGACAGAGTGCATCAATTCATGTACTGGACTGACTCTCCACACCACAATGACTGCCTGTCACAGCTGTAGAGTATTAGTTGGCTGAACCATTAATCCTATAGTTTAAAATACTTCATCCCCCAAGTGAAGTGTTCATGAAGTTAACATATTCATCTCTGCGGACATGTCCAAATTGTCATGATGATAAACTGAACTAAACCCATTTACCTTTCCCCACAGTAAAATGTTAGTAAATAATTAGTTTCAGATACTGTTTTTCTTTTGTGAAGTGTTATTACATTTAAGGTACAATGTTCTCCTGTTGTGCAAATAGCGAGGCCCACGCAATAGCCTTATAGGAAATCAATAAGTAATGCAACAGTGTGCAATCTGTGGGAGTGTCTATGTCATTATGTTTTTGTTACTATCAGACAACAGTATAGTGCATAAACATATTTCTTTGCTGTGTGGTTTGGTGGGGAGGGGTGGGGGAATGGAGTAGTTTCTTCATGTATATTTTGCCTTGTTGCAGATTAGTATTTTGTTACTATTATATGTGCTCTTGTTTTACTTTGTTGTGTTATTATCATACAGTTGTTTTGATGTTTGCTTTATTTTTCATCTATGTATTGTCAATCCTTTTGTGGACTGTGGCTCATGGTACACTATTGCCATTGAGCATTTGTGTGTGTGTGTGTGTGTGCGTGCGTGCGTGCGTGCGCACGCACATGCACACATGCGTTTGTGGAGTTGAGTGGGTGGGTATTTTCTTGATTTTGTGCCAGATGTGTTGAGTTTGTTTTTGTGTAGCATCTTTTTCTTTTCTTGTTGTTGTTGTTGTTGTTGTTTTTCTTCTTCTTCTTCTTCTTCTTCTTCTTCTTCTTCTTCTTCTTCTTCTTCTTCTTCTTCTTCTTCTTCTTCTTCTTCTTCTTCTTCTTCTTCTTCTTCTTCTTCTTCTTCTTCTACCCCTCCCCCTCCACACCCCTCCTTCTCCTCCACACCTCCTCTTATCCCCCAAAGGAGCATGGCCTTTTAACAAACTCATGCCAAGCCCTCTGATCTGTTCCCATCTCATACAGCTCCCTCATCTTCCCCACATTATTTATTCATCTCTGTTTCTAATTCTCTTCTCCAGTGTTTGTACGACTCTCTATTTCTTTTGCTTGTGGTTTTTAAAAATAAGAGCTTCAGCTATACTGTTATCAGGTGTTCTCAATGTGTGCACTATCCAGCACCAGGGTCCTTTTCTCGTTTCTTGAATGGCTAGAATTGGTCTCTCTCCATAAACTCCACATTGATCATTTTGTCCAACCATATTTTGTGTTGTAGGCCAATCTTCTTCATCTGGGAAGAAGAGAGGAAGAGAAGAGAAGAAGAGGAAAGGGGAGGAGAAGAAGAGGAAGAGAAGAGGGTGAGAATAAGAGGAGAAGAAGATGAAAGGAGAGGAGAAGAGGATGAAAGGTGAGAAGAAGAAGAGAATGAAGAGGAGGAGAAAAAGAGGAAAAGAGAGGAGAAGAGTAGATGAAGAGGAGGAGAAGAATAAGAAGAAGAAGAGGTAAGGAGAAGAGGAGGAGAAGAAGCAGAAGAGAAGAGGAGGAGAAGAATAAGAAGAAGAAGAGGTAAGGAGAAGAGGAGGAGAAGAAGCAGAAGAGAAGAGGAGGAGAAGAAGTCAAGGAGAAGAGAAGAACTAGTTCCACAATCTAGACCAGTGCAGACAATAAGTCTCCAGTGTCATCTGGTCTCTCTGGGATGTATATGATGGTGATGAAATCTCTGTATGTTTTGTTTGTTTCTCCTGTTTCTCAGTTTGTGTTTTTTCACTCTGGTTCAGTGTTTTCTTCTTCATTGTGTCAATGTTCTGTCTAGCAGGTGTGCAACATAGCATAACATAACATAACATAACATAACATAACATGCTTTACTGTTGTAAATTTAGCGTGCAGTATACATTATTCACAGCATCTGTTCAAAGTAAACATAGCTGCTAATGTCCTCCAGCTTGTGTAGTACACTGCAACTCTTGCAATCTGTTGCCTTGATCATATTTACATAGCTTCACATGCCTGTACATGTAACATAGCTGGACAATTGATTGGTTGGTTGTCTGTTTAGAGATGGGAGTGATCTTTAGTAATGTATGCAGCATACTGATCAATGTTTCTGCTACAAGGAATGCCCAATGTGAAGTGATGTCATTTAGCATAACATAACATAATCCTGCTACAAAAAAATGTCCAGTGTGTAGTAACATCATTCAAGATAACATAACATAAAATAATTCTCCTAAACCTTCCTCCTTTTACAGTAATCAGTAAGTCACAGTCATCTGTGTATTACCAGGGCCCATAAAGGAAGCAAAGAATAGCAACACTAACCTACCATGCATGTCTTAAAGGGTGACAAAGGAGGTTTGGTGTGAGACTGGTTACCGCATCCAATAGGAAGGAAACTTAAGCTCCAAAATCCAGTCAATTATGAACAAGTCTGCAAAGGGCTTGGGGTGTGTTGGTTGAGTATGTATGCTTCGTTTGGAGATGAAAGGCAGAAGAAGAAAAGGAAGTCACAGTGAGAAGTGGATGACCAGGAGGTTAGGATAACTGGGCTTGTACATCAGGGGGTCCAGGGTTTAATCCCTGGTAAGACATGGGATTTGTATGCATGACTCACATCCATATTCAAAACAATGTTTTCTTGTAGCCAATTTGAATAACGAAGATACAAACAATAGAGTGCATGATTTATTGCCTGGCATATTTCGCTGCATCTCGTCAGGCACATGCTGCAGAAATCACACAACATAAACTAAAGTAACTAGATACATCTTCCAGCTGAAATATACAGCACACATATTCACACAGTAATTTGAATTGTCTACCACAGTAATTTTAAACTGACTATCATGTCTTCTGTTTGCACAATGTTGGTTTCTGCAAATGAATAGCGTTTGCCTTTGCCAGCTTTAACATGCCACCATTTTGTGTTTTAAACGCATTGTCCCTAAAGATAACACCTGTCACATGATTGATGTTCAATTAAAAGATAGAGACTTAACAGCTTTGTTGTGTTCACTAACATCTTCATTACCTTGTTGGGTTTCCTTGCGAGTGTGGGGCCTGTAGCCAATCCCCTTCATGAAAACGATGCCTCTTTTCTGCTGCCTCTTCTGTGATAGTGTTTGTAGCATATTGTTTATACTCAAGAGGGTGTGCATGTGCGTGCATGCTAGCTGTGTTTGTATGCTTGTGTATGAATGTTTGTGTGTGTTTACAGGTAAGCATATCAGCTTCATTGTACTGGGTTTGATCCTACATGGCCTGGTCTCTTTCTGCAGATGTGTCTGCCAAAAGCATTGCTCAGAGCTTGAACTCCGTAGCTCCAGCAATGACCCCCAGGGATCTCTGAAAAAGTGCTATTATAAAGTGAACCTAGGACTTTAGAAGTGCCAGGAATATAATTGGACCACTTTGCCACTTAGATCTTACCCATATATAGTGTGTGTGTGTGTGCAAGTGTGCGTGCGTGCGCATGCATGGGTGGGTGTGTGGTGGGTGAGTTTGGGTTGGACACCTGCATGCTTGTGTGGGTTTGTGTTGGACACTTGCATGCTTGTGTGGGTGGGTGGGTTTGGGTTGGACACCTGCATGCTTGTGTGGGTAAGTGGGTTTGGGTTGGACACCTGCATGCTTGTGTGGGTAAGTGGGTTTGGGTTGGACACCTGCATGCTTGAGTGGGTGCATGGGTTTGGGTTGGACACCTGCATGCTTGTGTGGGTAAGTGGGTTTGGGTTGGACACCTGCATGCTTGTGTGGGTAAGTGGGTTTGGGTTGGACACCTGCATGCTTGTGTGGGTGCATGGATTTGGGTTGGACACTTGCATGCTTGTGTTGGTGGGTGGGTTTGAGTTGGGACACCTGCGTGCTCGTGTGTGTGGGTGGGTAGGTCTGGGTTGAACACCTGCATGCTTGTGTGGGTGTGTGCATGTTGTTTGTCCATCAAGAATGATGATGACCATTCATTTCATCCAGTGGGGTTTGAAGGTATGGAGCCGTGGGTTCTAAGATGGGTGTGTGCATACATACACATGAAATTGTAAAGCTGTGTGTACTAAAGCCTACACTGTATAACATTTATGTGTATGTTAAGAAACTGCTGCAAATAGCAATGCTTCATTTGTTTCTTCTGCTGTCTTGCAAAATTAAAACAAACCATATGTATTTATCCCCTGTGATGTGTCTCCACCTTACCAAGGTAGAGAGGTTTACATGTTCCAATCATCCAAAGAGCCGGCTTCCTGGCCTAGAGGTTAGCGACTTTTCTCCGTAATCTCGTACTCTCGTAAGTAATGTGACAACGGTGAGAATCAGCAGTGGTTCGAATCAAGTTGGTAACTTACGGGGTATGTGAGCCGGCCACTCAGAAAGCAATGGCAAACTACTGAGCGTAATCTTGCCAAGCAATCAACAATCAGCTGAAAGATGCTGATGTTGACAGCGATGTCCTGTAAAGGATATGCAAAAATTTTTAAATTTAAATCATCCCAAGAGCTATGTCGACTGTAGCGCAGCTACTGGTAGGGTCTTCCATGTCAGACAGGTCAAAGGGCAGGAACCAGCTGGAGACCAATCTTGCTGCCTTGTTGGGATAGTCAAAGGCTGGGGAAAGTGAACCCAAAAAATGCTGATGGAAGTCGGATGTACTGAACCCCAGGCTTGAGGAAACAGTGCAGTGCACTTTACCAGACATTGTATTGTCATGTGTACATATAAGGAAATATGGAAGATAAATAGCCAGCAATGAATGCAAGTGAAGTAAATACATTAGCTGGACTCCCACCTGAACGTTACTGATAGTGTGCTCTCTTATGTACACTTATTGAGACACCTGCGTCTGTATCTGTGATACTGCTGAATGTGTTAGACTGAATTGTGTGTTTGCCAAGTGATGTAAAGAATGCTTAATACCTCAAGCATAGATCAGTGACTTTCAAACATGCACAACAGTCTCTGCTCCTTATAGTCATCTTATTGTAAATGAAGGATCGACAGCTGAAAGATATAGCAAATGATAGCATGGCTTGGAACGTTTTGGTTGAGGATCTGTGCTACAATGGGTTATACAGGGCAGAACAATAAAGGATTCAGGCTTTCGATTGAAAATGTTAAAGAAAACATCTTTTTCATTAAAAAAAAATAGTTCCATAGCCAATACTACAGTTGGGGACATTTGTCAAGCGTAGCTCATACACATAGCTCATACACATAGCTCATAAATGAAAAATGTGCCCAGGGTTCGCAGGCCAACCTGAGAGCTGTGGTGGTGTAATGACCAGATGCTCAACTGCCTGTGACAGGTTTGGATCTGCATCGAGGAGAATCTTTTAATTGACCTAAGCTCCCAAGCCGACCCAGCCTAAAATTGGTACAGGAAGTGCCTTGAAAAATAAAGCTGAGTTGAGTTGAGTTGAGCTAAGAACTGACATCACTGCACTCAGGACATTCCCATACACACTAATAATCGTTCCCACCGCTATCTGATTGAAAGTTCTCCTTTTCTTCCCTCATAGTTTTGAGATTCTTCCAGAACCCCCGCAATAAGTAGAGTCTGACCACATTACCCATAGAGTATCATTCGGTCTATACAAGTATCAGTCCAGCACGTTATGCCCAATGGACACTAAGACAAGCAAAAGGGTCCTTTACTTTCACCTATCCAGGTCAGTCCACCCTAATATGGTACCAGGAAATGTCATGGGTAGCAAAGGCATCCAGTCTAGCAACACTGATGCAGGTAATGAGTGGCTGCTGGTTTTCTAGTGACTGCCGCTTCCATCGACGATGAACTGTAGTTTTCGTGGCAGACTTTTGTATTGTCTGTCATCTGCATTATGTATAGTATAGGCTGTTAGTTTGTCGAAACTTGTCTGTTTCACTTTTCACATGGGGCAGTGCGGAGCATTTTATGTGATATCACTGGCACAGGAACGGAACATAATGGGGCAACCCCTTGTCATGAAGTTGGAACCGTGGCTGACTGACTGACTGACTGACTGACTGACTGACTGACTAACCAACTATCTACCTGACTGACTGACTGACTGGCTGACTGACTACCTAACTGACTGACTGATTGACTAATTGACTGACTGACTGACTGACTGACCGACCGATTTACCGACTGACTGACTAACTAACAACTAACTAACTACCTGACTGACTGACTGACTGACTGACTAAACTAACTAACTAACTAACTAACTAACTAACTAACTAACTAACTAACTAACTAACTAACTAACTAACTAACTATCTAACTAACTAACTATTACAATTATACCAGCAGCGTGAACAGCCCTGTAGATGATACTGGCGATACAGCACAAAACTACATCAGGTGTCCACATTTTATGTCAGCCAGCTCGGTTGACAGATGTCAATATTCAGTTTATTACCATGCAGATCTGTCCGTGTTGTTCAGCTGAGTAAAGATATAATTAAAGTTGGGGTCATGTTGCATACTGCAAAAAGGGATGTAAAACACTAGTAGTATCACATATACTAGGGCTTAACTATAGGAGGTGAGGTATCCAGCTCTCTTCTCTGCAACCTGTTCCTTTCCCAGCTCAACATATAGGTCATATTAAAGGTGGTATAATTGTGCATACTACTTGTGAGGTGCAAAATACTAGTACCGGGTGTTTGTAATTTGAAAAATGAAGTACATGATGTCATAAAAAAATGTGCTCCAAACTCCGACGTGAAGCAATATGTAGCGAATAGCTGTCATCTGCTGGAGTAATTCTTTGCATTCCAAACAGAATAGTGTTATCAACGGCAGAAAGAATTGTTCAAACTTGTTCTATATACAAAGTGTAGTGAGATTTTACAAACACCCTGTAGCATCAAATGTACTAGGACATGACTTGAAGGGCTGAGGTAGCCATTCCCCTTCTAGTCTTTCCATTGACAGCTCAGTGTAGTACAGGTAAAATGAAAGGTGCTCCCATTTTGCATACCAATAGTAGGGTGAGAAATGCTAGCAGTATCATGTAACCTAGGACATGGTTTTATGAGGTTTGGTAGCCAGCTGTCTACCCTAGCTCCTTTTCCTGACCAAACCCAGCGCAATTAAAGGATTGTTTTACACTCCTTGAGGTGTGTCAGGTATATGGTGTTCGCCTCATATTGTCACAGAATAACCAACACTCAATGGGTGATGTAGGCAATGTCATGTCAGCTGCCTTTATTTCCCTGGATATTTTTGGGTACTTATTTGAGGCTTTAACCTCTTTTTTAAAAACAAATAGGGCTTAAAATTCATACTGGACAGATTGCAACAAATCAAGAGGTGAATAAAAGACTAGCGCTGGATAGAACACACTTTGAGAAATGGTATATAATAATAGTGTAACTAGAAAGTCTGGAACCTGCAGGGCTAATGAAATAGAGTGAGTCCTATAAAGACATGGATGAAAGTGGAAGAGGAAGTGTGCAGCAGTTGCTTTGACCTCTTGCTGATGACAGGATTGGTGGAAGCAACTCATCTTGTTGTTTAGACTGCTTATCATAGGAAACTGACTGCAGAACAAGAAGATAAGTAAGAAGAAGAAGGAGAAGCTTAGACTGCTGTTGGTAACCCACAATACTATGCTATCACAGCTGACCCCGACGGCTACAGTTGTTTTGTTGTTGTTGGACATTTGCTCGCTTTGGACTTTAGCGTACACCATATATGTGCTACTACTTCTAGTGCCCGTAACTGATTGTTGCGTGTGAATTAGCTTTCCTTAATACCAGTGTCCCTCGCCATCAGGTGTAACCAATCTGACTTCTGAGGTACTTGTAATTTACGTCCCCAAGTCAAGGACGAGAAGTCAACATTTTAGTCCAACTGTCTGGTGTAGGGGTTGAACCCGCTACTTCGACATCAGCACACCTGAAGTTTAAGAGCCAGTGTTCTTACCCATTTGGCCAAGCTGACCTCCGCTGCACTAGTGCGATTTTAGCGATATTTTTGTTTCTCTGATTCCTGATTATTATTCTGGCCTCTTATATTCATGCAGAGAGCAGCTAACAGGATATGTGGAGCCAGCTTTTTCAGTTAGCGCAACCGATCTTTCTGATGATCGCGCCAGGTTGAGTTCCACATGGTTAACAGAACCGGACAGCGGTTTGCGATACTTTGACTACCAGCACACCAGATATATATGGGATCAGAACCGGTGTTTGTATAGGAAACTAGAGTAAGTATTCTCTCACCGGTCAGCATGCTTGAAAATGTTTTCTCTCACTGTTCCTGAACTTAGAGTACGTTTTAAAATCTGTGTTCTCAAAATTAAAGTCAGTTCTTTCTCACAAAATTGGAGTTAATTCTTTCTTGACACAGTTAGAGTTAGTTCCTTCTTGACTAAATTAGAGTTAGTTCCTTAAGACAAAATTAGAGTCCTTTCTTCACAAAATTAAAGTTAATTATTTCCTCAGAGTTTTCTTCCCATCATTAAACAAAATTAAAGACAGTTTTGTGTCTCAGTTTTGAAAATGGCACATTGTCTTTATCAGTTCACAAATTAGAGAAAGTTGTCTGTCTGTCTATGAAATTAAGAACAGTTATCAGATTTAGAGTAAGTTTTCTCATCCAGTTCATACATTTAAAGTCTTCTCTCTCTCTCTCTCTCCTTCCTTCCCTCCTTCTCCTTCCCTGTCTTTCGTCTCCTTTTGCTGGTCTCATAAAGTTGAAATATGAATTGTTTGTGTTTTATTTTATGTTTACATAATTAATTGTAGTGTTTCTTTGTTTTGTTTTTCAGTGTCAGTGTAAAATGCGCAATAAACAATTGATGTATGAAATATGAGTCGTTTAAATGGCCAAATGTAATATGGACCCAATGCCCCTTTGAAACTAAAGTTTGTTCATTCATTCCTTCCCTCTTTCTCCTTCTCTCCCTCCCCCTAACCTTCCTCCTTACTTCTCCTTCTTTTATTCTTCTCCCCCCTCCCTCCCAAAAAATTAGATGCAAGGAGGGTACTCTTGATGTTGCCAGATTTTCAGAGCTATGTTTGTAGTCTGTCCTCTCATGATATTTGCACGGCACTAATGTCAAATTATAATGTCTTAATTGTGACTGTATAACCATATGTGAGCTGCCCTAGCATAGTGGTTAGCACACTTACCTGCAACCTGATGGTCATCAGTTCAAATTCACATTGAAGCGATTTATAATGTGACCTGGGCTTCTGGTTCGAACCAGTCAAAACTGGGCACCAGGACATATTTTGGAAAGTAAAAGTAACCAGTGTGACATTGACCCCATCACCCCCGAGTGTCACTTGGTCTGTTAAAATATGGGGCCAGCACCATACACCCAGTACATCTCAGGTCAAGAGGATCCTTTATTTACTTGTTACTTTTATAAACCAGTTCTGTTGCGAATGGGTTTCGGATGCAATTCATAATCCTGAATATCACATTCAAAACACAGCTGCAGGTGGTTTGGCAGCAGACCGCTTTGTGTTGGTTTTCATAAATGGTTTGAGTGCCGGTCTTTAAGAAAGCAATGGCAAACTACTGAACGTAAACTTGCAAAGCAATCACAAACAGCCAAACAATGCTGGGGTTGACTGTGACGACCTCTAAAGGATATGCAACTAACTTAACTACTTTTATAAACCTCTATATTGTAGTGTCCTGATCCATGTGTATTGCCATGCTAGGCTGGTTGGTAGTCAGCTCCTGGCCTCATGAACACAATGGTCCTGGTTTAAACTCCAGTAACAGCTGATCCCCCTTTCCTCGCTCTCCCTTTCCTTGAGTCTGTCCTGTAGTCACAGCTTGTTCCAGTGTTTGTCTTCTCATAGTGCGGCCAGAAATGATGACTGCTTCTTTCTGATATTTGGGATAAGTTGTCTTTGCGACTTATCCTCCGTCAAAATGTCAACACTACTCAAGGAATTTTCAGCATTCTTCTACAAGAAGCCATTGTTATGTTAAGATAATAGGTGGTATGTCCAGAATGACCAGTGCTTCTCACATGAATTGATGTCATAAATATAAATAGCAAGATATATAAAGTTACAGTCAACATGCACAATTTGTGGGTTTTCCTATCATAGATCATGCAGCACTATTACTGTCAGCAATTAATCATAAAAAGGTAACTTGTGTATCTTCCAGGGACTTGTCAACAGGGACTTCTTGCTATGTTTTGCATGAGAAGTTCAAAGGTTTGTCTGAGCAGCAGAGAGCAGGCAGGTCAGTGTAGTAGTTGTAGATGAAACCATGGTAAACTGTGAATATCTTTTCTTTGTTTTCTTTTCTGTCTTGAGATGGTCAGATGGTCATTAAGAAATATATCAGGTGGTCATCAAGAAATATTAGAAGGTCATCAAGAAATATTAGATGGTTATCAAGAAATATTAGATGGTCATCAGAAATATACCAGATGGTCGTCAAGAATGTATGATGTCCCCAATGCTTTCCAACATATCTAGATATCACACAGGGGATTCTTAATGATCTATGAATATAACATGTCTTTACCAGTCAGAGTTGTCATATGTTTGGAATATCATAAAAACAACAGTGATTACAATTTAACGACTACACATATCATCATCCTCATCAACATTGCATGTGTCCTGCCAAATGTTGTAGGTATTCAAGTATCTCCGCAGCTTTTGGTCCCTGGTGTTCTGTCTCAGTTCTGTGACCATTTAGCTGACAGATCTGACTTGAGCACAGCATTATTTAAGACCAAGTTTATTATCTACTATTCCTGTTTTATTTCACACACTACAGGGCATATAACTGTCTCCCAGACCACCATGTCAAAGTGCAGCTCTGGTTGGCTGATCTTTACCCAAGAGGTTGAAGGGTTGAACTACAACTCGCTGACTGTGTTAATATTTCTTCTTATGATTTGGATCTGTAGGTGGAAGTGTGGCTAAAAGGTTGCAGTGTTCACCTCAGGCTACGAAGTCATGGGTTTGAAATTTCACAAGGACTGGGTATTTAATTTATAAGGAGTGTTGGTTTCAAATGCTATCGCACGTCCTCTTGATTTCTTGGGTAGTGAGATTGGAGGACTTGTCTTTTCAGATAAGGGCAAAATACAGGAGGTTCATTGTGCAAGTTGTGCATGTTAAAAATCTCAAGACAGTTGGAAATTGGCGGGTGCATTAGTTTAGTCACTAGGGGGCTAGACATGATAATGTCATGAGGGATCATCTCTTGCTAAGTGAGGGTGTCTCTGGGACAGTCATGGCAGGCAAAGATTAGTTTCATTTTCGTGCAAGGGCATACAGGTGTACAAGGAAATGAGCAGGCTGACAGGCTTGCGGTTAAGGCTACTGTGGAAGGCGGACGAGCCGTGGACCAGGCTGATATACTGAATGCTGTACGAGAAGTAAGACCTTTGCGAGAACCAAGTGATGACTGTGAATCTACAACCATGGTCAGACTGCGAGAACAGCAAGTTAAAAGGTGTGGCCAGACAAAAACACTATGCAAGAAGCCAAAGAAGATTAATAAACCAACACAGAACTGGTGTCGTGAGCCATTACACACTGCAGGAATTACTGAGGAGGGGATCCCAGCATTTATGGACTGAATGGTTCGTTGTGCAATGAGGATGATCGTCGACTAACTAACTTAACTAAGCAAGGAGAAGAATGGCTACCTATTCCTCTGCATATTCAGGCCTATAAAATATAATGGTTCTAGCAAATCACAGACCCATAGCATGATTATGCTTCATTGCTTTTTTGTGCTTTATTTGTGTGAGTTGGACATTGCAGAGGGTAGGCTACAAGGCCACTATCATGATAGAATTGTTAGGAAGGAAAACTTGGCCAAGGGTAAATGGAACCCTCTACCTTGGATAAAATCTGTTGTCTTCTTCTTCTTTCTCCTCCTCCTCTTCTTCATCCTCTTCTTCTTCCTCTGCTTCCTCAACTTCTTCTTTCTTTCCCTTGAAGTTTGTTTATATCTGCAGTCTCTTGTATCAATTTCACATCTTTCTTAGTTCACTCAGTAGTCCATGGAATCTATCTTCCACTGTTCACCAATCTTGAATTTTGTATGCATGTGGTTGTGTCCTGTTCTAAGGCGCAGAATAATGATTTGTTCTGGTCTGTCCATAAAGTAGTAATCATTGTGAGTTGGTGTTGGTGGCTTTCTGATTGATTTGATGATTCTTTTCTTTTGGTGGTATGTAACAAGCACATCTGGGAGTCTCCGTGGTGAAGTGATCAAGCCGTCTAACTCAGAGTTCCAAAGGTTCTGGGTTCAATTCCGGGCCGCGTTCTTCAATTCTCGAGTGCATTTTTAAAGACTCCTGGGGGTCATCGCTGGAGCTACAGATTTTGTGTTGTGTGCGAAGCTTTCGGCAGTTCGCTGCAGAAAGAGACTGAGCCATATGGGATAAAACCCGGTGCAATAAAGTTTTTTTTTAAACAGGCACATCCGGTTGTTCTTCTATTACTCCTTATAAAATCTGTCTATAGGCAGGACACAAATGCATGATGCAGTTGAACACACTATCTGAGGTGCTTAATTGGATGTGAAGCATTCTCCTCAAAAGAGGAATCAGGAACAGGAGGAAGATATAATGATTAATGTCAGCTTATGGTAATTTCTTGTGACAGATTGAGGTTGTATGGACCAAACAGAATGGATATAGAGATACCATCCTACTGGACACTGTTCGTAGGCGAGGTCAGTATGATGAATTCCTGTTGTAAACCATTGTTTATTTGTTAACTGATTCAGTGTTAAACAAAACTAGGTTTGGAACAAACATGGTACACAGCCAAATGAACAAGTATTATAATATAGATTTCAATTCGCCGAGCATTGAAACTGTGCAAGATGCCATGAAGCAAAACAATTACCCTGGTATGACGATATATTGTCTTTCTATCCAAATGGAAGGTAACATTTGACGATATATAGGGTGTATTTTTAATGACTGTGCAGTGTTTGAAAATATTTCCGGTCCAAGTTTTGTATTCACCCTCTGTAAAATTCAGGCAACATAATAGGTAAATACAAAACTTGGACCAGCAATATTTTCAAACACTGCACAGTCATTAAAAATACACTCTGTATTATCCATTGGCACTGAATCAGTGAAGTTTCTCTTTAACCGTGGTAGTGTATTGTATAGTATGCTGCCTGCCACTGTAGGGGTCGTGGGTTCAAGTCACCATCAGCTGTAGAATGTGATTGTCATGTAGACCAGCATGGCTCTGTGATTAGCCAGCTTTGTAGTCATGTGTTTGAATCCTCATTAAGGCAGGGATTTTAAAAAAAATTGTACTGGTCTCCCAGGTGAGCCCAGGATAAAATTGGTACCAGGAAATAGTCTGGGAAGTCAAGGTGGTGGCAGCAGCACCCATCCAGTGCCGATTGGTCTATAATATGGACTAGCATCGTATACCCAGTACATCATAATGCCTGAACAAGGGTCCTTGACTTCTTACTTGTGGTGTTTTGAGAGAAAGAAAACATTTCTAACGACAAGTTATGTTAATATTGAACTGCAGTCATTATGTATATCTGGCCTATGGGAGTCGCAGTCATTATGTATATCTGGCCTATGGAAGTTGCAGTCATTATGTATATCTGGCCTATTGGAGTTGCTGTTATTATGTATATCTGGCCTATTGGAGTTGCTGTTATTATGTATATCTGGCCTATGGGAGCTGCAGTCAGTATGCATATCTGGCCAATGAGAGCTGCAGTATTGCAGTGGCTAGCATGTCCGCCCCCGGACTCTGTGACCATATGGTCAAACCCCCATCAAGATGGATATATTAAAATTGATGTGGGCTCATGGGTCATCCCAGCCTAAAATGGCTACCTGAAAAATGTTCTGGGAAGTCAAGATGACCGGTGTGACACTGTGACACTGACCACTTCATACATCGAGTGCCGGTTGGGCTGGAAAAATATGGGACTGGAACCATGTATCCAGTAAGGCTCAAGGCATGTAGCAGGGTTGTTTGCTTTTATAACTAGCTCATAACACTATATGGCTCTGATACAGGGACTTTTATAACTAGCTCATAACACTGCATGGCTCTGATACAGGGACTTTTATAACTAGCTCATAACACTAAATGGCTCTGATACAGGGACTTTTATAACTAGCTCATAACACTATATGGCTCTGATACAGGGACTTTTATAACTAGCTCATAACACTGCATGGCTCTGATACAGGGACTTTTATAACTAGCTCATAACACTATATGGCTCTGATACAGGGACTTTTATAACTAGCTCATAACACTATATGGCTCTGATACAGGGACTTTTATAACTAGCTCATAACACTATATCGCTCTGATACAGGGACTTTTATAACTAGCTCATAACACTATATGGCTCTGATACAGGGACTTTTATAACTAGCTCATAACACTGCATGGCTCTGATACAGGGACTTTTATAACTAGCTCATAACACTGCATGGCTCTGATACAGGGACTTTTATAACTAGCTCATAACACTATATGGCTCTGATACAGGGACTTTTATAACTAGCTCATAACACTATATGGCTCTGATACAGGGACTTTTATAACTAGCTCATAACACTATATGGCTCTGATACAGGGACTTTTATAACTAGCTCATAACACTGCATGGCTCTGATACAGGGACTTTTATAACTAGCTCATAACACTATATGGCTCTGATACAGGGACTTTTATAACTAGCTCATAACACTATATGGCTCTGATACAGGGACTTTTATAACTAGCTCATAACACTATATGGCTCTGATACAGGGACTTTTATAACTAGCTCATAACACTATATGGCTCTGATACAGGGACTTTTATAACTAGCTCATAACACTGCATGGCTCTGATACAGGGACTTTTATAACTAGCTCATAACACTATATGGCTCTGATACAGGGACTTTTATAACTAGCTCATAACACTGCATGGCTCTGATACAGGGACTTTTATAACTAGCTCATAACACTGCATGGCTCTGATACAGGGACTTTTATAACTAGCTCATAACACTGCATGGCTCTGATACAGGGACTTTTATAACTAGCTCATAACACTGCATGGCTCTGATACAGGGACTTTTATAAGTAGCTCATAACACTATATGGCTCTGAAACAGGGCCTTTTATCACTAGCCCATAACACTATATGGCTCTGACACGGGGCCTTTTATCACTAACCCATAACACTATATGGCTCTGAAACGGGGCCTTTTATAACTAGCTCATAACACTGCATGGCTCTGAAACAGGGCCTTTTATCACTAGCCCATAACACTATATGGCTCTGAAACTGGGCCTTTTATAACTAGCTCATAACACTATATGGCTCTGATACAGGGACTTTTATAACTAGCTCATAACACTATATGGCTCTGACACGGGGCCTTTTATCACTAGCCCATAACACTATATGGCTCTGAAACGGGGCCTTTTATAACTAGCTCATAACACTGCATGGCTCTGAAACAGGGCCTTTTATCACTAGCCCATAACACTATATGGCTCTGACACGGGGCCTTTTATCACTAGCCCATAACACTATATGGCTCTGACACGGGGCCTTTTATCACTAGCCCATAACACTATATGGCTCTGAAACGGGGCCTTTTATAACTAGCTCATAACACTATATGGCTCTGATACAGGGACTTTTATAACTAGCTCATAACACTATATGGCTCTGATACAGGGACTTTTATAACTAGCTCATAACACTAAATGGCTCTGATACATGGACTTTTATAACTGGCCCATAACATTATATGGCTCTGAAACGGGGCCTTTTATAACTAGCTCATAACACTGCATGGCTCTGAAACAGGGCCTTTTATCACTAGCCCATAACACTATATGGCTCTGACACGGGGCCTTTTATCACTAGCCCATAACACTATATGGCTCTGAAACGGGGCCTTTTATCACTAGCCCATAACACTATATGGCTCTGAAACTGGGCCTTTTATAACTAGCTCATAACACTATATGGCTCTGATACAGGGACTTTTATAACTAGCTCATAACACTATATGGCTCTGACACGGGGCCTTTTATCACTAGCCCATAACACTATATGGCTCTGAAACGGGGCCTTTTATAACTAGCTCATAACACTGCATGGCTCTGAAACAGGGCCTTTTATCACTAGCCCATAACACTATATGGCTCTGACACGGGGCCTTTTATCACTAGCCCATAACACTATATGGCTCTGACACGGGGCCTTTTAACACTAGCCCATAACACTATATGGCTCTGAAACGGGGCCTTTTATAACTAGCTCATAACACTATATGGCTCTGATACAGGGACTTTTATAACTAGCTCATAACACTATATGGCTCTGATACAGGGACTTTTATAACTAGCTCATAACACTAAATGGCTCTGATACATGGACTTTTATAACTGGCCCATAACATTATATGGCTCTGAAACGGGGCCTTTTATAACTAGCCCATAACACTATATGGCTCTGAAACAGGGGCTCCAGACAAGAGATGAAAAGAACTTGAAAGCGCTTGAGATGTGGGATCGCAGGTTGCAAAGAATAAACTCGTCAGAAATTATCAACATTGGAACTCTTTGCTGGCTGTTGTAGATGTGGACAAAGCACATATAGGAATTTCCCATATAGGAGTGATGTGATGTTGGTTCTTGACTCAACTAAACTCAGCTCAGATGATCAGACGAACAAATTCTTCAAGACATTGGAAAAATAGACAACTATTGAACATACGCAAAAAATCAAAAGGCTACCTTGGCGTGTTCACAATATGAGACATAAAGGTCTAACTTAAAAAAAAAGGTTTAAAAGGCAACCTACCAAAAGCATCGCACAAAGCTACGATCCCCAGGAGTCTCCGAGAAAATTGCACTCATAAACCGAATTAGGTAGATCAGAATTGAACCCACAACCTTTGAAGTGCGAAGCAGATGGCATAACCACTTCACCCGGAGACTTTGGCCTATAACTAACAATCCTGTAGAATAAGATTCTAAGCAGGAAAGAAAAGAGAACTTCCTAGAAATAAAAAAAAACTACCACACACAAATATGTTGCTGAGAATAAGAGAAATAGGAACATGGCTAGACGACTTCAGAACCAGGAACATGATCAGATGATTTCAGAACCAATTCTGAGACTGATTTACATGTTTTGGAATAGTTCAAGTGAATGTTTTGAACTTGTTTAACTGAATGTTTACAATTACGCATAGTTTAAATTATTGTCTTGACCTACTTATCTTTTTTATTTGCTACCTGTTTAACTGAATGTTTTATATGTTTAACTGAATGTTTTAGACATGTTAAACTGAATGTTTTAGACATGTTTAACTAAATGAGTTGAGCCTGTTTAACTGAATGTTGTAGACATGTTTAATTTCTACTTGCTTAACTGAATGTTCTGACCTGAATGTTTTGATGTTTTGACCTGCTTAACTAAATGTTTTGACTTGCTAATGTTTTGGACCTGTAGAACTTTTAAAACATCTGTTTCAGTGAATGTTTTGGGCCTATTTAATTGTGTATGTCTACCTGTTTAAGCAAATGTTTAAAACTAATTTTGTAATTAAAGGTGTTGGACAATTAACTGACTTGTTTCTCAATGATTGTTGCAGGTGTTGAATCCGTTTTACATCTTCCAAGTAGCCAGCATCATTCTCTGGGCCGTTGATCATTATTACTACTATGCTGGGTGCATTTTCTTCATCTCAGCTCTGTCCATCAGTATTTCTCTCAGGGAGACCCGGCGAGTATGTATACCTTAACAATTGTTTACAGAAGTGTCATTATTTAAGCCCATAACTTGCAGTCATAATTATCGGCATAGATACAGTTGTAACAGCATAGATACTCTTTCAACAGCATAGATACACCTGCAATAGCATAGACACACTTGCAACTGCATAGATACACTTGCAACAGCATATGCTTGTACGATCATAGATACAATTGTAACAGCATAGCTACACTTGTAACAGCATAGATACACTTGCAACAGCATAGATACAGTTGTAACAGCATAGATACACTTGTAACAGCATAGATAGATATACTTGTAACAGCATATTTATTCACTTGTAACAGCATAGATAGATCAGTTGTAACAGCATAGATACATGTAACAGCATAGATAGATCATAGGTACACTTGCAACAGTATAGATACACTTGTAACAGCATAGATAGATATACTTGTAACAGCATATTTATTCACTTGTAACAGCATAGATAGATCAGTTGTAACAGCATAGATACATGTAACAGCATAGATAGATACAGTTGTAACAGCATAGGTACACTTGCAACAGTATAGATACACTTGTAACAGCATAGATAGATATACTTGTAACAGCATATTTATTCACTTGTAACAGCATAGATAGATCAGTTGTAACAGCATAGATACATGTAACAGCATAGATAGATCATAGGTACACTTGCAACAGTATAGATACACTTGTAACAGCATAGATAGATATACTTGTAACAGCATATTTATTCACTTGTAACAGCATAGATAGATCAGTTGTAACAGCATAGATACATGTAACAGCATAGATAGATACAGTTGTAACAGCATAGGTACACTTGCAACAGCATAGATACACTTGTAACAGCATAGATAGATCAGTTGTAACAGCATAGGTACACTTGCAACAGTATAGATATACTTGTAACAGCATAGATAGATCAGTTGTAACAGCATAGATACATGTAACAGCATAGATAGATCAGTTGTAACAGCATAGATACATGTAACAGCATAGATAGATCAGTTGTAACAGCATAGATACATGTAACAGCATAGATAGATCAGTTGTAACAGCATAGATACATGTAACAGCATAGATAGATCAGTTGTAACAGCATAGATACATGTAACAGCATAGATAGATACAGTTGTAACAGCATAGATACATGTAACAGCATAGATAGATACAGTTGTAACAGCATAGATACTTGTAACAGCATAGATAGATACAGTTGTAACAGCATAGATACATGTAACAGCATAGATAGATACAGTTGTAACAGCATAGATACATGTAACAGCATAGATAGATACAGTTGTAACAGCATAGATACACTTGCAACAGTATAGATAGATACAGTTGTAACAGCATAGATACTTGTAACAGTATAGATAGATACAGTTGTAACAGCATAGATACACTTGCAACAGTATAGATAGATACAGTTGTAACAGCATAGATACTTGTAACAGCATAGATAGATACAGTTGTAACAGCATAGATACACTTGCAACAGTATAGATAGATACAGTTGTAACAGCATAGATACACTTGCAACAGCATAGATAGATACAGTTGTAACAGCATAGATACACTTGCAACAGTATAGATACAGTTATAACAATGTTTTCCCGTCGTGAATTTGAATAACAAAGACACAAACCATAGATTGTATGATTTATTGCCAGGCATATTTCGCTGCATCTTGTCAAGTACATACTGCAGAAGTCACACACAGCATAGAGTAAAATAATTAGATACATCTTCCAAGCTGAAATATAAACATGATCGCACAGTAATATCAGTTGTTTACCATGGTAATTTTAAGTGGAATGTCTTGATAGCAATAAATCGTACAATCTATGGTTTGCATCTTCGTTATTCAAATAGATACAATTATAAAACTGTCATTGTAAAGCTACTTCAGTTGTAGAGTTGACGGAAGGATTAATTTCTTATTAAAAAATGTATCTTATGATGGACATAATACTTGAAGTTCAGCTGAATAATTGATATTTCTTTAATTTAAATAGACACAATGAACATAATAATGAGATGAGATATATGTAGAAGATGTGACATCACACGTGAAAGTGAACTATCATATGACATCGATTAAAAATATCCATTAATTTCATGAAATTTCTGCTGCTAATGTATAGGAAATTTCTCTCTCATACCTTTTTATCTAGTTTTCCTAAAACAGCTTTTATTTTATTGAAAATTCTATCCTTCCCTAATTGTTCCATCTCGAACGTGAGTATTGGTAATTCTTTAAAATGATTGAAGTCTTTCTAAGATAAATTATCTTCAGAGCAACATAGCTTATTTCTGTCTCAAATACACCAGAGGAACTAGTGGTGCATGATTTCTTAATTCACCTGTCTGCCTGAAAGGCATTTAATGATTGATTTATCTTTGAGTAGTAGTTAGTTGCATATCCTTTACAGGACATCACAGTCAACCTCAGCATTTTTTGGCTGTTTGTGATTTTTTGGCAAGTTTACGTTCAGTAGTAGTTTGTCATTGCTTTCTAAATGACCAGCACTCATACCTTTGTATGGAAACCAATGCAAAGCGGTTTGCTTTCAAATCGTCCTCAGCTGTGTTTGAGCACATGTGGGATTACGAATTGCCTTCTTAACCCCTTCACCACTGAGCTGGTATATGAAGATTGAGTAACAACCATGGCCTTAGACATTTACACATTAATTATTCTTCACACATGTACTTTGCCCCCAAAATTCTAAGTCATACACATGGATATCGCAGGACCATTTGACACATGTGTCTCTTCCAAAGTTTCAAGTGTCACCATCATCAATTGCCTTTGCTGACTGGCATGGGCGTCTCTTGTGCTACTCGTCTTGTCTCGTGTATGTTGTCCCATCTGTCTGTGCTTATCTTTGATGTATCTGGGGGATGTATCAGTTTGTGAAGACAATGACGTGGTTTTGGGTACATCTTGTTGCAAACACAATTGTTGTCCGACCATGAAGTGAATCAAGACATCCCTATTCTGAAAATTGACAATCCCACTAGATCTAGGTCAGTGCTAAAAATAACTGCGGTTTGTTTGTGGTGAATTAAAAATGAAGTACCCAGTTCGGAAGCCCTATTTTCTCCTTGAGTGATTATCACATTTGTCATAATTCACATCCATATGCATATCAGCATGGCAGAATGAATAAGAGCACTATCATTAAACCTCCAGTGTGCTGATACTGAGGTAGCAGGTTTAACCCTTACACCAGTCACTTGGAATGAAATGTTGACTTCTCGTCCTTGACTTTGGGACATAAATCACAAGTATCTCATAAGTCAGAGTGGGTTCGCTTGATGGCGAGGGACACTGGTAGTAGGGAAAGCTAATCCACACCTAAAAATCAGCCCAGTGCACTAGAAGTAGTAGCACATGTATGGACTACGCTTGAGTTAAAAGCAAGCGAACGCCAAAAACAATAAACATACGTATGATACCAGAGTACAAATACATGGTTCCCAACCCTATGTTGGGATCACACCCAGTACCTTCTGAGCCTGAAGCGGTCACTCTAGTATCTGAGTTGAATGTGTTAGGTATCTGTACCCTTACAACTGTGTACTGTTTTGTATGTGTTTGATAACTTGCTTTGTTTCTGTGTTCAGCAACGTGTAACACTGAGCAACATGGTGTCAACCGCAGAAGGTACCATGAAAGCAGGCAACGAAGCACAAGGTTTGTATTACTAACATATTTCTTATGTGTTTTGTTACTATCACCTAGCAACACAGTGGTTTCAAGTGTATAATCTCCAACATTTACAGGACTGAATGTGTTCCCCAACCATTATGTCTCTGAAGCTGTGGTGACGTAATCGTTAGTACACTTGCCAGCCAAGACAGTGGTCTTGGTTCAGATCCTGGCAGTAGCAGGATGATATTTTTCTGACCAGTACGGCTCTGTGGTCGTCCCTGCCTCATACACATGGATTCAGATCATTTCTGACCAGTACGGCTCTGTGGTCGACCCCGCCTCATACACATGGATTCAGATCATTGTGTGACCAGTACGGCTCTGTGGTCGACCCCGCTTCATACACATGGATTCAGATCATTGTCTGACCAGTACAGCTCTGTGGTCGACCCCGCCTCATACACATGGATTCAGACCATTGTCTGACCAGTACGGCTCTGTGGTCGACCCCGCCTCATACACATGGATTCAGATCATTGTGTGACCAGTACGGCTCTGTGGTCGACCCCGCCTCATACACATGGATTCAGATCATTTCTGACCAGTACGGCTCTGTGGTCGACCCCGCCTCATACACATGGATTCAGATCATTGTCTGACCAGTACAGCTCTGTGGTCGACCCCGCCTCATACACATGGATTCAGACCATTGTCTGACCAGTACGGCTCTGTGGTCGACCCCACCTCATACACATGGATTCAGATCATTGTGTGACCAGTACGGCTCTGTGGTCGACCCCGCCTCATACACATGGATTCAGATCATTTCTGACCAGTACGGCTCTGTGGTCGACCCCGCCTCATACACATGGATTCAGATCATTGTCTGACCAGTACGGCTCTGTGGTCGACCCCGTCTCATACACATGGATTCAGATCATTGTCTGAGAATTGTGAGGGAAAGAAAGGTAATGAGGAAGGGAATTGAGCACCCCACCTCATATCATGATCTAGAATATATGAAGACTGAACACTGCTCACCCTAACAGGAGGATTTGCTAAAGGACTACCGTTACCATGTTTCTGGGGTTGACCCACTTTCATAACATGGGTAGAAAGTGAAAAAAAGAAAGTAAAGGAACCTTTACATGCCTTGAGGTTTATGAGTATATGGTGCTGCTCCTATATTTTATAGACCAGTAGACAGTGGATAGGTCATGTGGTCACCCTGATGTCACAGCCAGCCATCTCTACTTCCCAGGACATGTCCAGGTGTCTATGTTAGGTTGCATCTATCTGGGAGCCTAGGTCAGCTTTGAAAGTCCACCTCAATGGACATATGAACATATGACTATGGGACCGGTAGGCAAGCATATTCTTCTTCTTCGTTCTTCTTTTGAGGAAGTGCATCTCACCAAGTTATGCACTACTTGGGTCGGTGTGTCAGGCTTCGGCATGCTTTTGTGTCAGGTTAGCTTCTTCTAGACAGATTCCATTCAAGATAACGGGCTCTTATCTACCTGCCAGGCAAGCCTATCACATAGGTACCAAAAATTTATCTGGGAAGTTAAAGGCAACTGATGTAATATTGACCTTATCAACATATTGTATTTTCCTATTATACGAGATGGTTTTATGTAACTGACGTTTCATACATTTCCTGTTTTGTAAGATAGTCTTATGTAACCAATATATTAAACTGTTCTAATTTTATGAAATAGTTTTATGTAACTGACGTTTCATACATTTCGTATTTAAGATAGTTTTATGTAACAGAAATATTAAACTGTTCTCATTTTATATACTTTTATGTTACTCGTATATTGTACATTTCCTATTTTGTGACATTATTTTATGTAACTGACATGTAATACTTCTCCAATGTTAAATTAAAGCAACATCTAATCTGTTTCATACAATTTCAGAGTTTCTAGAAAAACACGACCATGAGCTTGTGCCAGGGGACCTAATCACCATTCCTCCAAATGGCTGTGTGATGACCTGTGATGCTGTTCTGACAGCTGGAACCTGTATTGTCAATGAGAGCATGTTGACAGGTGAGTCATGTGATTATCATCATCATGTGCCATGCCGATAAGCATAGGCAGTCATGTTTTGTCATCTCACACAATCACTAGAGTGGTGGATCATCTCTGTATTTTTGTCTCAATTTAGATGACGTTTATTGTCTCAGTTACCATTTTCTTCCTTGTTCTACCTTTTATCCCTCAATGAAGTACAGGTCCTGAGCCACCTCACGCCAAGCCCTCCTATTTCCATGTGATCCCACAGAAACACACAGACAGACATGATCTGATTGGTTGGATTTTTCAGCAAAGGTTTTCTGTGAATGGGGGAAGAGAGAGAGAGAGCCATCCCTCATGCCGGTGATCCTGATTTGCCTCTACAGACATGTTTGGGTACTACCAGATGTTTTGTTCAGTTGTAGACTGAACATTGCTCCATGTAGACACACCCACAACATGACTTGTTCATGATTGATTTGATTTTTCAGCTAAGGTATTTTTGTGGATGAGGGTAGCCATCCCCCATGCCAGTCCTCCTGAGTTGCCTATTATGGCACGCTTGAATACTACCATATGTATTGTCAGTATGGGACTGAACATTACCCCTAAGACAAACATCAATCTTAGTCTTAACAACCTCTCAAATACATCATCATCATCATCATCAATCATCATCATCATCATCATCATCATCGTCATCATGAGACCAGACAGATGACATAGCTGCTTGTAACTCTAAGATCTCGGTGCCTGGTGTTCTGGATCAATTCTCTTGTGATTATTCCTCTATGCCACTACCGTAGACCATCCAACATTATTTCTCACGGTCTGCCTCTGCCAATTCTAATGCTGTTATTTTCAGTCACCCCAGGAAGGTTAACCCGGTCAACAAATGCCAGCAGAAGTTGGATGTGTCTGCCTAATGGCGCAAGAACGCCGCTCTGCTGTAAACAGGCACAACACAACCACATCCAAAAAATTTCTCCGGATGAACGCAGAAGAAGAATTTCCAGTCATAATATTTGCCAATGCCTCTCTTCTCATTACATGACCAAAGAACATTGTTTGTCTCTTTCTTATAGAAGTATTTAATACTCTACTGCCTTTCTTTGTCAAGGACTCCTTAGTTAGCCTGACAGTCCAGGGTATCTGCAACATTTGTCTCAGAAACCACATCTCCACTGCCTCCCAGCTCTTGTAAGTCTGTTAGTTCACATTCCAAGATTCACTATCACTGGCTATGTATTTAGTAATTCAGCCAAACTGTTATTAATTTATTCACTTCATATGATATATAACTCGAGATGCAGTGAAATATGCCAGGCAGGAAATTGTGCAATATATTGTTTATGGCTTGTGTGTTGACCTTTGAGTGAAATACTTAAAACATGTAGCCACTGATATTGTTAGAATGTGGAGCATTAGTTGTCTTCATGGTAATCATATATTTAAAACAAAGTCTTTCTGTCTGCACACAATTGGTTAGAACCGTCTAATTGCTAATGCCTTGGTATATTTCAGGAGAAAGTGTTCCTGTGACAAAAACCCCGCTGCTGCAGCAGGAGGATGAGGAGATCTACTCTCCTGAAAATCACAAACGACATACGCTGTTCTCTGGGACACACATTGTGCAGACTCGCTACTACGGCCAGGCTAAGGTCACGGCAGTTGTTGTCAGGACAGGTACTTGTAATCATTGTAGCTTCTTCCTTCCTTCCTTCCTTCCTTCCTTCCTTCCTTCCTTCCTTCCTTCCTTCCTTCCTTCCTTCCTTCCTTCCTTCCTTCCTTCCTCCCTCCCTCCCTCCCTCCCTCCCTCCCTCCCTCCCTCCCTCCCTCCCTCCCTAGATCATTCTTCTTCCTTTCTCCCTCCCTTCTTAACCTGTCCTTTCCTCCTCCCTCACTCCTGATTTTATTAATGCAACCAGTTTATATAATGTGTGTGTGTGTCTGTCATGATGATCATGCAGCAGGTGTTTTGCAGAATGTTGCTCTCATCATGGGCTGCTGAAATTCATCTCTGGCCATTTCTCCTGCCTCACTCACCCTCACACTCAAGATGTGTCTGCATGTCACAGGACATGGCATGAGGTGAATGATGAGGTAGACATGGCAACCATTCCAGAAATTTTCTATGGATCATGATGGGAGTGATGTTCTGCAAGGTACCTGCTAGACTGACATATAAACAGTGTAAACAATTTTAATGAAAAGTTAAATACTCCTTTATCATGTCACGTGTTATATTGGGAATATGGAGCTAGGCTCCTGTGTTTAGACCAGACTGATGGTCGTGTGGTCAGTATCATGCCTGTGTGGTCAGTATCATGCTTGTATGGTCAATATTGTACCTGCCGCCTTATCTTCTCAGATTGTTTTCTGGTACCAATTCTGTTATGCTGGGTTGAGCCCTGAGCCATGCGGTTATGTAAAAACTATCCTTCACTTCCCCTCACTGAGGATTTGAACCCAAGATCACTGGCTCAGCAGGCAAGCCCTCTAACCATTACACTACTCTGGCTCCACATCTAACGTTAATAAAATATCACACTGTGCAACTACAAGGAGGGGGAGGGGGTGAAGTGGTCTGCCTCACACTCTTAAGTTCATCGCTGTGTTCTTTGGACTGTGGCATTCAGACCATGAATGCAATGTTTCCAGGACTATGGGGGAGGGGGTGGGGGTGTCATTGCTGGAGCTATAAAGTTTGTGTTTTGTGCAGTACTCTCGGGCTGGCAGCTTGCCTTTCTATGGGCAGAGACCAAGCCAGATGGGGTGAAACTTGGTACAATGAAGTGAATCCCCTTACCTTTAACTGTAAATGTGACTAGACAGGACTTTATAGTATTGACTTCATTATGTTCAGGATTCAACACAGCCAAGGGGGAACTGGTTAGGGCAATCCTGTTTCCTAAGCCGCTGGATTTCAAATTCTACAGAGATGCTGTCAGATTTATTCTCTTCCTTGCCGTCGTGGCTTCCCTGGGCATGATCTACGCTTTGGTCAACTATGTCCTCAAAGGGGTAAGTTGACACTTTATTTTGTGTGGGAACTGTTTAGTGTGTTTTATTTTGTGTGTGAGAGTTGAGTGAGTTTTACTTTGTGTGTGAGAGTTGATTGAGTTTTACTTTGTGTGTGAGAGTTGAGTGAGCTTCACTTTGTGTGTGAGATTTGAGTGAGTTTTTCTTTATGTGTGAGAATTGAGTGAGTTTTACTTTATGTGTGAGAGTTGAGTGAGTTTTACTCTGTGTGTGAGAGTTGAGTGAGCTTCACTTTATGTGTGAGAGTTGAGTCAGTTTTACTTTATGTGTGAGAGTTGAGTGGGTTTTAGTTAGTTAGTTAGTTAGTCAAGGTTCTAACTTCAAGGCAACGGGTCGTCCCCATTATGCTCCATTCCTGTGCCAGTGAATATCACACAAAATGCTCCCCACTGTCCAATGTGAAAAGACAGGAGTCTCGGCAATCCAACAGCCCGCACAGGTACACTGTGCATAATGCCGCCGCCAGAATGCCAACACAAATGTCATCCACGAAAACCACAGTTCATCGTCAATGGACTCGGCAGTCACCAGAAAGACTTCACTGACCCGGGTTTTCTCACATGGCTCGGTCTTTTTTCGCAGGGCGACCCGCCAAAAGTGTCGCATAAAGCACGAACTCCATACCTTCAGCGCCGACTGCCAGGAGTCTCCTGAGTAATGCACCTGTGAACTGAAAAAGCAAATCAGTCAATTCAGCAACAGCCGGTAGCCATTGTTCTGAACATGCAGGTCACTGTACAGGACAGATGTAACAGCATTCCACGTGAATTTCACAGCTCACAGTGTTGCCCATGCACTCACTCAGTAGCAGGGCGATGGAACCATGTACTACCAGCCCAACATGAGGAAAATGCGATTGAAAACCATAGCTACAAGCATAAACATGCCACAGGCCTTAACGGTTCAATGCCTAACCGCCATGTTGGCGACCGGAAGTCCGGAGTGGGTTTTACTTAGTGTGTGAGAGTTGAGTGAGTTTTACTGTATGTGTGAGAGTTGAGTGAGTTTTACTGTATGTGTGAGAGTTGAGTGAGTTTTTCTTTATGTGTGAGAGTTGAGTCAGTTTTACTTTGTGTGGAAGAGTTGAGTGAGGTTTACTTTGTGTGCGAGAGTTGAGTGAGTTTTACTTTATGTGTGAGAGTTGAGTGAGTTTACTTTCTGTGTGAGAGTTGAGCCAGTTTTACTTCATGTGTGAGAGTTGAGTCAGTTTTACTTTATGCGTGAGGGTTGATTGAGTTTTACTTAGTGTGTGAGAGTTGAGTGAGTTTTACTTTATGTGTGAGAGTTGAGTGAGTTTTACTTTATGTGTGAGAGTTGAGTGAGTTTTACTTTATGTGTGAGATTGAGTCAGTTTTACTTTGGGTGTTTTATCCCTTGTGTAAACGGTTTAATACATTTAACTTTGTGTTTATAAGCAGTTTAGTAAGTTTTACAGTGTGTGGCGTAATTATTTGTGTTAGAAGTTTAGTGAGTTTTACTGTGTGTGGTGTGGCTGTATTCTTTGTGTGGTTTTATTCTTTGTGTGGGCAGTTAAGCAACTTTTACTTCATGTTTCTGTGCTGTTACTGAGTTTTACTTTATGTGTGGATCATGTTGCCTGGACAACACATGGTCTCTACAATTCAGCCAGGCTTTGTGCTATAGAGAGGTATAACTCTATCCCTGGTCCCTGCCATGGGTTGTAGTTATTATGCCTTTTTTAAGCACATTGTAACAATCGTCTGTCAAGACGACCAAGTGCCAATGAGAATAATATAATCATCCAATGTTGTCTTTCTGAATACATTTGTGTTTGGTTTCTGTTTTTTTGCTGGCGCTTAGTTGAAGGGATTAAAAATGTAATTTCCAATCCTGCATATCATATTCGAACCACAACTGCGGGCGATTTGGAAGCAGACTGCTTTGTGTTGGTTTTCATATAATTGTATGAGTGTCCATCTAGAAAGCAACAGTAAGCTACTGAATGTAAACTTACCAAGAAATCACAAACAGCCAAAAAATGCTGCGGTTGAGTGCAACATCCTGTAAAGGATATGCAAGTAACTTTAACTCCTGTGTTTTACTGAACTTATATCCATAAAGTAACAATGCTTGTATATTAAATTCCAGGAGAGTGCGTCGTTAACTGTGGTTCGTGTGCTGGATATTGTCACAATAATTGTGCCACCTGCGCTGCCAGCAGCAATGACAGTAGGAACTGTGTATGCTCAAAATCGATTGAAGAAATCAAAGATTTTCTGTATAAGCCCCCCTCGGATCAACTTCTGTGGAAGAATTAATGTCTTCTGCTTTGACAAGGTGATGTGCTCTCATATATTATATGTGCGGACATTTTTTCAATATAGTATTTGTGCTGTAATTCTTTTCTCATTATGTTTGTGTGGTAATTTTATTTTTCAGTATATTATTTGTGCTGCCACTTCTTTTCAGCTCATTAGTATTTAAGACTCAGTTTGGAGGGAGAACAGTGGAGGAAGACTGCAGTGTCATTGCCATGATAACAATTAGCCTGACTATAGAGTTCATGGCAGTAACTAAAGCTATAGCCTGCCTGGCTGGAGACACAGACTTTCACCCAGACATACTATCTCAGTGATTCAATGAGCATGCTCAGGAAGAACCAGATGGGCTGGCCTCGAAGACAGTGGGTGGAGTCTCTGAGGGGGTCAAACCTGATAAAACAAGTTTATTTTTGTGCCAGGATACGCGGGTGTAAGAGGAAATGAGCAAGCTAACATTCGCTGTTAATTTAATGATTATTCTCTGTTAATTTAATGATTATTCTCTGTTAATGTAATTATTATTCTCTGTTAATTTAATGATTATTCTCTGTTAATTTAATGATTATTCTCTGTTAATGTAAATATTATTCTCTGTTAATTTAATGATTATTCTCTGTTAATGTAATTATTATTCTCTGTTAATTTAATGATTATTCTCTGTTAATTTAATGATTATTCTCATACTTTACACAGACCGGTACTCTGACAGAAGATGGGCTTGATATGTGGGGAGTAGTACCCGTTGATGGTCAAAGGTACAACCCAATCTGTTATTGTTTATACATTTTCTGTGCTCATAGATACATTGTTCTTTGCTCATATAGTGAGAGAAGAAATGCTGGGGAGTATTGTGATGACTGGATGGATCAGCAGTAGAACAGGAAGACAGGCAGACCAAGAGACATGATTTCTGATTGTTCACAATGATGGCTGGGATTCAGTTGAGCCCAGAACTGACATCATGACACTGTGGACATTCCCTGACATGCTCTGCCCTCATCTTCAACAGCCAGCGAAGAGTTCCGATTCTAATGGTACCAGTAGAAGTCTGATTATGGGTCTGTCTGGCCTTTCCTCAGAATCCTGAGTGTCAACAAGATCCTCTAGTCACTCCCTGTGGCACCATTCTCTCCAGATCGTGATCTTTCTGTTCTTCCACACTGTACACATGATCCCCGACCACATCTGCCACCAACACCCCACCAAGTGGTGCAGACCCAGCCAATCTGTCCGCCTGCTTGTTCCCCACCACACCAGCATGTCCTGGGGGAAGAATCCAACAGATGCTTTCATTTTGTTATTGTTGAATGCCATCAGTGGAATTGTTACAGAACATCAGTGACCGAGATATGCGGAGAAACATGAATGCCTCTCCCAGTTGCCAAGGCACATGGTGATGATGAAAGAGGAAGTCAGCTTAATTTTTTTACCCACATAAAAAAAGGTAAAGGCATTTCCATGGCAGTTACTGCCTTAGAGGGGTGTTGTGATCAGCCAATCAGTGAGTCAGCTGGTCATGAAAGCTATCAGTAAGCTGGCTAATCAGTCAGTTCGTCAGTAAGTAAGTAAATCATTTGATTAATCAGTCAATCACATGATTAATCAATGAATCTGTCATTTGGTCAATAAATCAGTTTTATCAATTAGTCGGTCAGTCAGTCAATAAGTCAATCAGACATTGTGCGGAATGCACATGGTTAATTAAAACATGATGCCAGGTTTTTAAAAAAAAAAGATAATCGAAACCAAAATTAATGTATTGATAACTATGTACTTGTAGAACTCTTAGGCAGCCTGTAATTTTATTTACCTCACAACATCCTTTCTGGCAGATTCCAAAGCCCTGTATCAGATCCATCAGGGCTGGCCAGAGGTCCTTTACTTGTTTGCATGGCAGCCTGCCACTCACTGACCATCATTGAGGGAGAGTTGAGCGGAGATCCACTAGATCTCATTATGTTCAATGCCATTAAGTGGGTGAGTGAATGTATTGGCCGTTTAAGTCAAATGAAAGCCTTTGTACTTATCTGGTTTTGCCTTATGCAGTAATGTGTGTGCAATTGCTGTTTTTCTAATAACTTTTCTAGTTCATCAACTATGAACTGTAATTGAGTTGAGTTGAGTTAAGAACCGACATCACTGCACTCAGGACATTCCCATACGTGCTCAGTCCCCTTGTTCAACAGCCAGCGAAGAGTCATACTACTAATCGTTCCCACCGCTATCTGATTAAAAGTTCTCCTGGTCTTCCCAGAACCCCTGCCGATCCCCCGCAATCTCATTCTTTCCACATATTGGTTCTCAAGCTGTTCCTCCGCCTTCTCCACCTGGTCCCACAAGCGCACGACCACCTCCCCCTTGTCCATAGGCAAGATACCACCAAGTGGTGCATTCCCTGCTAGCCTACCAGCCTGTTCATTCCCCCGTACCCCCGCATGGCCAGGGCAAAATATCCATACAGTTCTCACAATCTGTGACCTCTGAAGCGCCGAGAGCCATTCCACACGAAACATTCCTTTCTCCACCTTGCTAAGCATATTCTTTGAATCCGTAATGAACACAATGTGTGTTGAACTGTAATTTTAGTGGCAAAATGTTGTGTTAGCATTCTGGCAGCTGCCTTTTGCATGTATGCCTGTGCGTTCTGTTGGTTTGTCAGGACTGCTGTCTTTTCCACTTTTCACATTGGGCAGTGAAGAGCATTTTGTGTGATATTCACACACTATTGTAAAAAGTGGTTGCGGACGCAGTTTGTGATCCCGCATAACTACATTCGAAACACAGCTGCAGGAGATTTGGCAGCAGACCGCCTTGTGTTTGGTTTTTAATAAAATGGTATGTGTGCTGGTCGTTCAGAAAGCAATGGCAAACTACTGAACGTAAACTTGCCAAGAGATCTCAAACAGCCAAAAAATGCTGGGGTTGACTGTGACGTCCTGTAAAGGATATGCAACTAACTAACTGTTGCATAAGATTACTCGTAAAATTCCTGTTCCTAAATGACTTCCCCCATATATTAACTACTTAGGGAATTATAAAGTAAGCATTTATAGAGAAGTCCTTACATGTTTATTATGCAAATATGATACTTACAGAACTTGGAGGAGCCTGGAACAGACACACACAAATATGACACAATTATGCCTACAGTAGTCAAGCCATGCAGTGCGGAGACATTCTTGGGAGAAGAGGTCAGTGCTTGCTTTACCAGCAGAATCAGTCTCTCTACTACGTATAGTCTGTTTGATTTTTTTTTTTTTTATGATTCCATTCTTCAGCCGTTATGATTTTCTGCAATTTATTTTGCTGCTTATAATTCGGACACATACTTTTTTTTAGGTCTCTAGAAATATTATTAAATCTTCTGTTTATTGTTTGGCATGAAAACTGGATGAACAGAAAAGGCATGTTTGGTACTGTTGTTATCATTTTTGTCATCATCATCGTCATCATCATCATCATCATCATCATCATCATCATCATCATCATCATCATCATCATCATCATCATCATCATCATCATCATCATCATCATCATCATCATCATCATCACCATCATCCACCAAGCCATTGTTGTCACTGTCATCTTCATCATTGCTGTTGTTATTTCTATTAGCATCATCGTTGCTGTCATAATTTATGTTGTTAACATCATTGTTGTTATCATAATCATCATTGTTCTTGACATCATTATCACCATCATTGCTGTTTTCATAATCATCATCATCATCATCCCAACGTGTGTGTACTAAGTGATTCAATGAGCATGATTTAGAAGGTCGAAGCTGGATCTGTACATAGACAGTGGACTGTGTCTTTGTGGAAGTCTGTTGTCCGTAAAGTCACCTTCATCTTCGTCCCGGGACATGCGGGAGTCGAGGGAAATGAACGAGCTGATAAACTGGCTGGCTCTGCACCCCCTGCAGATGGCCAGACCATGGATCGTGTCGATGTTATTGGGAGTAAGAATTGGTACGGCCAGACACGAGAGGTACATCGGGAAAACGAGGTGCCTCTTGAACCAAGACAGAACTGGCACTATTAGCCACCGGACGCTGATGCATATGCTGGGGGGAGGATCTGAGCACCTATGGAGTGCAATAACGATACCCCAACTGATAACTGATCATCATCATCATCATCATTGTTGTTGACATCATCATCATTGTTGTTTTCATAATCATCATCATCATCATCATCATCATCATCATCATTGTTATTGACATCATCATCATCATTGTTGTGGACATCATCATCACGTTATCATCATCACTTTTATACTTGTAGTTATTATTATAGCTTGTGTTCATGGTGATTATTATTATTTCTCTGTGCATGTTTGCATCATTATTAAATATGACTTAGTCACATTACCCAGGGATAAAGAGGTTTAGAGGCAAGGGTATCAAATTCAATCTCTTTCCACAGAGCGGCTTGTTGAATCCATCACCCGGTGATCTTCATGTGATAATTTCATTTCCATTTATTGCTGATATAACACTTGAACATTTCTGTCCACTTCTTTCATTCATGTGTGTGTCTTTGATTATGCAAGAAATGTATTTAGTTTTAGAACAAAATTCTATTTATTGATGGCTTTTATTTGCATCATGTGATCTTTGGTCTTCAGGAAGAATTTGTGTTTCTCCAGCGTGAGGTAAGGCGGACATCAGCATGCCACAGACATATTCTTGCTGTTGTGTTGTTGGAGTCCTCCCCCTGATTGTGTTAACCTTTGAATCTCTACTGACCCATAACAATTGTTGGAGACATGCCTCTGATTGTGTCAGCATTTGAGTTTCTACTGACTAATAACATGTGTCTGTGATGCTACATGGCAAAAGCTGTAGGACAAAAGAGAGGGATAAAGAGAAATGTCCCTAATTGTATTAACCCTTGAATTTCTACTGACCAACAACAATTACTAAAAAACAACAAAATAGGATTTAAAAGGTGACAGGATCGACTTCAATGCACCAGGTTTTAACCCGTTTGGCTAAATCTCTTTCCTTTGAATTCCTACTACCCGTGAAGGTTAACCTGGTCAACAAATGCCCTCAGAAGTCGGATGTGTCGGCCTAAGGGCGCAAATAAACCTGGCACAACGCAATTACATCTGAAAAAACACTCTGGATGAACGCAGAAGAAGAAGAAGAAGAAGAAGAAGAAGAAGAAGAAGAAGAAGAAGAAGAAGAAGAAGAAGAATTCCTACTAACAACAAATGTTGGAATAAGCTGTTACCTTTTGATGTTTAGATACCAGCATTTGGCAGAGATAGTGCATTGGAAATAACAACAGTGTTGTGAAATATTTGCTACTACAAATGCCGTTAATACTGTTTACACGCATGATTTTTGCTGGATATTCTTACAGTGTTGGCTTCCCTGTTCTGTCACTTGTGTATGGTTACTCACACTGCTCTCCTTCCTTCCCAGTTACTACATTTGACTCCACCATTCCTAGCTATAGTTAGCTGCTACTTTTGACTCTACCATTCCTAGCTGTAGTTATTTACTACTTTTGACTCTACCAGTCTAGTTACAACTGTTGACTCCTGTCATTCTAGTTACTACTTTTGACTCCCATCAGTCTAGTTACTACGTTTTACAATGCCATTTTAGTTATTACTTTTGACTCCATCAGTCCTAGCTAATCTCTACTTTTGACTCCATCAGCCCTGGCTAGTTGCTACTTTTGACTCCATCAGTCCTAGCTAGTTATTACTTTTGACTCCATCAGTCCTGGCTAGTTGCTACTTTTGACTCCATCAGTCCTGGCTAGTTGCTACTTTTGACCCCATCAGTCCTAGCTAGTTATGATTTTTCCTCCATCAGTCCTAGATAGTTGCTATTTTTGACTCCATCAGTCCTGGCTAGTTGCTACTTTTGACTCCATCACTCCTAGCTAGTTGCTACTTTTGACTCCCATCAGTCTAGTTACTACGTTTTACAATACCATTCTGGTTATTACTTTTAACTCCATCAGTCCTAGCTAGTACGACTTTTCACTCCATCAGTCCTGGCTAGTTACTACTTTTGACTCCATCAGTTCTAGATAAAAAATCATGTGAAACCAGGAGGTTATTATTGTGGAATAACAATTGACTGGGTCACATTTTGGTTAATTAATTTTGATTGTGTTGATGTTACCATATCTGTGTATCTGTAGTTCATGTTTTAATGTGTTTTCTGTGTAAATGTGATACCTCAATGTTCTTGCTTGTCTTTATGGGATTGTTATTTTTATGTCCTCTGTTTATATTCCCCAGCATTTTACCCTGCAGTATTCTCAATAGAAACCATTCCATGTCTCATATTGTGACCAAGCGAAGACTGCCTGCTTTTTTGTATATTTTTTATACTTGTATATTTTCCCCAACATCTTTTAAGTATTTTACTTGATCTATTTTCTGTTAAGTTCACCGTCTGCTTATTTTCTTCAAAAAAATGTTTATGAGATGGAGATTAAATTATTATTCCACCATGTTGAGTGTGCTAGGAATATAGCATATAATATATATTATATTAGTATCATTGATTGTTTTAGACATTGTTTTGTCTAAAATAGTATTCAAGGAAATTATTTGCATGTTCACTCTGTTAGTAAACAGGGAGAGTGTGATATTTTCCTTTTCTGCTCTCGTAGTATACAGGAAGAGTATGATATGTTTGTTATCTGTCCTATTAGTATAAGGGAAAGTATGTTTGTTTTAAGGAGTTATACATGGTGAATATTTTATAATTGAAATACAATCATAACACTTCTGATAGACCAAGTTGTGAATCTAGAATCACCAAGATACAGATACCACTACATAAAGTATCTCCTCCTCCTCCTTGTCCTTCTCCTCCTCCTTCTCCTTCATGTGTCTTGTCTGGAGCGGGCATATCATGACTCGTGACTCTCTGAACCTCTCTGTCATGTGATATTGTGATGAAGTTGCTGCTGCTTACATTATTATTGTTGCCCAGCTGTGTCAACTTTCCACATCGAAAATATTGTCAGTAAAATGGTTAACTAGAAGTTGTGAGTTAAGTGCCATTTACTAGTTCTTTCTAACACAGACATTCTTCTTCTGTCTAGGAAGTAACGGTCTGACATCGACCACATCACCCATCCAGTGCTGATTGGTCTGTTTAAATCATCAAATACCCAGTCTGCCTCAAGGCGTGAAAAAGGGTCCATTACTTTGTACTTGTCTGTATTGTTGTGATGAGTGAGCTGCTACCACCCGCAGCTGTCAACCCACGGCCATTGCTTGCTTCATTTTCTCAACATCATTCTCAAGACCCACATCTCTGCTTCCCCCAATCTCTCCCTCATTCAGTGCTCGACACTTGCATCCACGCAGAATATGTTACACACAACCTTTCAGGCTGTCAGTTTACCTGCTTGCTGTCATGTTCCTGTTTGTCATAGCTGTATATCCCAATGATTGCCATAGTGGTGCAGTGGTTTGCATGCTTACCTGCTGGCACAGTGGCCATATGCCTGAATCCTCTTCGAGGCAGGGATTTCTTGTTTCCATTGGCCTGGATTCCAAAGTCAACCCAGCCTGGCATGGGTACCAGTTCACTTTAGAGAAGTGACGTCAGCTAGCTGGACGCTGACCACATCACTCATCAAGTATTGACAGGTCTTACATAAATATGTGGCTGGCATTATGTACCCAGTAGACCTCCAGAAAGTCCTGGATTTGTGTGCTTGACTGTATACTCAATACACCTTACAGTATGAGGAAAAAAGTTAGTTGCATATCCTTTACAGGATGTTGTGGTGAACCCCAGCGTTTTTGGCTGTTTGTGATCTCTTGGCAAATTTACATTCAGTAGTTTGCCATTGCTTTCTAAACAACCAGTACTGATATCATTTTATGAAAACCAGTGCAATGTGGTCTGCTGCCAAATCACCCACACCTGTGTTTAGAAAGCGGTATGTGGGATCACGAATTGTGTTAGTAACCCATTTGTCACAGAGCCTGCCATGGTATGAAAATAGATCCTTTATTGACTTGTTGTAGTAAGAGTCCCAAACACTGCACTCACACACACACATCAGTATTGAATCTATATGTTGATTACACACGCAGCTGGATCTGGACACAACAACATACAGCCGGCGGTTGGCCTATTCGGTTCAAGTGGACGAGTGCAATGTGGAGGTGGTCTTGACACGTGTGCCGGATTGACACATTAGTTTGTTGTAGACAGCTTGCACTGATATGCAGCTTCATGCAGACGTAGTGTTGATGGTTATATTCTTGCAGTCGTGTGCATAATGTTATACAGTGGCTGCCATTATGCTTATTGTATTTGCTAGTATGTGTGTTGCTTTATTTGCATGTTGGAAGGAATGAAAGTATATCAGTCAAGAACATCAAAGATTTCTTATGCTTACTAAATATCAAGTGTATTACTTATTGATCAAGCTTATATTATTTTATTTAGTGATATCAGTGATAGTGTTTGGCTTTTTAGAGCACTTTTGATATTATGGTTTAATTACTAACACATATTTTAGTCCATGTTGTGTCGTGTTGTTGATCATGTCTGTCCTCATCCTTCTATCCTGTGTACTGTCAATCTTCTTATAGTCCATACCATGAGGTGTTGATGATCATACCTGTCCACAGCCTTCTGTCTCATGTACTATCAATCTCCTTATAGTCCATGTTGTGTGGCTTTTGTGATCATGTCTCTCCACAGCCTACTGTCCTGTGTACTGTCAGTCTTCTTTTAGTCCATACCGTGAGGTGTTGGTGATCATGTCTGCCTCAGCCTTCTGTCTTGTGTACAGTCAATCACTTGTGATACTGATATTCCTCTATGCCACGTTGTCAGACTCTCCAGCACCTTCTCTCTTTGTCTCTCCATTTCTCTTTTCCCCTTCAACTTTCCTGTTGTCATAACATACTCCAGCTTTCCCTTCTCACGACATGCCGAAAGAATGTGGACACTATTCTGATGTGAGTAACCAGTTCTCTTTGTCAGCTTTTTTTTTTTTGCATATCCTATTTGCAGGACATTGCAGTCAACACCAGCATTTTTCAGTTGCTGTTAATATCTTGGCAAGTTTTACGTTCAGTAGTTTGCCTCGCTTTCTAAACGACCGGCTCACATACCCTCTGTAAGAAACCAACGTGACGTGATCTGCTGCCAAATCTCGCACAGCTGTGTTTTGTGCATGAGTATATGGGAATGCTTGATTCTTGATGGACAAACAACAACAGTATGGGATTACGAACAGCGTCCTTAACCTCTAGGCCAGGGAGACCGGCCTTTGTGAGTTAGCTCATTTTAAAATAGCTTAATTACTCTTTCTATCTATTCCCAGTGTTCTCATAATTCTTCAGTGGTCTGAAGTCTTATTACTAAATGTTGGTTATATGTTAACTATTGACCATCAGCTACCAACTTTGGTGCTACATCAAAGAAAAAGATCTGGTATAAGAGCAAGTGGGTGCTCGAGAAGAAAATGGATTGACAATATCAAAGACTATCCTGTGCCACACATCAGATGCTGGAATGTCAACAATTCCTCCCCATGATGCTTGACAGTAAAATTGGAAGATGATGATGATTGATGCATGTCAGAGAGTATATGTTTATAGACAGCCTTGTCGCTAAACTTTGTTTATATGTTAACTGTAAGAGTATATGTTTATATGCCTTGTTACCAAGTGTTGATTGTGCATTAACAATTCATGCAGATTAAAAATCAACATCTTATTGATTTGATGTCTGCGCTTGCTGTCAACGGTAATGGTAACTTGAATATATTTTGCCCTAGCCTTGCTAATAGAGCTGTTCTATTTCCTATCACAGCTGATTATAGCTTTAGAAGATTGTGTGTTGACCTTGCTAATAGAAGTGTATTATTTTCTTTGCAACTTTTTATTCTTGTCCAATCATTTGCCCTTCTTTTGCCATCCATGAATGTGCCCAATCATTTTTTTTGCTGATGCATCCATGAATGTGACCAATCATTTGCCTTACTTGTGTCATCCATGAATCTGTCCAAAATGTGCTCGTCTCAAGCTATCCATCCATATGCCCAATCATTTGCCTGCTTGTGCCATCCATGTATTTGCCCAATCATTTGACTTTCCTGTAACATCCATGAATCTGTCTATACATTTCCCCAGCTCATACCATCCTAGAAATCTGTCCTTTCATTTACCCAGTCATTTGTCTGGCATGATCATCCATGAATCTGTCAAATAATTTGTTTCCTTTGCAATCCACCAGTCACTCCAATCACATCCTTCCTGTGCCCATCAGTGAATCTGTGCAATCATGTTCCCTACCTTTGCCTTTCATCAAGCTGTGATAAACATTTTGGAAGAAAAATTTAATAATACAATTGACATGACTGAATAATCATATTCAATCGACATGTACACTTTATGTCGCTCACATGACTGAATAATCATATTCAATCAACATGTAGACTTTATGTCACTCACATGACTGAATAATCAAACTGAATTTCATAATGAACATCGCTGTATGCGGGACATTTCCACATGTGCTCATCCCACTCATGACATGTCAATACAGGGAATGTTGACTTATCCCCACAATCGTAGTTAACCAGGTTCTTTTCCCATCATTACTAGTTAATTTATTATGCTGGTCAATTGAAAACAAAGTTAAAAAAGACATTAAAGTCAACTTGATTGCACATGGTGTGATCACATACGACTCAGTCTCTCTCTAAAGAGCAGCTCGCCATCTGCAGAAAGCGTCAAGCTCCAGTCACGACCCCTAGAGGTCTCTGAAATAATTGCACTCATGAAATAAATGACAGAGTCTTGAAATGAACCTATGGCCTTTAGAGTACAAGGCTGGCAGGTTGACCACTCTGCCACGGAATCCCCCAGTTGAAATTGAAAACAAGACAAACTTTGACAAATAATATACGTACTGCCTGTATGCCACGGGAAAGCATGAAAAAACAAACCCTGTATACATCAGGTCTTTTCTTTACAAGTTTTCATAACTTGTATCTAGTTTATGTACCCATGCAAGCGAGCAAGACATAGATAACGATAGAAGTGGGAAGATAACATCAAGAGATGGATGGACAACAGTCTGACAGAATGTACAATCAAGACGAGAAACAGACAGTGTTGGAGATCTATTACAGCCAACCTTCATTGTGGAGACAGCACGTGATTGGTTGATTGATTGACACAGATGATTCCTGAGTTTTACACACGTTTATGTGAGACCACACTATTGTCACAGCAGTTTATTTATTTTAGATGCCTTTTTATTCATGCATTAAAAATTGTTATAGCATGCAGAGATTGCTTTGCTTGCTGTTTAGTAGTTTTTGCTTGTTTATTCTGTATTTTATCAGTATTTTATAGTGATTATTTTAAATGACTGGGTTAAACTGACAAATGTGGTCTTGAAATATAAAAATAAAATAATACATGTAGAAAGAATGGAGGTAACATATTATTATTGTTGTTCTTGATGTTGCCTTTGTTATTATTATTATTATTATTCACAATGATATTGTTGTTGCTGTTATGATTTTATGTTTACTACTGCTGCTGCAGCCACTATCACCACCACAGTTGTAATTGTTTTTGCTGTTATAATTATTCTGATATTCTTCTTGTTATTATTTCCATTCATCATTATCAAGTGCCATGTCGAATGGCATAGACGATTGTGCTTCTCCATATCTTGCGATCTCCAACTGCATCAGTCTCAGTTTGTGCACTGGCTTCCTTCCTTGCTGTGACACCAATTATTATTTCTGAGTTATTGTTTTTCTTGATGCTATTCATGTTCTTGTTGTTTTTACTGTTGCCATTATTCTTGTAGTTGTTGTTAATATTATTATTGTTTCATTAGTATTATTGTTTCAGCTGTTATTATTGTTGTTGTTGCTATTGCTATTATTTTCTCTGTCTCTCCCTAATTCTTCCTCTTTTTCTCGTCTCCCCCCCTCTGTCTTTTCCTCAACTCCCCTATTTCCCCCTCTCTCCTCATTCCTTCTCCCAAAATCATGTTTTATGTGTGTTAGAATAGGTGAGATGGGTGTTAAAAGCCATAAGCTTAACATGTTTTGCATTTTTTTAAAAAGTGACTCCCGTACCAGAAACGTGCTATAGCTCTATGATGCGCTGGAGCCAGAATATTTGGTAGGCCTGAATGTCTGGAGGGACAAGTAACCATTCTTTCCCTCACATAGCAGGCAATTAATGCAGGAGTCGAACCCTCATCAGACTGCACTCATGACATCAATATTGTCTTCTAGGAACTTCTAGTAACTCCTAGCAACATCTAGCAACTCCAGTAACATGCATGAATGTTCTGCATGCTTAAGTGATCAACATTAAAATGTTAAATAACCATAAAGATTGATCATAAATTGTGATAAATCGGTCATTTATTTTATTTGTAGGGAAATAATTACATTTTTTTATTTAGAATCAAAATGCATTATCTTATTAGCATGTGCACATTTGTTACGATAAAAATCGTCAATATTTAGATGATAAAGACTAATTATGATAAATCATCATCAAAGCCTGTAGAGCTTAGACATTAATTACCATAAACCATTAATACTATTTACTTTTCTTTGACGATGGTGGCATTAATTATTATAATTCAGAATTAATACTTAGATATCACATTAATCACTATAATTGGGGTTTATTTTGGTGATCTTTTCTTTGTAAAAACATTGCACACAGATGAAGATTATTAATATAAATTCTAGAATTGAAACAGAAATACTTTGTGTCTCTCTAACATTATGTTTAATTTAAATATTGAGCACAACCCACCACTGGCAACGCTGATCGCATTCTGGTATGAACCTAAGGCCTATCCACATCAATATGGAAGCACTATACTCGAGTTTCGCTCTCGTTTGAGCTCGTCAGTAGTGCATATCCCTGACCGGATCCGGAAACAAGTCCCGGATCACTGGTGTGTGAAGCGGGTGTGTAACCATGCGGCACACGCTGGACATGCCAAATTATCATAACAGAATACTACAACGTTACCCATCGTAGGCTATGCTCAAGATTGCCCCAAGATTGCAAGATTATGTTTAATAAAAGTATCCTATGTTATAATATAGAAAAACCTACTCCTTTTTTCCAACAACAGCATCCATTTGAGGTGGGCATTATCCGGCAGTTCACCTTCTCCTCAGCCTCCCAGCGTATGAGCGTCATCACCAGAACAATGGGAGAAGCTCACATGGAGGTCTATTGCAAAGGAGCCCCCGAGAAAATTGCTTCCCTCTGCAAACCTGAAACAGGTATGCTGTTGTTTTGATTCTGAAGCAGCCTTTCTCTTCAGGTCTGGACATCAGGGTCCTGTGGGAGACTGCTTCTGGTTTTGCTACAGACATGTATAAAGTGTTGTTAGGTTTTCAGCACTTTAACTTTACTTAGTTTATCCAAAAAGGCCTTTGGTCAACGGAGTATTTTTTCCTAGCTGTCAGGTATCTAGATAGAGCAACTGTGGCTGAAAGATAGGACAGAAAGAGTTAAAGACAGTTACACAATAGTCTGACTAAAATCAGACTATAGTGAGACATTAATACGTTACATGCCGAGATAGCCAGTCAGGCACTAAGCCAATCAGCTCTAGTGACAAAAACTAGGGTTAGCATGAGGAAAGCTCATAACCAGAGCTGTCATCCTGAATTGGGAATGAAAGAGCACCTCGTTCGGGCAAGAAGCAGCTTAGCGACAAGTCAAGCAAGTTAGACACAAAGCAGACACGCAAAAACATTATACTAGGAGATATATTTACAATGACAAGTACTTTACATCAACTAGACATGATCATCTCCACGTTCTGTATCTACACCTTGAGTGTATTTTCAACAAATGGTACTCACCTACCTGGTGCATGCTTGCAGCATGTGGGGTCTGTGATACCTATACTAGACATGATCAGCTCCACGTTCTGTATCTACACCTTGAGTGTATTTTCAACAAATGGTACTCACCTACCTGGTGCATGCTTGCAGCATGTGGGGTCTGTGATACCTATACTAGACATGATCAGCTCCACTTCCTGTGTCTATATCTCAAGTGTATATTCAAAAAATGGTACCCATATACCTTGTGTATGCTTGCAGCATGTGGGGTCTGTGATACCTATACTAGACATGATTAACTCCACGTTCTGTGTCTATATCTCAAGTGTATATTCAAAAAATGGTACCCATATACCTTGTGTATCTATATCCCAAGTGTATATTCAACAAATGGTACCCATATACCTTGTGTATCTATATCCCAAGTGTATATTCAACAAATGGTACCCACATACCTGGTGTATGCTTGCAGCATGCGGTGTCTGTAATACCTATGCTATCAGGGAGCCTCAGTAGTGCAGTGGCTAGTATGCTTGCTTGCCTGCCTGTTGGTCATGGATTTGAATTTGCATTAAAGCAGATTTATAAATTGACCTGGGCCCCAGGTGGACCCAACCCAAAATGGGCACTAGGAACTGTCTTGGGAAGTAGAGGCAGTCGGTGTGATATTGACCCCATCAGCCCTGGAGTGCTGACTGGTCTGTACAACAGTGGGGCTAGCACCATATAGCCATCGTGCCTGAAGGCGTGTAGAAAGGGTCCTGTCTTGTTTACTGTGCCCTCTGTGCCAGACCTGGGCAGTACAAGCTCAAGAACATCAGAGATATTGTAGCAGGGATGAAATACCTGCACACTTGGACTGAGGGTCACAGTGGCCAGATAAGTGTAGCGCATTCTGAGGATCATCAGTCAACACCAAACTGGCATTTAGTTGCATGGGTGCAGTTTGTAATACCGAATACTTGTGTTTGAAACACAGCTGTGTTGGTTTTTTATGAAATTGTATGTGTGCCGGTCGTTCAGAAAGCAGTGGTAAACTACTGAACATAAACTTGCTCAGGAATCTCGAACAGTCAAAAAATGCTGGGGTTGAGTGCTACGTCCTGTAAAGGACATGCAAATAACTTAACTCCTCCTCCCCAACTCCCAAAAGGAGATGTCATTATTCTAAGTTGAGTGTTGTTTTCTGTGGACCTATTCATGTCATCATTTGAAGGTGTACAATGAAGAAGCAGAATTTCCTAATGGATCAGAGGGCCTCATCGAACTCACACCACACCTTTGTTAACCGTTTCATGATTTTTTAAAATTTGCAGCTAGTTTTTTTTAACGGGAAGAGGTCAGTCCCACCACACCAACTCTCCTTTGTCATCCCCTACAACCTGCAATGTAGAATACAGTGTCACTAGTCAATGCTTCCCTGATGGGCCCTGGTAACACAAGGTAATTGCTGATACATTTATCATGGAAGAAAGGAAGCACCTGCGGGCATGTCTCAAGTGTGGCACGATCTACACTGAACTGAAATGCTTGCAAAGATGGATCAGTGGCATCAGTAAGGCATATAGTAAATGCCATCGAATATATAAGTACATGCCAGAAATTGTTCCAGAACTTTTCTTCATACATTGATGCTGAGGACCTTGACAAGTAGTCTCAAATGTGGAGGTCATGGCAGTAACGTAAGCAGCGGCCTGGCTGGAGACACAGACTTTCACCCAAGCAAGCTTTCTCAGTGATTCAGTAAGTATGCTTAGGAAGATCTAGATGAGCTGGGCTCAACGACACTGGGTGGAGTCTCTGAGAAGGTCAAGGCCGACAAACATCAACTTTGTTTTTGTGCAAGGACACTGTGGGTGTAATAGAAAATGATGACACCCCCCCTCCCCCCCCCCCCCCCCAAAAAAAAATTGTTTTCTAGCTTCTAGTGATAAAAGATTTGTGTGTGTGTGTTTACTCGCTTTGAACTCCAGCGCAGTCCCTACAGGGGCCACTACTTCTTGTGCATTGGACTTATATTTACCTGTGCATTAGCTTTCCCTATTTCCAGTATCCCTCGCCGTCAAATGAACCTGATCTGACTTCTGAGGTACTTGTAATTTATGTCCCTAAGTCAAGATGAGAAGTCATCATTTTACTCCAACTGACCGGTGTAGGGGTTGAACCCACCACCTCGGCATCAACACACCGGATGGTTAAGAACGAGCGCTCGTATCTATTCAGCTATGCTGAATGAGAACGAGCGCTCGTATCCATTCAGCTATGCTGACCTCTTGAAATGTGTATTGTTGAAGATGTTTTGCTCAGTTCAAATTATCACCTTTGCACACCAGGCACATTAATAGGTGCTCCACTCACTTCTGTAGTAAATCCATCAGCATACAGCGGTCTCCATGGTGCAGTGGTCAAGCTGTCTGCTTCACACTATAAAGGTTTTGGGTTTGTTTTTAGACTTGGATCATTCAGTTCACGAGTGCAATTTGTGTTTGAGATCCCAGGGCTTTGTTGCTGAGGCTACAGAATTGGGTTCAATGAGATGCTTTCAGCAGGCTGCACCGCAGAAACAATCCTGATCCAAATGGTGTAGAACCCGGTGCAATGGACTGTTAACCCCTTTAACTCTTGTTCAGCATACCAGTTTTAAATATTTATTTATGATCCTCTTTGATCTTGTTAATTAGAATAAACAGTATAAAATTACATTATCACAACTAGAAATATTAGCCATCAAATAAAGCTACAACAATGACCAGATTTCTGGATGTTTCTGCAGTACCACAGGACTTCCACTCAGTTCTCCATAGCTACTCCATTCAGGGGTTTCGGGTCATCGCTTTGGCTTACAGATCTATGGATCCCAAGATTACCTGGCACCAGGTGCAGAGGATATCCAGGTTAGTTACAGCAAATTGTCCTGGCGGAAGAATACGTACATAAATCTGATTCATGTGTCTGCAATATGATGGATTATTTTATATAGTGCAGTATTGTCAGTCCCGTTTTTAATCGTGACCTTAATTTTATAATAGCTGAGTAACCTGCAGCTTACTTTTTCTATAACAGTCTAGTAGGCTACAAACATTTCTTAATTAGTCGGGGTCTCCGTGACAAAGTGGTCAAGCAGTGTTCCTGGTGCTACAGAGATCATAGGTTCATTCCTGGACACCGCTATTGATTTCAGGAGTACAGATTTTGTTGTTGTTAAGAGAGACCTCTGGGGTTGAAGAAGAAATATGAAATAATGTATAAAGAAGACATATGACTAATGTGTATAGAAGAAATATGAATAGATGTAAATAGAAGAAATATGAACAAATGCATGTAGAAGAATTATGAACAAATGTTTGCTGAAGAAATATGAACAAATGTTTATGGAAGAAATATGAAGAAATGTATAATAAAGAAATATGAACAAATGTATATAAGAGAAATATGAACAAATGTACAATGAAGGTGACTATTGTCTGTCTGCCAGGGACAAGGTGGAGAACGACCTCAACTTCCTGGGACTGTTGGTGATGCAGAATCAGCTGAAACCTCAGACAGCGCCAGTTATCCAGACTCTGAAGGAGGCAAACATCCGGACAGTCATGGTTACCGGCAAGTGTCCTGATGATCCTCTTAGCTCACTTTACATCAGTAGATTTATGTACAGAGGGAACTCTGACGGTTCATTGGCTAACATGCCAGTCTTGTTGATTCTCTGAGCCCACTTTACATCAGTAGATTTATGTACAGAGGGAACTCTGACGGTTCATTGGCTAACATGCCAGTCCTCTTGTTGATTCTCTGAGCCCACTTTACATCAGTAGATTTATGTACAGAGGGAACTCTGACGGTTCATTGGCTAACATGCCAGTCTTGTTGATTCTCTGAGCCCACTTTACATCAGTAGATTTATGTACAGAGGGAACTCTGACGGTTCATTGGCTAACATGCCAGTCTTGTTGATTCTCTGAGCCCACTTTACATCAGTAGATTTATGTACAGAGGGAACTCTGACGGTTCATTGGCTAACATGCCAGTCTTGTTGATTCTCTGAGCCCACTTTACATCAGTAGATTTATGTACAGAGGGAACTCTGACGGTTCATTGGCTAACATGCCAGTCTTGTTGATTCTCTGAGCCCACTTTACATCAGTAGATTTATGTACAGAGGGAACTCTGACGGTTCATTGGCTAACATGCCAGTCCTCTTGTTGATTCTCTGAGCCCACTTTACATCAGTAGATTTATGTACAGAGGGAACTCTGACGGTTCATTGGCTAACATGCCAGTCCTGTTGATTCTCTGAGCCCACTTTACATCAGTAGATTTATGTACAGAGGGAACTATGACGGTTCATTGGCTAACATGCCAGTCCTCTTGTTGATTCTCTGAGCCCACTTTACATCAGTAGATTTATGTACAGAGGGAACTCTGACGGTTCATTGGCTAACATGCCAGTCCTGTTGATTCTCTGAGCCCACTTTACATCAGTAGATTTATGTACAGAGGGAACTCTGACGGTTCATTGGCTAACATGCCAGTCCTCTTGTTGATTCTCTGAGCCCACTTTACATCAGTAGATTTATGTACAGAGGGAACTCTGACGGTTCATTGGCTAACATGCCAGTCCTGTTGATTCTCTGAGCCCACTTTACATCAGTAGATTTATGTACAGAGGGAACTCTGACGGTTCATTGGCTAACATGCCAGTCTTGTTAATTCTCTGAGCCCACTTTACATCAGTAGATTTATGTACAGAGGGAACTCTGACGGTTCATTGGCTAACATGCCAGTCCTGTTGATTCTCTGAGCCCACTTTATATCAGTAGATTTATGTACAGAGGGAACTCTGACGGTTCATTGGCTAACATGCCAGTTCTGATGATTCTCTAAGCCCACTTTACATCAGTAGATTTATGTACAGAGGGAACTCTGACGGTTCATTGGCTAACATGCCAGTCCTCTTGTTGATTCTCTGAGCCCACTTTACATCAGTAGATTTATGTACAGAGGGAACTCTGACGGTTCATTGGCTAACATGCCAGTCCTGTTGATTCTCTGAGCCCACTTTACATCAGTAGATTTATGTACAGAGGGAACTCTGACGGTTCATTGGCTAACATGCCAGTCCTGTTGATTCTCTGAGCCCACTTTACATCAGTAGATTTATGTACAGAGGGAACTCTGACGGTTCATTGGCTAACATGCCAGTCTTGTTAATTCTCTGAGCCCACTTTACATCAGTAGATTTATGTACAGAGGGAACTCTGACGGTTCATTGGCTAACATGCCAGTCCTGTTGATTCTCTGAGCCCACTTTACATCAGTAGATTTATGTACAGAGGGAACTCTGACGGTTCATTGGCTAACATGCCAGTCCTGTTGATTCTCTGAGCCCACTTTACATCAGTAGATTTATGTACAGAGGGAACTCTGACGGTTCATTGGCTAACATGCCAGTCCTCTTGTTGATTCTCTGAGCTCACTTTACATCAGTAGATTTATGTACAGAGGGAACTCTGACGGTTCATTGGCTAACATGCCAGTCCTGTTGATTCTCTGAGCCCACTTTACATCAGTAGATTTATGTACAGAGGGAACTCTGACGGTTCATTGGCTAACATGCCAGTCTTGTTAATTCTCTGAGCCCACTTTACATCAGTAGATTTATGTACAGAGGGAACTCTGACGGTTCATTGGCTAACATGCCAGTCCTGTTGATTCTCTGAGCCCACTTTATATCAGTAGATTTATGTACAGAGGGAACTCTGGTGGTTCATTGGCTAACATGCCAGTTCTGATGATTCTCTAAGCCCACTTTACATCAGTAGATTTATGTACAGAGGCAGCTCTGGTAGTTTAGTGGCTAACATGCCAGTCCTGTTGATTCTCATGGCCCACTTTACATCAGTAGATTTATGTACAGAGGCAGCGCTGGTGGTGTAGTGGCTAGCATGCCAGTTCTGATGATTCTCTGAGCCCACTTTACAGCAGTAGATTCATGTACAGAGACAGCTCTGGTGGTTCAGTGGCTAACATGCCAGTCCTGTGGTCATGTGTTCGAATTTTCATTGAGGCATATTTTAAAATGAACCTGGGCATGGAATCGAGAGCAACCCAGCCTAAAATGGGTACTAGAGGATGTCCTGGGAAGTAAAGGCAACTGACATGGTGTTGACCACATCCCCTCTGAGTGCCACCTGGTCTGTAAAACATCTGGGGATAGGACCACATGCCAGTGTCCTAAAGTTCTGTAAAAGTGTCATTGACTTAACTGATATTTTATCAGAAAACAGCAGGTTAAATGGTTTTGCCATATAACTAGATTACCAACAAACAGTATACCTCAACAAGCAATGATGTACAGACCAGATGGAGGCAGAGGAAGAGACCAACCAGTAAATGATGGACAGAGGGAATTACAGAGACCATGGGAATCTCAATATATGAAGCCCATACATGGGCACTCTCCCGCTGTTTATGCTTTACCTTGACACCCCAAGGTACAAGAGGAACTTGATGAGATGAAATGAGACTTAACTGATATGTTCAGTCACAATTAACCCATTTTGTGTGTCACAGTTTTTGTTAAGTTAACTCATTCCAAGTCCCCCTGGGCTCTGGTTTAGAGCATGTTGACAATGGAATACATAAAAGGAGGAAGCGTGACCAACCTAAGCTACTCCTGGCCAGTCAATATGTGCTGTACTGAATCATCATCTTTGTACATCCTGGGATACCTCTCCGCAGATATGCAATTCCAGTCCTGGTCTTGCACACCCAGCTGGTCTCTGGGCTTGGAGAAGGGAAGGAGACCTCTGGAGCACATTCCCCATCCAAATGGTTCTTTCAGGAGAAGGGTTTCTACACCAGTCCCCGTGATAAATGGAAGCCCTTTTCAGAGTTGAGATGATCTGAATGTCATTACATCGGACTTAAACTCACGGTCTTCCAGAAGGACTAACTAACTAACTAACTAACTAGCTAGCTAGCTAGCTAGCCAGCCAGCCAGCCAGCCAACCAACCAACTAATCAGTCTAACGATAAACCAGCCAACAAACCAGCCAGTCAACTAACCAACCAGATAACTAACCAGCCTACACATCAACCAACCAACCAACCATTTCCTTCTATACCAAGCTATTGACCAAATGTTGACCAGTTACTCTTTACATATCCAACACTTTCATTGTGTTTATTCTGAAAATTATATCATATGGAGATAGTTTAGTTTAGTTTAGTTTAGTCATTGGATCAACATCACAGCACATGGTTTAACCCATAAGTGCTCCGTTTTCCTCCTAACTCAAACCTGAGTCTGGAGAAACTCAGCTCAATGCACGAACTCCGTTGCATCGGCGAGGATCCTGAAATACTTTGGGTAGATTGCTGAGTGGGGCTGAGTGGTCTTGAGGTATGGTGTCCGCCTCGAGTGCTGGAGGTTCTGGGTTCAGGCCCCGTTGAGGACCGGGATTTATTTAAAAAATCCACCTGGACTTCCAGTAATAAAATTTCCCCTGGTCTCTGGGTAGTGAGATCGGACGCCTGTGTGTATTGTTGCGCACGTAAAAAATCCCTTGGCAGTTGGAAATCGAAAAAGAGTAGCCTAACGGCGCTGTCCGGGCAACTAGTTAAAAATCTACCCAAAGTATTTCAGGATATGGAGATAACTGCATGGGAGGCAAGGTGATGAGATGGCAAGGACAGACCGGCAGAAGATAGTGACAGCTGGCATGAGTTGGTTGAGGGCTTATTCCACAGTTGGGGGGGGGGGGGGAGACCAACAGACAAAAGAAGATAGAGGTAGCCAGTCTCTTTCCACCCTTCGTTAGTCACTTCTTGTAACACACATGCTAGGATGCAGTGTTATTGTTCTTTGCTTCCCTTTTGGGCCCTGCCAACACACAGATGGGGAAGACCTGTTTTCATCACTCAATAGTTGGAAATTGGAATGAGCAGGCTGTATAGGCGGCTGTCAGACAAAATATAAAAAAATATAATAGAAAAAAACGTACCCACAATGGAAAATTTATAAGATGGCATTGTGTCAGTGAGTGGGTGGAGATGGCACAATAAAGTCGATCTCTTACCACTGGAAATACTATGATGGTTAACCTAATTAGCTGAGTATTGATGCTTCCATGATGATAGCACTCAGTGGTGCAGCCAGCTTCTACTGTGGACACCAGACCAGCAATGGACTAGGCTGATATAATGAATGCCGTCAGAAAGGTGGGGCGATTACAGGAATCAAGAGATGACTGTGAATCTGCAACCTTGACCAGAATGCAAGAATATCAAGTGGAAAAAGGATGAAACCATACAGAAGTGCTATGCAGGGGGACCAAAGAAGAATAGTCAACCAACACAGAACTGGTGTTGTCGACCGATAGATTTATGGTCCGATGTGCAGTGAGGATCATCTGAGGGCTAACTAACTTGTGAATTGTGTCCATTGATAGGGGACATGACCCAGACTGCCATCAGTGTAGCCCGCAACTGTGGGATGGTGGGCAAGAATGAGCAAGTGATTCTAGTTCACGCACATCCTCCAGACAAGGAGCACCCTGCGAGAATCGAGTGGGAGGAAGCCGAACACCCAGGAGTGACCTCTGCCGAAGAAGAAGAAGCTGTGGCAACTGTGGTTGTGGAGAATGACACTGATCGAGAGGTGAGTTGTTCAAACTGTATACAGATAGCTACATAACCCAGGTAATTCTCAGGTGAAGCCAAGGATAATGGCCTGTAAGTCCCAATACTCACAATTTGAAAACCTTTGTGTTCTTTCCTACATCCTATTATGTCAGGGTTAAGCCTGTTGCCTCGCACTCTGAAGGTCTAGGGTTTGTTTTCGGACTTGATCAGTTTGTTTAATGAGCACAGTGTTTGTGGAGATCTCTGGGAGTCGTTGCTGGATCTACAGAGTTTGTGTGTTCTGTGTGGCACTTTTGGCAGGCCGCTGTGCAGAAATAAACTGACCATATGGGATAAAGCCCTGGTTCATGAAAGTTGAACCCATTTTTATGTCAGAGTCTGTGAAACGGCTTTTAAGTGAAAGACTCGCTGAAACCTTTCTCTGTTATTTTGTACCTCTCAGGGTCTGTGAAATGACTTGTAAGTGACAGGACTCACAAGATGAAAACCTTTGTATTCTCTGTTATATCGTACCTCTCAGGGTATGTGAGATGACTTGTAAATCACAGGAGTCACAAGATAAAAACTTTGTATTCTCTGTTAAATCATGTCCTGTCAGTTGTTTGTTGTCTAACAATTGTTTGTTGTTTAATGTGATGTCTACTTGTTTTACATCACAAGTAGTTTTATATTGATCTTGTTGGGTCAGTCCTTTCTTCTTTCCTGACATAGGTTAATGAGGTTAATTTTAATAGGTTAGTTGAGGTTAATGTTTTGTTTAGTCCTATTCTATCCTGACATGTGGAGTTTAAAGTTTTGTTTAGTCCTACTTTACCCTGACATGTAGAGGTTAAAGCTTTGTTTAGTCCTATTCTATCTGGACATGTTGAGGTTAAAGTTTTGTTTAGTCCTACTTTACCCTGACATGAAGAGGTTAAAGTTTTGTTTAGTCCTATTCTATCCTGACATGAAGAGGTTAAAGTTTTGTTTAGTCCTATTCTATCCTGACATGTAGATGTTAAAGTTTTGTTTAGCCCTACTTTACCCTGACATGTAGAGGTTAAATTTTTGTTTAGTCCTATTCTATCCTGACATGTAGAGGTTAAAGTTTTGTTTAGTCCTATTCTATCCTGGCATGTTGAGGTTAAAGTTTTATTTAGTCCTACTTTACCCTGACATGAAGAGGTTAAAGTTTTGTTTAGTCCTATTCTATCCTGGCATGTCGACGTTTTTGTTTAGTCTTACTTTATCCTGACATTTTGAGGTTAAAGTTTTGTTTAGTCCTATTCTATCCTGACATGTTGAGGTTAAAGTTTTGTTTAGTCCTATTCTATCCTGACATGTTGAGGTTAAAGATTTGTTTAGTCCTATCCTGACATGTTGAGGTTAAAGTTTTGTTTAGTCCTATTCTATCCTGACATGTTGAGGTTAAAGTTTTGTTTAGTCCTATTCTATCCTGACATGTAGAGGTTAAAGGTTTGTTTAGTCCTATTCTATCATGACATGTTGAGGTTACAGTTTTGTTTAGTCCTATTCTATCCTGACATGTTGAGGTTAAAGTTTTGTTTAGTCCTATTCTATCCTGACATGTAGAGGTTAAAGGTTTGTTTAGTCCTATTCTATCCTGACATGTAGAGGTTAAAGGTTTGTTTAGTCCTATTCTATCATGACATGTTGAGGTTACAGTTTTAAAAAGTCGCTTAAAAGTCAACAGGGTCGACTTCATTGCACCGGGTTTTATCCCATATGGCTCGGTCTCTTTCCGCAGTGCGGAAAGTGTCGCACAAAACACGAACTCTTTCGCTTTTAGTGACGACCCACAGGAGTCTCCGAAACATTTAACTCATAAACCGAAGGGCGCGGCCCGGAATCGAACCCACAACCTTCGGAGCACGAGTCAAACGGCTTGACCACTTCGCCACAGACAGTTTTGTTTAGTCATAATCTACCCTGACATGTTGAGGCTACAGTTTTATTTAGTCACTCATTTTCTATCCAGAAACGTTGAGGTTACCGTTTTGTTTAGTCAATCCTTGTCTATCCTAACATATTAAAGTCTTGTTTAGTCTAGTTAGTTTAGTGTGGAGTTTATTAACAGTTTTGTGCAGTGAATATTTTTGTATTCAGACATTTCTTGTTTAGCCTTTCTTCTTCTAACACAGGGTGTCAGGCTATAGAGGTACCTGACGGTTTTATTTATAAATTTCTTTCTTTCTTTCTTTCTTTCTTTCTTTCTTTCTTTCTTTCTTTCTTTCTTTCTTTCTTTCTTTCTTTCTTTCTTTCTTTCTTTTTTCTTTCTTTCTTTCTTTCTTTCTTTCTTTCTTTCTTTCTTTCTATGATGGGTATTTAAACTCTTTCTCTCTCTCTCTCGCTATCTCTCTCTCTCTCCCCCTCCTCCACCCAAACATTTTACTCTGTTAACATTAGTCTCTGTTATTTACATTGAACACTACATGCCTACACATCTTCTACCTGTAACACTACATGGCAACCTGTCTTCTACCTGTAAAACTACATGCCTACCACTTCTACCTGTAACACTACATATCTGTCTGTCTTCTACCTGTAACACTACATGCCTACCTGTCTTCTGTCTGTAACACTACATGCCTACCTGTCTTCTACCTGTAACACTACATGCCTACCTGTCTTCTATCTGTAACACTACATGTCTGTCTTCTACCTGTAATGCAACATGTCTACTTGTCTACTACCTGTAACACTACATGCCTACATGTCTTCTACCTGTAACACTACATGCCTGCATGTCTTCTACCTGTAATGCTACATGTCTACCTTCTACTACCTGTAACACTACATGCCTACATGTCTTCTACCTGTAACACTACATGCCTACATGTCTTCTACCTGTAATGCTACATGTCTACCTGTCTTCTACCTGTAACACTACATGCCTACATGTCTTCTACCTATAACACTACATGCCTACCTGTCTTCTACCTGTAACACTACATGTCTGTCTTCTACCTGTAATACTACATGTCTGCCTGTCTACTACCTGTAACACAATATGCCTACCTGTTTACTACCTGTAACACTAAATGCCTACCTGTCTTCTACCTGTAACACTACATGCCTACCTGTCTTCTACCTGTAACACTACATGCCTACCTGTCTTCTACCTGTAACACTATATGTCTGTCTTCTACCTGTAATTCTACATGTCTACCTGCCTACTACCTGTAACACAATATGCCTACCTGTTTACTACCTGTAACACTAAATGCCTACCTGTCTTCTACCTGTAACACTACATGCCTACCTGTCTTCTGTCTCTAACATTACATGCTTACCTGTCTTCTACCTGTAATGCTACATGTCTACCTGTCTTCTATCTGTAACACTACATGCCTACCTGTCTTCTACATATAACATTAATAAAAATCTTCATTTTATCATGATTCTGATACATTTGAAAGGTCAGCAAAATTATATTAAGGGTGTCAGGTTATGCAGGCGTCACTGCAGGTACTTTAGTGAAGTTTAAAAGTGAAATGCGTTGATAGTGTCATGAGCGCAATTGGACACAGGTTTGATGTCTGCGTACGTCACATGCGAAAGTGAGGCCTGCGGAAGTGAGAGAAAGATTGGTAGCCTATTTCTCCGTGCTTTCAGGCTTATAAAATGTGGTGGCACAATAACATCACTGATCCATGGCAGAAAACTGCTTCGGGGACAAACTATTTATGATTTTTTTTATAAGGTAACGTTGGCCATTTCATGTCACAGAGCTCACCACTGCTGCAAAGTGGCAGCCTTGACTCATCTAGTTCAAGTCAATCTGGCCAGGTTTGTAAGCATGGAGGACCAATTTCTTTGTGCTTGGTTCTGTTCATTTTTATCAAACTAGAAGCAATTTTTTCTGTTGCCAATTTGTCAGATTGGATTTTAAAAACATAGTTTATTAAATTGGTCTAATAGTTTTGAGTGTTGTATGTTTATTTTATATTTTTCATAACTGAAAAAAGTTAAAATATTAAGTTCATACAAATAATCATTTTTTACACTAAATTTTTTATACCACTATTAGGGAGCTGGGTGGCAGCATAGTGGTTAGTAGACTGGCTAGTCAAGATAATTGTCTTGGTTCAATACCTTAATTAAATGTTTCCATATCCTTTACAGGACATCACTGTCAACATCAGCATCTTTCAGCTGATTGTTGATTTCTTGGCAAGATTACGCTCAGTAGTTTGCCATTGCTTTCTGAGAGTTCAATACCTAGCAGTGACAAAATGACTGCATTGTGATTCTGCTTTACATTCTTCTAGTAGAGTAGAAGTGGAATGACTATATATCTTAGGTGGGGAGAAGAGGAATGACCACATTCTTGGTAGGGTAGAAGTGAATGGCTACATACTAGGAAGGATAGAAGAATAATGGCTGCATATTAGGCAGTATAGAAGAGGAATGGCTACACTCTGGGTAGGATAGAAGTGGAAAGGCTATATCCTAGGTAGGGTAGAGGAGAAATGGCTGCATTCTTGGTAGGGCAGAAGAGGAATGGCTACATCTTAGGTAAGCTAACAAAAGTATGACTAACATTTGAGTAGCGTAGAAGAGGAATGGCTGTATTATAGGTAGGTTAGAAGAAGAATAGCTACATACTAGGAAGGATAGAGAATTAAAGGCTACATTCTGGGTAGGGCAGAAGTGGAATGGCTACATTATAGGTAGGATAGAAGAGTAATGACTACATTCTAGGTAGGGTAGAAGAGTAATGACTAGGAAAGGCTAAACTGAAGTAAGGCAGTGGCTGCAACTGGGTAAATACATAATAGTATGACTATACTGATAAAATGCATGTAAGTTTGTTTGTGAATCATAACACCATATTGATAAAGTTCTAGCTGTTCAAATACGATTAAGAACTATAATACCATTTTTACAGAGTACAATTATCATTTTATGATTTTTTGATAATCATAACACCATATTGATAAAGTGCATTTATCAAAGTATTATTATTTGAGAATGATAACACCATATTTATAAAGTGCAATTTTTCATTTATGATTGTTTGAGAATAACAACACCATAATGGACAATACATACATAAAATAAAGTGAGGGATAAATGAAGCTTTGTAAATGTTGTCTTGAGTCAAACATTACAAAAAACGGGAATTGAGGAAGTATTATACCACCAAATTGCAAATCAGAAGATGAGATCAAGAAAAGATGCAGTAAGGCAAACTAACTCATTGGAGAAATGGCACCAATACTTAAGATAAAAACATGAATCACCAGATACTAAAAAGTACTTTACAACACAATCTTTCTGCCAACTCTCTGCTACCAATACCAAACCTGGACAAGGACAGAAAAGAGAAAAGAATCCTGAAAAGAATACTCAACATATCAAGGAGGGAGAAAATCTGAAATGAGGACTAAAGTGGGGGTAAAGGCAGCACTAGATTTCATTAGAAAACAGCAAGTGAAATGGTTCGGCCACATAACTAGGTTACCTAATGACAGTATACCACAACAAGCAATGATGTACAGACCAAATGGAACCAGAAGAAGAGGCCAACCATGTAAATGATGGACAGAGGGAATAACAGAGTCCAAGTGAATCTTGATATATGAAATCCATAAACTACCACTCTCCTGCCGTTTGTACTTCAGCTCGACACCGCAAGGCACAAGAGGAACAAGATGAGATGAATGAAGGTAGTACGGCCAGGTGAAGAGACACAAGTCCCTCTTACAAGGATATGCTGAGGATAAAAGTGGAGGGGAAGAATGCCAGAGGAAGACATGTTACATGTGAGTGGACATCAATAAGAGATGAACTGGAAGACAATGTTACAAGTGGGTGGACAACATCGAGAGATCTTCTTCTTCTTTTGTTTGCTTGAAATATGTCTATAACTGCAATGTTGTCTCTTGCATGAATCTGACAGTCTTTTTAGTTAACTCAGCTGTTCCATAGAGTTTATCTTCCACTGTTGTCTCTCTAGGCCAGAAGGTTTGCCTGGATATGTTACAGTTGGGCAGTCTTGGAGTATGTGCTCTGCTGTCTGCGATGCCAAGCCACATGTGCACATGGCTGAGTCACCAATCTTGAATTTTGTATACATGTGGTTGCGTAATCTATTGTGTCCTGTTCTGAGGCGCAGAATAATGACTTGTTCTGGTCTGTCCATAACGTGGTAGTCGTCTTGAGCAATTTTTGGTGGCCTTCTGACTGATTTGATCATTCTTTTCTATTGGTGGTATGTATTGGGCATAATGGACAACATCGAGAGATGAACTGGAAGACAATGTTACATGTGGGTGGACAACATCAAGAGATGGACTGTAAGACAATGTTACATGTGGGTGGACAACATCAAGAGATGAACTGGAAGACAATGTTACATGTGGGTGGACAACATCAAGAGATGGACTGGAATACAATGTTACATGTGGGTGGACAACATCAAGAGATGGACTGGAAGACAATGTTACATGTGGGTGGACAACATCAAGAGATGAACTGGAAGACAATGTTACATGTGGGTGGACAACATCAAGAGATGGACTGGAAGACAATGTTACATGTGGGTGGACAACATCAAGAGATGGACTGGAAGACAATGTTACATGTGGTTGGACAACATCAAGAGATGGACTGGAAGACAATGTTACATGTGGGTGGACAACATCAAGAGATGGGCTGGGAGACAATGTTACATGTGGGTGGACAACATCAAGAGATGGACTGGAAGACAATGTTACATGTGGTTGGACAACATCAAGAGATGGACTGGAAGACAATGTTACATGTGGGTGGACAACATCAAGAGATGGACTGGAAGATAATGTTACATGTGGGTGGACAACATCAAGAGATGAACTGGAAGACAATGTTACATGTGGCTGGACAACATCATGAGATGGGCTGGAAGACAATGTTACATGTGGGTGGACAACATCAAGAGATGGACTGGAAGACAACATTACATGTGAGTGGACAACATCTAGAGATGGACTGGAAGACAACATTACATGTGAGTGGACAACATCAAGAGATGAACTGGAAGACAACATTACATGTGAGTGGACAACATCTAGAGATGGACTGGAAGACAACATTACATGTGAGTGGAAAACATCAAGAGATGAACTGGAAGACAACATTACATGTGAGTGGACAACATCAAGAGATGGACTGGAAGACAACATTACATGTGAGTGGACAACATCTAGAGATGGACTGGAAGACAACATTACATGTGAGTGGACAACATCAAGAGATGAACTGGAAGACAACATTACATGTGAGTGGACAACATCTAGAGATGGACTGGAAGACAACATTACATGTGAGTGGACAACATCAAGAGATGAACTGGAAGACAACATTACATGTGAGTGGACAACATCTAGAGATGGACTGGAAGACAACATTACATGTGAGTGGACAACATCAAGAGATGAACTGGAAGACAACATTACATGTGAGTGGACAACATCTAGAGATGGACTGGAAGACAACATTACATGTGAGTGGACAACATCAAGAGATGAACTGGAAGACAACATTACATGTGAGTGGACAACATCAAGAGATGGACTGGAAGACAACATTACCTGTGAGTGGACAACATCAAGAGATGAACTGGAAGACAACATTACATGTGAGTGGACAACATCAAGAGATGAACTGGAAGACAACATTACATGTGAGTGGACAACATCAAGAGATGAACTGGAAGACAACATTACATGTGAGTGGACAACATCTAGAGATGGACTGGAAGACAACATTACATGTGAGTGGACAACATCAAGAGATGAACTGGAAGACAACATTACATGTGAGTGGACAACATCTAGAGATGAACTGGAAGACAACATTACATGTGAGTGGACAACATCTAGAGATGGACTGGAAGACAACATTACATGTGAGTGGACAACATCAAGAGATGAACTGGAAGACAACATTACATGTGAGTGGACAACATCAAGAGATGAACTGGAAGACAACATTACATGTGAGTGGACAACATCTAGAGATGGACTGGAAGACAACATTACATGTGAGTGGACAACATCTAGAGATGAACTGGAAGACAACATTACATGTGAGTGGACAACATCAAGAGATGAACTGGAAGACAACATTACATGTGAGTGGACAACATCTAGAGATGGACTGGAAGACAACATTACATGTGAGTGGACAACATCTAGAGATGGACTGGAAGACAACATTACATGTGAGTGGACAACATCAAGAGATGAACTGGAAGACAACATTACATGTGAGTGGACAACATCAAGAGATGAACTGGAAGAAGCAGCATATATAAGTGAAGGTGCAGGTGTTGAAGACTTATTCTGTCGACCTTCAATGCAGAGATGGCTCTTGATGATGGTGATTGATAAAGTGCTGGTTACCATTTATAATTGTGACCTAATAATAAATTCATATTGATGAAGTGCACTGATAAAATGAAGGCATCCCATTTATAATTGCTTAAGAATTAATATTACGATACTTATTAAATGAAAATTGCCACTTTTTAATAATTGTTTGAAAATTAATAATGCTATAATTAAATAGTCATTACCATTTTATAATAATTATTTCAGAATTAAAAATACCACATTTATTAAATGAAAATTACCACTTTATGATAATTGAGAATTCACAATACTATATTTAAAAAAATTACCACTTTATAATAATTACTAAGAGAATTCATATTACGATATTGATGTAGTGTATATTTTTAATAATTGTTTTTCAGAATTACAAAGACTAAATGATACAGTGACTGAAAATTATCATTATATTATTGTTTGAGAATTACGGAAACCATATTGATTAATCAAAAATTGCTACGTTATAATGATTGTTTGAGAATCATTAACACCATATTGATTGAATAAACAAACGAACAAACTTTATTTTCAAAGATCACAAATTAGGCACGCAGGCCCGTCTTACATTCATCCCTTCCAGTCACTCATCTGTCATACATGTTACATTCACATAGAAAACGTCAAATGAATGCTATTGAGTATACAGTAGAACAGTATATGACCTGTGCATTACCAGGGCAAAGCAAAGAATAATAACATTACTGTAACCTACCATGCATGTCATATGAGGCTACTAAGAAGGGTTGGTGGGAGACTGGCTACCTTATCCCTGAAAAAACTTTAGCCGTAAAATCCAACCAATCCATATCAAGTCTACAAGGGCTGGGCTGATTTGTCTGAGTCCCATGCTTCATTGGGAGATGAAAGTCACTAGTAGAAGAACAGTGTACATAACTATGAGCAAGAGACAGTGTTCTGAAAGAGTTGAGTTGAGCTAAGAACCATCATCACTGCACTCAGGACATTCCCATAAATGCACCGTCCCCTCGTTCAACAGCCAACGACGGATCACACTACTAATTGTTCCCACCGCTATCTGACTGAAAGTTCTCTTCGCCTTCCCTTTCAATTTTGAGATTCTTCGAGAACCCCTGTCAATCCCCCGCAATCTCATTCTTTCCACATATTGGTTCTCAATCTTCCCCTGCCTTCTCCACCTGGTCCCACAGGTGCACGACCACTTCTCCCTTGTCCATAAGTAGTCTACCACCAAGAGGTGCATTCCCTGCCAGTCTATCAGCCTGTTCATTTCCCAGCACTCCCGCGCATGGTCAGGGCAAAATATCCTTACAATTCTCACAATCTATGGCCTCTGAAGTGAGGCAAGCCGTTCTGAACGAAACATTCCTGTCTCCACCTTGCTAAGCATACTCCTAGAGTCTGTGATGAAGACAATGTGTTATATTCTGAAATGGCTTAAAAGGTAAGAGGATTGACTTCATTGTAGCAGGTTTTATGCCATGTGACTTGGATTTTTTTGGCAGGGCAGCCTGGCAAAAGCATCACACAAAGCATGAACTGTTGTTCCAATGACAACCCCATAGGAGTCTCAGAGAAAATTGCACAATATAAATTGTATATAGACTAGTGAGCACTCAGGTGAGGTGGTCAGTCTCACACCGGCAGCCTTGCCTTCCCTTGATCTTTCCTGGTACCCATTTTAGGCTGGGTCACCTGGGAGCTCGGGTCCATTTAAAACATCCACCTGGATGTTCATTCGAACCCATAACCACTGGGCTGGCTAGTAAAAGTCTAGCCACTACGCCACCATGACTCCTCCCTTGAGACTTAATAACCAGGCTGTATTGATGAAGTCGAAATGAAATATTTACAGAAACTGTTGAGAAATAATAAGGCCAGACTAAATAAGATGACATTTGCCATTTTAAAGAAATTTGTCTGTTGTTGTTTTCTAACACATTTTATTTCAAATTGTTACATAGCGTTTCAACTTTTCATTTACTAATTAAAAAAAAAAAATCTAATTGCTGTAGAAGTTTGTTAAGTTTTTGGTAGTTTACAGTTGAATTTGTATTTACATCAGATAGAAATAACACACTAAAATTTGTATTTTTCATTCTCATATACCTGCGAAGATGTACTTTGTAGTTGAAAAATGTATACAAAATAAGGATACACCAATAATTTTAAAATAGATTTGTTGCATTAAAAATTTTATCGGTAACTTAGTTAAAACAACTTAGTTTTAATAACTATAACACTGTAAACATATTATATCTATTTGTAATATGTAATACATTCTTCTTATATTCCGTGTTGAATGACGTATGTCGTCATGTACGACCACAGCTTCCTGTCATGCATGCTGCCGGTATTTCTGATAGTGATTTTCCTCCTTGCCACGTGCCATGCTATCTACAGTCATCTACTAGGTCATCCTGTGTCTTTATATTTTTCTTTTTAACTTTCATGTTGTCATGACATAAACCAGCTTTCCCCATCTCACGACACGGCCAAAGAATGTTGATTGGCTGATTCAAATATGGGTAACGTGTTGTCTTCATGGGTTGGTTTCCTTCAAGGCATCTTCATTACTTCTTTTGTTTGTTTGTCTGTAGTGTATTGAACATTGTTCCAGTGAATACGAACAACATGTCTATGTCTCCAGGTAATTTCTCATTGATTTGCTGATTGTCCTTGATCCACTTCCTTAGATCAAGGATGGCTTAAGAGCTCTTTCTCTGCATTGACAAATATATTTTATTCATCTTCTGGAAGACTATTGTCGATGGAGCTATTCTACATGCAGTTCTGTCATACATCTCCCACCTGTGCTGATCAAAACTACTCCCATGGAAGTATCATCTTTAGTTCAGTGAAAGAAGTGTTTGATAAACACAAAACTACTTCCATGGAAGTAGCATCTTTAGTTCAGTGAAAGAAGTGTTTGATAAACACAAAACTATTCCCATGGAAGTATCATCTTTAGTTCAGTGAAAGAAGTGTTTGATAAACACAAAATATCATCATCATCCCATCATCATCACATGAGTTGTGTAACACTGTTTCATCCAGCCTGCGGCTCAGTACATCCACCTTCAACAGGCATGTTTTCAGGTTTGCTTTCCCAAACCTTTTACTGTCCCCAGTTAAGTTTCACTTCATCTGCTTCCTATTCCTTGACCTGCCTGACATGAGAGACCCTACCTGTAGCTGCTCTGTGATCAGCATACCTCTTGTGGTCATTGGAATATGTAAGCCCCTCTACCATGTCAAGGTGGATGCACAACAGAGGGGAAACAAACACAACATATAATATACACGAACTATATCTGAACTGTTTTTATACTATTTATTCCTAGTTTCTTCTTTGATCTTTATTCAGTGAACAACAAAACAATAAGCAACTGCCACACTTCTTGGTGTGTCATGGGGCAACAACAGTTTCCTGTACCATGCCAGATTAGCAGTGCCTAAGCCTCCACGTTTCTGTGCCAGGTTGTCTGATACTTTCCCTTTGGAATCCACTGCATTGCAGTTTTGATTATGGCATCTGGATCAACTAATTGGAGCATGACCAGTCCAGTCCCACCAACTTCCTGTTTTAATAGTTTTTTTTTTTGCGTTCTCTTGCTTTGAACTCAAGCGTAGTCTACACACATACTACTACTTCTAGTGCACTGGACTGATTTTTGCGTGTGGATTAACTTTTCTTATTACCAGTGTCCCTCGCCATCAGGCGAACCCACTCCGACTTTAGAGCTATAATGTAATTTATGTCCCCAAGTCAAGGACGAAAAGTCAACATTTTAGTCCAGCTGATCGGTGTTTTAATGGTTTGAATGTCTTCCTAAAAAAAACCTTAATCTGCAGATTTTGGCGACTGCACTAGCCAGGTGGACTTAAGTCCTCAGGCTTAAGACCACCGGTGTCCTGCAGCACAAGGTACTAGAAGCAGTAGATGACAGATGACAGTGACAGTCTCTTCCTGCTGGTTCCTGTCTGTTTGTAGACAATCTTTTATTAGCCAGTCAACAGATCATCTCTCAATGCACATCAGCTATGAGTCCATAAGTGCTCAGATCCCCTCCCTAGTATCTCCCTCAGCATGTAGCGACTGCTCAGATCCCTTCCCTAGTATCTCCCTCAGCGTGCAGCAACTGTGCTCAGATCCCCTCCCTAGTATCTCCCTCAGCGCTAGACTGATGACACTAGTTCTGTATTGGCTGACTATTTGTCTTTGGCTCCCCTCATGGTACTCTTATCTAGCTTCACCCCAGTTGACTTAATATTTGTACAGTTTGGTCAGAGTTGCAGTCACATCCATCACTTGAGTTTTTCATTCGTCCTATCTCCCTGAGGACATTCAGGATATCAGCCTGGTTCATTGCTAATCTGTTCCCCACAGCAACTAATTCCAGCTGAATTATTTAATTTATGCACAGGATCTCCGTTTTTCTCACCTTCCTCTAGGAAGACTAAGCGCCTTATACACTACCCAGGGATCAGGAGATAATATAACATCCTTGGGTTCCATATTTTGTAAAAATATATGTTCACATCTGGACTTTGTTGAGATAGAAGTGGGCATTATAACTTAAGCCACTCTGCCTCCTGTAAAATGTACAAAAACTTTATCATTATATTAATATGCTTTTGTGGTTAGCATACTTGCCGGCATGTTCATAACCATTATTCTAGCGGGGAAACTAGCACACACACCTCTTATTATCTGTTGAGGGAGACTGAGCATGCATAGCTTTGCCTATAGGACAACACATAGCTTGTGGTGTCTTTTTGTCTGCCTGGATTCTAAATTTCATTGTGCAGTTGTTTTCTTTATAGCTTGTGTGGTTGGACTTTTCTCTGGTATTTGGAATGGTTCATGAGTTTGGATGTAGGGGAGTAAGGATCACATGAACACTATAGTCTGCTCAGAGAGTAGGGATCACATGAACATTTTAGTCTGCTCAGAGAGTATGGATCCCATGAACACTTTAGGATGCTCAGAGAGTAGGGATCACATGAACACTTTAGAATGCTCAGAGAGTAGGGATCACATGAACATTTTAGTCTGCTCAGAGAGTAGGGATCACATGAACACTTTAGAATGTTCAGAGAGTAGGGATCCCATGAACACTTTAGAATGCTCAGAGAGTAGGGATCACATGAACACTTTAGTCTGCTCAGAGAGTAGGGATCACATGAACACTTTAGTTTGTTAAAAGAGTAGGGATCAAACGGGCTGCTTCACTTTAATCTGGCACGGAGAGTAGAGACCAAGCAGTCCACATCACTTCAATCTGGTGACCTTCTAACCATAGTCAAACTGTCATTTACTGCCAATATAGAACCTTGCGGTGTATGGCAGGGAGGTCTTGAGCCTGAGGAATTAAGGCCACCTGGCTAGTGCAGTCGCCACAAATTGCAGGTTAGGGTTTTCTTTTTACCCGCGACAGAAAAAAACTCCACACCTTACCTAGGATTCGAACCCGGGTCACCTGAAGGAGAATCTGGTATTCTAACCACTTGGCCAGCCGCTCCTCTCTAACCACAGTTTCCAGGTAAATCTGTGTGTGTTAGTGTATATATTTTCTGGTAACTAAATGCTGTGCTTTCTTCCATCCAATAGAAACACAGCATTGTGACAGTTCCTGCTGCTCCAGAGAGAAAACATCTTGCCATTGGTGGAAAAACATTTCATGTTATAACAGATTATTTCCCAGAATTGCTGTCGAAGGTTGGTTGATTTATTTTGTCTCATATCTACTGCTGGTTTCAAATGTTGTTAGTTAATGAACAGAAGATGCATGCTTTGAAGAACTTCTAGTCCCAAAAGATCCCAAAGATATCCATTCTGCAGAAGTGGAACTGAATATCAGTTGTTAGTAAACATCTAAAGAAGACATTAGAAAGCTAACTTCTGAATGATGGCGAAGCTGCTGGTCAAGATTGTATCCCAGAAGAAACAGTTAAAGCCAATATAAATATCTCAGCTGAACTATTGTACACATTATTTAGCAGTCTGGGATACTGGAGAAATACCAACAGACCAAAAATGATATCTGTCGAAGGTGCCAAAGAAAGGAGACCTGTTGCAAGAGTGAAAACTATAGAGGGATAATATTATTGTCAGTTCCTGCCAAAATATTAAACAAGATCATTCTGGAAAGATTAAGAGATGTTATTGACAAACAACTATGTTATGAACAGGCAACTTCTGAAGAAACAGAAACACTGACCAGATTGCCACATTCTGGGAAAGTGATGCAGCAGGCATGATACCACATCAAGCTTTGTGTGCTACAGAATAATTGGGTCTGATACAATGTTCCCTTAAAGTCTTAATATGTCAACAAAGGCTAATTACTTTTCTTTCAATTTACTCTTTATTAGTTTGGACATTGGGTCTGGGCATTGGGTGAGAGTCTGGACATTGGGTTAGAGTCTGGACATTGGGTTGAGACTTGTTAAATCTTAGACTTCCATGGGATAACATAATCCACATTTGAACAATATCAGTGACTGTCCACTTAGTATTTCATCAAAAGTATTATTCATCATATCATCTATAACTCTGCAGCATGCACCTGGCGAGATGCAGTGAAATATGCCAGTCAAGAAATCGTCCTATATGTTGTTTATGGGGTCTTTGTTTAAATTCACAAAGGGAATACTTTGATTTGAATTTTGTGCTTGTTTACTGCAGAACTAGGATGTTTGCTCCTGTTGGCGCTAATGTATGTCTGACTAGCATTTGTTGACTAGTTTAGTCTTGCCAGGTTGGCTTGTATCTGACAGATACTAAAATATTTCTTGCTTCTACAGATTTGTGTCCAGGGTACAATCTTTGCTCGGATGTCACCAGACCAGAAGTGCCAGCTGATAGAACAGCTGCAGAAGCTCGAGTAAGGAGACAATCAGTAAATGATAGGGTCTTGATAGCATGCAAGGTTTGGTTCTAGGCATCTGCAGAATAGTTAGTGGTTACCAGGAGAATAGCTATTAGTTACCTACAGAATAGCAGGTAGTTACCTGCAGAATAGCTAGTGGTTACCTGCAGAATAGCTGGTGGTTCCCTGCAGAATAGTTGTAGTTACCTGTAGAATAGCAAGTAGTTACCTGCAGAATAGCTATTGGTTATCTGTAGAATAGCAAGTAATTACCTGCAGAAAAGCAAGTAATTACCTGCAGAAAAGCAAGTAATTATCTGCAGAAAAGCAAGTAGTTACCTGCAGAAAAGCAAGTAGTTACCTGCAGAAAAGCAAGTAGTTACCTGCAGAATAGCTAGTGGTTCCCTGCAGAATAGCTGGTGGTTCCCTGCAGAATAGTTGTAGTTACCTGTAGAATAGCAAGTAGTTACCTGCAGAATAGCTATTGGTTATCTGTAGAATAGCAAGTAATTACCTGCAGAAAAGCAAGTAATTATCTGCAGAAAAGCAAGTAGTTACCTGCAGAAAAGCAAGTAGTTACCTGCAGAAAAGCAAGTAGTTACCTGCAGAATAGCTAATGGTTACCTGTAGAATAGCAAGTAGTTAATTGCAGAATAACTGGTAGTTACCTGTAGAAAAGGAAGTAATTCCCTGCAGAAAGGCAAGTAGTTCCTGCAGAATAGCAAGTAGTTACCTGCACTTTGATCACGGCAGGAAAGTTAGTTAGTCATCAGATTATCCTCACTGCACATAAACGCAATCAGTCCATAAGTTCTCGGATCCCCTCCTCAGTATCTCCCTCAGTGTGTGGCAGTCAATGACACCAGTTCAGTGTGTTGGCTGACAATTCTTTGTTGATTACCTGCATGGCGCTGCTGTCTAGCCTCACCCCTGTTCACCTAATGTTCTTGCAGTCTGGTAAAGGTTGCAGATTTGCAGCAGCCTTTTTATTTGATCACCCCGCTTCTCTTATGGTATTCAGTGTGTCTGCTCGATCCATTGCTAGTCTGCTTTCTACACTAGCCTGACGTGCAAGCCAATCAGCTTGCTCATTTCTTCTTACATCCGTGTGCCCTGGCACAAAAATATACCTGATTTCTATTCTATCAGAAATTTCAACTACTGAAACCAGTGACCAAACCCAACAAGCTGCAGTGTCCTAGCTGCAGGACCTTGCGGCTTTCTTGTGGGCTGGGATAAATGCCTTATGTATCTTCTTAATTTCTTATGAAGCTGCTCATTGTCCATGATTCACTTCCATACATCAAGATTGGCTCTTTATAATACTCCAGAACTTTAGTTTGGACCATGTGTAACTGAACAAGAGACCAATATTGTATGCACTGAAAATTCATGGAAATAATAATAATGATTTGAGTAATTATGAAAATAACGGAGCCTATTCCGTGCCTTAAAGCTTATTGGGTATATGGTGCTAAGCCCATGTATTTATAGACCAATCAACACTCAGTGAGTGACGTGGTTGGTGTCCTGGTGGCCACCTTTACTTCCCAACATATAGGCTGTGTTGACCTTGTAGCCCAGGTCCATTTGTAATACGTTCCCATCTGGCCAGGGTTCGAACACAGGACCAGCAGATGAGCAAGCTAGCCGCCCACTGCCACGGCTTCGGATGTTTAGTCAGGAATTATCTGTAATGTTTCTAAGCTATTTAAAACATGCTTTACTGTAGGGCACTGAATCTTGGAATGTAAATGAACAAATAATGGAAGAACTTGAAAGCAACAGAGATGTGGTTCCTGAGACGAATGTTGCGAATTCTTTGGACTGCCAGAGTAACTAACGACGACTGCCTGAAAGAGGCTCATAAAACTACATTATATACAACAATAAGAAAGAGAAAAACAGCTTTCTTTGGTCATGTGATGAGAAGAGAGGCATTGAAGAACATCGTAACGACTGGAAATGTGAAAGATCAAGGGGAAAATAAGCAGAGGCCAACCAAGAGAAATGATGCTGGATGGACTGAGATGGTGGCATGGAGGAATATCATCAACAGAGTTGATCCAGAGACCAAGATCTGTGGAGAGACATGGATGCCTACGCCAGCTGGCAGGGCACATGGTGATGATGAATGTTTCTTACAATGGTGGTCATATGTATAGCTTGCGTGTAGTGTGGATGTTCAGATGTTGTTCTGTACTTTCAGCTACACTGTGGGGATGTGTGGTGATGGAGCCAATGATTGTGAGGTAGGCAGTTATTTGTGTATTTCATGTAGCACTGCCATTTGTAGAGCCACACTGATATGTCATGTCTTGGTTAATTCTGTCATGCCATGCATTGTCTTATTTGTTTAGTCTTGTCTTGCATTGACTTGCCTTGTTTTGTATTGTCTTGTCTTTTCCTGTCTTGCATTGTCTCATCCTGCCTTGCTGTGTCCTGCCTTGTATTGTCTTGCTTTGTCCTCTCTTCCCTTGCCTTGTCTTGTCCTGTCCTATTGTGTCTTGTTTTGTCCTGTTTTGCCTTATTTAATCCTGTCTTGTTATGTCTTATATTGTTTTGTTTTTAACCGTCTAGTCTTGTTTAATCTTGTCTTTATATGTCTTGTCTTGTTGTGTCTTATCTTGTTATGTCTTATCTTGTTGTGTCTTGTCTTATGTCTTGTCTTGTTCTGTCTTGTCTTGTTCTGTCTTGTCTTGTTCTGTCTTGTCTTGTTCTGTCTTGTCTTGTTGTGTCTTGTCTTGATTATGTCTTGTCTTATTCTGTCTTGTCTTGTCTTGTTGTGTCTTGTCTTGATATGTCTTGTCTTGTTGTGTCTTGTCTTGTTATGTCTTATCTTGTTATGTCTTGTCTTGTTATGTCTCATCTTGTTCTGTCTCATCTTGTTCTGTCTTGTCTTGTTCTGTCTGTTCTTTGTGTGTCTGTTCTTGTTCTGTCTTGTCTTGTGTCTTGTCTTGTTGCCTTGTCTTGATATGTCTTGTCTTGTTGTGTCTTATCTTGTTATGTCTTGTCTTGTTTTGTTCTGTCTTGTCTTTTTCTGTCTTGTCTTGTTCTGTCTTGTCTTGTTCTGTCATGTCTTGTTCTGTCTGTTCTTTTTGTGTCTTGTCTTGTTGTTTCTTGTCTTGTACTGTTTTATTTTGTATTGTATTGTTCTGTTATGTCTTGTCTTAACTTGCCTTGGTGTGTCTTTCTCGTTATCTTGTCTTATTATGTCTTGTATTGTCCTGCCTTGTCTTATCTTGTCTTGTTATATCTTGTCCTATCTTTTCATATACTGTCTTGTTATTTCCTTTATTGTCCTGTTCTTTTGTGTATCTTGTTCTGTCATGTCTTGTCTTTTGTCTTGTTGTGACTTGTCTTGTCCTGTCTTGTCTTGTTCTGTTGTATCTTGTTATGCATGTGTTGTCCTATCTTATTTTGTTGTGTTTTGTCTTGTTAAATTCTCTTAGAGGGACAAGTGAACAATAACAGCCTTAGGTCATCCATGTGTTTCCAAGGCCCCAGGAGAGAGTCAAGAAAAGTAACACTAACTTCATACCAGAGAAGCATTCAGCCAACACCCAGCCAACATGAAACGGCCTACATAGGGCCTCACATAAATTAGAAGTTTTCCAGGCAGAATACAGGTTCTACTGGCACCTGGCTGTGTTGACATTGTTTGTTACATTGTACGTTTAATATAACAATAACTACAACCCATGGCGGGGACCAGGGATGGAGTTAAACCTCTCCATAGCATAAAGCCTGGGCTGAATTGTAGAGATCATGTGTTGCAAAAATAATTTTTTTGTTTTAATATTTGAAAACTGCAATATGAACCATATAACCATAAAAGTAAAAGCAGAGATATATAATGTATGTATATGTTGTGCAGTGGTTTCAGTGGTTTGTGTTTTCAGGCTTTGAAAGCAGCTCATGCAGGCATCTCCTTGTCTGAAGCTGAGGCATCTGTGGCTGCTCCATTCACATCCTGTGTCAACAATATTGAGTGTGTTGTCACAGCCATGAGGTATGGCCAGCTCTTTGTTGTGCTTGATTCTTTGCATGTATCTATTTGCTTGCACACACAAACGTGCACACACATGCATTCACATTCACACTCACATTCATACAGTCTTCAGTACTTAGAACTTCTGTGATGTTCTTTCTCAACTCAGAAATGTCTTTTGATCATATGTAGAGGAGCAACTGGCCGAGTGGCTAGAATGCCAGATTCTCCTTCAGGAGACCTGGGTTAAAATCCTCAGTAAAGTGTGGATTTTTTTCTGTCGGGAGAAAAAAGAAAACATGTCATCTGCACAGTTCGCTATACACCGCAAGGTACTATATAGGCAGTAATTGACAGTAGATCAAGATAATTAGATGGACAAACAGAAGACAGATGTAGAGAGAAAGAGATGCATTCTGGATACACCCTACCTTTCACAAATGGGCATAGATTCAAGTACACAGACAAGTCTTCACCCCTCCACAAACACGCATGAACGCTCAGATATATATATATATATATATATATATATATATATATATATATATATAGAGAGAGAGAGAGAGAGAGAGAGAGAGAGAGAGAGATGCATTCTGGATCCACCCTACCTTCTACAAAAAAGGCATGGATTTAAGCACACAGGGAAGTCATTACCCCTCCACATGCACACACACTCACCAAAGAGAGGAAGAGAGTGTGTGTGAGTGTGTGTGTCTTGATTATATAGACTTTCTGTCACTGCTACCTAAGTTGTGTAAATGTGAGACAGTGATGCAGACACAAGTACACACACCACCTAAGCACAGACACACACAGCTAAGCAACTTGCGTCTGGTTTTACCATATACTTACAAGTAATATGTCTTCTGTTCCCCAGGGAGGGCAGAGCGGCTTTGGTGACATCGTTTGGCTGCTTCAAGTACATGGCCCTCTACAGTTTCATACAGTTTATTTCAGTGCTGATACTCTACACAGTGAGTTGCTACATGTCACTTGCTGTTTGTTGCCTCGTCATGTGATGCCATGACTAGCTAGCTCATTTCCTCACTGTCTCTCCTTCCTAGAGAATTCTCCAGTGTACATTTCTGAGACTTGCTTGGTGCAGAAAATTGTATGTGTTCTGTATGAAATCCTCTCTCTGGTCAGGATTTAATTCCATTAACTATGACAAACAGCACATGCACTCCGTGATTGTAATGAACTCAGAAAGTATGATGAGAAAGGTGCAGACTCACAAAGTAGGATGAGAAAGATGAAGGCAGGCATGATTCTGGCAGAGTGGCAGGCTTCCATTCAACAATCTAAAATAGAGAGCATCTATTAGATTGTTTCCCCAGGATATGCTGGTGTGATGGGAAATGAGCAAGCGGACAGATTGGCTGGGTCTGTACCACTGAGTGAGGTATTGGTGCATGATAAAGCAGATGAGGTTTGGGCACTTTGGAATCGTGTGTATAGTGCAGAAGAACAGATAGATCATCACAGCCTGGAGAGAATGTTGCTGCAGGGAGTGACCAGAGGATCTGGCCGACACTCAAAACTCCCAGGAAAATACAGACAGACATATAATCAGACTGCTACTGGTACCATTAGTATTGGAACTCTTCGCTGGCTGTTGCAGATGAGGACGGAGCACATCTGGGAATTTCCCGAGTGCTGTTATGTCTATTCTTGACTCAACTCAACTCAACTCAACCTTGGGAGTAAAAGAATGTAGTGCGGAAAGGTTGCAGAGTGTAGATATAAAAACAGCTTTATTTTCTTCATACAGATACAGCTTTATACAAAAGCGTGTATTGTTTTGTTTAGAAAACTGAAAAACACAAATTTCAACATCTCTTTCACACAGGCTGGCACCAACTTATCAGATTTTGAGTTTCTGTACATCGACCTGGCCATCACTACCAGTGTTGCTATCTTGAGTAAGTGCTTTGTGTGTCAGTTTTGTGTGTGTAAGTGATTAGAGAAATCAGACATAGACAGTCACAATATTTTAGGGCATGTTGTGAGGAGAAATACACTTGAAGGTTGGTTGGAACTGTCAATCTGAATTGAAGTGAAAAGAGCAAGGGATAGACAGAGAGATAAATACCTAGATGGCTTGGCCATACAGGATAATCAGGACAAGGATACTGATCCTAGACTGGTGATTGTGTGAGAGGGCAGACCAAGACCTCTCACGTTTATCTGCATGGCACATGATGATGATTCGTGTGTGTCTGATACTTAAAAAAATACTTTCATATTTGTGGTGTATGGCTAGCACACTTACCCTCTGCTGTGGAAGGCTGGGGTTTAAGATCTAAGGTGATGTCACTAGATGTGGTTTGATTAGTCAAGACGTTGATTTGTATAAGTATAAAATACAAGACCGAAAGATGTCCCTGGACCCCACAAGGCAAAGGAAATATAGGGAGTCCAGAATGTAACGAGAGAATAGACAGAGACAGAGATTGACAATCTGGAAAGAATTTGGAGAGATTACTAGGAGCAGTTTAGGACAAGAAGACTTTGTTTATGTTCAATACTCCATTGGGGTAGAAGAAGGTGAGGGAGGAGGATGAGTTAGAAGGAGATGAAGGCAGAGGGTGAAGAAGAATAAGCAGAAGAAGAGGAGGAGGACAAGAAGAAGAGTATGGAGGAAGAGAAAGCAGGAAGAAAAAGAATGAACGAAGTTCAGTTTCAAAGGGTCACAAATCGGGCATGCAGGCCCATCTTACATTTGGCTCTTCCAACCACTAATCTATCGTACATCAATTATCTATTGTGCATGTTACATTCACATAGAAAAAACACTGAGAAATGAATTCTGTGAACATGAACAATGCATATAACCATGTTATGAGACAAACAGGCAGAAAGACACACACATAAACATATACACACACATCCATACATACATATGTCCATCCACAAATCATTTAAACAAACACACAGACATGAAGAAGAAGACACAGCTGGGTAGGAGAGGACTACTAACATTCCAGTAAATTTATTTGCCATACGGTTTTGTTGTTGTCCTATTGCAGTCTCTGTTTTCATTGTACTCTTATTAACGAATGAATGACATTATCAACAGTGGGCAACACAGCAGCCTACCACAAGCTGGTGAAGCAGACGCCACCAGGGAGCCTCGTTAGCATTCCCAATATTATTTCCATCATCGCCCAGGTGATCCTGTCATTGATGTTTCAGGTCGGAGCATATGTTTATCTGCACCAACAGTCGTAAGTCTAATTGATGTTTTCTGGTTTTGAATAACGAAGACACAGACAATAGATTGTATGATTTCTGGCCTAGCATATTTTGCTGCATCTCGTTGGGTACATATTTTAGAAATCACACAACATGAACTGCAGCAATAAGATAAATCCTTCAAACTGAAATACCTGACGAGATGAGCAAAATATGCCTGGCAATAAATCGTGCGATCTGTTGTTTATAAAATTTGTTGGCTCCGTGGTGAAGGGTTTACGGACGCAGTTTGTAATCCCTCATACCCACCATGTTCAAAACACAGCTGTGGATGGTTTGGTGGCAGACGCCTTGTGTTGGTTTTTTTATGAGATGGTATAGGTGCTGGTCGTTTAGAAAGCAGTGGCAAACTACTGAACCCAAACTTTCCCAGGAATCATGAACAGCCAAAAAATTCTGGGGTTGACTGCTTCGTCTTGTAAAGGATATGAAATTACCTTTTATAAAATTTATTACGGGAAAACATTGTGTTGAGTTTTGCAGGTTTGTTTAGGAGCAGGTGGCTGAATGGTTAAGGACTTAGTCTCTCACATCAGGAGACGTGTGTCCTATTCACCAATATGGCAAGGTTTTATTTTTAACATACACCCACATACCTACTGTATGTACTTGGGTAGTGAGGTTGGATAGCTAGCCATATCAGGTAAGGATAAAAAACGGGAGATCTGTGTGCACGTTAAAAATCCCACGGCATGTATATTCACGAAAAGTAGGCCGTAAAACAACTGCTAGGTTGTTACCTTAGATGGAATCAGTCTAGAGGAAGCATTGGTACCCATAATGTACCAGTTCGACCAGCACAAACCGCATCTGTAACCTCTTCGTCACAGAGACCGGCAAAAGAAATAGAGGAAGACCTAAATAACACACGGAGAAGAGAATTAGAGACGGATGAATAATATGAGGAGGACATGGAGGGAGCTGCAGGAGATGGCCAAACAGGGGAGGGCTGGTTGGGGGACTCAACTTCATTGGGGGATTTAACCAGGGAGGGTTTGGTGTGAGCTGGTTGGGGGACTCAACTTCATTGGGGGATTTAACCAGGGAGGGCTTGGTGTGAGCTCGTTGGGGGACTCAACTTCATTGGGGGATTTAACCAGGGAGGGCTTGGTGGGAGCTCGTTGGGGGACTCAACTCCATTGGGGGATTTAACCAGGGAGGGCTTGGTGTGAGCTGGTTGGGGAACTGTTGGGGGATTTAACCAGGGAGGGCTTGGTGTGAGCTGGTTGGAGGACTCGATTCCATTGGGGGATTTAACCAGAGAGGGCTCGGTGTGAGCTGGTTGGAGGACTCAACTTCATTGGGGGAATTTAACCAGGTTAAGGCTAGAGTATCAACTTCATTGCACCAAGTTATATCCCCTATGGCTCAGTCTGTTTCCGCAGGGTGACCTACCGAAAGTGTAGCATAGAGCATGAACTACGTAGCTCCAGCGACAACCCCCTGGAGTCTCCGAGAAAATTGCACTGGTGAACTGAATGATGTAGCCTGGAATCAAACCCGGAACATGAGGCAGGCGGCATAACCACATGACCGCGGAGGCTCACATATTGGGGGATAAAAGAGAGCAAAAGAAGAAGAAAAAGTAGTGTATGGGCAGTCACACAGCTAGATTTGCCCTAGAGAGAAGTATTATAAAAGTGTGTATAAGACTGAATAACATGACAATAGTCACATGCTCAAGCAGGAGCAACTTCTGTTTCCAACAGATTCTATATTGAGTCTGTCCAGAATGCTACAAATGTGACAGCACATCATCACCATCATGACCCTCTGAAGTCAGAGGTCCAGACCTGGGACAGCACCATCATATTCCTTCTGACTTCCTTCATGTACCTAGCAGTGGCCTTCACATTTTCTAAGGGCCCTCCATTTCGCAAGCCTGTCTACACTAATGGTAAGTACTTCCTGACTTCCTGTTTGCACACCGTCACATCTCTGTAGAGGTCACATCTCTGTAGAAGTCACATCTCTGTAGAAGTCACATCTCTGTAGAAGTCACATCTCTGTAGAAGTGGTGCGGTAGAGATTTGTGGCATGCACCACAGACATGACAACTACCTGGTGCAAATGTAGCTGTTATTTCTGTTATCACAAAATAAGGAAACCAAGGATGTCACACACACCATCAGACCCAGAAGTAGCGTATTGTATGCCTCACCTTCTCTGATAAATAGGTAAAAGTATTCCTGCAGGGGATACTGCAGTTGGGGTGTGACGTGTTAAGTCTTCATATATTCTTGGCATTCATGGCACAAGGGGTGGGCCAGCCAGTTTCCTTCCTGTCCTGAACCTGTCTGCACTTTTACACTTTATTTACACCCTTAGTAGGTACCCACAGGTACAGATATACGCCTTCTGGCTTAACACGCTAAATAAACAAACTCTATTATCACCAGTAATTGCATAGTTTATTTACAGTAATAAAACATTACTTTCACCATACATGTAAACATAAACAATCCGGAACAATAACAGATGTCCCTTACTATTCGTATCAAATCTACAACGACTCAAAACCGATTATGTCACACACGACTGTTTTTTTAAAGTTGCATATCCCTTACAGGACGTTGCAATCAACACCATCATTTTTCAGCTGCTGTTGATGTTCTTGGCAAGATTATGCTCAGTAGTTTGCCATTGCTTTCTGAGCGATCGACTCGCTGTGTTCCTCGCATGGATACATGGGATTATGGAGAAAGTTGTTAACCCCTTCGCCAGGGAAGACCAGCCACACATGAATAGTTACATTCAAAGCCTACTTCCTAACATAAACAGGATTCTGTCCTGGTCTGCTTTAACACATCCCAAGTCACTAATTAATTCGTCCACAAGCTATCGCTTATAATAACACATTTTATTCCTATCATTCGTCACTAACTACAACCCCCACATTGCCAACTGTTTCAATCCGTCTCCTATTCCGTTCCTAGTCTGACTGCCTTGTCACACACTAGTCGTTTCCCGTCTTCCACCAGTCATGTGTGCTGAACACACTGCCAAACTGAGTTCACCCTAACTCTTTGTTCACTGTCATGAATTGTTGTTCACTGTATATTTGTCTTATGACTGCCTTGTTCTGTCTTATCTGAACTGTCGTCAATATAATGTAGGGCCACGACATGTCCTCATCCCCTTTCCTTCTCTGACAATTCCCGAAAAGAGCCTGGTATCTATTTTGTAGTTTGGGTCTACCCCAGAGCTCTACTTGTAGAAACAATAATCCTGCCTCTGCTGAGATTAAACAGAGACCACCAAGATCTGGCAGGACTTCAATAAGGTTGGTGAAATAGGAGGTTCACCGTACAAGTTGCACAGAATAACATTTGGCCATTAGAAAACTGTAATATCCTGGAAGGTTAACCCAGTCAACAAATACCTGAAGAAGTCGGATGTTTCTGCGAAAAGGTGCTAATATTGCAGCTCTGCTGTAAACAGGTACAACACAGTTACATCTAAAACAACTTTCTGGATGATTACAGAAGAAGAATAAATTGTAACATGTACACTGTAATTTTCTGTTGCTGTGGCCAAATTCCCCATATTTTTAAAAGCTGCCTATAATTTGAGGTGGATTGGTTATGGAAGGAATCAACATTGGGGGACGATGCATCAATAACATTAGATATGCAGATGATACAGTCTTGATTGCAGACAATGAACAGGACCTGCAAAATTTAGTAGATGCGATTGTGACACACAGTGAACAACTAGGGTTAGAATTAAATTGTAAAAAGACACAGATTATGGTCGTCACTAGGAAGGACGAAATACCACAATGTAATATACAAGTAAATGGGAATATTCTTCAACAAGTGAGCAGGTACAATTATCTCGGAACAGTAATAACATCTGATGGGAGATGCCTTGAAGAGATTAGAACAAGAATCGCCATGGCAAAAGTAGCCTTTAGCAAGATGAAAAACATATTGACCAATAAAAAGATGTCAATTGAAACGAGAAAGAGAGTGTTGAGATGCTACATTGAGCCTGTACTTTTGTATGGATGTGAAGCGTGGACAATGAGCAGTCAGGCTGAAAAACATCTGATGGCTGTAGAGATGTGGTTTCTGAGGAAAATGCAAAGAATACCATGGACAGCCAGAAAGACCAATGAACAAGTCCTTCAAGAAACAAATGAAGATCGTAAATTGATTAGAGAAATTAGACGTAGACAGTCAAAATTTTTTGGACATGTTATGAGAAGAAATGGATTGGAGAATTTGGTGACAACTGGTAAGATCGAGGGGAACAGACCAAGGGGAAGACCTAGAAGCAAGTACCTGGATGGCTTGGCCTTGTGGCATAGTCGAGACAGAAACACGGAGCTGATCCACGACTCTGGTGATCGGGTGAGATGGCAGAACATGACCGCCCACGCTTACCGGCATGGCACATGATGCATGATGGATGGATGGATGGTTATATGGTGGCAGTCCCATATTTGTATATCCCACTGGACACTCAATGGGTGAAGCTGTCACTACCCCGCAGGCCACCTTTACTTCCAATGTATTTCCTGGTGCCTATTTTAGGCTGGTTCCCCCGGGGAACCCAGGTCCATTTGTGTAGAATCTCTGCCTCTAAGGGGATTAGAACATATGACCACTGTGCCAGCAAGCAAGCATGCGCCGCTGCACCACTGCAGCTCACTACCCATCATAGAAAATGTATGCAATGTAAATCCTATTTGTGGGTGAATAAGGCAAGGGGAAACCACTACATTAAGTTTGAAGAATACGTTTAAGAGTAATCCCGATACTATATTTACAACAGTGGTGATATATTTTTAAAAACTGCTTATAGCTATGTACTGAGTAATCTGAATGTGTACAAGATCTCAGGTACATCTGACAAACAAGGGTGTAAAAGGCAACAGGATTGACTTCAAGCCACCGGGTTGTCCCTGTCTGCAGGGTGGTAAAGCACAAACACTGTAGCTCCAGTGATGACCCCCAGTAGTCTCTGAGAAAATTGCATTTGTGAACCAAACAACATAGGCAGGAATTGAACCCACAACTTTTGTAGCATGAGGCACGTGGTGTAACCACCTCACCAGGGAGACTCCCAGGTACATCTAACATGACCCCCTCCCCCCCAACTGAACTTCAGACTGAGCTCTTATAACAGACAAGTTAATGGTATATATACAGTCAGTTACTTACAGCATGACCATAACTTGTTCAGGAATGGAGTTGGAGTTGAACCAAGAGCCGACATCACAGCACTCGGGACATTCCCATACGCACTCTGTTCTCATCTTCAACAACCAGCGAAGAGTCCCAATACTAATGGTGTCAATTGCAGTCAGATTATGTGTCCTTCTGGCCTTTCCTCAGAGTACTGAGTGTCAACCATATCCTCTGGTCACTCCCTGATCATCGTTCCCTCCACTCCAGGCAATGATGGTGTATCTGCTCTTCTACACTATACACATGATCTCAAAAGGCCCTGGCCACATCTGCCTTATCATGCACCAATACCCCACCCAGTGATGCAGACGCCGCCAATCCGTCCGCCCGCTCATTTCCCAACACACCAGCATGTCCTGGCAACAAGATCCAATGGATGCTCCCTATCTGTGATTTTTTTTTTTTTTTTTAAATAGAAGCATACCACTCTGAATGAAACACGCCACTCTGCCTGAAGCATATCACTCTTCCTGGTGCATGCCTGTTCAGGAAGACTAGTATTAATGATGTATATTTGTTCTTGTATTTCCAGTCATGTTTCTATCAACACTTTTATTGCTGTTTGTGCTGTCAACATTGCTGTTGTTGTTTCCGTGGGGACCAGTCTTGGATTTCTTCTATGTGAGTACTGTTTTTATATTTTAGTTATCTATTACCTTCTTGCAGGTATATCAAGAAGAGGATTGAAAGTAAATTAGTATGTAAATGAAGTCATGTGACTGAAAGGATAAGAGAACTCAGTCTTTACCCTCCATGTGCTGATAGTGAGGTAGGGGGTTCTCTACCTACACTGGTCAGTTGGATTTAAATGTAGACTTTGGCACGTACATTATAAGTACCTCATAAGTACAAGTGGGTTGGCCTGATGGCGGGGGACATTTATTGAGAAAGCTGGCCCATATGCACAAATAAGTCTGGTTTGGACTACGCCTAGGTTCAATGTGGACAAAAGAGAAAGAAAATAGAATATGAATTATGAAAAGTACAGGCAGGTTTCAGACAGGCCAGAGGAACCAGGGACCATATCTTCAACATGAGAATCATCTTTGAGAAATGCAGAGAGTATAATGTATATTTGTATACCTTCGTCTTCTTCCAGGAACCATGCCTTCCATTCCTGTTCTTTCCCAGCCACTGATGCTATGTGTCGCCAACGTATTTCAGTTTCTGAGACACGATGCTGTATATGAACCATTTTCTTACATGCCCAGATCCTGTAGAATCTCAGTATATCTTTTCTTCTTAGTCCACGATATTCAGAATGTTCTTGTCACATTAGAGTTTAGAAGCTCCAATTTTCTTCCTGGCAAAATGTGATTGCAAACTGGTCCATGACTCACATCAATATGTGGTTAAGGGAAAGATGCATGTTCTTACAAATATTCCCTGAACTGGATTGCTGGTGTAGTGCCTGAGGTTGTGAATACTGTTTCACCTCGGCCTGGCTGTGGCCAGTCTTCATCTGACTTCTTGTCAAATGTCTTCATTGTTGTTGATCGTGTAGCCCAGATATTCCAAGTGTGTGACATTTGCCATGTCTTCATTGCTGATTGTGATGTTTGGTTGGCATGTAGTTCGTGGGCATTATTTGTATTTTGATTAAGTTCAAATCCACAGATTTTGACTTCACTGTGTCTCTGGACAGACAGGATCAGCTCTTTTAATCCTTCAGCTCTGTTTGAGTTAGTTGCATATCCTTTACAGGATGTTGCAATCAACCTCAGCATATTTTGGTTGTTTGTGATTTCTTGGCATGTTTACGTTCAGTAGTTTGCCATTGCTTTCTGAACGACCAGCACTCAAAACATTTTTATGAAAACCAATGCAAGGCAGTCTGCTGCCAAATCAACTTCAGCTGTGATCGGATGTGGTATGCAGGATTACGAATTGCACCCATAACCCCTTCACCACAAAACCAGCTATTTGAGAAGAAGGCTAACTCGTCCCCATATGTGAGTACTGTGTTTGGACTCCCATCACTTATGACTGGATCGAGATTGTCTCTGGTCTCATCACTACTGGCATTTGCCATCACATTTTCTGCATAGATGTTGAATATGTATGGAGAGAGAATGCAGCCCACAGGTGTGGAGAGAGAATGCAGCCCACAGGTGTGGAGAGAGAATGCAGCCGACAGGTGTGGAGAGAGAATGCAGCCCATAGGTGTGGAGAGAGAATGCAGCCCACAGGTGTGGAGAGAGAATGCAGCCCACAGGCGGGGAGAGAGAATGCAGCCAACAGGTGTGGAGAGAGAATGCAGCTCACAGGTGTGGAAAGAGATGGCAGCCCATAGGCGGGGAGAGAGAATGCAGCCCACAGGTGTGGAGAGAGAATGCAGCCCACAGGTGTGGAGAGAGAATGCAGCCCACAGGTGTGGAGAGAGAATGCAGCCCACAGTTGTGGAGAGAGAATGCAGCCCTGTCTTAATACCCTATACATCTCAAACCACTATGATGTGTCACAGCTACTCTGACAGCTGCTTGTTGCTTATGATATGATTCAGTCAAGTGGGTCACATGTGTTGAAAGCCCCCATAACTCTGATGATGTTCCACAATCTCTGATGTTGAATGCAATCACAGGCCTTACTGTAGTCTGTGAAAAAAGTATGAAGATCTACATTGTACTCTGTATTTCTCAGATATTATTCTTATGTTGATGATATGGTTCCAGGTTTCACTTCCATGTCTGATACCTGCTTGTACTTCTCTAACTTTCAATCCTTCTCACAAAAGTTTTCTTTTTTTTTCATTTGCTCACTTTGAGCTCAAGCGTAGTTCATACACGTGCAGTTACTTTACGTGCACAGGATTGATGTTTGCGTGTGGATTAGCTTTCCCTATTACCAGTGTCCCTCGCCATCAGGCAAATCCATTTTGGCTTCTGCTGAGATATTAGTAATTGGCATCCCCAAGTCAAGGACGAGAATCGACATTTTAGTCCAACTGACTCAGGAGGATTTTGCCAGCATAACTTATTAATGTGAAAGTATGATAGTTGGAGCACAATTTTAAATGTTCTTTCTTCAAGAAAGGCATGTAGATTGTTCTCTTCTATGCTTTGGGCCAAACAGCACTATTCCAGATGCTTTCACGCAGAGCATGACACTTACAGATACTGCCTTCTTCTTCTTCCTGGATTAGTTCTTTGGGCATATCGTTACATCCTGGTGACGTTTCTTTCTTTAGACCTTATATTGTTAAGCGTACTTCTTCCAAATAATGTGGTTCTTTCTCTTCTCTTTCATGTAAATAATCTGGGTTGTTTGTTGTATCTTTGTACATGTCTCCACGCTGCTAAGGGTTATTGTTTGTATAGAAGAGTGAGGAGAACACCATCGACAGATACAAATCATGAGATATCTTGAAAGAAGTTAACTCACAAAGAGAACTGTTTACATGCATCAAAAGACCACAGTCCACATTCTTTGAGCACATTGCAAGAAGGTTAAAGCTGAGGTACACCATGACAGTGTTAAAGTTAAGAGGGGAAGAGAGTTAGGGGAAGACCAAGAGAGAAAACTAAGAGAGACTCCAGAAGACGCTGGGCAGTTTTATATAATGGCATGAAGGAACACCAGTATAAGAAATTATTGGCAGCACATGAGACAGAAAGTTGTGGACAGAAATGATAACCAACACTGCATGCATGAACTATAGGAGGAGATGAAATAGGTGAAGAATTACATGTGAGATGCCTTTAAATGTGCTAAAATATGTTGTTTTCTTGCAGATGATGCCCCTTGATAAAAGCACCACTATTGCCTTCCGCCTGGCCATATTTGGTATGGCACTTGCATTTATGGTCATGTCTTGTTATCTGGAGGTAAGTGCCCCGGACTTGTTGCTTTACTAAAGGCTAAAGACCAAAGGATTTATTTCATTGCACTGTAGTTTACCCCATTTGGCTTGGTCTCTCTCCGCAGAATGGCAGGCCATCTGCCCAGAGCATCACACAAAGCAATAACTCCATACTCCAGCAGTGATCACCAGGGGTCTCCAGAAACTCAATAGCTCCAGCAGTGATCACCAGGGGTCTCCAGAAACTCCATAGCTCCAGCAGTGATCCCCAGGGGTCTCCAGAAACTCAATAGCTCCAGCAGTGATCCCCAGGGGTCTCCAGAAACTCCTTGGCTCCAGCAGTGATCACCAGGGATCTCCAGAATTTCCTTGGCTCTAGCAGTGATCCCCAGGGGTCTCCAGAAACTCCATAGCTCCAGCAGTGATCCCCAGGGGTCTCCAGAATTTCCTTGGCTCTAGCAGTGATCACCAGGGGTCTCCAGAAACTCCTTGGCTCCAGCAGTGATCCCCAGGGGTCTCCAGAAACTCAATAACTCTAGCCGTGATCCCCGGGGGTCTCCAGAAACTCCATAGCTCCAGCAGTGATCCCCAGGGGTCTCCAGAAACTCAATAACTCCAGCAGTGATCCCCGGGGGTCTCCAGAAACTCCATAGCTCCAGCAGTGATCCCCAGGGGTCTCCAGAAACTCAATAACTCCAGCAGTGATCCCCGGGGGTCTCCAGAAACTCCATAGCTCCAGCAGTGATCCCCAGGGGTCACCAGAAACTCCTTGGCTCTAGCAGTGATCACCAGGGGTCTCCAGAAACTCAATAGCTCCAGCAGTGATCACCAGGGGTCTCCAGAAACTCCATAGCTCCAGCAGTGATCCCCAGGGGTCTCCAGAAACTCTTTGGCTCCAACAGTGATTCCCAGAGGTCTCCAGAAACTCCATAACTCCAGCAGTGATCCCCAGGGGTCTCCAGAAACTCAATAGCTCCAGCAGTGATTCCCAGAGGTCTCCAGAAACTCCATAACTCCAGCAGTGATCCCCAGGGGTTTCCAGAAACTCAATAGCTCCAGCAGTGATCTCCAGGGGTCTCCAGAAACTCTTTGACTCCAACAGTGATTCCCAGAGGTCTCCAGAAACTCAATAACTCCAGCAGTGATCCCCGGGGGTCTCCAGAAACTCCATAGCTCCAGCAGTGATCCCCAGGGGTCTCCAGAAACTCCATAGCTCCAGCAGTGATCACCAGGGGTCTCCAGAAACTCCATAGCTCCAGCAGTGATCCCCAGGGGTCTCCAGAAACTCCTTGGCTCTAGCAGTGATCCCCAGGGGTCTCCAGAAACTCCATAGCTCCAGCAGTGATCCCCAGGGGTCTCCAGAAACTCCTTGGCTCCAGCAGTGATCCCCAGAGGTCTCCAGAAACTCCATAGCTCCAGCAGTGATCACCAGGGGTCTCCAGAAACTCAATAGCTCCAGCAGTGATCCCCAGGGGTCTCCAGAAACTCAATAGCTCCAGCAGTGATCCCCAGGGGTCTCCAGAAACTCAATAGCTCCAGCAGTGATCCCCAGGGGTCTCCAGAAACTCAGTAGCTCCAGCGGTGATTCCCAGAGGTCTCCAGAAACTCCATTTCTCCAGTGGTGATCCCCAGGGGTCTCCAGAAACTCAATAGCTCCAACAGTGATTCCCAGAGGTCTCCAGAAACTCCATAACTCCAGCAGTGATCCCCAGAGGTCTCCAGAAACTCCATTTCTCCAGTGGTGATCCCCAGGGGTCTCCAGAAACTCAATAGCTCCAGCGGTGATTCCCAGGGATCTCCAGAAACTCCTTGGCTCCAGCAGTGATCTCCAGGGGTCTCCAGAAACTCTTTGGCTCCAACAGTGATTCCCAGAGGTCTCCAGAAACTCCATAACTCCAGCAGTGATCCCCAGGGGTTTCCAGAAACTCAATAGCTCCAGCAATGATCTCCAGGGGTCTCCAGAAACTCTTTGGCTCCAACAGTGATTCCCAGAGGTCTCCAGAAACTCCATAACTCCAGCAGTGATCCCCAGGGGTTTCCAGAAACTCAATAGCTCCAGCAGTGATCTCCAGGGGTCTCCAGAAACTCTTTGGCTCCAACAGTGATTCCCAGAGGTCTCCAGAAACTCCATAACTCCAGCAGTGATCCCCAGGGGTTTCCAGAAACTCAATAGCTCCAGCAGTCAACCCCAGGGGTCTCCAGAAACATCACATCTGTGGTCTGAAAATGAATTCATGACCTTCAGCTCGTTAGGCGAGTGGCTTGACCACTTTTTCACAGAGGTCGAGCCGGTGGAGTAAAACCCGGTACAATGCAGTTATCCTCGTACCTGTCACCATTACATTGATGAGCTAGAATCACATAATTGCACTCAGGACACCCTTGTACATGTTGTCTCTCTCAGCAGGTGTGGCAATGTAAGATTGTTCCTAGGGAAGCTGTGACTCAGAGGTCACAGTATCAGCCACAGAAGGTACCAGGTTCAATTCCTGAAATGGGCTGGGAATTTTTCCAAGAACCATTGGTATCTGATGTTATCACACATTTCTCCAGTGGTGATCCCCAGGGGTCTCCAGAAACTCAATAGCTCCAGCGGTGATTCCCAGGGATCTCCAGAAACTCCTTGGCTCCAGCAGTGATCTCCAGGGGTCTCCAGAAACTCTTTGGCTCCAACAGTGATTCCCAGAGGTCTCCAGAAACTCCATAACTCCAGCAGTGATCCCCAGGGGTTTCCAGAAACTCAATAGCTCCAGCAGTGATCTCCAGGGGTCTCCAGAAACTCTTTGGCTCCAACAGTGATTCCCAGAGGTCTCCAGAAACTCCATAACTCCAGCAGTGATCCCCAGGGGTTTCCAGAAACTCAATAGCTCCAGCAGTGGTCTCCAGAAACTCTTTGGCTCCAACAGTGATTCCCAGAGGTCTCCAGAAACTCCATAACTCCAGCAGTGATCCCCAGGGGTTTCCAGAAACTCAATAGCTCCAGCAGTCAACCCCAGGGGTCTCCAGAAACATCACATCTGTGGTCTGAAAATGAATTCATGACCTTCAGCTCGTTAGGCGAGTGGCTTGACCACTTTTTCACAGAGGTCGAGCCGGTGGAGTAAAACCCGGTACAATGCAGTTATCCTCGTACCTGTCACCATTACATTGATGAGCTAGAATCACATAATTGCACTCAGGACACCCTTGTACATGTTGTCTCTCTCAGCAGGTGTGGCAATGTAAGATTGTTCCTAGGGAAGCTGTGACTCAGAGGTCACAGTATCAGCCACAGAAGGTACCAGGTTCAATTCCTGAAATGGGCTGGGAATTTTTCCAAGAACCATTGGTATCTGATGTTATCACACATTCCCCCTGATCTCTTGGGTAGTGAAATCAGATAACTAAAGTTGTCAGATAAGGTTAAAAGAAAATAGGGGTTCCCATGTGCAAGTATACACAGTGAAAACCCCATGGCAGTTGGAAATCACAAGGAGTAGGCCATAAGGTCGCTACCCTGGCAACATTGTTTGAAAAGTTGACCTCAGACTCTTGGTTGAAACATCAACTCTCTCATGACCTCAAACTATTGGTTGAAACAACAACTTTCTCATGACCTCAAACTTTTGGTTTAAACATCAACTTTCTCATGACCTCAAACTCTTGGTTGAAACATCAACTTTCTCATGATCTCAAACTCTTGGTTCAAACATCAACTCTCTCATGATCTCAAACTTTTGTTTCAAACATCAACTCTCTCATTACCTCAAACTCTTGGTTCAACCATCAGCACTCTCATGAACTCAAACACTTGGTTCAACCATCAATGCTCTCATGACCTCAAACACTTGGTTCCACCATCAACGCTGTCATGACATCAAACTCTTGGTTCAACCATCAACTCTCTCATGTTATACTCTGTTAGACTGGCTTCTGATGTCGAAACGCCAGGGCTTAACACCTGCGAGATCTTGGAGCATCTGTTTCTGGTGTGACCTACTCACAGATTGGGTTACCTGTCTGGCTAACATTCCAAAGATTGCCATGCCTCTCTGCACAGGTGAAGCTCAAGCAGCGACATTGCACACCCCACGTATTGTTGCACTTATATAGGGGAAAGAGGGCTTTCCCACACATCCCCCACAGAGGTGGTCAGCACTGGGTCGAGAGAAAAGTCTGTGCCACAAAATACAATATTAGCTGCATGTCGATAACACTACATTGCAGTCAACCCCAGCATTTATTTGCTGTTTGAGATTTATCAGGTAATTTTATGTTCAGTACTTTGATGTTGCTTTCTGAATAGCCGACTCAACCTGGAAGGCTAACCTGATCAACAAACGCCTGCAGAAGTCGGATGAGTCGGTTGAAAGGTGCAAATATCGCAGCTTTGCTGTCGCTTAAAAATGTGTTTAAATGTCAACAGGGTCGACTTCAATACATCGGGTTTTTATCCCATATGGCTCAATCTCTTTCCGCATTATGGAAAGCATCTCACAAAGCACGAAGTCCGTAGCTCCAGCGATAACACCCAGAAGTCTCCCAAAAATGCACTCATGAACCGAAGGATGCGGCCCGGAATCAAACCCACAACCTTCGGAGCCTGAGTCAGAGGGCTTGACCACTTCACCATGGAGACTCACAGCTCTGCTGTAAACTGACACAATGCAATTATGTCAAAACCAAACAAAAAATATCAAACTAAAGACAAAGTAGAATAAGAACACTGACTCTCATTTCATCAGAATCGACACAAAATGATCTGGTCACAAGTCAACTGATTTTTAACCCCTCAACCTGGTATGTCCAGGGATTGTGAAACTGCGTTCATCATCCCTAAGTCGCAGATGTCGAGATTAACAAAATTGGGTGGTGTAAAATAAAGGAGTGGTTGAATATTTCACAAATAAGTCGTACAGAGCACATCTGGAGCTGATTGTGTATCTGTACACCTAACGGCAGCATATAAATCTGATCTAAGACTCTGGTGATTGTGTGAGATGCGAACCATGACCACCAAGACTTATCATCACGGCACATACTGGTAATGATATGCTTGGGAGTCTCTGTGGCCAAGTGCTCAAGCCATCTGCCTCGTGCTCCAAAGATTGTGGGTTTGATTCCGGGCTACGTCTTTCGGTTCACGATTGCATTTTTCTCAGAGACTCCTGGGGAGCATCGCTGGAACTACGGAGTTCATGCTTTGTGCGACGCTTTCGTCTGGCTGCCCTGTGGAAAGAGACAAAGTCATACGAGATAAAACCCGGATTTAATTAAGTCGATCCTCTCGACTACGTGACCTACAATGATGATGTATGTCTCGCCTTGTCGTGTTTATTCTTGATCATTTTTTTTCACCTGCAGTGGATCATAATCGATAGCGGCTGGCTGAAATGCCTATACCGTGCCATCATTCAGATCCGCAAAGTTGAACCAAGCAAATACAAGGTTGTGTGCAAGGAAATCCGAGCTTCTGATTGGCCACCGATTGATCAAGTGACCTTACCTCTATCTAGTCATGAAGGAATTAATTCGGCTTACTTGGGAGTGAACACCAGCTCAATTCGTTAAATTATGTTCATTGTTATTGTATTTTACTGTTTACATTATGGAAATGATGCAGATGTTTCTCAGTCTGTACCAAGCAATGTATAATATGTTGAACAATGATTGAGTCATTACAACCAAACTTTTATTTTCTTGATTCATTCTAATCAAGCAATTTATAGTATGTATTGCAGACAAGCAAACAATCCCCTGGGGCCCCAAAGATGTGGTTTTACCGAAAAGTGCTGAAAATTGATTGGATAGCCAAAATAAGTAATCCATTTGTTTTTAAAGAGACGAAGACATAAAGACAGTTTATCATTGACATCAGAATGAGACAGCTGTAATTTTTTGGCACTTTATGAAAAAAGAAAAACTGAAACATGTCGTGACAGCTGGAAAGATTCTGAAAAAGGAGGTAGAGAAAGACAGCGAGAGGAGATTCTTGACAGCCTTTTGTCATGGCAGAGAAAGGTGCATGCCGTTGGAGATGACAAGACGTGGAAAAGTGTGATGGTCTTTATCTGTCAGGTTGGATCTTGATGATGGTGATGGTTATGAGCAGTGACAATAACCAGAATAATTGTCTCGTCTCTCCACGGCTGAACTGAAGACAGCTGCTGAAATTATCTTATGGTCCTTGATTGTCATTAAGTGTTGTGGGGAGTGTCCTTTCTTGTGCTAGGTCTGTGACCATGTCTGAGGTTCCTGGCAGTTGACGACCATCTCTGATATTGTCAACCCATCTGAGTCTAGCTCTTTATCATGTTTAGAATCCAGATATTTTATTTTCTGGGCTCGTTCTATAGCAAATAATTTATTGTCTGGCTTCGCCTCTTTTGACGTGGTATTTTTACAGTCTGGTCAAGATTGCAGGATTTGCATTCATCACATGATTTGTTTAATTATGCTGCCTCTGTGACGGCATTCACTACAATAGCCTGCTTCCGTTGCTCAGTCACTTTCCACAGAAGCCCTGCCCACAACCCATCAACTTGTTTTTTTCCTCTTACACCCGCGTGGCCTAGTACAAACATAAGCCTGATTTTTGTCAGGTTTAAACTCCACAGAGACTCCACTGTCTTCAAACCCAGCCCACTTAAGTCTTCCTAAGCATGCTCGTTGAGTCACTGAGAAAACATGCCTGGGTGAAAGTCTATGTCTCCAGCAGGGTATAAAGTGGATTTATTTGTGATGGTTGTAACACTTACTAGAAATGTAAATGCATGTTTATTGATTTGATGTGTGTTTGTTTACATTATGGAAATTATACAGGTGTTTGAGAACTGGACAAATTCCAGAGCCCTGGATAGGATATACACTGAGAAAAGCTTAACTAGAAAGAGCTTTGTTTTGAATCTACAAGTCAAAAGAAATTGAGGAAGATCTAGAAACTCAGGGAGAAGTAGAAACAGACAAGAACAATATGTAGAGGACATGGGTGGAGTTGCTTGGGATGGGATAGCTGAGTATAGCAGAGCTTGGAGTGAGTTGACTGAGGTCCTATTCTCCAATGGAGGGTAATAGAGTGAAAGAAGAAGAAGGTGATCCCACATGAGAATAATTTCTCAGTTCCACCTTTCCTGTTGAGAACTAGATAAATACCTTTTCTGTTGAGAACTAGACAGATACCTTTCCTGTTGAGAACTAGACAGATACCTTTTCTGTTGAGAACTAGACAGATACCTTTTCTGTTGAGAAATAGACATACCTTTTCTGTTGAGAACTAGACAGATACCTTTTCAGTGGAGAACTAGACAGATACCTTTTCTGTTGAGAACTAGACAGATACCTTTTCAGTGGAGAACTAGACAGATACCTTTTCTGTTGAGAACTAGACAGATACCTTTTCTGTTGAGGACTAGACAGATACCTTTTCTGTTGAGAACTAGACAGATACCTTTTCTGTTGAGAACTAGACAGATACCTTTTCTGTTGAGAACTAGACAGATACCTTTTCTGTTGAGAACTAGACAGATACCTTTTCTGTTGAGAACTAGACAGATACCTTTTCTGTTGAGGACTAGACAGATATCTTTTCTGTTGAGAACTAGACATATATCTTTTCTGTTGAGAACTAGACAGATATCTTTTCTGTTGAGAACTAGACAGATACCTTTTCTGTTGAGGACTAGACAGATACCTTTTCAGTGGAGAACTAGACAGATACCTTTTCTGTTGAGAACTAGACAGATACCTTTTCAGTGGAGAACTAGACAGATACCTTTTCTGTTGAGAACTAGACAGATACCTTTTCTGTTGAGAACTAGACAGATACCTTTTCAGTGGAGAACTAGACAGATACCTTTTCTGTTGAGAACTAGACAAATACCTTTTCTGTTGAGAACTAGACAAATACCTTTTCTGTTGAGAACTAGACAAATACCTTTTCTGTTGAGAACTAGACAAATACCTTTTCTGTTGAGAACTAGACAAATACCTTTTCTGTTGAGAACTAGACAGATGCCAGTGAGCAAAGAGGTCAAGTAAAGACTCTGGCACTGGATAGGACAGACATGGAGAAAACCTGAGATATGTAAAACTAGAGAGGCCTTTGTCTGGCATCAACAGTTAATATGAGGCTGGGATGGGGTCTAATTATAACTGGGGATGAACTGGGTAGAGGGAATGAAACAAAAGACTGTAACAAATCTGTGTTGGTGGAAGTAGCACATCTGTGTTGGTGGAAGTAGCACATCTGTGTTGGTGGAAGTAGCACATCTATGTTGGTGGAAGTAAAACTTGTTGGTGGAAGTAACACATCTGTGTTGGTGGAAGTAACACATCTGTGTTGGTGGGAGTAACACATCTGAACATATACAAGTGTGGATTGGACAAAAACATTCTTGTAGGTCTTATCAATGGTAAGATACCATAGTCAGTTCATAATTGCTTTGATCATATTGTCAAAGAATGAAAAGTAACTTTAATGTTGTAAATGAACAGATATAGTGATAATGTTGTAAATGCTAATAATCATGGTAATAATGTAAAAGAACTAAGAGCTGTGATAATTTAAAAGAACAAAGGTACATGATAGTGTTGTAAAAGAACTAAGAATAATGATAATGTAAAAGAACTAAGAATAATGATAATGTAAAAGAACAAAGGTACATGATAATTTTGTAAAAGAACTAAGAATCATGATAATTTTGTAAAATAACTAATAGCCATGATAATGTCGTAAAAGAACAAAGGTACATGATAATGTTGTAAAAGAACTAATAATGATGATACTGTAAAAGAACTAAGAATAATGATAATGTAAAAGAACAAAGGTACATAATAATATTGTAAAAGAACTAAGAATCATGATAATGTTGTAACAAAACTAAAACTCATGATAATGCTGTAAGAGAACAAAGAATTATAATATTGCATAAAAGAACTAAGAATCATGGTAATGTTGTTAAAGAGCTAAGAATCATGATACATGTTGTAAAAGAACTAAGAATCATAATGTTGTAAAAGAACTAAGAGTTATGATAATGCATTTCTAGAACCACGAGCTCAAAGATAACTTCTGACAGATCATGTGAGGGTCTGTATTGTGTGGACACAAACTGGCTGTGAGCTAGGTGTTTCATCATTGTTTTGTTTTACTGATGTATTCCATGAAATTGTTGGTTGTTACTGTTCCATGTGATTATTTTATATTGCAACAATAGTTTCTTGCCACAGTCATGTTTTCCAGTACTGGCTCCACATTTACAGGTTTTCATATTATTCTGTTTTTCTTTCAGCTTGTATGTATTTATAACTGTTATATGAAATGCTGATAGTGCATAATAAATAATAAGTTATATGAAATGCTGACAGGGCATAATAAATAATACACATCAGTAACAAATAACTTGGGAGTAAAACCAGACACTCGGGTGTCTGGAGATCACGGAGTGAACTATATAGTGGGATTCGAACATTTGACTCCAAACACAATATATTGCATGATTTTTTGCCTGACATATTTTGCTGCATCTCGTCATAGTGCAGATTTATATATCATATGAAATGAATAAAGAAATAACACTTTTGCTGAAATACTAAATATATAGTCACTGATCTTGTTTGAATGTGGTATATGTTATCTTCACGGAAGTCTTAGATTTAACATGAAGTCCTTCTGTTTGCTAGCAAAATAAAGGTGAGAAATCGTGCCATATATTGTTTTTGGAGTCTAAGGGCAAACATTGTTTTGAATGTTAAAATGGTGGGAGACTGTTGCATGAAACATTACATGAAGAGGAGAATTACAGACTGTTACATGAAACATTACATGAAGAGGAGAATTGCAGACTGTTACATGAAACATTACATGAAGAGGAGAATTGCAGACTGTTACATGAAACATTACATGAAGAGGAGAATTACAGACTGTTACATGAAACATTACATGAAGAGGAGAATTGCAGACTGTTACATGAAACATTACATGAAGAGGAGAATTACAGACTGTTACATGAAACATTACATGAAGAGGAGAATTACAGACTGTTACATGAAACATTACATGAAGAGGAGAATTACAGACTGTTGCATGAAACATTACATGAAGAGGAGAATTGCAGACTGTTACATGAAACATTACATGAAGAGGAGAATTACAGACTGTTACATGAAACATTACATGAAGAGGAGAATTACAGACTGTTACATGAAACATTACATGAAGAGGAGAATTGCAGACTGTTGCATGAAACATTACATGAAGAGGAGAATTACAGACTGTTACATGAAACATTACATGAAGAGGAGAATTACAGACTGTTACATGAAACATTACATGAAGAGGAGAATTGCAGACTGTTACATGAAACATTACATGAAGAGGAGAATTACAGACTGTACATGAAATATTACATGAAGAGGAGAATTACAGACTGTTACATGAAACATTACATGAAGAGGAGAATTGCAGACTGTTACATGAAACATTACATGAAGAGGAGAATTACAGACTGTACATGAAATATTACATGAAGAGGAGAATTACAGACTGTTACATGAAACATTACATGAAGAGGAGAATTAAAGACAGAGATGAATAACGTTAGGAGAACATGAAGGGGGCTGCAGGAGATAGCAACGGATACAGCAGCCTAGTCCCCAATGGGGGTTAAAGGGCAGGAAAAGGGGAAAGGTGAATGAATAACTCATTGAAGTATTTCCTTTGTGCTTTGAGTACAAATCTGTAGCAGCCTCCCCCTTGAAGTAGGATACTTTTGTGGATCGACCCAACCTCATAAAAGTAGTCAGGCGGTGGTCGTCATGCTGGCCATGGAGGCCATTTGACATCAAAACATGGACCCAACACCATATACCCTATATGTCATAATGGCATTGGAAGACTTTTGACCTTTTATGAGAATTTCTAGAGAAGAGAATTAAATTAAAAAAGCAAGCGCGCGCACGCACGCACACACACACGCACGCACACACACACACACACACACACACACACTGTTTGAAAGAGAAATACATCCTTTTGTATCGTCATGTCATGAAAAATGTTTTTATCGTAGATAATGCTTTTGTGATTTGTAATGCATGTTTCTGTAAGAATTTGTTCAGATTTCAAATATAACTGTGGAGAAAACATCTATGCATTTAACATGTGGGTTATAAAACTGATGTCTTTCTTGGTGAATAAACTAGCTTTGTGGGAGGGAGAGTACAGAAATGTGATATAGAACCTGTTCTATTGTGTGGCAGTGAATCATGGAATGTGCATGAACAAATTATGAAGAGCTTGGAAACAGTGGAGGTGTGATTTCTGAGACAGGTGCTGCAAATACCTTGGACTGCCAGAGTAACCAACAGCAATTACCTGGCAAAGGCTAATAAAAATAGAACATTATATGCAACTGTAAGAAAGAGGCAATGTTCTTTGGTATTGTAATGAGAAGAGAGGCATTGAAACACATTGTAATAACTGGAGAGATCAGTGGTGGCAGAGGCAGACCAAGAGAAATGCTGAATGGATTGAGATGGTGGTACAGGGGAAGTTCAGCGACAGAGTTGATCCAGAACACTGAGTAACAAGATCCATGGGGAGACTTGAATGTACATGCCAGCTGAAAGGGCACGTGATGATGATGATCATATGCGGCTTACCAGAAAATACTGTTGTCAGTAGTTGACTGTTAACAACTTCTCTGATTCCTAGTTCAAAATGTTGCACCAAGGATCAGCTGACAGTCAACAACTTCTCTGATTCCTTGTTGGAAATGTTGCACCAGGGATCAGCTGACTGTCAGCAACTTCTGTGATTCCTAGTTCAAAATGTTGCACCAGGGATCCGCTGATTGTCAACAACTTCTCTGATTTCTAGTTCAAAATGTTGCATCAGGGATCCGCTGATTGTCAACAACTTCTCTGATTCCTAGTTCAAAATGTTGCATCAGGGATCCGCTGATTGTCAACAACTTCTCTGATTGCTTGTTGCAAATGTTGCACCAGGGATCAGCTGATAGTCAACAACTTTTCTGATTCCTAGTTCAAAATGTTGCTCCAGGGATCAGCTGACTGTCAACAACTTCTCTGATTCCTTGTTGGAAATGTTGCACCAGGGATCAGCTGACTGTCAGCAACTTCTCTGATTCCTTGTTGGAAATGTTGCACCAGGGATCAGCTGACTGTCAGCAACTTCTGTGATTCCTAGTTCAAAATGTTGCATCATGGATCCGCTGATTGTCAACAACTTCTCTGATTCCTTGTTGCAAATGTTTCACCAGGGATCAGCTGACTGTCAACTTCTCTGACTCCTTGTTGAAAATGTTTCACCAGGGATCAGCTGACAGTCAACAACTTTTCTGATTCCTAGTTCAAAATGTTGCACCAGGGATCAGCTGACAGTCAACAACTTTTCTGATTTCTAGTTCAAAATGTTGCACCAGGGATCAGCTGATTGTCAATAACTTCTCTGATTCCTTGTTGCAAATGTTGCACCAGGGATCAGCTGACTGTCAACTTCTCTGACTCCTTGTTGAAAATGTTGCACCAGGGATCAGCTGACTGTCAACTTCTCTGACTCCTTGTTGAAAATGTTGCACCAGGGATCAGCTGACTGTCAACAACTTCTCTGATTCCTTGTTGAAAATGTTACTGCTAATGCGTTCAACATAACATGTCTCCACATAAACTTGGGTTTTGTGCTGAAAGAAGGAAACATATTTGTTTCATATATAATTTGTTTTACTTGTTGTTCATGTCAGTGATACTTTTTTAAAAATAATTCACTTTAACTCTTTCTGTCCCAAGCAACATATTATGTGTGACTGGCTATCAATCATCCACCAATCATGACATATGTGATTGGCTATCCATCACGCACCAATCATGTTGCATGTGATTGGCTATCCATCATGCATCATTCATATCATATGTGATTAGCTTAACCATCATTCACCAATCAACATATCATATGTGATTGACTATCCATCATATACACCAATCTACATGTATGTGATTAGATATCAGTCCTGCAGTGGTCAACATATCGTATATGATTGGATATCAATCATGCACCAATCAACATGTGGTATGTGATTGGATATCCACCATACACCAATCAGCATGTTGAATGTTATGATTGGATATCCACCATACACCAATCAGCATGTTGAATGTTATGATTGGATATCCACCATACACCAATCAGCATGTTGAATGTTATGATTGGATATCCACCATGCACCAATCAACACATCATACCTGATTGCACTGCTTGTGTTTGCCATCATACTACAATCTAACAACCTACAATATATTTCTACAATATGTTACCTGGCATATCTCATCAGGTGCATTCTACAGAAGACAGTTCAACATTCCTTGAGGTAACATCTGTTACGCAGGCGATTGTTAATGTCGTCATTTGTCAAATTTACAACAGAAAAAAGAACACTGTTTATAAATCTAACAATCTAATTGTTTTATACAAGGTGTATCTATCTGGTTATTATAAACTTAATACAGTGGTGAGGTTGTTGTTGTTGTTGCTCCCTTAGTCAGCTCCTGGGATGGAAAGAGTTGTAAACAAATTATATTAAATACATTTGAGTATTTAAGGACTACACTTCATTTCATTTGTGCATAAAATATTATTGCCCAGAACACATGTATCCACTAATTCTTTCTTCATTTGTTTGATTGCATGATCATGATATAGTATACAAACATATGCAACGATGAACTATTGGATGGGGTTTTGTTAAATTAGATTCTCTATAAGGACTAATTCGTGGGATCTCTTCTAATTGTTTCATGTTTTTTCTTCCATTGTTTGGGTACAGGTGTATAGGTTGTTTATTTTCTATGTATTCAGTGTGTAAGTATAGAAAAAAAAGTTAGTTGCATATCCTTTACTGGACGTAGCAGTCATCCCCAGCATTTGTTGACTGTTCATGATTCCTGGGCAAGTTTATGTTAAGTAGTTTGTGATTGCTTTCTGAAAGAACCGTCACCCATACCATTTCATAACAAAAAAAGTAAGGCGATCTGCTACCAAATCGCCCACAGCTGTGTTTCGACACACAGTAGTCGTGCGCCTGTGGGACCAGGTGGAGAAGATGGAGGAGCAGATTGAGAACCCGTATGTGGAAAGGATGAGATTGCGGGGGATTGGCAGGGCTTCTGATAGAATCTCAAAACTGAGACGGAAGACCAGAAGAACTTTCAATCTGATAGTGGTGGGAACAATTAGTAGTGTGACTCGACGCTGGCTGTTGGACGAGGGGACAGAGCGCAAATGGGAATGTCCTGAGTTCATTGATGTCAATTCTTAGCTCAGCACAAGTCAACTCAACTCTGTGAAGTATGGCAGCAGGTGGTGTGTTGGTCACATCAGACATCTGGTACCACAGGGTTCAGAACGTATGGGTATATCCTTGGACTGTCTTGGGAAGTCCAGGTGGCCAGCCTGATACTGACAGCCCTACTGGTGTGCCCAGTGGCCTATAGAAAAATGGTTCCAGCACCAGATATCTTGTAGACCTTCAGGCATGATAACGGGTTCTTTACAACAAAGGTCCATGTTAGTGGAATGTTGTAGAGACATTCATAGAATATCATGGACCACGAAGGAGAGACATGCTGACATTCTGCTAGATCTGAATGTTTAAGACTATATTTGTGATATATCACAATAGTATAGACATATAACTTATGTCTGTGATATGTCAAATTGGTATAGGCATATAACTATGTCTGTGATATGTCACAGTAGTACAGACATATATCTGTGATATGTCACAGTGGCATGAGTCCCATGCCTGTGGATTAAGACATTGTGTGTGGGGTTGTATTGGGGATCACATTGGACCCCAAACTGCATTTCATTATCAGTATTGTCGGATCTCAAATAAATACTATCACTAGACGACCATGCTTTTGAGCAGCAGTAATCCATTAGCTAGCATGCTTAGCTGCCAACCCTGTGGTCTTCTGTTTGAACTTTCATTTTTACAAATGTGCAATGTCAAGGGCAGGTCTAGAAGGGTGATAGAAAACCTCCACGGTTGGACAATGTCAAGGGCAGGTCAAGGAAGGTGATAAAAAAAACCTCCACAGTTGGAAAATGTCAAGGGTAGATCTAGAAAGGTGATAGAAAACCTTCACAGTTGACAATATCAAGGGCAGGTTTAGAAAGGTGATAGACAACAATCAGCCTATGCCCCCTCAAAATGAAATGCTTTAATTGTACAGGGACCCAGGCTGATAGTTTGTGTCTGTGAAGTAGCACTCCCCTGTCTTGTTATGAGATAAGTATACTCAGTTTTGGTTTTGGTCATATTCATGTACATTCATACAGTTGTTTTACTGTTACCTTGTCTCTGTGTTTCTTTACTGATGACTATTCTGTAACTGCAGCATTTAATCTGACTTGTTTGTATTCTTATAAAGCTAACCATATCCACTTTCCACTTATTCATTACTTTGTGTTTCTACAGCTTTACCAAAGTTGCAGTCATTTCTTTGTGTGTAGTCCTGCTTTCAGATAATCTTGTTTTATATCCATGTTATGTGGGATGCATACTTCATTTATTGGAATGTTCTTCTTGAGTTCACAATTGGACAATGTGTGTTGCTCTTCAGCTCACACGTGGGGGCTGAATGTTGTTCTTACTCACACACTAGAGCACACAGTTTTGCTTGTAAGTTTACACTGAGGTAATAACTCAAATGTCCACACATTTGAGTCTTACCTGTATATGATTGCTTTCTCCACACCCTTAGATATTACTATTTCATTTTGAATATTGTTTTAAACATAATATAAGCATACAGTATATTTTATATTTTCATTTCATTTTATAACCCTTTATGTCCTCTTTATTTCATTTCAATACCGTCATATACGTTGCTCAACTAAAATATATGCATATTTCCTTTGTGATCAGTTGGTTGTTGTTATAATGTTAGGATGTATAGTTTTTGTATTATTAACTGTTATTTAATGTTTGTTTACACTTGTTTCTTCCCAATTGTTTTGATTAATTTGCTAACCTGTTCAAATATTACTTTTTGTGAGTAATCTGAAAGTATATTTACATTTTGTTTTAACATGGTATCAAATTTGTATATTTTCTGATTTTGTAAAAAGTTTTTGGTTCAGATTTGCTAACATTCCATTCATTTGAGTTCCTTTCTTATTCGTTCATGTGATGTTTTTTGTTGGGATTTTTAACATCGACTGTTATGATTTTATTGTTGTTGTGATGTTCAACTTCGACCATTGTGATGTTTTGTATTATGATGTTTCACATAGATCCTTGTGATGTTTTGTATTATGATGTTTCACATAGATCCTTGTGATGTGTTGTATTATGATGTTTCACATAGATCCTTGTGATGTTTTGGTTATAATGTTTCACATAGATCCTTGTGATGATTTGGTTATAAAGTTTCACATAGATCCTTGTGATGTTTTGGTTATAATGTTTCACATAGATCCTTGTGATGTTTTGGTTATAATGTTTCACATAGATCCTTGTGATGTTTTGGTTATAATGTTTCACATAGATCCTTGTGATGTTTTGTATTATGATGTTTCACATAGATCCTTGTGATGTTTTGTATTATGATGTTTCACATAGATCCTTGTGATGTTTTGTATTATGATGTTTCACATAGATCCTTGTGATGTTTTGGTTATAATGTTTCACATAGATCATTGTGATGTTTTGTATTATGATGTTTCACATAGATCCTTGTGATGTGTTGTATTATGATGTTTCACATAGATCCGTGTGATGTTTTGGTTATAATGTTTCACATAGATCCTTGTGATGTTTTGGTTATAATGTTTCACATAGATCCTTGTGATGTTTTGGTTATAATGTTTCACATAGATCCTTGTGATGTTTTGGTTATAATGTTTCACATAGATCCTTGTGATGTTTTGGTTATAATGTTTCACATAGATCCTTGTGATGTTTTGTATTATGATGTTTCACATAGATCCTTGTAATGTTTTGTATTATGATGTTTCACATAGATCCTTGTGATGTTTTGTATTATGATGTTTCACATAGATCTGTGTGATGTTTCACATAGATCCTTGTGATGTTTTGGTTATGATGTTTAACATCAATCCTTGTGATGTTTTTTTGTTGTGATGTTTGACACCGATCCTTGAGATGTTTTCTTGTGATGTTTAACATTGATCCTTGTGATGTTTTTGGTCATGATGTGTAACATCAATCCTTGTGATGTTTTGGGTTATGTGTAACATTGATCCTTGTGATGTTTTTATTTTGTTATAATGTTTAACATTGAACTTGTGATGTTTGAAATTCTATGTGATACTTAATACTTTCAAAATGTAATACAGAAATGCATCCTAATGAATTATTTGCACTGTTATGTTACAACACATTTGTTTGGCGGGATTGTTTGTGTCATGTTTTGACATATTAATTTGAGCTCTTTCAGTCTCAAGTTTTGAGCTGTATGTAATTGGATCTCTCCTATGAATCCCAACCATCACGTAATGTGTGACTTTTTAAACAGGGCATACTAAAAAAATCTGGTATGACCATTAGTCACTTCAACTGTGTATTTAGTCTCTTTAACTCTGATTGTAAACTCTCAAAACCAACCTTTTACAAACTGATTTCTGGGGGTAAATTATGGATCGTGGTTTAAAAAAAAATGTTAATACAGAAGCCACAAACAATATTTTGCAGGATTTATTGCCTGGCATATTTTGCTTTATGTCATCAGGTGCAATTCTGCAGTCTGTACTTTAGTGTTGATACAGTGAAATATGCCAGGCAGTAAATCGTGCAACATATTGTTGTGGTTTCTGTGTTTACATTCACCAAGATCATACATCGGTTTGAATGTTAAAAAATGAGTTATTTGCATGCCCCTTACAGGACGTTGCAGCCAACCCCAGCATTGGTTGGTCGTTTGTGACTGATTAGGTCATCTTACATTCATTAGTTTGCCATGGCTTCCTGAATGGTTGACACCGCATGCCACCAAAAGCAGTCTGCTTCGTAATCACCTGCGGCTGGTTTCCAACTCTCGACTTGGTGTGTTGGGAAATTGTGAAACTGCATTCATTAACCCCTCCACCACAGAAACCAGTAGCCCATGATTAGTAATAGCCATTTGCAGATTATTGCTTCAGATCAATTTGTGACTGAACATTCCACTACATGTCAACACACAGATTTCCAGAAGTGACTTGTAGAAATACTGGGATGGAGTACCAGTCATATGTTTGACTTAATTTGAATTTGTGGTGTTTTAACTATTGGCGCTACTCTGAGTAGTAATTTCTATACTCGCGCAGGAATGAATGAACACATTTTATTTTCAGAGGGTTGAGAATTGGGCACACAGGCCTGTTATTCTGCCTTTCCTATTGCTCTCCTTTCATGCATTATGCCTTTCACACATCACTTATGAAGCTAATCTCATACAACAACAATATATGCATTGTAAATGCGTGGGAAACGTGCAGTAATTGTTACTGCATGACTCACTAATAATAATTATTGCCATGGCAGTTGTTATTAGCTAAGGGAGATTATTAGCAAAGGGAAATTATAAGCAAAGGGAGATTATTAGCTGAGGGAGATCTAAGTCAATGGAGATTATTACTCAAGGGAGATTATTAGCTGAGGGAGATTGTTATTCTGGCCATGTCAGGTGGCACACTATCTTTTTCTTCTGCCTGTAGCATAAACCCTCCACCCCCCCACCCCCCACACACACTGTGCCCTCCCCATATTACTTATCCTTGTCTTAAATTCTCTTCTTCATCTGTTTTTATGTCTTCCTCTGTTTCCTGTACCATGTGGTTTCCAGAGACACCAGTTTCTAGTTATACTGTTATCAGATTTTCTGAATGTGTGTCCTATCCAGCTACAACATGTTTTTCTCAGCTCTTAATTTGCTGGAGTTTGTGTAGCTATTTCCCTAAGCTCCGCCTTAGTAATTCTGTCACACCATGTTAGCCGTACACAAGTTAATCTATATTGGTTGTGTTTGAGTCATTGTTGTAGTTGTTCTCCATATTTCTACCCCATACAGCAGAACTGATTAAACTTTGTAGTTGTATATGTTATGCTCAGTTCTAGGTTTACATTCTGTAGACTTTCACAAATGTCCTAGCACAATGAAAGCCCCTCTTGCCTGTTGTCTTGTTATTGTAATATCTCTGTCCGTTTCCCCGTTGTTGTCTACATTGCTTCCCAAATTGGGTTATGATTCCACCTCTTGAAGTGGGGTTTCACCCAGAGAGATCGGGTTACCATTTACTTGATATATCAACTTTATCTTTCCCCTATGAATTTTAAACCTAATTATTATGACCACCCATCAAGTGCGTTTAATTTATCATCTCATCATGTTTATCTCATCTCATCTTGTTCCTCTTGTACTTGCAGTGTTAAGGTGAAGCATAAACTGCGGGAGAGTGTCCATTTATCTCATCTCATCTCATCATGTTCCTCTTGTACCTTGCGGTGTCGAGGTGAAGTATAAACTTCGTGAGAGTGCCCGGTTATGGGCTTCGTATATCGACATTCCCATGGATTCTGTTATTCCCTCCGTCCAGCGTTTACGTGGTCGGCCTCTTCCTCTGTTTCCATCTGGTCTGTACGTCATTGCCTGTTGTGGCATGCTGTTGACTGGTAGCCTACTTGCATGGCCAAACCATTTGACTTGCTGCTTTCTAATAAAATCTAGAGCAGCTTTAACCCCCACTTTAGTCCTGATTTCTTCATTTCTGATCTTATCTCTTCTTGATACGTTGAGTATTCTTCTCAGGAACCTCATTTCTGTTGTTGTGATTTTTCTTTTCTCTTTTTCTGTCATTGTCCAGGTTTGGCATTGGTAGCACAGAGTTGGTAGGAAGATTGTGTTGTAAAGTGCTTTCTTAGTAGTTATTGATACATGTTTGTTCTTTAGTATTGGTGCCATTTGTCCAATGAGTTGATTTGCCTTATTGCACCTATTTTCGATCTCGTCTTCTGATCTGCCATTTGATGATATTATACTTCCTAGGTACTTGAAGCTCTTTACTTGTTTCAAGGGATGTTCGTTTAGGTGAATTGTTGCTGTTTGTTCTTCTTTAGTTATAGTCATTACCTCTGTTTTGCTTGTGCTAATTTTCATGTTATGTTCCCTACACATTTCGTTTAGACTATTCATGTGGTCTTGTAATTCAGCTTCTGATTTTGCTATTAGTGCTTGGTCGTCCGCAAACAGGAGTTCTCTAATGGTTAGATTTGCAGATGGTTCTTCTTCTGTGTTCTCGTCATGCGGTATTCTTGCTGTCTCTGCTTGGCTGGTTTCTTTACATATGTTGTCTATATATGTTATGAACAAGAGAGGGGACAGGACACAACCTTGTCGTACTCCAGATCTTATGGTGAAGGGATCTGAGTGTCCTCCAGTTGCTCTCACTATGCATTCACTGTTGTCGTATAAACTTCTACATAGGTTTGTTAGATGTGTACTCACTCCATATTGTTTAAGGATTTCCCACAGCTTGTTTCTATCTACCCTATCAAATGCCTTTTCTTGGTCAACAAAGGCTAAGTAGAGTGTTTCATTGAATTCAATTGATTTTTCTATAAGTTGTCTAAGAGCAAAAATGGCGTCTGTGCATCCTTTGTTTTTCCTAAATCCAAGCTGCGTTTCGCTTAGCTGGGGTTCTAAAGTAGTTCGTAATCTTTTTTCAAGAATTTTGCAAAATATTTTCCCAGTATGACTCAACAGTGAAATGCCATTTATGGGCTTCATATATTGAGATTCCTGTGGACTCTGCTATTCCCTCTGTCCATCATTCACATGTCCGGCCTCTTCTTATCTTGCATCTGATTTTGTGTGTGGGAAAGGAAGGTCATAGTGTCACTGAAGTCCACGACATGAAGCTGCTCTGTCAGACACCATTGACATCAATTTCTCATGGTTGTTATTGTTGTCTTCATTATGCAGTCTATATTCAGTAAGAACAATAAAGATAACTGGCATCATTGTGGCACTGGTGTTCTAGTTTCAATGTCCCTCATGGAGATGCCTGCATGTCGTGTTGTCTTACCCAAGAGAAATCAGACAGAAGGTGTGAAGAGACCTGATATAGTTATTACAAGCCCAGTGTGCAGCGATGGAAGAACACTAGAGGATAGGGTGAGACTTTAGATGTATCTGTCTTTCCTGGCGATATCTCCAGGTCAAATCTCTATAAGTTGCCTTACCTAACCAGAGAAATCAGAAAGAGTGTGAGAAAAGACGAGATGCGGGGACCAGTGTGCAGCAATGGAAGAAATACCAGAGGATTCTGTGAGATCAGGACAAATGTAAAGAAGTGAAAGTCCAGCATTGACCAGGACTTTGGACCTAAGACAAACACTACAGTATAAATGACACCAGTGGACGACCGTTAACAGAACGTAGAAATTCAATATATGAAAATAATACTGCAGCGAAATATTTAAAAATAGGAATGGTAAAGACAAAAATGTACACGATGAAAAATACCAAAAGATTGAGCTAGAAAACAGTGGGTGGAGTCGAGTGGGCGATAAACCAGAAAATGAAAGGGTGTGACAACAACACAAAAGAGTCTTCTACCGCTGGCGGGGAAACAAAGTGTGAATACATTTCACGTGTTATGTGACAGCATATGGGAAGGGGGAATGTGGCCAAAGGTAATGGATTCAAATAAACTTGTTCTGTAACCAACGATGGCGCAAGGTAAATTTAAGAACCCGAAAATTCAAGGTCCTGAAAAGAACAAGGGGAAAAGAAAAGTTGTAGTAAAAAAGGGTAGTATGAACCAAGAAACAAATCTAATAGAAGCTGCAAAACTGAAGAAGGAAGGACCTTGAGAAAGGAATCGGAGCATGCATTGAAGACGAACTAACAGCTAAAACAGTTTCATTAGAGCCTCGGTCACCCTTTATACTCAAACCTTCCACGTGAAAGAGCGACTCCAATAAATCTGGAGTCACTGTTTACACTAAAAAGAAAGTATGAGCATATTTAACGTGTTATGTGACAATATTTGGGAATATATTTCACGTGTTATGTGACAAGATATGGGAACATATTTCACGTGTTATGTGATAGGATATGAGAACGGTTGAATGTGACCAACGGTAACAGATGTGAACAAAATGTGAACATATTTTAGGTGTTATGTGACAGGCTATGTATACATCTGTAAGTACTAAAGCAAATCTCGTAAGAACTATTGTTTTGCTGACATTATGCTTGTTTTTTTGTTTTTGTTTTTTTTTGCATGTCCTTTACAGGACATTGCAGTCAACACCGGCATTTTTCAGCTGCTGTTAATGTCTTGGCAAGTTTTACATTCATTAATGTGTCATCGCTTTCTGAACGACCGGCTCACATACCCCCGTAAGTAACCAGCGCGATGCGATCCGCTGCCGAATCTCGCTCAGCTGTGTTTCGTACGAGAGTATACGGGATTACAAACAACGTCCTTAACACCTACGCCAGGGAGACCGGCGACATTATGCTACCAGTGTCAAACATAGAGGCTCACTGCGGCTAATGAGCGTAAAATCAGAACAGCAGAGATAAAATGCAGTAGAAGAGCTGCGAGCGTTACCGTGAGATATAGAATTAGGAATGAGGAAGTTAGAAGGCGCCTACATCTGAAACCAAGCATTCAGTTCATTAAAGAACAACATATGAAATGGTTTTGTCACCTCACAAGAATGCTCTGGCACCATCTGCCACAAAGAGCCGCGTTAAAGAAATATAAAGGATACAGAACAAGTAAAAGATGGAATTATGGTATCAAGAACAACCTTAGAGAAATGAATACCACATTACAAAAGCATTGGAATGAGCGCATAAAAGATCTTGATAGATCCCCCCACCCCCAATAAATCACGGGATAAATGGAAGAAGAGAAGAAAGAGCGGATTACGATCAAAATGAAAAACAACTTGTATCTTAGTAATTAAAAAAAAATGACAATTTGTTAAACAAATATGTTAATGGTAAGAAATTACTAGAAGTGGGCAGTTTTGATTGAATATCAAGATTCACGGCTGGCGGGCGATAGAAACATGATGACAGAAATTGTAAGAAGAGCAAACACCGCTGTGCAGAAACTAACGCCGTTAAAGTCTGTATTTATTGGAACAGACAGAACAAGATGACAGAAATTGTAAGAAGAACAAACACCGCTGTGCAGAAACTAACGCCGTTAAAGCCTGTATTTATTGGAACAGACAAAACAAAATGACAGAAATTGTAAGAACAAACACCGCTAACGCCGTTAAAGTCTGTGTGGATTGGTTATGGTACCATAGACATGCTACGATCATCTTGTTATTTATAGATTGAGCACAACCCACAACTGGCAACGCTGATCGTATTCCGGTACGAATATAAGGCCTTGTCCACGTTAGATTGGAAGCAATAGTCTCAGGTTCGTACCGGAATACGACCAGCGTTGCCATATTGGGTTGTGCTCAATCTTTAAACCTCTAATCCCGAAACAACCAAATAAATCAATAATGTTATTTGTTATATTTCATGGTATCTTCTGCAATTTCAATGTTCAGTTAACGGACATTTCCATTATAGTACTTGTTCATTTGATTATGCACTATGAATGGTCCAAACTTACAATTTTGTTTGCCACTGAATCAGACAAACAAAATTCCGGAAAATAAAATATTTTGGGCACTTAAGGAGACATACATTTCTGGAAAAGATCATTATGGAAGAGGGAGGAGGCGTACCGTGGAAGTGGAAAAGATAAGAACATGTTGTAGATGGATTCAAGATGTGATAGATAATTTACACATGGCAGCAACAGAAGCGGGACATGTGGGTTGTGACAGAGAGACATTGATACATGGTAGCAACCAACAGAAGCGGGACATGTGGGTTGTGACAGAGAGACATTGATACATGGTAGCAACCAACAGAAGCGGGACATGTGGGTTGTGACAGAGAGACATTGATACATGGTAGCAACCAACAGAAGCGGGACATGTGGGTTGTGACAGAGAGACATTGATACATGGTAGCAACCAACAGAAGCGGGACATGTGGGTTGTGACAGAGAGACATTGATACATGGTAGCAACCAACAGAAGCGGGACATGTGGGTTGTGACAGAGAGACATTGATACATGGTAGCAACCAACAGAAGCGGGACATGTGGGTTGTGACAGAGAGACATTGATACATGGTAGCAACCAACAGAAGCGGGACATGTGGGTTGTGACAGAGAGACATTGATACATGGTAGCAACCAACAGAAGCGGGACATGTGGGTTGTGACAGAGAGACATTGATACATGGCAGCAACCAACAGAAACGGGACATCTGTGTTGTGACTGGGAGACATTGTGACATGGCAGCAACAGAAGCGGGACATGTGCGTTGTGACAGATAGACATTGACACATGCAGCAACAGAGGCGGGACGTGTGGGTTGTGACAGAGAGACATTGACACATGGCAGCAACCAACAGAGGCGGGACGTGTGGGTTGTGACAGAGAGACATTGACACATGGCAGCAACCAACAGAGGCGGGACGTGTGGGTTGTGACAGAGAGACATTGACACATGGCAGCAACCAACAGAGGCGGGACGTGTGGGTTGTGACAGAGAGACATTGACACATGGCAGCAACCAACAGAGGCGGGACGTGTGGGTTGTGACAGAGAGAATTGACACATGGCAGCAACCAACAGAGGCGGGACGTGTGGGTTGTGACAGAGAGACATTGACACATTCAGCAACCAACAGAGGCGGGACGTGTGGGTTGTGACAGAGAGACATTGACACATGGCAGCAACAGAGGCGAGACATGTGGATTGTGACAAAGAGACATTGACAGAAGGCAGCAACAGAGGCGGGGCATGTGGGTTGTAACAAAGAGACATTGACAGAAGGCAGCAACAGAGGCGGGACATGTGGGTTGTAACAGAGAGACATTGACAGAAGGCAGCAACCAACAGAGGCGGGACGTGTGGGTTGTGACAGAGAGACATTGACACATGGCAGCAACCAACAGAGGCGGGACGTGTGGGTTGTGACAGAGAGACATTGACACATGGCAGCAACCAACAGAAGCGGGACATGTGGGTTGTGACAGAGAAACATTGATATATGGCAGCAACCAACAGAAACGGGACATCTGTGTTGTGACTGGGAGACATTGTGACATGGCAGCAACAGAAGCGGGACATGTGCGTTGTGACAGATAGACATTGACACATGCAGCAACAGAGGCGGGACATGTGCGTTGTGACAGATAGACATTGACACATGGCAGCAACCAACAGAGGCGGGACGTGTGGGTTGTGACAGAGAGACATTGACACATGGCAGCAACCAACAGAGGCGGGACGTGTGGGTTGTGACAGAGAGACATTGACACATGGCAGCAACCAACAGAGGCGGGACGTGTGGGTTGTGACAGAGAGACATTGACACATGGCAGCAACCAACAGAGGCGGGACGTGTGGGTTGTGACAGAGAGAATTGACACATGGCAGCAACCAACAGAGGCGGGACGTGTGGGTTGTGACAGAGAGACATTGACACATGGCAGCAACCAACAGAGGCCGGACGTGTGGGTTGTGACAGAGAGACATTGACACATGGCAGCAACAGAGGCGAGACATGTGGATTGTGACAAAGAGACATTGACAGAAGGCAGCAACAGAGGCGGGGCATGTGGGTTGTAACAAAGAGACATTGACAGAAGGCAGCAACAGAGGCGGGACATGTGGGTTGTAACAGAGAGACATTGACAGAAGGCAGCAACAGAGGCGGGACATGTGGATTGTGACAAAGAGACATTGACAGAAGGCAGCAACAGAGGCGGGGCATGTGGGTTGTAACAGAGAGACATTGACAGAAGGCAGCAACAGAGGCGGGGCATGTGGGTTGTAACAGAGAGACATTGACAGAAGGCAGCAACAGAGGCGGGACATGTGGATTGTGACAAAGAGACATTGACAGAAGGCAGCAACAGAGGCGGGGCATGTGGGTTGTAACAGAGAGACATTGACAGAAGGCAGCAACAGAGGCGGGGTGTTTGGGTTGTGACAGAGAGACATTGACAGAAGGCAGCAACAGAGGCGGGGTGTTTGGGTTGTAACAGAGAGACATTGACAGAAGGCAGCAACAGAGGCGGGGCATGTGGGTTGTAACAGAGAGACATTGACAGAAGGCAGCAACAGAGGCGGGGCATGTGGGTTGTAACAGAGAGACATTGACAGAAGGCAGCAACAGAGGCCGGGCATGTGGGTTGTAACAGAGAGACATTGACAGAAGGCAGCATCAGAGGCGGGAAATGTGGGTTGTAACAGAGAGACATTGACAGAAGGCAGCAACAGAGGCGGGACATGTGGATTGTGACAAAGAGACATTGACAGAAGGCAGCAACAGAGGCGGGGCATGTGGGTTGTAACAGAGAGACATTGACAGAAGGCAGCAACAGAGGCGGGGCATGTGGGTTGTAACAGAGAGACATTGACAGAAGGCAGCAACAGAGGCGGGGTGTTTGGGTCATGACAGAGAGACATTGACAGAAGGCAGCAACAGAGGCGGGGCATGTGGGTTGTAACAGAGAGACATTGACAGAAGGCAGCAACAGAGGCGGGGCATGTGGGTTGTAACAGAGAGACATTGACAGAAGGCAGCAACAGAGGCGGGGCATGTGGATTGTGACAAAGAGACATTGACAGAAGGCAGCAACAGAGGCGGGGCATGTGGGTTGTAACAGAGAGACATTGTCAGAAGGCAGCAACAGAGGCGGGACATGTGGATTGTGACAAAGAGGCATTGACAGAAGGCAGCAACAGAGGCGGGGCATGTGGGTTGTAACAGAGAGACATTGACAGAAGGCAGCAACAGAGGCATGGTGTTTGGGTCGTGACAGAGAGACATTGACAGAAGGCAGCAACAGAGGCGGGGCATGTGGGTTGTAACAGAGAGACATTGACAGAAGGCAGCAACAGAGTCGGGGTGTTTGGGTCGTGACAGAGAGACATTGTCAGAAGGCAGCAACAGAGACGGGGCATGTGGGTTGTAACAGAGAGACATTGACAGAAGGCAGCAACAGAGGCGGGGTGTTTGGGTCGTGACAGAGAAACATTGACAGAAGGCAGCAACAGAGGCGGGGTGTTTGGGTCGTGACAGAGAAACATTGACAGAAGGCAGCAACAGAGGCGGGGTGTTTGGGTCGTGACAGAGAGACATTGACAGAAGGCAGCAACAGAGGCGGGGAGTTTGGGTTGTAACAGAGAGACATTGACAGAAGGCAGCAACAGAGGCGGGACATGTGGATTGTGACAAAGAGACATTGACAGAAGGCAGCAACAGAGGCGGGGCATGTGGATTGTAACAGAGAGACATTGACAGAAGGCAGCAACAGAGGCGGGGTGTTTGGGTCGTGACAGAGAGACATTGACAGAAGGCAGCAACAGAGGCGGGGCATGTGGGTTGTAACAGAGAGACATTGACAGAAGGCAGCAACAGAGGCGGGGCATGTGGATTGTAACAGAGAGACATTGACAGAAGGCAGCAACAGAGGCGGGGTGTTTGGGTCGTGACAGAGAGACATTGACAGAAGGCAGCAACAGAGGCGGGGCATGTGGGTTGTAACAGAGAGACATTGACAGAAGGCAGCAACAGAGGCGGGGTGTTTGGGTCGTGACAGAGAGACATTGACAGAAGGCAGCAACAGAGGCGGGGCATGTGGGTTGTAACAGAGAGACATTGACACATGCAGCAACAGAGGCGGGACGTGTGGGTTGTGACAGAGAGACATTGACACATGGCAGCAACCAACAGAGGCGGGACGTGTGGGTTGTGACAGAGAGACATTGACACATGGCAGCAACCAACAGAGGCGGGACGTGTGGGTTGTGACAGAGAGACATTGACACATGGCAGCAACCAACAGAGGCGGGACGTGTGGGTTGTGACAGAGAGACATTGACACATGGCAGCAACCAACAGAGGCGGGACGTGTGGGTTGTGACAGAGAGACATTGACACATGGCAGCAACCAACAGAGGCGGGACGTGTGGGTTATGACAGAGAGAATTGACACATGGCAGCAACCAACAGAGGCGGGACGTGTGGGTTGTGACAGAGAGACATTGACACATGGCAGCAACAGAGGCGAGACATGTGGATTGTGACAAAGAGACATTGACAGAAGGCAGCAACAGAGGCGGGGCATGTGGGTTGTAACAAAGAGACATTGACAGAAGGCAGCAACAGAGGCGGGACATGTGGGTTGTAACAGAGAGACATTGACAGAAGGCAGCAACAGAGGCGGGACATGTGGATTGTGACAAAGAGACATTGACAGAAGGCAGCAACAGAGGCGGGGCATGTGGGTTGTAACAGAGAGACATTGACAGAAGGCAGCAACAGAGGCGGGGCATGTGGGTTGTAACAGAGAGACATTGACAGAAGGCAGCAACAGAGGCGGGACATGTGGATTGTGACAAAGAGACATTGACAGAAGGCAGCAACAGAGGCGGGGCATGTGGGTTGTAACAGAGAGACATTGACAGAAGGCAGCAACAGAGGCGGGGTGTTTGGGTTGTGACAGAGAGACATTGACAGAAGGCAGCAACAGAGGCGGGGTGTTTGGGTTGTAACAGAGAGACATTGACAGAAGGCAGCAACAGAGGCGGGGCATGTGGGTTGTAACAGAGAGACATTGACAGAAGGCAGCAACAGAGGCGGGGCATGTGGGTTGTAACAGAGAGACATTGACAGAAGGCAGCAACAGAGGCCGGGCATGTGGGTTGTAACAGAGAGACATTGACAGAAGGCAGCATCAGAGGCGGGACATGTGGGTTGTAACAGAGAGACATTGACAGAAGGCAGCAACAGAGGCGGGACATGTGGATTGTGACAAAGAGACATTGACAGAAGGCAGCAACAGAGGCGGGGCATGTGGGTTGTAACAGAGAGACATTGACAGAAGGCAGCAACAGAGGCGGGGCATGTGGGTTGTAACAGAGAGACATTGACAGAAGGCAGCAACAGAGGCGGGGTGTTTGGGTCATGACAGAGAGACATTGACAGAAGGCAGCAACAGAGGCGGGGCATGTGGGTTGTAACAGAGAGACATTGACAGAAGGCAGCAACAGAGGCGGGGCATGTGGGTTGTAACAGAGAGACATTGACAGAAGGCAGCAACAGAGGCGGGGCATGTGGATTGTGACAAAGAGACATTGACAGAAGGCAGCAACAGAGGCGGGGCATGTGGGTTGTAACAGAGAGACATTGTCAGAAGGCAGCAACAGAGGCGGGACATGTGGATTGTGACAAAGAGGCATTGACAGAAGGCAGCAACAGAGGCGGGGCATGTGGGTTGTAACAGAGAGACATTGACAGAAGGCAGCAACAGAGGCGGGGTGTTTGGGTCGTGACAGAGAAACATTGACAGAAGGCAGCAACAGAGGCGGGGTGTTTGGGTCGTGACAGAGAAACATTGACAGAAGGCAGCAACAGAGGCGGGGTGTTTGGGTTGTGACAGAGAGACATTGACAGAAGGCAGCAACAGAGGCGGGGAGTTTGGGTTGTAACAGAGAGACATTGACAGAAGGCAGCAACAGAGGCGGGACATGTGGATTGTGACAAAGAGACATTGACAGAAGGCAGCAACAGAGGCGGGGCATGTGGATTGTAACAGAGAGACATTGACAGAAGGCAGCAACAGAGGCGGGGTGTTTGGGTCGTGACAGAGAGACATTGACAGAAGGCAGCAACAGAGGCGGGGCATGTGGGTTGTAACAGAGAGACATTGACAGAAGGCAGCAACAGAGGCGGGGCATGTGGATTGTAACAGAGAGACATTGACAGAAGGCAGCAACAGAGGCGGGGTGTTTGGGTCGTGACAGAGAGACATTGACAGAAGGCAGCAACAGAGGCGGGGCATGTGGGTTGTAACAGAGAGACATTGACAGAAGGCAGCAACAGAGGCGGGGTGTTTGGGTCGTGACAGAGAGACATTGACAGAAGGCAGCAACAGAGGCGGGGCATGTGTATTGTGACAAAGAGACATTGACAGAAGGCAGCAAAAGAGGCGGGACATGTGGATTGTGACAAAGAGACATTGACAGAAGGCAGCACCAGAGGCGGGACATGTGTATTGTGACAGAGAGACATTGACAGAAGGCAGCAACAGAGGCGGGACATGTGGATTGTGACAAAGAGACATTGACAGAAGGCAGCATCAGAGGCGGGACATGTGGGTTGTGACAGAGAGATATTGACAGAAGTGTCGCTTGTCGTCCCTGGAGGAAAGTGGACTCGACAAGCACACCTTGATTATGCTTCTACTATTTGAACTATTGAATGACTTTTGTCTACACTCCTCCCTTCTGTCTTCCATACACACTCTCTCTCTCTCTCTCTCTCTCTCTCTCTCTCTCTCTCTCTCTCTCTCTCTCTCTCTCTCTCTCTCTCTCTCTCTATCCTTCATAACATACCCTGACAACAGTTTCCTCCAACAATTAATAACATGTTTATTGTTGAAAACTATGTCAGTTGTATGTATTGAATGTGTATATGTAGTTGGTAGTGTCTGCTAGTGTGGGTGCAAGATATGACTCTGGAAGTCGTATGTGCCGTATACTTTCTCGCCTCGTCATTCGGCCGAACCACAGGACATCACACATATAATTGGACAGCTCTCACCCTGGATGCTCTCCTCCTGCTTGAGTCTGGACTTAATCCAATTCTTGAAAAACAAATGTTCAATGTCTTATCAGCAGAAAATAATCCGATTTAGGTAAGTCACTGAAATCCATATATTTCCTGTTTTTGGAAGGTATTACAGTCCATCACGGAATACACACCGCCACTATCCAACATTGTCTAGAGTTAATATAAATGTTCTACACAATGTCTCTCGTTAATCAAGTTTTATCTTTATTCCCAGTGCAATTGCATGCAGTTTTAAGTATCCCTGCTTGCCACAGGTTAACGTCTTTTTTCCTTTTAAGTGCTTTATTCGTTTGAGTATACAGTGTTCTGTATTTGACGTTAAGTTATCTATTCTCACTAGTAAAACATGCCTATGTTCTTGTTGGTTCTAGGTAGGTACTTTATTTGCTCAAGTGAAGTAACCTTCATTTCTTCTCTGATTACAATAGTGGGATTGGAACCTGTGGGAGAGATATTTAATCATGTGATATGAGTCTGCTTCAAACTACTTCTTATGTGAGTGTCCTTCTCTAGTCATATTGAGAAGCCTCCGAAAGACACTCTGACATAAGACTGATGAGTGCACTAAAGTTTACACGATTAGATAAACGAAGGAAATGCTACAAGTCAAGAACAAACACCTATTTCCCTATGCTAAACTATTACGCTAAGGTTAGATTACCTTATATATACTCTATGGTAATCCAGGAATTAAAATACACTAGCGAATAAAACACTAATATCCCATCTCCTTTCAACAATAAGGGACGTGTATTTCTTTCCACATGTACGGACACCTAGATAATCTCCGCCCAATTAGATAGCACACACTAAAACAGAAAACCCAGTTTCTACTATTTATATCGAGTATCCAATCCTCCGTTGTCTTTTGATCCACAATCAAATTTTGCCGTAAGTCCCCACATCAAACGTCTGTGAAGTCCCGTATTCGTCAATTGCCCGCTCCGTTCCGCTCCTCCGCTAGTTCCCTGTGTTCCCCTACGCTAGTACTTCCAAGCGTCAGAACCCTTTGATCGCCGTCTCCGTTCGTTTTCCCGTTCTCGAAGTCTCCCCGTTGTTTTCTCCGTTGAAAGAGCTGGTCAATGACTCCTTACAATGTATCCTATTTTATACTGTCGGTCAATAACCTTTAATTCGTCCTCATCTCAGACTGAAGTACTCGACTGTTAACCCTCCTCATACCTTGTAATTAATCTTACTAGTTTATCAGGGAATCATTAACTCACAGTATCCCGTGACAAGAAGGCAGCAACAGAGGCGGGACATGTGGGTTGTGACAGAGAGACATTGACAGAAGGCAGCAAAAGAGGCGGGACATGTGGATTGGGACAAAGAGACATTGACAGAAGGCAGCAACAGAGGCGGACAAGTGGATTGTGACAGAGAGACATTGACAAATGGCAGCAACAGAGGCGGTACATGTGCATTGTGACAGAGAGACATTGACAGAAGGCAGCAACAGAGGCGGGACATGTGGATTGTGACAGAGAGACATTGACAGAAGGCAGCAACAGAGGCGGGACATGTGGATTGTGACAGAGAGACATTGAAAGAAGGCAGCAACAGAGGCGGGACATGTGGATTGTGACAGAGAGACATTGACAGAAGGCAGCAACAGAGGCGGGGTGAGTGGGTTGTGACAGAGAGACATTGACAGAAGGCAGCAACAAAGGCAGGACATGTGGATTGTGACAGAGAGACATTGACAGAAGGCAGCAACAGAGGCGGGGCGAGTGGGTTGTGACCGAGAGACATTGACAGAAGGCAGAAACAGAGGCGGGACATGTGGATTGTGACAGAGAGACATTGACAGAAGGCAGCAACAGAGGCGGGGCGAGTGGGTTGTGACAGAGAGACATTGACAGAAGGCAGCAACAGAGGCAGGACATGTGGATTGTGACAGAGAGACATTGACAGAAGGCAGCAACAGAGGCGGGGCGAGTGGGTTGTGACAGAGAGACATTGACAGAAGGCAGCAACAGAGGCCGGGTGAGTGGTTTGTGACAGACAGACATTGACAGAAGGCAGCAACAGAGGCGGGGCGAGTGGGTTGTGACAGAGAGACATTGACAGAAGGTAGCAACAGAGGCGGGACATATATCAGAGAGGAATTTCTATAGGCTGTTTTTTTTTTTTTGGTGGGAGGGGGGATTTGGAGGGTGTGTTCTACACAGTACACATCTCTGGATGATGATGATGATTTGTTGCCTTAGGAGGTCAGCATGGCGAAATGGATAAGAGCGTACGTTCTTAAACTTCCGGTGTGCTGATGCCGAGGTAGTGGGTTAAACCCCTACACCGGTCTATTGGACTAAAATGTTGAATTCTTATCCTTGACTTGGGACGTAAATTACAAGTACCTCAGAAGTCGGAGTGGGTTCGCCTGATGGCGAGGGACACTGGTAGTAGGGAAATCTAATCAACACGCAAACATCATTCCGGTGCACTCCCCAACAGTGGCAACTACCATAATAGTAGTAGCACGTGTATGGACTACTATTGAGTTCAAAGCGGGCAAAAGCAAAATAAATAAATAAATAAATAAAAGAAAGCTAGAGATAAACAATACATGAGAACATGGAGGGCGCTGCAGAAGATAGCAAAAGGCGGGAGTACTTGCAATGAGTTCGTCGAGGTAATGTGCTCCATTATAGGGTAAAAGACAGAAGAAGAAGGAGAAGAAGAAGACAACAGCAGCAGAAGTAACAACAACAACAGCAACATGTATATTTTAGTAACTAACATAACAGTTAGTGCATCTTCCCACCTCAACCAACACAAGATGGAAAGCGTACAGCCGCCCTTCCACACCGCATGAATACACTTCATTTCATGATGCTGTTTGTAAAATTCAGTTCTGGCAACAGCTTGTTTCAGCCAGAACATTATTGCGATGATTAATTCTTGCTGTCCCATAAGTCTGACACACTGAACACTCGGGTAACTACTGTGTCAACTTACTGGTTGTTCGTTCACTCGAAGCCCTCCTATCTATAACTATCTCCCGTAGATCTATCTGTCCATGCTCTTCCCTGATTTCTGTGTCTCCTTCTCTTCTCCGTAAATTCTGAGTTTTTTCTATATTTCTTTTGCCATGTGGGTTTCATACTAAGGCATTTCTGGTTATGCTGTTCTGTTTTTTTTTTCTAAGTGCGGTTTATTCAGCGTCTCCCTGGCGAAGAGGTTACGGACGCGATTCGTAATCCTGTATATCCGGGTTCGAAATACAGCAGTGCTGTGTTTTTTTGTGTTTCTTTTTGGAAGAAGGTATAGGTGCCATTCGTTCAGAAAGCAATGACAAACTACTGAATGTAAAACTTTCCCAGGAATCACGAACAGCCAAAATGCTGGGGTTGGCTGCTACGTCCTGTGAAGGACATGCAACTAATTTTCTGAGAAGGACATGCAATTAATTTTCTGAGAAGGACATGCAACTAATTTTCTGAGAAGGACATGCAACTAATTTTCTCTCCACGAGCTCCACATTGGTATTTGTCTAGTTCTCTCTATGAGCTCCACATTGGTATTTGTCTAGTTCCCTCTATGAGCTCCACATTGGCATTTGTCTAGATCTCTCTATGAGCTCCACATTGGCATTTGTCTAGTTCTCCCCATCAGCTCCACATTGGTATTTGTCTAGTTCTCCCCATCAGCTCCACATTGGTATTTGTCTAGTTCTCTCTATGAGCTCCACATTGGTATTTGTCTAGTTCTCTCTATGAGCTCCACATTGGTATTTGTCTAGTTCTCTCCACGAGCTCCACATTGGTATTTGTCTAGTTCTCTCTATGAGCTCCACATTGGTATTTGTCTAGTTCTCTCCATGAGCTCCACATTGGTATTTGTCTAGTTCTCTCCACGAGCTCCACATTAGTATTTGTCTAGTTCTCTCTATGAACTCCACATTGGCATTTGTCTAGTTCTCTCTATGAGCTCCACATTGGTATTTGTCTAGTTCTCTCTATGAGCTCCACATTGGCATTTGTCTAGTTCTCCCCATCAGCTCCACATTGGTATTTGTCTAGTTCCCTCTATGAGCTCCACATTGGCATTTGTCTAGTTCTCTCTATGAGCTACACATTGGTATTTGTCTGGTTCTCTCTATGAGCTCCACATTGGCATTTGTCTAGTTCTCCCCATCAGCTCCACATTGGTATTTGTCTAGTTCTCTCTATGAGCTACACATTGGTATTTGTCTAGTTTTCTCTACGAGCTCCACATTGGTATTTGTCTAGTTCTCTCCATGAGCTCCACATTGGTATTTGTCTAGTTCTCTCTATGAGCTCCACATTGGTATTTGTCTAGTTCTCCCCATCAGCTCCACATTGGTATTTGTCTAGTTCTCTCTATGAGCTACACATTGGTATTTGTCTAGTTCTCCCCATCAGCTCCACATTGGTATTTGTCTAGTTCTCTCTATGAGCTACACATTGGTATTTGTCTAGTTTTCTCTATGAGCTACACATTGGTATTTGTCTAGTTCTCTCTACGAGCTCCACATTGGTATTTGTATAGTTCTCTCCATGAGCTCCACATTGGTATTTGTCTAGTTCTCTCTACGAGCTCCACATTGGTATTTGTCTAGTTCTCTCTATGAGTTCCACATTGGTATTTGTCTTGTTGTCTCTATGAGCTCCACATTGGTATTTGTCTAGTTCTCTCCATAAGCTCCACATTGGTATTTGTCTAGTTGTCTCTATGAGCTCCACATTGGTATTTGTCTAGTTCTTTCTATGAGCTCGACATTGGTATTTGTCTATTTATCTCCTTGAGCTCCACATTGGCATTTGTCTAGCTCCATATCGGTGATTTTGTCATACCATTTTATTCATTCTGCTTCGCCCAAAGACAATCGAGAGTTGAGGGAAATGAACGAGCTGATAAACTTTCTGGCTCCGTAAACTTGATGGCCAGTTTATGGATCGCACCGATTTATTAACACTCTTAGAGAGATGTCGAGAGCGGAAGGCGTTGACATCAGTGAATGCACATGGTTGTTTAGAGTGAGAAACTCGTAGGTAAGAATTGGTACGGCCAGACACGAGAAACACATTGGGAGAATGAAGGACCTCGTCAATTGGCACAGAAAGGTGTGTGTGGGGTGGGGGAGGGGTGGTGTCTGGGCACCTATGGATCTATCCGGAGTGCAAGGATAATACCCCAACAGACAACAGACAATCATCCTGTTCGCACAGGCACCAATTAGTGAATGCTTGTACAAAACTGAGACAGTATATTCCTGGTCGTGCGGTTCGAATAAGACAAGACAACAGAGGAATCCATTTACCAGAGATTGCGATGTGGACCTACGGCCGTTCCGATAGTACGGCTGAACAAATGACTGAGTACAAATCAATAGGAGAGAGTTCAGTGTTACGAGTTTTCCAGTTCTGACGAGATGGCCTGGCCGTATATTGTTTGAGCTGTAATTATGTGGGCTGACAATACGCGAAAGTGGGTCACTGTTAGAAGTTGAGAGAGTACGTATGTTCGTCCGTGTCTCCGACAGGTGGAGAGGTGTGTCAGAGCACGGGTGAGTACAATGTATTTGTGAGTCAATGTGTCTTGAAGTGTGTGTGTGTGTGTGTGTGTGCGCGCGCGCACTCGCCATCTATCTACTTACTTAACACACCAGCCATCTAAATACTTAACAAACCAACCATCTACCTACTTACTTAACACACCATATATATGCCTACTTACTTAACACACCAGCCATCTACCTACTTACTTAACACACTAGCCATCTACCTACTTACTTAACACACCAACCATGTACCTACTTACTTAACACACCAACCATCTACCTACTTACTTAACACACTAGCCATCTACCTACTTACTTAACACACCAACCATCTACCTACTTACTTAACACACTAGCCATCTACCTACTTACTTAACACACTAGCCATCTACCTACTTACTTAACACACCAACCATCTACCTACTTACTTAACACACCAACCATCTACCTACTTACGTAACACACTAGCCATCTACCTTCTTACTTAACACACCAACCATCTACCTACTTACTTAACACACCAACCATCTACCTACTTACTTAACACACTAGCCATCTACCTACTTACTTAACACACCAACCATCTACCTACTTACTTAACACACTAGCCATCTACCTACTTACTTAACACACCAACCATCTACCTACTTACTTAACACACTAGCCATCTACCTACTTACTTAACACACCAGCCATCTACCTACTTACTTAACACACCAACCATCTACCTACTTGCCTAACACACTAGCCATCTACCTACTTATTTAACACACCAACCTACTTACTTAACACTAGCCATCTACTTACTTACTTAACACAGCAGATATATGCCTACTTAACACATCAGCCATCTACTTACTTACTAAACACACCAGCCATCTACCTAATTACTTAACACAGCGGATGTATGCCTACTTACTTAACACACTAGCCATATATCTACTTACTTAACACACCAGCCATATACCTACCTATCATGCTGTTCACCTACCTACATACAATAGCTACCTACTTACCTACATAGTACATAACCTTTTACATACCTAACCTACTAGCCACATACACACTTACCTACCTAACCTACTAGCCACATACCAACTTACTTACCTAACCTATTAGCCACATACCTACTTACCTACCTAAAATACTAGCCACATACCCACTTAACTACCTAACCTACTAGCCACATACCTACTTACCTACCTAACCCACTAGCCACATACCTACTTACCTACCTAACCCACTAGCCACATACCTACTTACCTACCTAACCTACTAGCCACATATCCACTTACCTACCTAACCTACTAGCCACATACCTACTTACCTACTTAACCTACAAGCCACATACACACTTAACTACCTAACCTACTAGCCACATACCTACTTACCTACCTAACCTACTAGCCACATACCTACTTACATACCTAACCTACTAGCCACATACCTACTTACCTACCTAACCCACTAGTCACATACCTATTTACCTGCCTAACCTACTAGCCACATACCTACTTACCTACCTAACCCATTAACCACATACCTACTTACCTATCTAACCCACTTGCCACATATCCACTTACCTACCTAACCCACTAGCCACATACCTACTTACCTAACTAACCCACTAGCCACATACCTACTTACCTACCTAACCCACTAGCCACATACCTACTTACCTACCTAACCTACTAGCCACATACCCACTTAACTACCTAACCTACTAGCCACATACCCCCTTACCTACCTAACCCACTAGCCACATACCTACTTACCTACCTAACCCACTAGCCACATACCTACTTACCTACCTAACCCAAAAGCCACATACCCACTTAACTACCTAACCCACTAGCCACATACCTACCTAACCCACTAGCCACATACCTACTTACCTACCGAACCTACTAGCCACATACCCACTTAACTACCTAACCCACTAGCCACATACCTACTTACCTACCTAACCCACTAGCCACATATCCACTTAACTACCTAACCCACTAGCCACATACCCACTTAACTACCTAACCCACTAGCCACATACCTACCTAACCCACTAGCCACATACCTACTTACCTACCGAACCTACTAGCCACATACCCACTTAACTACCTAACCCACTAGCCACATACCTACTTACCTACCTAACCCACTAGCCACATATCCACTTAACTACCTAACCCACTAGCCACATACCTACTTACCTACCTAACCCACTAGCCACATACCTACTTACCTACCTAACCCACTAGCCACATACCTACATACTTACCTAACCTACTAGCCACATACCCACTTAACTACCTAACCCACTAGCCACATACCTACTTACCTACCTAACCCACTAGCCACATACCTACTTACCTACCTAACCCACTAGCCACATACCTACTTACCTACCTAACCTACTAGCCACATACCCACTTAACTACCTAACCTACTAGCCACATACCCCCTTACCTACCTAACCCACTAGCCACATACCTACTTACCTACCTAACCCACTAGCCACATACCTACTTACCTACCTAACCCAAAAGCCACATACCCACTTAACTACCTAACCCACTAGCCACATACCTACCTAACCCACTAGCCACATACCTACTTACCTACCGAACCTACTAGCCACATACCCACTTAACTACCTAACCCACTAGCCACATACCTACTTACCTACCTAACCCACTAGCCACATATCCACTTAACTACCTAACCCACTAGCCACATACCCACTTAACTACCTAACCTACTAGCCACATACCTACTTACCTACCTAACCCACTAGCCACATACCTACTTACCTACCTAACCCACTAGCCACATACCTACTTACCTACCTAACCCACTAGCCACATACCTACTTACCTACCTAACCCACTAGCCACATACCTACTTACCTACCTAACCCACTAGCCACATACCTACTTACCTACCTAACCCACTAGCCACATATCCACTTAACTACCTAACCCACTAGCCACATACCCACTTAACTACCTAACCTACTAGCCACATACCTACTTACCTACCTAACCCACTAGCCACATACCTACTTACCTACCTAACCCACTAGCCACATACCTACTTACCTACCTAACCCACTAGCCACATACCTACTTACCTACCTAACCCACTAGCCACATACCTACTTACCTACCTAACCCACTAGCCACATACCTACTTACCTACCTAACCCACTAGCCACATATCCACTTAACTACCTAACCCACTAGCCACATACCTACTTACCTACCTAACCCACTAGCCACATACCTACTTACCTACCTAACCCACTAGCCACATACCTACTTACCTACCTAACCTACTAGCCACATACCCACTTAACTACCTAACCTACTAGCCACATACCCACTTACCTACCTAACCCACTAGCCACATACCTACTTACCTACCTAACGCACTAGCCACATACCTACTTACCTACCTAACCCAAAAGCCACATACCCACTTAACTACCTAACCCACTAGCCACATACCTACCTAACCCACTAGCCACACACCTACTTACCTACCGAACCTACTAGCCACATACCCACTTAACTACCTAACCCTCTAGCCACATACCTACTTACCTACCTAACCCACTAGCCACATATCCACTTAACTACCTAACCCACTAGCCACATACCCACTTAACTACCTAACCTACTAGCCACATACCTACTTACCTACCTAACCCACTAGCCACATACCTACTTACCTACCTAACCCACTAGCCACATACCTACTTACCTACCTAACCCACTAGCCACATACCTACTTACCTACCTAACCCACTAGCCACATACCTACTTACCTACCTAACCCACTAGCCACATACCTACTTACCTACCTAACCCACTAGCCACATACCTACTTACCTACCTAACCCACTAGCCACATATCCACTTAACTACCTAACCCACTAGCCACATACCTACTTACCTACCTAACCTACTAGCCACATACCTACTTACCTACCTAACCCACTAGCCACATACGTACTTACCTACCTAACCCACTAGCCACATACATACTTACCTACCTAACTTACTAGCCTCATACCTACTTACCTATGTACCTTAATAGCTTACTAGTGTGTGTGTGTGTTTGTGTGTATACATCCGCACACTCACACACATTTAGAGATGCACACACAAATATATATATATATATATATATATATATATATATATATATATATATATATATATATATATATACATGTGTGTGTGTGCTTGAATGTGTATGCGTGAGTGTGTGTGTGTATGTATGTGTGTATGTATGTGTGTGTATGTGTGAGTGTTTGTGTCTGTGATGACTTTGTCAAAATGATAAGAGCGCTCTCTCTCAAATTTCCGGTACGCTGTCGGCGTGGTAAACGTTTCAACCCGTGCACCGGCATCAAATTTGACTGAAACTTTGACTTCTCGTGCAGAAAGCCATGGCAAACTACTAAACTTACAATTGCCTAGAACATCAACGTGAGGTTGATGGCAACGTCCCGCGAAGGACATGCAACATTGTATATATCTGATGTGAGTAACTGTCACAGAAAAAACTGCAGTTTAATGATTCCTTGATAACTTACATATTAAAATACAAGGAAGGAGAAGGGTTAACAATCGTGTACTTCATTCTGAGAGGAGGACGAATAAAAGAGCATTGACCGACACAGATATGAAAATAGGATACAGGTGTTCGTAAAGTTCATTGCTTGACGATCTGACGGACACGGAGAAACGGGACGATCGGCCGACGGGAAAATGAACGGAGAATGCTTTGAAGTGCAAACGAGCGATGGACAGAGGACCAGCGCAACAGCGGAGAACGGAGCGCCAGGACGTATACGTGATTTCACTGAACTTTTGATGTTACGGGTACGGCTAATTTGATTGTAGATCAAACAATACACGGAGAATGGGACACGCAATATAAAAAGCTGAACATGGAGTTTCTGTTTAGTGTGTGATACCAAACTGGACGGAAAGATAGAATTATGTGTCCTGTAATGAATAGAAATATCCTCCCTTATAATGGGATAGAGTGCTTGGCTGCGGATAAATTTCGATTCGGGGACTTACATTAATTCTATAGATATATATATAAGGTAACACTAATATTAGAGTAATAGTGGCATAGGGATATAGGTGTTGTTCTTAATGTGTGAAATTGCATTCGTTTATCTAGTCGTGTAAACTTTAGTGCACTCAGAAATCGTATGTCCGTATGTTTTTCGGAGGCTTTTCAGTATGGCTAGAAAAGGACTATCACATAAGAAAATTATATGAAGCAGACGCATATCACCAGATTACCTATCTTCTCCACAGGTTCAAATCTCCTATTGAAATCATAGAAGATATGAAGGTTACTACACTTAAGCAAATAAAGTACCTACTTAGAAACAACAAGAACATAGACATGTTTTAATATGAAGAAGTGATAACTTAACGTCAAATACAGAACACTGTATGCTCAAACAAATATACAACTAAAACCCTTAAAAGGAAAAGACGTTAACCTGTGGCAAGCAGGGATACTTAAAACTGCATGCAATTGCACTGTGCCGAAACATTAAACTTTGTTAACCATAGACATGGTGTAGAACAGTAATAGTAACTCTAGACAATGTTGGATAGTGGCGGTGTGTATTCAGAGGTGGATTATAATACCGTCCAAACCGGGAAATATATGAACTTCAGTGACTTACCAAATCGGATTATTTTCTGGTGATAAGACATTGAACAGTTGTTTTCTTCAAGAATTGGATTAATTCCCGACTCAAGCAGGAGGAGATCATTCTTGGTGAGATCACTCCATTTCTGTGTGTGCAGTCCTGTGTTTTGGCTGACAGAAAAGACCAGAAGAACTAATGCGCATACGAGATCAACCGTCTTATCTTGCATTCACACTAGCAGACAATACCAACTACATATACACAGTCCATACATACACCAGACATAGTTTTTCTTAATAAATCCTTTATTTATTGTTGAAAGGAACTGTTGTCTGAGTATGTGTTGAGAGAATAACAGAGAGAGTGAAAGAAATAGATATATGGAAGGGAAGACAGAAGGGAGGGGTGTAGACAAAAGTCAGTCAATAATCCCAACAGATAATAAGTTTGAAGATGTGCTTGTTGATTCCGCCTCTCTCCCGGGAAAACAAGCGACAGTAACCAGTTCTCTTTCCGGGTTAAATTATTTTCAGGTATTTTCATTGCTCGTTGTATCTGTCCTCGGTGTTTTCATCTTTGAAAACGGGATCTTCTATCCGGGGTCTCCGTGGCCAAGTGGTCGAGCCATCTGCCTTGCACTCCGAAGGTTATGGGTTGGAATGCTGGCTACGTCTTTCAGTTCACGAGTGCATTTTTCTCGGAGACTTATGGGGGTCGTCGCTGGAGCTACGAAGTTCGTGCTTTGTGCGACGCTTTCTGCAGGCCGTCCTGTGGAAAGAGACCAGACCATATGGGTTAAAAATCCGGTGCAATGAAGTCGACCCTCTCGACTTTTAAGACTTTATAATCTTTCTTCTATAAAACCACATATCAGTTTCCACAGAATTCCTCAGCTGTTTGATAATTGTCCATGATTCGCTTCCTAACATCAAGATTGACATAATATAGCTCTCAAGAACTTTTTTCCTGGCCTTGGATCCTTTACAGGACGTCGCAGTCAACCCTAAAATGTATTGACTGTTTGTGATTTCTTGGCAAGTTTACGTTCAGTAGTTTACCATTGCTTTCGGAACGCCGATACTCATTCCTTTGTATGTAATAACAACGCAAGGCGGTCTGCTGCCGAATCGCCCGCACCTGTGTTTTGAACTCGGTATGCGGGATTACGAATTGCGTCCGTAACGCCTTCACCACGGAGTGGGTCACCTTGATTGACGAAGATAAGCTGCAGACAATGTTCTTCTCTGGTGAAATGTTATCATTTCTGGGACTATTCTGAGTGTAACTTCCTAAATACATCTTCCATCTGCTGTTATGGAACTACACAGATACTTAAATACGTTAACTTATTTCAGATGGAGGAGAAGATGGGTAGCCAGTGTGTTAAGTAAGTATGTTTATACATATTGTGTTTTGGTGGGTAGATTAGGTGGGGGCGGGCCTGTTAGATAAGTAGGTTGGTAGCTATTCTGTTAGTACGAAACCGGGGCTGAGTGGTCTCGAGGTATGGTGTCCGCATCGAATGCTGGAGGTCCCGGGTTCAAGCCCCGGTGAGGGCAGGGATTTATTTTTCACGTCAACTTTTAGTAACAACATTTCCCCTGGTCGCTGGGTAGTGAGATCGGACGCTCGTGTGTATTATTGCGCACGTTAAAAAATCCCTTGGCAGTTGGAAATCGAACAAGAGTAGCCTAACGGCGCTGCCCGGGCAAAATTTCGAGTTAAAAATCTACCCAAAGTATTTCAGGATCCTCCCCGGTGCTACGGAGTTCTTGCACTGAGCTGAGATTCTCCGGACTTAGGCTTGAATTAGGAGTAGAACAGAGCACTTATGGGTTATACCCGTGTGCCGTGATGTTGGTCTGTCGACTAAACTAAACTAAACTAAACTGAACAAACTAAACTAAACTAGTATGAAAGTAAGTGGCTAGACAGATTACCTTCAGTGAAGGAACAGGAACTCCGTAGACAACGCTAATTACCAAAGAGCTGAGTTCATTAAGAAACCATAGCAACTGGCATGTATTCAAAAAGAATCTGGCAGTCTCTGAGCCACTAATAACTAGCCGACCTTGTCGGTAAATAACTTTGGCATATAAATGCAAAGGAAGGTGTGGGTATATCAGTACACTCCTGGCAGATACGAGCTGCGTGTTGGCATGGTGAAATAATGCCACGGGAAACTGGAGATATGAAGCCATCAGCACCCATAGAATAAATGGCATTATCACATGGTCATGTGGAATGAGGTTGAGCAAGGGCTGCCATGCACGGGAGGTCACCCGTCACGAACAGCAAATCCTAGGTCAGTTCTGTATTCTTATCCCTGTTAGGGCATGCGGTCAAAGTATCCAGGTATTTATCTCCTTGTCTTGTCCAGGCTCTTTTCTTAGCAACTTTGTCACTTCTTCTTTCGTTCCTTTGAAATTTATTGTCTGAATTGTTGTCTCTTGTCTTAACTGCAGTTTTTTTTTTTTAGTTCACTAAGCGGTCTATGTCGGTCTCCCTGGCGAAGGTGTTAAGGACGTTGTTTGTAATCCCGTATATCCACGTACGAAACACAGCTGCGTGAGATTCGGCAGCGGATCGCGTCGCGCTGGTTACTTACGGAGGTATGTGAGCCGGTCGTTCAGAAAGCAGTGGCAAACTACTGAACGTAAAACGTGCTAAAATAAAAGCTGAAAAATGCTGATGTTGACTGCAATGTCATGTAAAGGATATGCGGAAAAAAAGCGGTCCATAGAGTTTATGTTTCACTGTTGTTTCTCTAAGCCAGAATGTTTGCCTAGACATGTCGTATCTTGGGCAATCTTGGAGTATGCCATCTGCTGTCTGTGGCTCCATTCATTCATGGGCTGATTCGCTAATCTTGAATTGTGTATATATGTTTTTTCATAAATGATTGTGTGCTGTTCTGATGCGCGGAATAATTTGTTCTGGTCTGTCTATAAAGTTGTAATCGTCTTGTGCTGGTGTTGATGGTTTTTTGACTGATTTATTAATTATTTTCTTTTGTGGTATGTGACAGGTACATCCGGTTCTTTGCCACTAATTTTTCAAGTGAATTTATCCCCATAGCATGTCCAATAAAACATCAACTAGTTTCTTTTATCAATGTATAGTTTTCATTGGTTTTCTCTGGGACGCAGAGGTGTTTCCAAGGCACCAGGGCTGAGTTATATACTGGCCAAGACCTATTGACGCGTCCTCGTCGAGCGTCCTGGGCAACAGGTCCCTTCGGGGTCCTGGCTAAAGTCAGTAGGATCGCCGATTCCTCCGAAGTGGGAGAGTGTCTGCCTGTACGGCGAGGAACCACCAGTCTGCACACAAATAAGCCAGACATGGGACAACGGATACTCACGCAAACCTCAGGTCCTGTATGACATCACACTGATGTTGGACAACAGGATGCCTTCATCCGACATACAGGAGGACTTCGCGTTGGAGCTCAAGCCAACGAACACAAGCAAGCAAGCAAGCATTGGTTTTCTCTGGGACTGCCACATTCGTGTTTCTGCGCCTCCACGGTATTCTTTGCATGTCCCCCACTAACCACATTTCCATTATCATTATATGTTTCTCGTTAGTCCTTAGTCAGACATGACTGAGTTACTGTGTGACAGTAGACGGTTCTTCTTGCTTTGTGTTAGCACCGAATGTTGGGCGGCGCTCACAAAACCCGATACCCCACATTGTACCAACGGATTCGGACGGAGAAGCGCAAATGTAAGGGTACAAGCCTTATCCTGATGCGAGGAAATACAACCTAAGGACTAAATGTCATGGCAAGGCAGACCAGGCTCTAAGCCGAAGGTTGGCAGTTGATCTTGGATCGAAGCTCCAACTAGCGGATAGTTAGAGCATTGCTTTGCTGATCCCGCAGCTTCTGCAGCTTGTCTTGTTCCAGATGTATTGGTGTTGCCTATTCTTTGGAGTAAACTAGGCAGGCTGAGAAAGAAATCATGCTGCATGGGAAAACACATGGTCTTTACAATTTAGCCCATGCTTTTTTGTTTGTGTGTTTTTGTTTCTTTTGTTGTTGTTATTTTTTTTCATTCGCTTGCTTTGTACTCAAGCGTAGTCCATACACGTACTATTACTTATAGTGCACTGGGCTGAGATTTGCGTGTGGATTAGTGTTCCTTATAACCAGTGTCCATCGCCATGAGACGAATCCGCTCTGACATCAGAAGTACTTGTAATTTACGTCCCCAAGTCAAAGACGAGAAATGATCATGTTAGTCCAACTGTCCGGTGTAAGGGTTGAACCCACTACCTCGGCATCAGCACAACGGATATGTAAGAACAAGCTCTCTTACCCATTCGTCCCAACTGACATCCGCCCAGCTTTGTACTAAGAGTGGTTATTATGCCTTTGTTGTGAAGCACAATAACTATCGTCTGTCAAGACTGCAAGGTGCCAGTATAAGATGTTTCTCACCTTGCCTCTTATTGGCCATGTTGCACATTCATATCACAGAACGGCTCTATATAGGACTTTAACAGTCTTTTTCTTACTTCACTTGAAGCTTTTTTTGTTGTTGTTTTCCCCTTCATACTTTAAAGTTATGTACGTCTCATCCTTCTAAAATTCATTTTATAAAGTAAGTAGACCCGCAAATCATGTTTTATGTGGATGTCTAGACTTGTTTTAGTATATGCTATTAAATTTACCTTCCATTTTTACGTATACTGTGTAGGGGTGGGGGATTTTTAGATAGGAAATACGAAAGGGGGGGGGGAATGACGTTCTGAAAATACGGTGAAGGGGGGCACGGGGCAAATTTTTGATAGGTAGGGGGGCAATGACGTTCTGAAAATATGGTGAAGAGGGCACGGGCCAAAAAAGGTCGAGAACCACTGTGCTAAAGGCTACTTTTGCCATGCAGTTTCATGTACTAGTCTCAACAAGGCACATTGCATCAGATATTATGACTGTTCAGCGGTAATTGTGCCGATTCATCAATGTTGGAACTTCCCCATTTACTTTGATGCGACATTGAGGTGTTTGTTTTTTCTTTGGCACGATTATAATCTCTGTTTTCTTACAATTTAATTATAACCCTAGTTATTCACAGTGTTTCAGTAATTGTATCTACCAGATACTGCAGGTTCTGTTCAATATCTGCAATTAAAACTGTATCGCCTGTATATCTTATATTATTGATGTTATGTCTTCTGTTGGCGACTCCTCTCATATCTTATATTATTGATATTTTGTCTTCTGTTGGCGACTCCTCTCATATCTTATATTATTGATATTTTGTCTTCTGTTGGCGACTCCTCTCATATCTTATATTATTGATATTTTGTCTTCTGTTGGCGACTCCTCTCATATCTTATATTATTGATATTTTGTCTTCTGTTGGCGACGCCTCTCATATCTTATATTATTGATATTTTGTCTTCTGTTGGCGACTCCTCTCATATCTTATATTATTGATATTTTGTCTTCTGTTGGCGACTCCTCTCATATCCCTTACATTTCTCATATTTTCACTGTGTAGGGAATAAAGGCCCGCTTCCTGGCCTAGAGGTTAGCAACTTTTCTCCGTAATCTCGTATACTCTCGTAAGTAACGTGACGACGGTGAGAATCAGCAGTGGTTCGAATCGCGTCGGTAACTTACGGGGTATGTGAGCCGGCCGCTCAGAAAGCAATGGCAAACTACTGAGCGTAATCTTGCCAAGAAATCAACAATCAGCTGAAATATGCTGATGTTGCAGCGATGTCCTGTAAAGGATATTCAAAACATTAGGGAATAAAGATGGAAATTAACTTACCGAGTGCCGAAGGATAATATATCCCCAACTAGGACCTCCAATTTAGACAGACGGACAACATATCGCCACACTAAGGTCATCGCGTTATTTGTTTTGTTTCGTGTTATCTTCCGCAATTTCAATGATCACTGAACGTAAATTTACATTATAATACTTGTTCAAATGATTGAGTGCCATGTTTGGTCCAAATCTACAATTTGTTTGGCGCCGAATCAATTAAAGCAAAAGGTGTTATTTTGAGACAAATGCAGAATTGTTGCTTGTTAGATAGAACCAGTTCTACTTGTATTCCTCGGAATCTTCAACTATTAGTAAACATGCAAAAGAATCTCCGCAAGCTGTCGAGACGGGGTTTTCATAGAAGAATGCTGTAAATTCACTGCACAACCAAACTGAATAGCCTCAACGTTTTGAAAGAGGCAAAGACACAAACACAACTTATCACAAACACCAGAAAGAGGCAGTCATCATGTTTTTTGGGGCCGCATTATGAAAAGACAAAAAAACTGGAACACGTTGTGACAACTGGGAATATTTGTAGAAAGAAAGACAAAAGAAGACAGCGAGAAAACATCTTAGACAGTCTTGTGCCATGAAACGGGAGGGTGTAAATTATAAGCTTTACATTAACATAATTTGTGTCATTTGTAATTGTGTTTTTAGTAAAGATTACACATTCAGTTTCATGTTTTTGTTGATTCATTCATTGTATTTCTGAACTGCTGCGATGTTTATTTAATATGGCCAAAATATTCCAGTGTCCTTGACAAAGCTCTGTTGGTGAGCCAGATTTCTTCACTGTTTTCATTCATTCATTCATTCATTCATTCATTCATTCATTCATTCATTCATTCAGTAGCATGTCATTTGCAGAACCTCGCTCCTATAATAACCGTCCGGAAAACCTCTCGATCATAAGCAAGATGCCCCGCATGCGATACACCCATCTGGAGATCATCCACCACATCCTGCACCCATCTTCACTGTTTAGATCTCGTAAAATGTTAGTACTTTTCTTGTACTTTATTTATTTACTTATTTAATTTTGCGCTCGCTCGCTTTGAACTCAAGCGTAATTCATACACACTACTTTTTAGTAGGTTCCCCTATTACCAGTGTCCTGATTGGTGTATGGGTCGATCTTGCTACCATGCCGTCATCGCACAAAAAGTTTATGTACCAGAGCGCTTTTATCCTTTCTGCCAAGCTTTTATCCTTTCTGCCACGCTTTTATCCTTTCTGCCACGAAGACTGCTAGTTAGTTAGTTAGTTAGTTAGTTAGTTAGCTAGCTAGCTAGCTAGCTAGTTAGTTAGTTAGTCGCGGCTCCAACTTCACGTCAACGGGTCGTCCCCACTATGCTCCGTTTCTGTGCCAGTGAATATGACACAAAATGCTCCTCACTGCCCAATGTGAAAAGTGGAACAGACAGTCTCGACAAGTTAACAGCCCTCACAGGTACTCTGTGCATAATGCAGCAGCCAGAATGACAACATAAAAGTCCTCCACGAAAAATACAGTTCATCGTTGGTAGAATCGGCAGTCACCAGAAAGACTTCATTGACCAGGGTTTTATCCCATATGGCTCGGTCTCTACCCGCAGGGCGACCCGCCAAAAGCGCCGCACAAAGCACGAACTCTGTAGCTCCAGCGACGACTCCCAGGAGTCTCTTGAAAAATGCCGAAAAGGCAAACCAGTCAATTCAGCGACAGTCGGCCACCATGGTTTCGAACTATTGTTCACGTTACAAACAACCGCGAACAGATGTAAAAGCATTCCACACGAAACTCACAGCTCACAGTGTCGCGCCACGCACACACTCAGTAGCAGGGCGACGGAACCATGCACTACCAGTCCAGCGTGAGGAAAATGGGACTGCAAACCGTAGCCACAAGCGTAAACATTCCAGAGGTCTTAACAGTTCAAATGCTTATCCGCCATGTTGGGGACCGGAAGACTGCTAATGACAACCTACTGTAGTTCAGCATGGCCGAGTGGATAATAAAGCATGTTCTTAAACATCCGGTATGCTGCTGCCGAGGTAAGGGGTTCAACCCCTACACCGCACACTTGGACTAAAATGTTGACCTATCGTTCTTGACTTGGGGACGTACATTACAAGTACCCCTGAAGTCGGAGTGAGTTGGCTTGATGGCGAGGGACACTGCTAATAGGGAAAGCTAACCTACACGCAAAATTAAGTCCAGCATTATTAGAAGTTGTGTGTATGGACTACGCTTGAGTTCAAAGCGAGCGAGAGCAAATAAAAAAACACCTACTGAACTTGAAAACGCCTCGGAAATCAACCTGGGGTTGAAGGAAATGTCCTGGAAATAACATGCACTATTATTTTTTTATATACACACTGGTATACCGTAGAAACGAAATGCATTCACATCTAGGAACGTGGAAACTGACGCTATCGAGAAACCATACTCAAGGAGCATTGCAAACTCGCCTTGTCCCAGAGTTGGTAGCGAGCGGTCGTTTCACGTGAGCATAGAGAAGACAGCAGAAAGGAGAGAAGAAACTACGAGACGGACGAGTACAGGAGGACAGGATGGGTGTTGCCACGGAGGATTCCTTGATGTTTTGAACGGAAGGAAGCAGACTGTGAAAGTGTAATAAGAGTGAATTCCGTGGACAAAACACGAAGACAGGCCGTTGCAGGATAAGCTGAAGTGGTTTCTGAGATATAATACAGGAGGGAAAGCCCAGAAATGACAGGTTGAAATAGATTGTAAGGAGTATTACAGCACCGTGGCTACTTGGCGGCGTCCGTAGACTCGCTGGAGATTCATGCTGGGCCTGTGTTTGTAGTCTGCAACTGGCGGTATGTGTGTGGTTTTGTGGTAGTGTGGTTGTGTTGTGGTTCGAATTAGTGCAAAGAACCCAGGAAGGAGCTGTTTGTTCAGGGAAAGCGATAAGACATCTTCAAAACGTAAACAGGTAGGAGGTTGCGTCAGTGTAAATTTCCTTTAGTGTTTCTTCATTGCTCTTCTAGCTGTCTGTCGGTGCAATTCTTCCTTTCCATGTTAATAATTTTCTGCCTGTCTGTCAGGATAATTTTTCCTTTCCACGTTAATAAACGTCTACCTCAGGTATTACCTGTCTGTCAGTGTAGTTATTCCTTTTCTCCTAAATAATTTTATGACTGCCTGTCAGTGTAATTTTTCATTTCAACTTTAATCATTTCCACCTTCCTGTCAGTATAATTATTCCCTTTCTCCTTAATAATCTTATACATGCATGACAGTATAATTCTTCCTTTCCTCGTTAATAATTTTCTACCCGTCTGTCAGTATAATTCTTTTTTTTTTTTCAGCGTTAATATTCTTCTTCTCCTTTATCCATCTCTTTCCCCCTTTATCTCCCAATGAAGGATAGGCAACTGATGCAACCCATACCAAACCGTCCTATCTTTGTGTTTCTTCTGCAGCTCTCTTCTCTGTGTTTGTTTTCACACCTCCTTCTATTTCTTCTGCCCTGCGGTGTCCAGAGATATGTCATGTGTAGTTATACTGCTGTTGTTTAGCAAAACTTGTGGGCTACAAATAATTCCACCTTGACGAGTCCCAGAAAACGACCAAAGAAAGTAGAACGTTATATACACCTGTTTTGCTTTTGTTGCGTATCCCTTACGGGACGTTGCAGTCAACACCAACATTTTCAGCTGCTGTTGATGTACTAGGCAAGTGTTACGTAGTTTAAGTAGTTTGCCATTGCTTTCTGAACGACCGGCTCCCATACCAGCACGTTATAACACAACGCGACACGGTCTGTTGCACAAATCGGTCGCAGCTGAGCTTCGAACGCCTGGTACCTGGCTCACGAACGGCGTTCGCAAGCCTTTAGCCACGGAGCCGGTTTTATATACAACTATAATACTATAAGAACATAATTCCACCTTGACGAGTACCGGAAAACGACCAAAGAAAGTAGAACATTATAAACAACTATATTCATATTCAAAATAGACAAACAATGTTCATTGGTCATGTGATGAGAAGAGATATATTGGAGAACATCGTGACGACTGGAAAAATCAGGGGTTGAATAGGCAGAGGCAGACAGAGGAATAATGTTGGATGAAGTGGAGCCGTGGCATGGGGGAATGTCATCGATAGAATCGATCCAGAAACGTAAGATATGTAGAGATACAGGTATCAATGTGTATGCTGACTCTCTTCCATGTCATGACACAAAACTGTCAAGAATTTTCTCTCGCGCTCTTCCTCTATCTCTCTTTCCACAAATCTTTCCGATTGTCACAGCATATTTCAGTATTTGTGTTCTCATCATGTGGTCAAACAATGAAGACTGCCTTTTTTCTGATGTTTGTGAGAAGTTGTCTTTGCCATTAAGCCTCCCTAAAAATGTCCAGTTTACTCATTTTGGCTATTCAAGGAATTTTCACTATTCTTCTATAATACAACATCTCCAAAGCCTTCGGGAATTTATATATATATATATATATATATATATATATATATATATATATATATATATATATATATATATATATATATATATATATATATATGTGTGTGTGTGTGTGTGTGTGTGTGTGTCCCTATCAAATGAGATGTAAGACGCCTCCTTTCCTCCGTTAGTCTACGGGACACCCTTGGGCAAGGTGGAGTACCCGTTTAGCCCCCCGATCAGGGTTACGTGAAGCCATGGAAGCAGGTGGTGGATGGAGTGTGAGAGCAGCCGACAGATTGTTGTTGGTTATGGTCTTGCACTCTGCGGCGATAGGCAGATGATCTCATCAGTAGAGACAATGGCTATGGCCACCGACTAGTACAGTCACTGCCCAGAAGGAAAGCAACGGCAAACTACCTTCTGCAAAACTTGCCAAGAAACCATAACAACCATGAAAGAAAACATGATAAGAAAGAGATCTGGTGGCGAGACCCCCAGGCCAGGCAGATCAGATAACACTGGGGAAGAGTGTGACGCAGGGACCAGTACTAGTAATCGTGATGACGGAGTTAATCCTGACTGTGTTACCAAGGAAATTCCCTGTGTCAGACTAAGAAACAGAGTGAGAATGGCAACGTGGAATGTGAGAAGTTTGTATGAGGGAAAGCTTAAAGTAGTGTGTGATGAGATTGAGAGGTTAAACATTCACATTTTAGGAATTAGTGAACATCGCTGGAGCGGCAAGGGACATTTCACAACTGAAAATGGAAGTATTTTCATTTATTCTGGTAGAGATGTCGGAGGCCAGAGTGGAGTGGCATTTTGTTTAGATAAGACAACTGCAAAAGCTTTAATGGGATATAATCCAGTTAGTGATAGAATCCTCACTATTAGACTTAAAGGCCGTCCAAAAAACACAACTCTCATACAGATATATGCACCTACTTCTACAGCAGAGGAGGACGAAATTGAAGATTTTTACAACACACTACAAGACACATTAAATAAGATTGGTCATAATGATATAGCAATAATAATGGGAGATTTTAATGCTAAAGTAGGTGCAGGAAGAGCTGAAAATGAGAGACACATTTTAGGAAAATTTGGATTAGGAAATAGAAATGATGCAGGTGACAAATTAATTGAATTTTGCACAGAAAATGAGTTAACGATAGCCAACACACTTTTTAAACAACATCCAAGAAGACTCTTCACATGGAAGTCTCCAGACAGTTTTACCAAAAATCAGATAGATTATATTTTAATACAAAGAAGATGGAGATCAAGCATAACATCTGCAAAAACCCTACGAAGTGCAGACTGTGATACAGATCATCAGTTATTAGAAGCAGATCTGAAATTAAAACTCAAAAAGCTTACCCGAGGACCAAGGCCACTTCGTTTTGATCTCACACAAATACCGGACGCATACAACATAGAAGTTAGGAATCGCTTTGGGGTCTTGATGTCTGTACAAGAAGAAATGACACCTGATGAACTGGCAGTACAAGCTAGAGATATCTTGATAACTGCAGCCAAAGATTTCATTCCGACCAAGAAAACGCAACGTAAGCCATGGATTACATCAGACACGTTAGAATTAATAAAACAACGAAGGGAGCTGAAACAGAAAGGAGATGAATCCGATAGCAGGATGAAGTATAAATCTTTAACTCGAGAAATAAGAAAGAACACAAGAAAGGACAAAAATCAATATATACAAGATAGCTGTACCAGAATAGAGCAATATCATAAGGCTGGAAGAGATTATGAAATGTTCAATGAAATGAAGTTATTGACAAGAAATGTTCAACCTCAATTGAATGTTATCTGTGACAAGATGGGAAATACCTTAACAGAATCTAGACAAATTCTAGAAAGATGGCAGGAGTACTGCAGTGGAATGTATGAAATGAGTGACAGTGAGGATATGAATGAGATACATGAGCCAATGACAGCAGAGACAGAACCCGAACCCTCATTAGATGAAATTGCTTGGGCTATAAGGAACCTGAAGAATGGTAAATCACCTGGATGTGATGAGATACCAGCTGAACTAATTAAAGCAGGAGGAGAAGAAAGCATACACATATATCATGCATTATGTACAAAGATTTGGAAATATGGTATATGGCCAAAAGATTGGAAGAGAACTATCTTCATTCCAATACCAAAAAAGGGCAACCTGAAATTATGCACCAACTATAGAACTGTTGCCCTGATAAGTCATGCAAGTAAAATTCTACTAAAAGTCATAATGCGACGACTTAGTAAGAAAATGGAAGAAGAGATTAACGTAGTTCAAGCTGGATTTAGACAAGGAAGAGGAACAAGAGATCACATATTCAACATGCGTTTAATAATAGAGAAGTGCAGAGAATTTAATGTAAACCTATTCTCATGTTTTGTGGATTATTCAAAGGCATTTGACTGTGTACAGCATCAGAAACTTTGGGAAATCATGAGGAATATGGGCTTTCCTTCACATGTAGTACATCTCATAAAAATGCTATATCTAGACCAACAAGCAGCAGTTAGAATAGATGGCGAGACATCAGATTGGTTTGACATCAAGCAAGGAGTCCGTCAGGGCTGCGTGCTGTCACCCTATTTGTTTAACCTGTATGCCGAAAATATAATGAGAAATGTAAGAGATGATATAAACAGGGAGCCATATGATGCCCTAAATATCGGCGGTCATGACATACCAGAGATTCGATATGCTGATGATACAGTATTACTATCCACAACACAGAATGGCATAGAAAACCTAATAGCCTCAACACAATTGAATAGTGAAAATCACAACTTATATCTTAACATAGCAAAAACTAAGATAATGCATACAGATAAAACTACTATGGAGAAAGAAATATACATTAATGGGAGAAAATTGGAGGTGGTGGAACATTTTGAATATCTTGGGTCATTGATTACGAATAATGGTGACACAATGAAAGAAATAAAACGGCGACTATCCATTGCTCTTCAAAGACTAAAACAGATGAATAAATTATGCTGTGGGACAGACAGAACTACAAAAATTAGATTTTTAAGAGCATGCATCTTTCCCATTGCAACATACGCCTGTGAGACATGGACACTTACTAAACAAGCTGAACAGCGCATACATGCCTTTGAATATAAATGTTATAGACGAGTTCTAAGAATATCTTGGGTAAAGAAAAGAACAAATGCATCCATACTTCAAGAGTTGAATATTGAGGAGGGATGGCTATTAAAGACGATAAAACAAAGAAAATTGAAGTATTTTGGTCACTTGAAACGTCACGACAGTTTGGAGAGAACAATAATGGAAGGGTATATGCCTGGGAGGAGAGGAAGAGGAAGGCCAAAGAGAAGATGGGTGCAGGATGTGGCGGATGATCTCCAGATGGGTGTATCAGACGCGGGACATCTTGCTTGTGATCGAGAAGTTTTCCGGAGGGTTGTTATGGGAGCGAGGTTCTGTAAAGGACATGCTACTGAATGAATGAATGTGTGTGTGTATGTGTGTGTGTGTGTGCGTGCGTGCGTGCGTGCGTGCGTGTGTGTGCGTTTGTGTGCGCGCCGTTTCTGCTTGAGGCTTCAAAAATTAGAAAACGACTCTGCCGACAGATAGCACCAACTGGCAGCCCTTGTCTATTATATTATTTTCCTCCTAATTGCTTCTTTCCATTTCATTCTGCTTGTTTTCAACTTGCAAATCTCGTTTGCCGCAAGCGTAATCTGCCACCATTGTTCGCTAAAAGATAATCTGACGCCATTGTTCGATGTCTGGTCTCTTCCGGTCCATTTTCCCATTGTCTCTACGTCATCAAGGACGTGGTTTGATTTTGTCCTTGGATATTCTATCTATCTATCTATCTATCTATCTATCTATCTATCTATCTATCTATCTATCTATCTATCTATCTATCTATCTATCTATCTGTCTGTCTGTCTGTCTGTCTGCCTGCCTGCCTGCCTGCCTGCCTGCCTGCCTGCCTGTCTGTCTATCTAGCTATCCGTCCGTCCGCCCGCCCTTCCCTCCCTCCGCCCGCTCTCCCGCCTATCCATCTATCCGTCTGTCTGTTGGTCGGTCGGTTGATCGGCCTGCCTGCCTGCCTATCCACCCATCTATCCATCCATCCATCCATCCATCTACTCGTCTGTTTGTCTGTCTGCCTGGCTGCCTGCATATCTGTCTATACGACAGCGTAACACTTATTTTCTGCCAATCAGACAAACATCTAACACACCTACCTACGTGTAAGTCTGTCTGTTCTGCCGATACTTCTCTCGGTTTGGCCGCCTGTCTGTACATCTGCGACTACTGTCTATCTATTTGTCTGTCTGTTTTGTCAGTCTGTCAGCGTGTGTACTCCCATTCATCCGTCTGTTTTCTGATAAAACTGTATGACACCCCACCCATCCACCCACCCTTCTTTCTTTCTTTCTTTCTTTCTTTCTTTCTTTCTTTCTTTCTTTCTTTCTTTCTCTTTCTTTCTTTCTTTCTTTCTTTCTTTTGTTTTCCTGATCTTGCTTTAGAATTTGTGTCTGCCACATTTGTGAGTTTTCGTTACTTTATCTGTTTTCTGATTTTACCTCATGTCTTCTTTCTCTCTTTTCACGCTGTCTGTGCGTTTCTGTCATACTTGTCTGACTGTCTGTTTGTCTTCCATTTATTTACTTTCCCCTCCCATCTTTTGTTCATGTTCTGTTTCTTTAATCTCTCTTATCCGAAACTTTACAATTGGCTGTCCTTGTATATTTATTGACAAATGGCAACAATTTCTGTATTCAGTAAAATGATATGTGTACTTCCGGGGGCGTGAACTGTGCGTGAACCATCTGTTTTACGTATCATTGATTGTAAAAGGGGCATAAACCTTCTGTTTTATGCTTCATTGATTGTAAAAGGGACGCAAACCATTTGTTTTATGCTTCATTGATTGTAAAAGGGACATACATCATCTGTTTTATGCTTCATTGATTGTAAAAGGACGCAAACCATTTGTTTTATGCCACATTTACTGTAAAAGGGACATAAACCATTTGTTTTATGCCTCATTGATTGTAAAAGGGACGCAAACCATCTGTTTTACGCCTTTTAGTCTGTAAAGTGAGCCAAGACAGTGTCTTCCTTTAGTGAATCTAAACACATAAGCCACAAACTATAGTTTCCCGATTAAAGTATTTGTCGTGTGTGTAAAGAATGAATGTCGTAGTAGTTATTTGTTCTTCTTTACCACTTTAGTGTCGTCCCTGGAGTGAGGGGAATCAACACCCACATTTATTTTAATTCAATATCTCTATCCTGGAGATATCCATCAGACTCCGTCCACAACACTCCCTCAATCTGAAGACACCTTCTTCTCACTCTTGCTCATCCCTGGATCATCCCTCCACTACATTGTCCTCAACTCCCTGAGTAAAATGATATATCACACAAGCTAGTTGAAGCCACACAATAGAATACTAGTGCCGACGCTCCTATGATACTTTCTACCACCGCACTTATATAACATTCTATCACTAATCATAATACATTATATCACCACACCTATAATACATTATATCACCGCACCTATAATACAGTATATCACCGCACCTATAATACATTATATCACCGCACCTATAATACATTATATCACCGCACAGTACTGTACTCTATTCCTAATCATACTCTAAGTTAGATATGATTAATAGCCTACCATATGCCTATTCCGGTTGCTAATCGAAACTAGGCAATCACAGACTGGATCTATGTCCGCCGATAAATATCAACAATTTGACACCCCAGTTTCTTTCATTGAACACAACTCGGAAAACTGCCCCGATCTTTCCCACTTCAGAAATCTTGATCGACTAACTCCACTTGTTTATCGCAACGCTTTTTATATGGGCTGGAGTGACGTCACCAAAAAGTCTAGACGCTGATCCGTCCAGAATCTGGTTTCCTCCTCCTGTTCTAGACTAACTGGAGTCAATCCGCCGTCAAATTTGCTTTCAGTTGGGGAAATTCTTTGTCCCGTACATCAATAGTTCAGTCTGTCTGTGAACCACAGAATTCCCCACATCACAGAATCCATCCCGCGTCTGTCCAGACTTTCCGTCTAGCACTTCAAAGGCTACTACCGCCTTGCAGATGTCTGGCGTTGTTATTCGTTTCTCGAACAACCCACATCATAAAGATTCGCCGACCAGGGGTAGACATTTTGACTCGACGTATCTTGTTTCTCAGTTAGAAATGCCGATCGTGTGTAGACAGTTTTAACGACGTATTTTTCTCAGTCTGTACAACATCAAAGGGTCGGTTGTTTTTGCAGACTAATGTCGGGTCTTGTTTGTCATCGATCGCAACTAACAAGTTTATTTTCCGTGACAGTATTATTAAATATTATTCACTTACTCTCTTCACATGATACACAACTCAGCAGTATGCGGCAGACGAGATGCAGCGAAATATGCCAGGCAATAAATCGTGAAACATATTTATTGTGGCTTCGGTGTGTAAATTGTAAAGTGACACGAAGGCTGTCTGTTTCATTCTTGAGTGATTATAAAGTTGCCTTAAAACTGGCTGTTGACTGAGTTATCCCTCGTTGTTGTAAATTGTCTTGATATCTGCGTGTTTTGAGTATCGTCCCCTCCCCTCACACACTCTCCCCTCCGAAAACCACCCCCGCTCTCGCCCCCTCTCTTTTCCAAAAACCACCCCCCCCCCCTCTTTTTGCTTTTTGCGTGGTCCCCCTTCACTATTGGACACAGACATGATGCCTTAATTCCAGGAATCTCCTACATTGTAAATCGACATAAAACCTGACTTGTTTTGAGTCTCGAGTGTTGTAAATTCACACGAACCTTGTCCGCATTCGAGATTCATTGATTTTAAATTGTCTAGTCAGTTTTCTTGTCTTCGCGAATTTCAAAGTATACGAGAAATACACTGTGAGTGTGAAGCGACATAGACCGAGGACAAGGACGAGGGGTGAAATTGAAGGTGGAGGAGCGGAAGGGGGCGGGGGGTGTCCCTTTTGTTCTGTTTAAAATGATGGAAGGCAAGCAACAAAAAAGTGTTTGATTTAATTACACGGGCGCCTGCCGGCCTGTCTGGGCGTAAGGATAATTGTGTCTTTCTGCTCGCGATCGTGGCTCGTCTGCTTCCTTTCGTAATGTAACATTACATTTGTTTTGTCACGTGTAGACTACGGGTGTGGGGGATGTGCGTATATCAGTATGTGGTCACGTGTGTGCGAGAGTGAGTGAGAGAGAGAGAGAGTATGTGTGTGTGTGTATGTGTGTGTGAGAGAGAGAGTATGTGTGAGAGAGAAAGTGGGCGAGAGAGAGAGAGAGAGAGAGGGAGTGAGAGAGTGAGTGAGAGAGAGAGTATGTGAGAGAGAGTGAGAGAGAGAGTGAGTGAGAGAGAGTATTGAGAGAGAGAGAGAGAGAGAGAGAGAGAGAGAGAGAGAGAGAGAGAGAGAGAGAGAGAGATGTATTGTGCGCAATCATATAATTGCCTTCTCGTAGATGCTTATGACGTTTTCTCTACCTGTCTGTCCTCTCTGTCTGCCTGCATGTCCTCTCTACTTTTCTATCTGCCTTCTCTATATGTCTGTCCTCTACCTGACTGTCCTCTATATCTGTCTGTCCTCTACCTGACTGTCCTCTCTATCTGTCTGTCCTCTACCTGACTGTCCTTTCTATTTGTCTGTCCTCTACCTGACTGTCCTCTCTATCTGTCTGTCCTCTACCTGACTGTCCTCTCTATCTGTCTGTCCTCTACCTTACTGTCCTCTCTATCTGTCTGTCCTCTACCTGACTGTCCTCTCTATCTGTCTGTCCTCCACCTGACTGTCCTCTCTATCTGTCTGTCCTCTTTACCTGTCTGTCGTCTCTACTTGGCTGTCTTCTCTACCTGTTTGTCCTCTCTACATGTTTTTCCTCTCTGTCTGCCCTCTCTACCTATTTATTCTCTCTGCCTGTCTGCATCTCTGCCTGTCCTCTCTACCTGGGTATCCCTCTGCCTGTCTGTCCTCTCTGTCTGTCTGTCCTCTCTGCCTGTCTGTCCTCTCTGCCTGATGTCCTCTCTATCTGTCTTTGCTTTCTGCCTGTCTGTTGCCTGCCTGTCTGTCCTCTCTACCTGTCTGTCCTCTCTACCTGTCTGTCCTCTCTGTCTGTCTGTCCTCTCTGTCTGTCTGTCCTCTCTGTCTGTCTGTCCTCTCTGCTTATCTGTCCTCTCTATCTGTCTTTGCTCTCTGCCTGTCTGTTGCCTGCCTGTATGTCCTCTCTACCTGTCTGTCCTCTCTGCCTGTCTGTCCTCTCTGCCTGTCTGTCCTCTCTATCTGTCTTTGCTCTCTGCCTGTCTGTTGCCTGCCTGTCTGTCCTCTCTACACGTATGTCTTCTCTACCTGTGTGTCCTCTCTACTTGTGTGTCATCTCTACCAGTCTGTCCTCTCTGTTTGTCTGTCCACTCTGTTCTCTCTGCCTGCCCGTCTGTCCTCTCTACCGGTCTGTCCTCTATACCTGCCTGTCTGTCCACTTGTCTGTCTGGAAAACCGATTCATTAACACCCCAATTTCTGGACTGTTTTCTCTCCTCCATATTGCCTCCTTTCATTGCACTGCGGTAGTTGTTTTCTCTCTTTCATATTGCCTCCTTGTATTTCACCACGACTGTTGACTTCTGTCATCCATATTGCCTCCTTTCATTGCACCATCGTGAATTGTTTTCTCTCTTTCATATTGCCCCCTTTCATTGCACCATCGTAGTTTTTTTTCCCTCTCCTCCATATTGCCTCCTTTCAATGCACCATCTTGGTTGCTTTCTCTCCTCCATATTGTCTCCTTTCATATTACCCCCCTTTCAATGCTTCATCGTAGTTTACTTCCCCGTGTTCATCTCCCTCATGAAACCTCTATTGTTTCTTTAAATCTCCTATTTTTCGTCCTTTCTCTCCAGCCTTCCATCTATTTTCCCGCTCTTCTATGTTTCACTCTCATGAATAACTGATATATTCTAGAACAAACCAGGACGTGAATGACTCACCTACCTTCTATTGGTGTAACCGGCTTTGTTTCTTTTTTAAATTCTGATTGTATTTTCCTCTCCTAACGCCAGGTCAGTATACACCCAGCTCCCTTTCCCGCCAAGCTGGCTCTATGGGAGTTTATTAGATTGTGATATCTTCTTTTTCTCAAAGACATAAACCTTATGTGATATCAGATATCAATAGCCAACTTCCCGAATTTAAACAAAAACTCATTTCTTCGTCGTGTATCGATACCGCTTTTCGTTGAAATGTCTATTGGCACGTGCTCCTGCCTGCTAAGACCAGGTTTGTTACATTTACGGTTTACTAGCTACGACTAATAGCGCAAAGAGATGTGATGGTTTATAAGATTATTCACACTGGTCTTATGTGGTGGATTCCGGTTCAAACCATCCTGTACTCCAGATCCAGGTGAGAATATCGGGACAAATACCTCTTTCATGCTAGAAAAAAAAAAATCACACACATACAACGTTCTTTGATATACATGAAAACAGCCAAGAAGTGGCTCGTTTAAAAAAAAAGGCGGGGGGGGGGGGAGAATATTAGCAGTCCTTGGTTTCCCCAGAAAATACAAAGCTGCCTAGAGAAAATTGATTTTGGAGGAGAAACAAACAGAAATTCGCCTCACCGACAATCTCCCTTCCTGGTAAGTATCTTACCAGAACTCCGAGAAAATTAATGTTACTGATACTCTAAAGCAGGGGTGGCCAACATTTTCAGCAGGCGGGCCAAATTTCAGAAATAATATTTCCTGCCGGGCCAGGCACTTAATTTTGTTTTAAATTGTTTGTTAATTAAAGTAAGCAAGCAAGCGTGCTACAGCTTCGACCACATCGTCGTTTCCTACTCCGCGGGCCACAACATGACTTCCGGCGGGCCGCATGCGGCCCGCGGGCCTCGTGTTGGCCACCCCTGCTCTAAAGGGGCAAATATATGGAAGGCTATTAACTTGCTAACCAATAAGAAACGTCCTACAGAATCAGCAATAGCAAATTCTATAACATGCGATGAATTCAGTTGTTTCTTTCAATCGGAAATAGAGAATCTAAAGTCTTCAATACCAGACTCATCGTGTAATTTAAGTTCACTGACATCATTCTGTGAGGAGAAGTGCACCAGAAATATTCCCGCTGAGATTCCTTTAATGTCTGTTGCAGACGTTTATAAATATCTCTTGAACCTCAAATCAACAAACTCACACGGCCTAGATGGTATCAGTAATAGAATTCTTCGTTGTGCTGCACCAGTCATTAGCGAGTCCTTAACGTTCATATATAATCAGTGCCTGGCCAAAAATTACTTTCCATCTGCATTTAAAATTGCTAAAGTGTTTCCGCTAATTAAAAATGGCTCAATCGATAATAGTGTTTTGGGTAATTATAGACCTATTTCCTTACTATCGTCGCTATCAAAACCACTAGAAAAACACATTCATAAAATAACGTTACACCATTTAATTAACAATGATCTAATAATTAACAGTCAATCTGGGTTTCGACCTAAATATTCTTGCCATAGTGCTCTAACAAAAATGACCGATAACTGGCACTTAAACATCAACAACGGTAGAATTTGTGGAGCGGTGTTTGTAGACTTTAAAAAAGCTTTTGATATGGTAGATCACGATATTTTAATTAGAAAACTAAAGCAAATGAAGACAAGCACCAACATGGTGAACATAATTACGTCATTTCTATCCGACAGGCAACAAGTCGTGTCCTTCAACAACTGTCTATCAAGACCCACACAGCTTAATATTGGTGTGCCTCAGGGCTCAATACTAGGTCCGCTGCTTTTTGCAGTTTATATTAATGATCTTCCTTTATATATCAATACAACTTGTGATCTATTTGCAGACGACTGTACTATATATACTAGTCAAGAAAACCGTAGTGAATTAGAGAATTCTTTACAAAAGGAACTTGATAATCTTACTAGATGGAGCAATGAAAACCGCATGCAAATTAACATCGACAAAACCAAATCCATGCTAATAACGACCAGACAAAAACTACAGACACTAGCCATAACTGGATCACCGCTCGAACTCCGCATGGGCACGTTACCTATAGTTAATGTGACTGAACATAAAACACTAGGGCTTTTAATAGACAGCCATTTGAACTGGAGCTCTCATGTTCACGCTCTTACCAAGAAAATAGCACAAAAAGTTTACCAACTTGCTAAAATTCAGCACTTCCTGGACGAAAGCACACGAAAAATATTCTATACATGCTATATCCAATCACATCTCGATTACTGTTCCACAGTTTGGGATGGTTGCCCTAAATCTAATTTAAAACGACTATGTTCTCTACAAAACCGAGCTATTCGTCTGGTTTCTGGCATAAAGCACGTTGAAAGTAATAATTTGTACAGTCATCTAAGACTTCTACCACTACAAAAGCGCTTCCTTTTCAACAAAGCCAAATTAGTGAATAAAATTATATCTCAAAATACCCCAGAGTATCTTCTGCCGCTGATTCAATCTAATGCAATGAACAGCAAGCGCCTAAATTTGTTACATGTCTCAAAGCCTAGATTGAACCTATACAAAACATGTTTCGCCTATTCTGGTGCTCACTTATGGAATGATCTGCCTCCAGATCTGAAAACTCCAATGAGTCCCTACACATTTAACCGAAAACTCTTTCAATACTTAATCCATACCGACTATATGCCACCATAATTCATTTACTGGTATAATTGTTCAGTATAATTGTTCATTATAATTGTTTAACTATAATTGTTCACTATATATGTGTGTGCGTGTGGGAGCGAGAGAGAGAGAGAGAGAGAGAGAGAGAGAGAGAGAGAGAGAGAGAGAGAGAGAGAGAGAGAGAGAGAGAGAGAGAGAGAGAGAGAAGTGGGTGTTAGAGAGAGGGAGAGAGTGGATGCGTGTGTGCGCACGTGCATGCGTGTGTGTGGAGAGAGTGATTGAGCGAGAAATGGTGGGGGAATGTGTCAGTGCATGCATTCGTACGTGTATGTGTGAGAGTGAGTGAGGGAATGTGGCGTGCGTGCGTTCATGTGCATGCGTTCATGTGTATGTGTATGTGTGAGAGAGTGTGATTGAGAGAGTGAGTGTGTGTGTGTGTGAAGGATTGTGTGTTAGAGAGTTAGACAGTGGGAGAGTTGATGTGTTAGTGTATGTGTGTGAGCGCGTGCATGCGTGTGAGTGTGTGTATATGAAAGAATACACACACAGAGAGAGAGAGAGAGAGAGAGAGAGAGAGAGAGAGAGAGAGAGAGAGAGCTGAGCAGATGCATGTCATGTAACACGCATGTTATGTAACACGCGAATCCATATGTTTGTGTATTCTCATCTGTCATATTATCAGTTAAATACCATTTGATTTTATCATGCATAATATAAACTAATGTTCATTACTGTAGTTTGAGTGAGAGAGTCAGTGAGTGTGAATGAGAGACAGAACGAGTGAGCGTGAGAGTGAATGAGTGAGCGGGAGAGTGAATGAGTGAGCGGGAGAGTGAATGAGTGAACGGGAAAGTGAATGAGTGAGCGGGAAAGTGAATGAGTGAGCGGGAGAGTGAATGAATGAGCGGAGTGTGTGTGTGTGTGTGTGTGTGTGTGTGTGTGTGTGTGTGTGTGTGAGAGAGAGAGAGAGAGAGAGAGAGAGAGAGAGAGAGAGAGAGAGAGAGAGCATCACTATTTTTACGTCACATACATTTTATGTACACATTTTTCTCCATGTTTAACATTTTTATGAGACTGCTCATGACAAGTGTCAGTGTATATGTGTGAGTAAAGTGTGAGAGTTTCTTCATACTAGTTTCAATACTATCGTGAGACATTTTGTATGTGTCTAGATGTGAGGAAGTGTGAGTGTATGTGGAGGATATGTGTGAGTGTGGGGATATGTGTGGGTAGTGGGTGTGTGGGTGGGGGTGTGTGGGTGGGGGTATGCGTTTGGATGGGTTGGGGTGTGTTGGTTTTGGTGGGTAGTAGTATTTGTGGGTGTTGGTGGGATGTGTGGATGGATGTGTGGGGGTGAAAGTAGGGGTGTTGGAATGGGTGTGGGGGATGTGTGTATGGGTGGAGGATATGTGTATGGGACGGATGCAGGGGATGTGTGTTTATGTGGGTGGAGATGTATGGAAGGTTTGAGGAAGTATGTGTAGGAGGCGGGGTTGTGTGGGTAGGGGATTGTGTTGGGTGGATTGGGGATGCAAGGGTGGGTGGGGAGAAGTGTATGGTGTGTGGGTTTGAGATATTTGTGCGGTGTGTTGGTGGGGGATGTGTGAATGATGTGTGGGTGGAGGGTATGTTTGTGGAGGTATGGGTGGAGGATAGTGTGTGGTGTAAGGGATGTGTGTGATGGGTGCGGGGAATGTGCGTATGAATGGAGTATATGTATGGGTGAGTAGGGGATTGTGGTGGTTGGGGGAAGTATGTGGGGGAGTGTTGGTGGGAGATGTGTGTGTTTGGATGGGGAATTTTGGGTGGGGGTGTGTGAGTGAGTGGCTTAGGGATGTGTAAGTGGGTGAGGGAGTTGTATGTGTCGGGGTTTGATGTGTGAGTGGGTGGAGGATGTGTGTGGGGTAGGGGTATTGTGATCGAGAGATGTTTGGTTGGGGGGGGGGTGTGGGTGCGTAGTGGAGAATGTATGCGTGAGTGAGTGTGTGTTGGTGGACGGGTAGGGAATGCGTGTGTGGGTGGGGAGAGGTGTGTGGTGTGTTGGTTGGGGATATTGTGTGGGTGAGGTATGTGTGTGTGGGCGGGGGATTTTTGTGTTTTGTTTTGTTTTTGTGTTGTGTGAGTGGGGGTATGTGGGGTGGATTGGTAAGGGTATCTGTGTGGGTGTGGGTGTGGGTGGGAATATTGTGTGGTATCTGGGTGGGAGATATGTGTGTGGTGTGTAAGTGGAGATGTGTTGGTGAGGGATATGTGTGTGTGTGGTGCGTGGGTTGGGAATAGTGCATGATAGGAGGTGTATGTGATGTGCGGGTGGGGGATTGTGTGGTGGGGGATTAGGTTAAGGCATGTGTGGGTGGGTGGAAGTTGTATGTGTGGGTGGTGGGGTGTGTGTTAGTGGATTGGGGATGTATGGGTGGTTAGAGAGATGTGTGGGGTGGGAGTAGGGACATGTCAGTTGGTGGGGATGTGTGTGTATTGTTTGGGAATGTGTGAGTGGATGTGCGATGTGTGGGTTGGTGGGGGATTGTGTGCATGGGTGGGGAATATGTTGTCGATGGAGATGTGGCTGGGGGATGGGTGGTTTGAGGTGTGGGTGGGGAGAGGATGTGTGGGGTAGTATGTGTATGTGGATGGGCGTAGGATGTGTGGGTTGGTGGGGGAATGTTTGTGGGTGGCGAGTGTGTTTTGGTTGGGGGATCAGGTGAGGGCAGTGTGTGTGGGTGGGGGATGTGCGGGAGGGGGATGGGTCGGTTGGTGGGGTATGTATGTGTCCCTTGGTGTGCGTGTGTGTCGGTAGGTGGGGGTGTGTATGTGTCCCTTGGTGCGCGTGTGTGTGGGTAGGTGGGGGTGTTGTGTGGGTGGGGTGATGTATGGATAGGTGGGAGATGGGCTTCTTAACATGGTAATTAGCCTTGTTTATGTTTACAACATTCATTTCACAATGTTTATTTTATCTTCCTATGTAAATGTATAATGCTCTTGAGGAACGAAAGACGAGTGATTGGAAGGGCCGAATGTAAGACGGGCCTGCACGCCCAATTTGTGACCCTAATAAAGTTGATTTGATTTGATTTGATTTAAAGTTTAGAGTCTAAACACTGATACATAGCGTTCATAAACACTCGGAGAACATTGTAACTGACTCGTGCCAAACAAACAATAGGTTTGGATCAGGCATGTACACAATCAAATGAACTAGTATTCAATATTATCAAGTGCCATTCCGGCTGGCGTTGGCGTTTATGACTCTCCATGGATCTTGGTCTTTGGTTTTCGGGATCAACTCTGCTGTTGATAAACCTCCACGCCACCATCTCAATATATCCAGCATCATTTCTCTTGGTCTACCTCTGCCTCTCTTCCCCGCGATCTTTCCAGTTGTCACGATGTTCTCCAATGCCTCTCAAGTATTATAATGTAAATTTCCGTTCGCTGAGCATTGAAATTGCGGAATCTACCACGAAGCAAAACAAATAACACAATGACTCTAGTATGGCAATATATCGCCATTCTGTCTAAATGGGAGGTCACATGTAGCGATATATCGGCCTTCTGTCTAACTAAGAGGTCACACGTGGCGATATATCGCCCTCCTGTCTAAATGGGAAATCACATGTGGCGATATATCTTCCCTCTGTCTAAATGGTAGGTCATATGTGACAATATATCGTCCTTCTGTCGAAATGGGAGAGCACATGTGGCGATATATCATCCTTCTGACCAATGGGGGAGGGGGAAGGGGTGCCCATGTGACGATATATCGTCCTTCAGTCTAAATGAGAGATCACATGTGATGATATATTGTTCTTCTGTCTACATGGGAGATCCCATGTGGCGATATATCGTTATTCTATTCCTATGGGAGTCACATGTGGCGATATAGCGTCATTCTAGCCAATGGAAGGTCACATTTCGCGATATATCGTCCTTCAGTCTAAATGAGAGGAAACATTTGGCGATATATCGTCCTTCTGTCCAATGGGGAATCCCATGGAGCGATATATCGTCCTTCAGTCTAAATGAGAGGTCACATTTGGCGATATGTCGTCCTTCTGTCCAATGGGGGATCCCATGGAGCGATATATCGTCCTTCAGTCTAAATGAGAGGTCACATTTGACGATATATCGTCGATATGTCCAAATGGGAGGTCACATGTGGCGATATATCGTCCTTCTGTCTAATGTGAGATCCCATGGAGCTATATATCGTCCTTCAGTCTAAATGAGAGATCACATTTGGCGATACATCGTCGATATGTCCAAATGGGAGGTCACATGTAGCGATATATCGTCCTTCTGTCCAATGGGGAATCCCCTGGAGCGATATATCATCGTTCAGTCTAAATGAGAGGTCACATTTGGCGATTTATCGTCCCTAAGTCCAAATGGGAGGTCACATTTGGCGATATATCGTCCCTATGTCCAAATGGGAGGTCACATTTGGCGATATATCGTCCCTATGTCCAAATGGGAGGTCACATGTGGCGATATATATCCAGTACTGAATAAGCTGTTTGTTTATGTCGGCGTTGTAGCAGAGGTGTTGAGAACGTGATTCGCAATCCCGAATACCGCGTTCGAAATACCTGCTGGAGATTTGGAAGCAGACCGAGTTGGTTGATTTTGACACAGAAAGCAACGGCAAACTACTGAACGTAAAATTGCCAAGGAAATCACCAACAGAACACACAAAATGCTGAGGTTGACTGCGACATCCTGTAATTGGCATGCAACTAACTTGTTATTGGTTTATATTAATACAATGGAGTGTTTATTGTAGTGACCTTTCTTTCAGTAACTCAAATCAATATAGAGAAGATATGCAGTGGATCAAGAGGTGAGGAAAAAAGTGCTGGCTCTTCATAGGACGTACCCTCTCTCTCTCTCTCTCTCTCTCTCTCTATATATATATATATATATATATAATAAAAATATGTCAATTGAAACGAGAAAAAGAGTGTTGAGGGGATACATAGAGCCTTTTCTTTTGTATGGATGTGAAACTTATGATGGCTGAAGAAATGTGGTTTCTGAGGAAAATGCAAAGAATACCATGGACAGACAGAAAAACAAATAACCAAGTCCTACAAGAAACAAATTAAAATCGTAAATTGATTAGAGAAATTAAAAGTAGGCAGTCAACATTTTTTGGACATGTCATGAGAAGAAATTGATTGGAGAACTTAGTGACAACTGGCAAGATCGAAGGGAACTGACCAAGAGGAAGACCGAGAGGAAAATATCTGGATGGCTTGGCCACATGGCATGGACGAGACAAGAATACTGAGCTGATCCACGACGCTGGTGATCGAGTGAAATGGCGAGTCATGACCGCCCACGCTTTCCGGCATGGCACATGATATATATATATATATATATATATATATATATATATATATATATATATATATATATATATATATATATATATATATATGGAGAGAAGAGAATTATAGACAGAAATAATATGAGGACGACATAGGATAAGTTGTAGGAAATCGCGGCGTATAGGATAGACGCGGCGTAGAGTATGGCTTGTACTAGAATAAGAGAGAAAAGGCTGAAGAAGAAGAAGAAGAAGAAGAAGAAGAAGAAGAAGAAGAAGAAGAAGAAGAAGAAGAAGAAGACGAAGAAGAAGAAGAAGAAAAAGATCTCTTGACTGGAAAGCATGAACTTATCTGAACGTGTTACCATCCTTTCTACACACTCCAATAATCATTATCCCGATTTCGATTACTCTCAAACGATTCCGGTTTTTCTGGCCTCCATGAAATATCACCTCTCTGCTCTCGTGTGATACCGTTTCTTTTCTTTCCTGATCTTTCCGCAGACGTGAGCCTGCCCGTCGGTCTGTCTGTCTGTGCGGACACCTGCTCAAAGCCTGCAATATTCCGCTATAAAATAAACATTTCACATGGCGAGACCGCGGTATCGATTGCTCCCGTTCCTCGATGCGTATTGATTGCTCAGAATTTCAGGACAGCCAATACACGAATGGCGGTCGCCGAGGCCGTACTTCTGCACATTACTCGCGGAAATGACAAACACCGAGGAGACCCGCGAGGCGTGCCTGAGACCTCATTCCGTACGTATTGGCGGTTAGCTCTCAACTCATTGTGCTAGCCACGGATGTAAGAAGCGTCATTGGTACCTTGTCGTCTTGAAGGACGACATTTTGTTACATTATGATTCAAAAAGGTATAATATTAATAACTATAACCCATGGCGGTATGATTGACTGATAAGACTAGGGATGGAGTTATACTTCTCTACAGTACAAAGCCTAGGCTGAAATATAGAGACCATGTGTTGCCCATGCAACATGACCCCTCTCTCGGCCTGCCTAGTTCTTTCCAGAGGAAACGTAACATCAATACATCTGGAACAAGACAACCTGCAGAAGCTGCCGGATCAGCAAAGCAATGCTCTAACTGTCCGCCTGGCGGAGTTTCCGTCCTAGACCAACTGCCAACCAAGGCTTAGGGTCTGGTCTGCCCTGCCATGACATTCTGTCTTTAGGTTGTATTTCCTCGCACCAGGATAAGGCTTGTACCTTCCCAATTGCGCTCCTCCACCCGAAACTGTTGGCACAATGTGGGGTGTCGGGTTTGGTAAGCGCCGCCCAACATTCAGCGCTGACAGAAAGCGGATAGTACCGTCTACTGTCATATGGTAGCTCAGTCATATCTGACTAACACCTGACACACAATTATCTATACTTTATTTTTATTTTTATTAGTACCCATGCATTTTATTATCTGTTGAGAGTGGCTGAGATAATGTTGGTTTGACTCGGGTGCAATGATCCAGTAACGTAATGTGTGGTAGCAATGCCAGTATCTGAGACTGATGCTTGAAGTAAATGGCCGAGGGGTTACAACACTTATCTCACATATCACCGCTCTGTGGTGAAGGAGTTACGAACGCAAATCGTAATCCCGCACACTGCGTTCGAAACACAGCTGCGGTCGATTTGGAAGCAGACCGTCTTGTGTTGGTGGACATAAAAATGGTATTAGTGCCAGTCGTTCAGAAAGCAATGGCAAACTACTGAATGTAAACTTGCCTGGAAATGACAAACAGCGAAAAATACTGCGGTTGACAGCCACGTCCTGTAAAGGTCGTATTTAGATAATCAGGCTTCTATCTCGCCCATCACCCCTTGTGTTTGGGCGTTCACTTGTCTTGAATTCAAGCTTAGTCCACCCCCGTGCTACTACTTCTAGTGCCAAGGACTGATTTTTATGTGTGGATTAGCTTTCCCAGTTACTAGTGTCCCTCGCCATCGGGCGAACCTCCTCGTCCACACGACGACGCCCGGAAATACGAGTGGGCTTCAGATTGATTGATTGATTGATTGATTTAGGAACCGACATCACAGCATTCGGGACATTCCCATTAGCGCTCCGTCCCCATCCTCAGCAGCCAGCGAAGAGTTCCAACACTAATAGTTCCAGTAGCAATCTGATTATATGTCCGTCTCGCCTTTCCACTGAGCGTCGAGCGTCGGCCAAATCCCCTCGTCACATCTGGCTGTCTCATTCTTACCAGACAATGGTGATCCATTTGCTCCTCCGAGGTGTACACGTGCTCCCACAAGGCCGCAACCACGTCTGTCTTGTCATGCATCAATACTCCACCAAGACTTGCCGAGCCAGCCAATCTGTCCGGCTGTTCATTCCCCAGCACACCGGCATGCCCAGGAGAAAAGATCCAGGTGATGCTTGCTACCCGTGACCTCCGAAGCGAAGCAAGCCACTCTGCACGAAGCCTACCTGTTCTCACCCTCCTCAGCATGCTTTATGAGTCAGTTACAATCACAATGTGTGTATTATTGTGTTTTCTATCCAGCGGAAAGCTGCACTGACCGCCTCCACCTTCATATATAAACCTTAAAGTGTGATAGAGAATACAGTAGCCATGCCATTGTCTTATAACCAGTCAATATTATTGTTAAGGGTGTCAAGAGTGCTATACACGTGATATCACGGTGCAGACGAAGACCGTGACGGAATAAGGACACTGTAAAGATGGCCGCCCCATTTTTACATGTATCTAAGAGTAGCATGGTTCTGCTGTCCGGCTTTTGGTCAGTGAAGGGGTGAAACCTATGTAAATTCATCGGCGAATGAAGGTCCAGTATGGTGATGCATGCCTGTCAGTCCTGCAAGTTTATGAGTGGAGTAGGAAGTTTCGACCCGCAATCAAATCCAAACGACAGGGACTTCTTTGTAAAGGTGCCCTTTTGCAACTTTACAATACTCGATCCCATAATGACCTTGCAACGGTTGAAACCTTCGAAGACCTCCACTTTCAGTGTGTACCACATGACCCGTACTCGCCAGAAATAGCCTCAGGTGATTTCCACCTGTTTGGACAACCCATAGAACCATTGAAAGGAAAAGGTTTTCATTTGACCCCCCCCCCCCCCGGTGTGTGTGTATCATCAAGTGCCCTGCCAGCTGGCGTAGGCGTTCATGGCTGTCTACAGATCTCGGTCGTTGGTGTTCTGGATCAACTCTGATGATGATATTCCTCCATGCCACCGTCTCAGTCCATTCAGCATCATTTATCTTGGTCTACCTCTCTTCCCCTCGATCTTTCCAGTTCTCCAATGTCTCTCTTCTCATTACATGACCGAATCCGAAGGTTGTGGGTTCGATTCCGGGCCGCGTCCTTCGGTTCACGAGTTACATTTTTCGGAGACTCCTGTGGGTCGTCGCTAGAGCTACGGAGTTCGTGCTTTGTGCGACGCTTTCCGCGCTGCGGAAAGAGACCGAGCCATATGGGATAAAACTCGGTGCAATGAAGTCGACCCTGTCGACTTTTAAGTGACCTTTTTAAAGTGTTTGTCTCTTTCTTATTGTTGTATATAATGTTCTAGTTTCATTACCTGTATCAGGCAGTCGTTGTTAGTTACTCTGGCAGTCCAAGGAATTCGCAACATTCGTCTCAGAAACCACATCTCTGTTGCTTATATATAGATATATATTTCAGCACTCTTTGTCTGATAATTGGTGAAAGTGACTTATCATATAAGTCACTTTTCATGTTCTGAAATGCAGCTTTTACTTTTACCTATTCAGACAATAACATTGGTTTCACATATGCTTCTTAGTATAAAAATAGATCTCCTGCAACGGAATAAATATTTCTTGTCTTGTGTAATTAACGAAACAATATTTATCTAAATCCCCATTTCAAGCAAAAAGTCAGGTAACTCGTTTGTAATCTGTACACGAGTTACTCTCGGTCAGAATGTAAACTTAGGCCAGACCTCCGTGAATTAAACACTCGTGGCACTCTCTGAACTGTTTCTTTACATCGTGGTGTCTTTTTATGAAATGTGCTCTAGGAGTCTAGGTGTTTATTTCAGTAGTGTTGTTTCTGTTCCGTGGTGGCAGTAGGAGGTTATGTGTGTATGTTGATTGTTTGTGGACGTTGTTGTCGTCATAATAATTATCATTTTCATCATTATCGTCATCAACTTCCGGGGTGCTGATGACGATGTAGCGTGTTCAATGCCTACACCAGTCAATTCGACGAACAGTGTTGACTTCTCGTCCTTGAATTAAGGACGTAAATTACAAATACCTCTGAAGTCGGAGTGGGTTCGCCTGATGGCGAGGGACACTAGTAATAAAGAAAGCTAATTCGCATGCAAAAAAAAAAAACCAGTCCTGTTGATGTTGTCCGTTTGTTGATGTTATCCACCTGTCTTTTATCCACCTGTCGTTTATCCACCTCTTGATGTTATCCACCTGTTGATGTTATCTATCTATTGATAATGTCTACTTACTGATATAGTCCACCTATTGATGTTATCCTCCTATTGATGTCCTGAGTGCAGTGATGTCGGTTCTTAACTCAACTTAACTCAACAGTACACCACAGCAAGCAATGATGTACAGACCAAATGAAACCAGAAGAAGAGCTCGACTATGTAAACGATGGACAGAGGGAATAACAGAGTCCATATAACTTTGATATATGAAGTCCATAAACGGGCACTCTCCCGCTATTTATGCTTCGCCTCGGCACCGCAAGCTACAAGGCAACAAGATGAGATGAGACAAGTTGTCGCTATTCGAGCATTTCATATAACCACCATTTTCTCGGCTGCTATAATTCTCGTAAATCGAAGAACACTCGAACTAGGAAACATATTGATCATATTACGTTGACAGCCGCGGAGATCCCCTGCTGTTGTCGATTGCCTCATTAGTGACAGACTTTGTGCAAGCAGGCATCTCTGAGCAGATTAATTGTTGAATGTGTTTGTATTCTGTTGAATAGATTTCTCATGTTGTTATTTTTTGTTGCGCTGCTGGCGTACTGTGGCATTGCAAATACTTCATCCACCTGCAGCGAACTTTTCTCTTTACAGATGTCTTGCAATTATCATTATCATCGTCTTCGTCGTCGTCGTCGTCGTCGTCATCATCATCATCATCATCATCATCATCATCATCATCATCATCATCATCATCATGAATATCATCATCATCATCATCATCATCATTATAGTCACCATTATGATCTGTTCTACATTCTACATATACTAATATACGTTTAGTCATAATTAATGTGACTGCAATCACTACCACCACTATCATCGCTACTGCTGCTACAGCTGCCACTACTACAACAACCACCACTACCATCGTTACTGCTGCTATTTCCACTGACATCATCCCACCATCACCACCACAATCACTACTATTACTGCTGCTGCTGCTACTACTACTACTACCACCACCACCACAACGACTACCACTCCACTACTACTACTACTATGACGACGACAACAAACATCACCATCATCACAACCATCACAGCGATTACTACAACTAATATATTACAGCCACCACTACCACTACTACCACCATTACTACTACTATTACTGCCACTACTTACTACACCACCACCATCACCATTACTACTACTTCTTCTTCTACTACTACTACTACTACTACTACTACTACTACTACTACTACTACTACTACTACTACTACTACTACTACTACTACTACCACCACCACCACCATTACTACTACTACTACTACTACTACTACTACTACTACTACTACTACTAATACTACTACCACCACCACCACCACCACCATCACCATCACGACAACGACGACAAACACCGCCATCATCACAACCATCTCCGTGATTACTACAACTAAACTATTACCGTCACCACTACCACTACTATCACCATTACCACTACTATTACTGCCACTACTTACTACACCACCACCACCACCACCACCACCACCACCACCACTACTACTACTACTACTACTACTACTACTACTACTACTACTACTACTACTACTACTACTACTACTACTACTACTACTACTACTACTACTACTACTATTACCACCACCACCACCACCACCACCATCATCACAACAACGACAACGACGACAAACACTACCATCATCACAACCATCTCCGCGATTACTACAACAAAATTATTACAGTCACCGCTACCACTGCTTCCCCATGGCATTAGGTTTCAGTATATTGACAATAAACCATCTAAGACTCCAGGATAAACCATTACAAACATGCCAATAATCGTGTGTGGTAATGTTTCCACACCTCACATGATCACCCGAGTATTGTACCAGGCCTATGTTCTTGTCTTGATCATACCATATGACCAAGCCACCCATATATTTATCGATCTGTCTTCCCCTTGCCATTTCCCCGTCAATTTTGCCAGTGATCACAAAGATGTCAAGCTTACTTTTTCTCAAAATGACTGGCCTACAACCACCCCAGATACCAACTCCAAGATGCTACTCATATTATTGTATAAAAACCAGCACAATGCGGTATGCTTCCAAATCGCCCGCAAATGTGTTTCGAACGCGGTATGCGGGATTGCATAGTAACTTACCCCTTCGCCACAGTTAAAGAAAGCAAGGAGGATAATTCATGAACACCGCTACCCAGTATATGTGAAACCTGTGTCGTCTCACACCCTTACGGCTGCATGTCCTCTGAGGTACGTTTACCTTTCAGACCGGATCTCCTTGATAGCTGCGAGAAACACAAGCATGGAATGATACCGCGAGCCTGGGGCATTCCTTGGATCACTGGTTCCCAAACATCTGTTTACAGGGCCGTATAACTAAGTTGGGAGGGAGTATGATCACAGAAGATGGTAGAATAGACAGAGAAATCGAAATTAGATGTCAACAAGCAAGTACGCTTATATATCAACTATCACCCAAACTGAAACATCCAAATATAATTGTTTCCGCAAAACGACAGATAATAAATATCATATTCTTGCCAAGTCTATGCTATAATGACAGACATGGACATTATCCAATTCGCAAAATCAATACCTGCGGGATGAGATGCTTGAGGAGAACTGCCAACTTAACTATCCCAGACAAACACTAGCTTTATTTTTAAAAAAAATAATCATCAATAGAATAAATAAACCAATCTACAAGTTAATCAACCAATCATCTAATCAATCAAACAACCAGTCAACCCACCAACCAACCAACCAACCAACCAACCAACGAATCAACTAGCCAACGAATCAACCAACCAAACACCAAGCAACCAACAAATCAACCAACCAACCAACCAACATACCTCCACTTGAGCACGACATCTTGACAACACCATTACCTTATTTTGTTTTCTTTTCAACCAAACGGGAATTTCCCAACACCACTTGGGAATCCCTGCCGAAGAACGATACATCTACAGGCACCTGAGCCGTTTATGCCAAAGCTTAAGAGGCTTCTAAAAATACACCTGGCCTGGTAGTTTATTTGGAGCATCCTGAAGCCTGAGAGAGTGAGAAGACGTTAAACATACCAGCTGCTTTGTGCATTTTTATACAAACAGAGTGAGGTATTCGGCGCTTTTCGGCTCTTCATATCAGATCCTGCTTCTAGGAAAGGATAGTGACAATATCATTACGGTTCGACTTCTTTGTGTATGCGCTATTTAACCTATGTTGTGTTAATATTGTCGTCAACGTGATAGAAAGGATAAGATTGCTTGCTCTTAAACTTCCCTTGCGCTGATGGCGAGGTAGTCGGTTAAACTTAAAACATTGACTTTTCGTTCAGAAAGAAATGGCAAACTACTGAAGGTTAAATTGTTTAGAAAAATCAAACTAGGGTTAATTGTAACGTCCCGCAAAGAAGATGTGATATGTGTGTGTGTGTGTGTGTGTGTGTGTGTGTGTGTGTGTGTGTTTGTGTGTTTATGTGTGGGTTAATATAAAATGTGGAAACATGTGGTGCCATTTCAGTGGTTAGATACGAATTCTGTTACATAATTGTGGATACCGGTGTATAATAGACCTGGCTAATGATGACACATTTTTAAGGGCTATCTAGTTTGTCAGGGGTCGAAGTACACGTATACGGGCAACCTTCATCAGCGCGCGCGCGCGCGCACACACACACACACACACACACTCTCTCTCTCTCTCTCTCTCTCTCACACACACACACACACACACAAGAAACCTACACAACTAAAGTTAAATTGTACACTACAAGTCACTTAGTTTAGGACCTGGAGACGTCCAAATCCTAGGGTGTAAACATCAAACTCTATACCACTAGCTCCGTAGGTCAACTGACAGGAAGTGACGTAGTGAATAAAGTATAAGCTAAGACGAAATAAGAAAGGAAGGCGGGGGGAAGTTGGCAAAGTCAATCTCTATAGGGAAGATACGAGTGAGATGCTCGCAGAGCAAAGATAGAGAAGAGTAAACAAACTGAGAAGTAGGGATGACAGATGAGTGAGGGACGAGAGTATGAAATTGTGAAAAAAGCGTAATAATTTGGGTAACTGTAACTGTATTGCACATTGAGTCCCTATCGCAAGTGAGACTCTGAAAAATTGGACTGTTCTAGAATGTTTTGCCATCTCTTTCATGAGACGTAGTTTAATGCCGGAATTGTTTCTCTCTGAGCTTTAATTAATTATTAAAGATTAACCACTATACCAAAATGTTAGTTGCATTTGTTGCAATTCCTCCATAAACCACATATCTGTCCCAAAAAAAAAACAAAAAACAACTGTCATTTACTGCCACTATAGTACCTTGCGGTGTATGGCAGGGGAGTCTTGAGCCTAAGAAATTAAGGCCGCCTGGCTAGTGCAGTCGCCGCGAACTGTGCAGATTAGAGTTTTCTTTTTGCCCCCGACAGAAAAAAAACAAAAAAACTCCACATCTTACCGATGATTCGAACCCGGGTCTCCCGAAGGAGAATCCGGCATTGTAGCTACTCGGCCAGCCGCTCCTCTAACCAAATATCTTCTGCCATTATATGTTTTTCAGCTTGTCTGCTCATTGCCCACGTTTCACATTCATACAAAATTACAGGTTCTATGTAGCGCTTCAACTCTCTTTCCCGCTGCAATTTACATACATCCTTTTATTGGTCAGTATATTGTCCATCTTGCAAAATTCTACATTTACCGTAGCGATTCTAATTCTAATCTCTTCAAGGCACCTCCCATCAGATGTTATGACTGTTCCCAGATAGTTGTACCGATTCATTTGTTTAAGATTATCTCCGTTTACCCGTATAGTACATTGTGGTATTTCTTTCTTTTTAGAGACAACCACAATCTCTGTCTTCGTACAAATATTTTGTCGTTATAAGTGGTAATAAAGAGGATATTTCAAATTTCTACTCAGGGCAAAACGAAACAAAATATTCAACAGAAGCTACCCGATCACGAACTTTTGGAAATAGCCGCCTTAAATACTGACCTCCCGTGCTTTACCTGTTACGTCACCCTACACGCGTGCCTTAATTACCAACATTATTTCAGGCAAGGATCATTTAGGATCTCTAACGAACATTGAACTGCATGCTCATGGCTCCTAGTTTCACAGCACCGGATTCTTAGACTCAACTAAGAAATAAGTTTTATCGCAAACATTACGATAAGCCGGTTCCTCTTATTTCTAGAAACGGATTGCAATTATGGAACAATAAAAACACATCTTTGACAATTGCGCTTATTTTGGAAATAGCTCTCTAATTGAAGGTTGTTGGGAGCATTCTTACGGTTTACAACAAAATTACGATTATCATCATTAACTGTCCTGCCGGGCGGCGCAATCCATTATGTTGCCTTAGAACCATCTTCAGGATGGTTCTGCTGTTGATCGTCTTGCACGTGACATTGTCAATCCTTGTCTTCGTTGTTCACCTTCAGATGTCAATATGAATTCATCATCATCATCTTCCACTTCTGCCGTCAAGCGCCGTGGGGAGGAATAATTTGCGTTCCAGCGCCCGGTGGGCGGCACTGGATAGTGTCATTCCGTGGGGTTGTATAATGTCTCTGATGTCGTCAATCCCTTTTCTTCTTGGACGTCCTCGTGGTCTCGTCGCAGATGATCTTTGATGTAAGGCCAGTGATGGTAGTTGCTGATGTTGCATTCTAACGACATGGCCAAACCACTTGATCTTCTGTCTTTCAATAAATGTGGCACAAGGTGTTGATCCCACAGTCTGTCTGATAATAGCATTTCTTACTCGGTCTCGGATTGTTAAGTTGGCAGCTCTCCTCAGGCATCTCATTTCGCAGATGTTGATTTTGCCAAGGTGCAATTTGGATAAAGTCCAGGTTTGAGATTAGTAGCATAGGGTTGGTGTGAATATCCTGTTTATTATCTGTCGTTTTGCGGACATGGGTATGTTTGGATGTTTCAGTAAGGGTGATAGTTGATATGTAAGTGCACTAGCTTTTTGACATCTGATTTCAATTTCTCTGTCCAATCTGCCATCTTCTGTGATCATACTTCCAAGGTATTTGAATTCTTTAACTTATTTCAGAGTTGTGTTATTTATCTGTATACTTAGTGGGCCTGGTGATCTGCTAACTTGCATTACTTAGGTTTTGGCTGTGTTTATACTCATATTGTATCTGCTGCAGGTTGAACTCAGATTAGTAATATGATTTTGTAGTCTGCCCTCATCGCTGTAAAACAGGCACTGATCGTCTGCAAATAGACGTTCATTTATTCCCTGTGGGTCAATTGTTTCATCTGGAGTAAAGAGTTCTAAATTTTCTGAATCTATTCTGTCGAGACTTGCTTCTTTGGAAATTCTGTCCATGTAGATATTGAATAGCAGAGGAGAGAGCACACACCCTGTCTCACTCCTGTATTGACTGTGAACATATCTGATATACCTTCTTGTGTTCTTACTGCACTTTTGCTCGAGTGGTACATGTTATGATGTTGTCTAGCAGTTGCCCTTGTATCCCAGAGTCTTCAAGGATGGTCCATAATTTGTATCTATCTAGTCTATCGAAAGCCTTTTCCTGATCTACAAACACAATATTCTGCTGGTCACTATATTCGATAGTTTTTTCCACATATTTGTCTAAGTGTAAATAATGCATCAGTGCAACTTTTACCTTTCCGAAAATCTAATTGTGCTTTGCTTAACTGTTGTTCAACTATTGGTCTAGCTCTTTGTTCCAATAGTTTTGCGTACATTTTACCTATATGGCTCAGGAGTGATATACCTCTGTATGTTTCGCACTCTCTCATATTGCCTTTCTTCTTCCATATTGGTATTATTATTGCCTGTTGCCAATCATCTGGGACTTTTCTGTCTTCCCATGCTATATTAAAAAAGTCTTGTTAGCCATTTAACTCCTCTTAATCGTAAGAAAGTAGCAGTCAGCTTGAGCTTGTTTACATCTCCATAGAGTTTGTACTCAAGTAGAGCCAGTGTAGGCCATATTACTTTTCTCTGTCCCTAACCCTAACTCCTGCAACAAATGTTTAGCTGTGATTTTACCAGTTCCACAGTCACATGCATCAGTGTCTCCTATCTGTAGCTTTTCAAGCATGTGGTATTTCAGCCTCTTCTGGCCTGTCCGTAGTCTGAAGATTGTAATTTGTTCTTGTCTGTGGAGAAGGTAATATGCTGATTGGCTCCAGAACAAGAACATAGATGTATTCTCACAGAGCAAGAATAACAAGAAGAAGAAGACGACGAGAAGAAGAAGAAGAAGAAGAAGAAGAAGAAGAAGAAGAAGAAGAAGAAGAAGAATAAGAAGAAGAAGAAGAAGAAGAAGAAGAAGAAGAAGAAGAAGAAGAAGAGGGGGAGGAGGAGGAGGATGAGGGGGAGGAGGAGGAGAAGGTGATTTATCTGCTCTGTTAGAAGTATCTGAAAGAAATAGATATCAATGTTCACAATAAATAACACACATATTGAAATCTGTATATCTTTTTTTCCTCTCAAGAATTTCATGACATGAGTCGTGTCATCTTTCTTATTTATGTTTCCTTTCCGTGTTTAGTATCAACAAAGGGCACAAACTCTGCACAACACGCATTTAGCGCGGTTGGAAAACGCATCAGTAAGGATAAGAGTAAGACAAATGTCTGCGCTCATTCGTACCTGAAGACAAATAGATGGCTGCAGTCAAAAATAGACATGTTTGTATGGATAATTGCCACACTTGAAGACACAACGCATTATGCACAGTTTCTATTTTAGAATGTTGCGTGTGTGAGTGAAAGCTAGTTTCTTTGTGGGTGATTAGCTTAGGCTCACAGCGCAACAGTGAGTAATCAGTTACTGATTACTCACTGAGTATGGTTATCTTTCATTCTTATTGGACAGTTGGTTTGAGTTTATCTGTCTGTCCGGCTGTTTCTGTCTCTGTCTGTTTGCCAGACTGTATGTCTCTGTTTACCAGTTTGATTGTGTGCCTATTCGTCTGTTTAGTCTACATGTCAGTTTTATGTCTGTTGACCAATATTTTCACGTCTATTTCTTTACAGCCTCTTCGCGTTGTCGTCGTCGTCGTCGTCGTCCTCCTCCTCCTCCTCCTCTTCATCTTCATTCTCTTCTATTACTGCGGCTGCTTCCCTTCTTCTAATCCTCTCCCTCTTCCTCCTCCCCATTTTCTTCCTCTCCTTCTCTGCCTCCTCCTCTTCTGCTTCTTCTTCTTCGTCTTTTTCTTCTTCTGCTACTGCTGCCGCTGCTGATCTGCTGCTGCTCATTATCCCCCTACTCTGCGATCTACCTGAACCACTCAGATTACATTGCTCTCTGTCCTCAGTTATCCAGCATCAGTCTTAGAGACACATCCTCGTCAATCTAACTCTTCTATATCACACACATTTCGGATTTGACTATAATCCTGGACTCAAGTAGCATGCTAGCACAAATTTCTATTCTCCCATCTTTTGACATTCTTCCTTCTTTCCTTCCTCCTCATCGTCTGCCTCCTTATGTTCTTCCATTCTCTCCTCCTCCTCCTCCTCTTCCTCCTCCTCCTCCTCCTCCTCCTCCTCCTCCATACTGACTGAAATGCATGCACATGCATATACATAAATATATACACATAAATACATAAACACATGCAAACACATACTTATATAAAACAAACACATACACACACATACATACACACATACATACTCACACACATACGGACAGATCATTACAAACGCAGAAACTGCAGACATACATACCTGCACACAAACACACACACACACACACACACACACACACACACACACACACGGACACAGCGATATAAACGCAGAAACTGCAGACATAAATACCTACATACACACACACATATACATACACATACACACATACGGACACGTCATTACAAGCGCTGAAATTACAGACATACATACCTACACACACAAACACACACATGGACACATCAATAAATACACAGAAACTGTAGACATAAATACCTACACACAAACACACACACACATACGGACAAACATGGGCATATCAATACACACACAGAAACCGTAGACATAAATACCTACATGCACATACAAACACACCAATAAGACACAGAAAATGCAGACATACGAGGGCGAGCTTTCAATGCCACAAGCATGTAGCTAATGTCCCATTTCTGGGAGATCGTCTCCCATTGCGTTGTGCGATATCTCTCACCCCTTCATGGATATCATCCAGCCCTGGTGGATATTACAGCGTTTAGGAGCAGATATTGCGCGTATCTGGGCCAACTGGCGTGACCTGGCGCCGGCCCGAGTTTGACATTGGGAAGCCCGTTTGCTCTGATCGATCGGTGGCTTATTATTGGCTGTCTCCAGTTGTATGTTTGCGGTTAACGAAGCTGGCACTTTAACGCTTAACTTGAAAAGATTACGTTAAGGACACTTTTAGAGGCATGGGGACACATTGGCTATATGGTGATTGCATATTTATCCAATTCAGTGGCAAACAAAATGTAGGTTTGGACCAAACGTGGCACACAACCAAATGAGCAAATATTAGAATGTAAATCTCCATTCACTGAGCATTTAAAATGCCGAGGATACCACGAAACACAACAGTTCAGTTCAGTATTTACGAAAAAAAAAAAAAAAAATTCGGCCTCGTTGAGCCTACTTCTTCAGCGTTGAAATAACTAATAACATTATGACCCTAGTAGTGCGATATATCGTCCTTCTGTTCAGATAGGAGATCACATATATATTATCCCTCGGCACTGAATCAGCGGAAGACTCCGTGGCGAAGTGGTCAAGTCGTCTGCCTCACGCTCCGAAGGTTCTGGGTTCGAATGCTGGCTACGTCTTTGGGTTCACGAGTGCATTTTTTCTCGGAGACTCCTGGGGGTCGTCGCTGGAGCTACGGAGTTCATGATTTGTGCGACGCTTTCGGCAGGCCACCCTGCAGAAAGAAACCGAGCCATCTGGGATAAAACCCGGTGCAATGAAATCGATCCTCTCGACTTTTAAGACTTGTTAAAGACTGAATCAGTTACAGACCTGGGCCATGTGGTTAATATCCTACCGGTAGAGTTCTGTTCATCTATTCATAGACAATAGATCCCTGGCATCTTCTCACACTACCCCCTTTCAAAAAAGAAAAATGCGTAGGATTACAAACACATCGGACTTATTTATTTTAATTTTCAAATATCTATCATTCTCATTTATACATTCACACTGTCATTGTCAAAACTGTCATTTACTGCCAATATAGTATCTTGCGGTGTATGACAGGGGGGTCACTACGTAACACAACTGTTTACTTGTAAATAATTCTAAACATTCTGTGTAATCTGTTGAACCAACTTGAGACAGTCTGAAATTAACAGAAAACTCTTGACTTAATGTCTATGCACTCAAATGCACTAGACAACTGTTATGCTGGTATGAGTTCTATTCATCTATTCATGGACCACTCGTCCCTGATACACGCTGCCATGTTACAGAAACTACTGAGTTAGATTTCACACACATAAAACACAAGTAGATGCTAACAAGATAATATTTCGTAAACCTAAAAGGATCAGTAAGAAACGCACTAATTGCGTGTAAAAAAAAAATAAGTCACGAAAAGGCGTCACCTAACAACTCAAGAGATACAGCTTCACTTGGGCACGAAACATTGAGACACTATGTTTTTGAAACAGCACACATACAAAAACCATTAATCATTGAAAAACCGTTAGTCTCCACATTAAGACTTAGAAGTTAACAGCCAGGGCATCTACATGTAACCAACGATAGACACGATAGGTAAACACACCATGCAGGCCAGTTGTATTTGGCTCATATATATATATATATATATATATATATATATATATATATATATATATATATATATATATATATATATATTTATATAGCCGCCAGTGGATGCGGTGATGAACGCGCGCCCTTCTGCTAAAGAAGGTATAACATAGGGAGTTGCAGCCAGCTGATGGGATACTGTGTGGACTTCCGGTTCCCAACATGGCGAATAGGCATTGACCCGTTAAATCCTCTGGACTGTTTATGCTTGTGGCTATGGTTTGCATACGCATTTTCCTCATGTTGAACTAGTAGTGCATGTTCCGTCGCCCTGCTACTGAGTGTCTGCGTGGGGCGAGACTTTGATCTGTGAAATTCGTGTGGAATGCTTTTACATCTGTTCGCTGTTGTTTGCACAGTGAACTGCATGTTCGGAACAATGGTGGCCGGCTGTCGCTGATTTGACTGGTTTGCCTTTAGGTTCACGAGTACCCTTTTCATGAGACATGGGAGTCGTCGCTGGAGCTACGGAGTTCGTGCTTTGTGCGGCGCTTTCGGCCGCTCGCCTTATGAAAAGAGACCGAGCCATGTGGGATAAAACCTAGGTTAATGAGGTCTTTCTAGTGACTGACGACTGTATTTTTCGTGGAAGATTTTTGTGTTGACATTCTGGAGGCGGTATTATGCACAGTGTACCTGTACGAGCTGTTGGCCTGCCGAGACTCCTTTCTGTTCCACTTTTCACATTGGGCAGTGAGGACCATTTTGTGTGATATTCACTGGAACAGGAACGGAGCATAATAGGGACGACCCATTGCCGTGAAGCTGGAACCGCGACTAACTAGCTAACTAACTGATGGGATACTATGTAAGGAATGGGATTGATTGTGCAGCACAGCAAATAAAATCGTCCTTCAAGATTTCACTCCTACCAACGAATTTGTCGAGTTTATTTAAGAGTCACCATAACCATGTTCTAGTCGTGTGTGTAAGGGCCCCGCTGGCAAGTTGAAGTGATACTTCTTTGTCATCGTCATCCACCCAGACAACTATCATGTAACATTAGAGATCAAGCCAACGAGCCAAGGATACAACATCATTAAAGAACGAACAATGAAACGAAGAGGAATAATCTCCTTCTGTGCTTTTGTATGGATGTGAAGCATGGACAATGAGCAGACAAGCTGAAAAACAGCTGATGGCTGTGGAAATCTGGTTTCTGAGGAAAACACAAAGAATACCATGGACATATGGCTATATATATATATATATATATATATATATATATATATATATATATATATATATATATATATATATATATATATATATATATATAAAAAACCAGTGACCAAGTCCTACAAGAAACAAATGCAAATTGATTAGAGAAATTAGACGTTGACAGTCAATATGTTTTGATCATGGTACGAGAAGAAATAAACTGGATAACTTGGTGACAACTGGCAAGATCGAGAGGAAGCGACCAAGGGGAAGACCGAGAAGTAAATGCCTGAATGCTTGACCACGTGGTATGGTCGAGACAGGAATGCTGAGCTGATCCACGACTCTGATGATCTTGTGAGATGACGAAACATGACCGCCCACACTTACCTGCATGGCACATGATAATGATGAATCTCTGTACCGTCCCATGACACACACCTGAAGACACATCCGGTCTATGGTGCAACAGCCATATTTGTAAAAATGGCTCAGTGGGTGAAGCGGTCTATGATGCTATACCCATATTTGTATAAGATCGCTCAGTGGGTGATGTGGCCAGAATCACACAGATCGCCTTTATTTCCCACACCACTCCTGGTACCCAGTTTAGGCTAAGTCGACCAGTAAGCCCAGATCAATTAATAAAAATCAGAACTGGCCCAGCCGCGGTTCGAACCATGACCATCGTGTCGGTAGGCTAGAGAGTCCAGCCACTGCGCCACCGGGGCTGAACAGTTATCCCGGAACAGCTCTCTGCCATGTGTCTGTGAAGTCATAGCGCCGTCATTTTGTGTAGGCCTGGATGCACGCGCGATCAGTCTCTCCCTCACTGTCGCAGACGACGAGCTCCAGGTGTCGGACTCGTGTCCGACCGTGCTCATGACATTACGAGCGCAGTCTCTATCAACTCCGCCAGCGCGTCCGCTACATTACAAGAGCCTGATCTTATTACATTACAATAGCCTGCCGTTGCCGTGAAGTTGGACCCGCAACTGACTGACTGATTGAGCCTGTCGTTATTACATTCCAATAGCCTGTCCTTAATTACATTACAATAGCCTGTCCTTATTACATTACAATAGCCTGTCCTTATTACATTACAATAGCCTGTCCGTATCACATTACAATCGTCTATCCATATTACATTACAATAGCCTGTCCTTATTACATTACAATACCCTGTCCTTATTACATTACAATAGCCTGTCCTTATTACATTACAATAAGTAGCATGTCCTTATTATGTTACAATAGCATGTCCTTATTACATTACAATAGCCTGTACGTATAACATTACAATCGTTTGTCCATATTACACTACAATAGCCTGTTCTTATTATATTATAATGACTTGCGCGATGACTTGGATTAAAGTGAGGAAGAGTTGTGCAATTCGTCGACCTCACTCGCTCGCCTGAGTCCATCTGAGTCCAGTGGCAAGACAAGTCGAGACGACTGGAGACGAATACAGGTGCAGTGGATGACCAGGGCGCTCTACGTGCCTTGCCGTGCTCATTACGTTCCACAACGCTTTGCAGGTAAACGCCGTCTTGCCCGCTGAATCAGGAATGATTTCTTCCGCGCAGTCTGCCGAATCCTGTCTTCACATGCTGGGTAATCGTACCCTAGTTAACCGATTTGTTTGACTCCAAACCGGCTACCCACGCCTGGTTTAGCCAGCCTCTCACAGCTGTTGCCCGGGGGGTGGCCGCTGTCGCATGCTGACAGCTACTAGGAGCCACAGGCACGAGCTGGGTGTCAGGCTTGGACCAGTGGGGGATGGGTCCTGAAAAGGACATGAGAGTCATCCTTACCAAAGGTGCTACCAATGCCTGACACCCCGTACCCCCTTTATATTATAATACTCTGTCCTTATTACGTTACAATACGCTGTCCTCATTACATTACAATAGCATGTCCTTATTACATTGCAATAGCCTGTCCTTATTACATTACAGTAAGTAGCATGTCCTTATTACATTATAATAGCCTGTCCGTATTACATTACAATAGCATGTCCTTATTACATTACAATAGCCTGTCCTTATTACATTACAATAGCATGTCCTTATTACGTTACAATAGTATGTCCTTATTACATTACAATAGCCTGTCCGTATCACATTACAATAGCCTGTCCTTATTAGATTACAACAGCCTGTCCGTATCACATTACAATAGCATGTCCTTATGACATTACAATAGTCTGTCCTTATTACATTACAATAGTTTGTCCTATTACATTACAATAGCCTGTCCTTATTACACTACAACAGCTTGTCCTTATTACATTACAAAGGCCGGTCATTATTACGTTACAATAGCCTGTCCTTATTACATTACAGTAAGTAGCATGTCCTTATTACGTTACAATAGCATGTCCTTATTACATTATAATAGCCTGTCCGTATCACATTACAATAGCCTGTCCTTATTACATTACAATAGCCTGTCCTTATTACATTACAATAGCCTGTCCTTATTACATTACAATAGCCTGTCCTTATTACATTACAATAGCCTGTCCTTATTACATTACGGCAGCCTTTCCTTATTTATGCCTATATTTATCTATTTTATTATATACACAATTAATGTGTTTATTTTCTTTCTTCTAAAACAGGAAAGACAAACAACGCTGGTGTCACACAAGGCAATCGTTTAACAATACAACCTTTGGGCCTTTAACGTTTTCCGAACGGCAGCGAAGTATGGAGTAACGTTTCTTTTCATCAGTCCATTTGTTGGTCTCAAAATGCAGAATTCTGGATTCACACCATTGACTTGACTGGTTTTACGTGATAATATTCTCTGATCTTCATATCTCGTTTGGAATAGCTAGTATAAAAAATCTGGACCTAACGTATTTCTAGTGTTGTGAATTTCGCATTTACCTGTTAAACCGAGTTAAGGTATTGTGGCAATTAAACTCAACCGACCAACAATATCAGTTAACATTACGTTTCTTTCTTGTTCACATTTGTGAGAAACATGTGATAAATGTGGAAAACAATTAACTCTAACAATGGGATGGTGAATAAATCACTGTAAAAGGATTTACGGAATCCACAAAGGATAAATAATTGCTTTGACGTTGTGTTTCGCTGTTTAGACTTTACCAAAATTACCAAATGAATACTTTATGATGATTGCAGCGTGTAGGCTTTAACACCCAAGTGCGCCTTGCTGTCAACTGTGATCGCTCCCGGTTCAAGCCTGGATATTTTCTCTTATATGCCTGGGGTCGGACGAGATCACCTGCATCACGGCTACGTCACGGGAAGGGGCCATTGACCATAAAGCCATGGCTAGGCCCACTTACAGGTGAGACAGTTTGCTGCTGTTTTCCGTTATGTTGCCTTCTTGACATGTCTGGTCAGTTTTGTGCGCTTCTACGTTTTTGTCGTAGGATGGTTCCAGTTCCTTCTCATTGTGTCTTTCTTCCATGGAGGGATTCACCAGTTGGTAACCTTTATCTTCACGCCTCGTGTTTTTCCAGTGTCTATGTCTGTCGTTCTGACCAATAAAAAGATAAATAAAAAAGATAATAAAAAGCCAGAATTGTGTAAACAGAAAGACATGTTAGTCAGCGTAAAATTACCGTGATAGATAAGTGACATTACTGTGCGAATATGTGTATATTTCAACTTGAAGGATTTATCTAGTTAATTCACGTAAGTTGTGTGATTTCTGCAGTATGTACCTGACGAGATGCAGCGAAATATGCCAGGGAAAGAAATCGTGCAATCTATTGTTTGTGTCTTCGTTATTCAATAAAAAGATGTCAATTGAAACGAGAAAAAGAGTGTTGAGGGGATACATAGAGCCTGTTCTTTTGTATGGATGTGAAACTTGGACAATGTGCAGTCAAGCAGAAAAACATCTGATGGCTGCAGAAATGTTGTTTCTGAGGAAAATGCAAAGAATACCATGGGCAGACAGAAAAACCAATGACCAAGTACTACAGGAGACAAATGAAAATCGTAAATTGATTAGAGAAATTAGACGTAGACAGTCAACATTTTTTGGACATGTTATGAGAAGAAATGGATTTGAGAACTTGGTGACAACTGGCAAGATCGAAGGGAACAGACCAAGAGGAAGACCGTGAAGAAAATGCCTGGATGGCTTGGCCACATGGCATGGACGAGACAGGAACACTGAGCTGATCCACGACGCTGGTGATGGAGTGAAATGGCGAGTCATGACCGCCCACGCTTTCCGGCATGGCACATGATTGATTGATTGATGTCTGTCGTTGTACCTTTGGTATCTATTTTCTTTTTCGTATCTTGTATTCTCTATTGTCGTTCTTGATGGCGTTAGTCTTCCTTTCTCTTGTTTTGTTGTTTTGTGTGTGTGTGTGTGTGTGTGTGTGTGTGTGTGAGAGAGAGAGAGTGAGTGAGTGAGTGAGTGAGTGAGAGTGAGAGAGAGAGAGAGTGAGAGAGTGAGAGAGTGTGAGAGTGAGAGAGAGAGAGAGAGTAAGAGAGTGAGAGAGTGTGAGAGTGAGAGAGAGAGAGAGAGAGAGAGAGAGAGAGAGAGAGAGAGAGAGAGAGAGAGAGAGAGAGAGAGAGAGAGAGAGATTTCTTGACCGTATTTCTCTTTCTATGTTTCGCCTCTTCTGATTATTCGGTTTCTGTTTGGGTCTTGGTGTTTTCTACATCGCTGTCTGTCTAAGCTGTTTAATTCCTTTTCTCGTTTTTGTGTAATTCGATTTGTGCTGTCTCTTTTTGTATCTTCTTTAATGTTGCTCCTGTCTCCGCTTTGATCTCAGCCAACTGTCACACCCCACTCGATTTTCTGCGGAATGGTCTTCCATTCTTGCAGGATTCGTTGTGCTGCTTCTATTTCCAGTGATTGCGATTGTTGACTTCTGTGCCCCCATGAGATCTGTTTGAGACCTCGGTTGCTTCAGCTGCCCCTGTAACTGAGCTTCATTTGTTTTTATCATTCTTGTGGTTACCTCGTACTGCCTCCTCGCCTGCCTGTAGGGCAGGTTCCACTTGATGGCCATCTTCATCACCTCCTCGCCTGCCTGTAGGGCAGGTTCCACTTGATGGCCATCTTCATCACCTCCTCGCCTGTCTGTAGGGCAGGTTTGACTTAATAGTCATCTTCATCACCTCCTCGCCTGCCTGTAGGGCAGGTTCCACTTGATGGCCATCTTCATCACCTCCTCGCCTGCCTGTAGGACAGGTTTGACTTGATGGTCATCTTCAACACCTCCTCGCCTGTCTGTAGGGCAGGTTCCACTTGATGGCCATCTTAACACCTCCTCGCAATCTTGATGGCAGGGACACCATACGTAACTGGAAAGTGCAACATATGTGTGATGCTCTCCCTTTAGACAAAAAATCGAAGACGTTATATGTACCCGATGAAAACTCTAGCAGTCGAACCACTGGTCAATTCGTAATACTCAGGCAAGGATGATGCCCCAACAGATAACTCACCCACTCACTAACTCACCCACCTACCCACTCACTCACTCACTCACTCACCCACCCTCTCATTCATCCACCCACTCACTCACCCACCCACCAACTTACCCACTTACCCACCCACTCACTCACTCACCCACCCACCCATCCACTCACTCACTCATTCACCCACCCACTCACCCACTTCTCACCCACCCACCCACACAGTCACTCACTTACTCACTCACCCACCCACTTACTCACTCACCCACCCACTTACTCACTCACTGACTCGCCAACTCATCCACCCACCCATCCACCCACTAACATACCTTCCAAGATAACGGTTTCTATCTACCCAAGATAACGGTTTCTATCTACCCGTTGCCGGATGTTTTTATGCTAACAATTTTGCCAGAAGGACCTACACTTTGCGATATATTATTACCGTTTTGATTTTTAAGATGCGCAATTGACGTACATCCCGATCTCTCTTGGCGAAACTTGACTACAAGAGGCGCAATTATACACCTATTTGAGTAACATTGTGGGCAGCCACGGGGGGAACAAACAGGAATATTAAAACAAGATTACAACATACAAGAGAAATGTTTATAGCACTAGGCCATTTGTCGAAGTTACGAACTATTCTAGCATTCAAAAACAATTTTTATTATACATTCACTCTTCATTTTGTCTAATCTTCTAGATTATTGATCTTTCAGTAGTAGCCCTGCATTTTTTGTTGCTAACTGCACTTTCTAGGCAATTACCTTTTTTGTTCTTCCTATCTCTCTCCCCTTCTCTCTTTGTCTCTCTCCATATCTCTCTGGAGATGTGTGTGTGCGTGGGGGATGTGTGGCTGAGGAATGTGTGTTTGGCTGGGTGGTTGGAGGTGTGTGAGTGGAGGAGGATATGTGGGTGAGTGATTGTTGGTGGGTAATGGGACAGGTAGAGGATATGTGAGTGGGTGGGGAGATGTGTGTAGGTGGGTGGATGTGTTTGGGTGGGGGATGTGTGGGTTGGGGAATGTATGTGTGCTTGGGGTGTGGGTGGATGGGATGTGTGGTGAGTGAGAGATGTGTGTGGGTGGGGAGATGCGTAGGTGTAGGGATGTGGTGGATAGGTGGGGGAATGTATGTGTGTGTGGGTTATGTGTGTGGTTGGGTGGGGGAGTTGGAGTGAATGGGGGATGTGTGGGTGGGTGGTGGGTGTGTCTCATAACATAGTAATATGCATTGTTTATGTTTAAAAAATTCATGTGACAATGTTTTTTCCTATGCACTGTTGATGAAAGAAAGATGAGTGATTGGAAGGGCCGAATGTAAGACGGGCCTGCGTGCCCAATTTGTTACCCTTTGAAAATAAAGTATGTTCGTTCGTTCGTTTCGTTCTTTCTCTCTGTCTATCTTATTCTCCCTCTCTCGTTGTCTCTCTCTCTCTGTTTCTCTCACTCTCTCTGTCTCTCTCTCTCTGTCTATCTACTCTCTCTCTCTCTCTCTCTCTCTCTCTCTCTCTCTCTCTCTCTCTCTCTCTCTATCTATCTCTCTCTCTGTCACTCACCCTCTTTTCACTTTTTTTTTTAATTCACTACACTTTCCAAGCAATTACCTATTTTGTTCTTCTTTACTCCTAGCCTAACTCCAGAAAATACTTTAGCCAGGTGTAAATTAACGCACCATGTGTAAATTAACGGCGCGGAGACACAACAGCAGCAAAGAGATTTCCCTAGGTGTGTTGCAGCAATCAATATCAAGTGTGTCTTTATCTACCAGAGCTCCAGAACAAATTGTGCTGCAGCGACGGTTCTAATCGTGTGATCCGTGGACCCCGAAATGCATATGTATAATAGTTAGTTAGTTAGTTAGTTAATTAGTTAGTTAGTTAGTTAGGTAGGTAGGTAGGTAGTTAGTTAGTTAGTTAGTTAGTTAGTTATGTAGTTAGTTAGTTAGTTAGTTACTTACTTACTTAGTTACTTAGTTAGTTAGTTTGTTAGTTGGTTAGTTAGTTAGTTAGGGAGGTAGGTAGGTAGGTAGTTAGTTAGTTAGTTAGTTAGTTAGTTAGTTAGTTAGTTAGTTAGTTAGTTAGTTAGTTAGTTAGTAGCGGTTCCAACTTCATAGCAAAGGGTCGCCCCGTTATGCTCCGTTCCTATGCTAGTAAATATCACACAAAATGCTCCTCACTGCCCCATGTGAAAAGTGGAACAGACAAGAGTCTCGACAAACCAACAGCCCGTACAGGTATACAATGCATAATTACGCTGCCAACACAAAGGTCCGCCAGGAAAACTACAGTTCATCGTCGATGGAAGCGTCAGTCATTAGAAAACCAGCAGCCACACATTGCTGCATAAGGCAACCCAGTTAGTTCAAGTTTGAATAGATATATGGGACTGTCTATTTAACACAAATATAGACAGGTAGATATTTCAATATCGGGGTGTAAGTCATGGGCCACTTAGGAATCATTGAAAAATAAAACCGGGGCTTGTGAACTAAAATGTTACAGAAATATTCAGTTAGTTAGTTAGTCGAGGTTCCAACTTCACGGCAGCGGGTCGTCCCCATTATGCTCCATTCCCGTGCCAGCGAATATCACACAAAATGCTCCTCACAGTCTAATGTGAAAAGTGGAATAGACGGGAGTCTCGGCAATCCAACATCCCGCACAGGTACACTGTACATAATGCCGCCGTCAGAATGTCAACACAAAATTCATCCACGAATACCACAGTTCATCGTCAATGGACTCGGCAGTCACCAGAAAGACCTCACTGACCCGGGTTTTCTCACATGGCTCGGTCTCTTACCGCAGGGCGACCCGCCGAAAGTGTCGCACAAAGCACGAACTCCGCAGCTTCAGCGCCGACTCCCAGGAGTTTCCCGAAAAATGCACCCGTGAACCGTAAGGGCAAAACAGTCAATTCAGCAACCGCCGGTAGCCATTGTTCCGAACATGCAGTTCACTGTACATTACAGATGTAAAAGTATTCGAGGCGAATTTCACAGCTCACAGTGTCGCCCACGCACTCACTCAGTAGCAGGGCGACGGAACCACAATAAAAGTTCATATACAATGAATGAATCACGGAAACAATCGAGAAGTCGAATCGTTTTACTAGAACACGGGCTAGAGGTGAGTAGAGTCAAGAACCAACATCACCTCACTCGGGGCATTCATACAAGCGCTCAGTCTTCATCTTGAACAGCCAGCGAAGAGTTCCAATACTAATGGTGCAAACGTAAAAATGAGTCCCTTACTTATAGTTTGCTTAATGAATTTAAAAAAAAAAGTACAAGTTCTTTGCAGGCTGTTGCATTCCACTCTCCTCAAGGCCCCAGAGGTTGCCTGTGATGTACTAGGCAATTGTACATTCAGTAGTTTGCCATTGTTTTTTGAAAGAGAAGTCAACATTTTAGTCTAACTGAGCCACCAAAACCTGCTCAAGATGACTTCCACGTTATGGACAGACCAGAACAGGTCATTATTCTGCGCTTCAGAACAGGACACAATAGATTACGCAACCATATGTATACAAAATTCAAGATTGGTGAAACAGCCTTGTGCATATGTGGATTGGCGTCGCAGACAGCAGAGCACATACTCCAAGACTGCCCAAAATATAACATATCTAGGCAAACCTACTGGCCTAGAGAGACGGCAGTGGAAGATAAACTCTATGGGCCGCTGAGTAAACTAAAAAAAAAACAGTTCAATTCATACAAGAGACAACATTGCAGTTATAGACTGCCAACTGAGCAGTCCAACTGAGCGAGCTCATTGAGACGTCGTTAGAAGATGTGAAACGTCATGTTGGTCTCTAGGCGCACTAATTTTAAGCTCTGCAGTATTTTCATCTTACTTATATTTGCAGCTTGAGAAAATCAACATGCACAACCCACAATTTTAAGATCTTTTGCATAACCCACAATGTTATAGTCTATCACATTACTCATATTAAAAATAGTTATCTTATTACCTACCGTTTTGCAACCATTAACATTACCTACAATTTTACAATCCCTCACATTACCCACAAATTTACAATCTTTCACATTACCCACAATTTTACAATCACGTTACCGACAGTTTTACAATCCCTCACATTACCTACAATTTTACAATCCCTCACAATACCCACAATTTTTAGAATCCTTAACATTAACCACATTTTTATAATCCCTCACATTACCCACATTTTTATAATCCCTCACATTACCCACAATCCCATACATAACCCATAATTTTACAATTCCTCACATTACCCACAATTTTACAATCCCTCACACAACGCACAAATTTACAACCCCCCAAATTACCCACAACGTTACAATCTCTCACATTACCCGCAATCTTACAATCTCTTACCATGCCAACAATCTTACAATTTCTCACAATACCCACAATTTCACAATTCCTCAAAATAGACACAATTTTACAATCTCTCATATTGCTCAATCTTACAATCTATGACATTACCCACAATCTAACAATCTCTCACAATACCCACAATCTTACAATCTCTCACAATACCTACAATTTTGCAATCCATCGCAATACAAACAATTTCACAATCTCTCAAATACCAACAATCTTACAATCCCTCACAATACCCCATAATTTTACAATCCCTCTCATTACCCACCATATTACAATCCCTCACATTACCCACAATTTTACAGTCCCTCAAATTACCCACAATTTTACAATCCCTCAAATTACCTACAACTTTACAACCCCTCAAATTACCCACAAATTTATAATCCTTCAAATTAACCTCAATTATACAATCCCTTGAATTACACTCTACATTACAAGCTCTAAGATTCCCATAACATTACAATCCCTAACGTTACTCACAAGTTTACAGTCCCTCATATTACCCATCATTTTAGAATCCCTCAAATTACCCATACTTTTATAACCCATCAAATTAACCACAACATTACAATCCCTCAGAGTACCCACAATTTTACAGTCCCTCAGATTACCCACAATTTTACAGTCCCCCAGATTACCCACAATTTTACAATTCCTCACATTACCCACAATTTTACAGTCCCTCAGATTACCCACAATTTTACAGTCCCTCAGATTACCCACAATTTTACAGTCCCTCAGATTACCCACAATGTTACAGTCCCTCAGATTTCCCACAATGTTACAGTCCCTCACATTACCCACAATTTTACAGTCCTTCAGATTAAACACAATTTTACAATCCCTCCCATTACCCACAATTTTAGAGTCCCCCAGATTACCCAAAATTTAACAATCTCTCAGATTACCCACAATTTTACATTCCCTCAGATTACCCACAATTTTACAGTCCCTCAGATTACCCACAATTTTACAATCTTTCACATTACCCACAATTTTACAGTCCCTCAGCTTACCCACAATTTTACAGTCCGTCAGCTTACCCACAACTTTACAATTCCTCACATTACCCACAATTTTACAGTCCCTCAGATTACCCACAATTTTACAGTCCCTCACATTACCCACAATTTTACAGTCCTTTAGATTACCCACAATTTTACAATCCCTCCCATTACCCACAATTTTACAGTCCCTCAGATTACCCACAATTTTACAATCCCTCCCAATACCCACAATTTTACAGTCCCCCAGATTACCCAAAATTTAACAGTCTCTCAGATTACCCACAATTTTACAGTCCCTCAGATTAAACACAATTTTACAATCTCTCACATTACCCACAATTTTACAATCCCTCAGCTTACCCACAATTTTATAGTCCTTCAGCTTACCCACAATTTTACAGTCCCTCAGATTACCCACAATTTTACAGTCCCTCAGATTATCCACAATTTTACAGTCCCTCAGATTACCCACAATTTTACAATCTCTCACATTACCCACAATTTTATAGTCCCTCATATTACCCACAATTTTATAGTCCCTCACATTACCCACAATTTTACAATCTCTCACATTACCCACAATTTTACAATCTCTCATATTACTCCCAATTTTACAGTCCCTCAGATTACCCACAATTTTACAGTCCCTCAGATTACCCACAATTTTACAATCTCTCACATTACCCCCAATTTTACAGTCCCTCAGATTACCCACAATTTTACAATCCCTCACATTACCCACAATTTTACAGTCCCTCACATTACCCAGTTTTAGAGTCCCTATGATTATCCAAAATTTTACAGTCCCCCAGATTACCCACAATTTTACAGTCCCTCACATTACCCACAATTTTACAGTCTCTCACATTACCCACAATTTTACAGTCCCTCACATTACCCACAATTTTACAATTCCTCAGATTACCCACAATTTTACAGTCCCTCACATTACCCACAATTTTACAATTCCTCAGATTACCCACAATTTTACAATCCCTCACATAACCCACAATTTTACAGTCCCTCACATTACCCACAATTTTACTGTCCCTCACATTAGCCACAATTTTTGCATGTAAAGGAATCCTTCTACACTCCTTAGGGTGCATCGAGCACATAGTGCTCACCCACATAACTATAGACCAATCGGGACTCGGTCGGTGATGTGGCCCAGCTGAGTATCGAACCCATAAACCCCGGACCGGCAGGTGAGTGTCTAGGCACAACGCCACCTAAGGTCCCCCCCCCCCCCCACAATCTATTTTCACGACCCATTATTTCCCCCATAACCCACCAGCTCCCCTACAACCCACATTTATCAACGACCCACCATTTCAATCCACCCTTGTAGAGGTGATTACGGCAGAATGGATAAGAGCGCAGGTTCTTAAACTTCCGGTGTGCTGCTGTCGAGGTTGCGGTTTCAACCCATACATCGGTCAGTTGGAATATAATGCAGACTTCTCGTCCTTGACTTTGGGATGTAAATTACAAGTACTTCTGAAGTCGGAGTAGGTTCCCTGATAGCGAGGACACGTAATAGGGAAAGCTAATCCACTCACACACACAAACATAAATCTTTTTTTTTTTTTGTTGCATATCCTATTCACAGGACATCGCTGTCAACACCAGCATTTTACTGCTGTTGTTGGTGTCTTGGCAAGTTTACGTTCAGTAGTTTGCCATTGTTTCTGAACTACTGGCTCCCATAGCAACACGTTAAAACCTAGGACGACACGGTCTGCTGCCAAATCTGTCGCAGCTGTGTTTCGAACGCAAGTAAGCGGCTCACGAATCGCGTCCACAAGACCTTAGTTGCAGAGACGGGCACACTGGTGATAGGGAAAGCTAATCTACATGCACACACACACACACACACACACACACACACACACACACACACACACACACACATCATCTAGTGCACCAGAAGTAGCGGCGCATGTATGAACTACGTTTGCGTTCAAAGAGAGCCAACGAAACACCCACATCCCACCATTGTAAAATGGTCGTACCACATCTTGCATCACCCACCGGCTTTCGCCTCGGCCTCCTCCGCGATGTGTGTCAGGGCGAATTGCCTCCAGCATGGCGGCGGCCGCCATCGCGGACACCGAATATCCACGTTTGAGTCACCATTCTATCGATTTTCCTTCCAGCCGAGGACAACCCGGAAGTCTTCCATGACCTCGACCCGAGACACGACCAGGGCGGAAGTGGCAGATAATCATCCCGCCGTTTTATTTTATGGTGGCAGTGTGGGGTTGCCGGTCTCTCTGGCCGAGGAGGTTACACGACTTTCTCCGTAATCCCGTATATCTGCGCAGGGTCTCGCAGCGCGCGAGAATTGGAAGCGGTTCTACCCGCGCTGGTGACTTGCGGGATAATGTGCCGGCCGCTCAGAAATCAATGGCAAACTACTGGGCGTAATCTTGTCAAGAGATTAACAATCTGCTGAAAGATGCTGATGTTGACAGCGATGTCCTGTAAAGGATATGCGAATTAAAAAAAAAAAGTGTGGGGTTAGTCGGCGGCTGTGGCGAAGGTGTGGAGAGCGCGATTCGTAATCCCGAATACCGCGCTCGAACTCAGCTGCAGACGATTTGGAAGTAGACAGATGGCGTTGATTTTTAACGATAGTGTCAGCGTCGGTCGTTCAGAAAGAAATGGCACACTACTTAACTTAAGCTTGCTTAGTAACTCACAAACAGCCTCAAATGCTTGGGTTGGTTGCGACGCCCTGTAAAGTACATGCCACTAACTTATAAGTAAGAGTTGGAGAGATGTCCGAAGAGACTACGTCTGCTATATTTTCACATAAACAATAGTATAAGTATAAGGCAGGGCAGCTTTACAAAGCATAATTACGGAAAACATTGGTGGTGTAGTGAAAAGCCCTCATCAGCAAACCAATACAGTAACACCTCGGTTTCGTTGCCTTAGGTATTCGTCGATTTCGGTTTTCGTCTATTTTTTTTCACTAAAAATGTGTCTCGGTTTTCGTCGGTTGTCTAGGATTTCGCCGGTGTGCCTATGAGACTTTGCTGCTAATTTTGCAAAAACATAGGGACTCACGCGTTCTTCTGCTCAGTTTTTGTTGTTGTTGTTGTTGTTGTTGTTGTTGTTTTTGCGTGAGCATCACTTGCTAATAAGTTAAGCCTTTCCTGTTAGCTCCATCAGTGAACCAAAGACAGTTTACAGAGCCAGCAGCCTTTCGAAGAAGAAGGCCAGGAACACGATCGAGTTGAAGAAGGAAATCACTGAAAATTACGAGAGCGGCATTAAGATGTATGAAATCTACCGCATATACGGGAAGTCGCTATCCATGATAAGTTCCACTGTGGCGAAAAAGGAAACAACAAAGGATGTTGTGAGGTTTTTGTGTGGGTTTATAGATAATTACAGAAGCTACAACAAGTGAAGTTCTATAAAGTATATCTCTTTATAAAAGATACAAGTTAGTAACAGCAAGTTTTGTCTAGAGGCATTGATATTTATTCTCGCAGAACCCTTGTAGAGAAACCATTTAGAATTTGGCTCATCGAGTACCCCCACTGTGAGAAATTAGCCCTAAGTTTATGTTCAACACAGAATTTTTAGTAGATGATTTCTCTTCTAGGTTATATAGAGATCTTGGCAGTTAGTCACAGCAACAAATGAAAAGCAGTTCTCTCATCTATCTACTTGACTGTGCTCTGGTTGCCAACCTCATTCTGATCTCTTTATTATTATTTCAAGTGACACAAGACACTTGGACAAATGACCACATTGACAATTGAACCATTGTAGTGAACATAAACAACAACACTGTGCTTTACACCGGTTGAACAAGACATCAACATGAGAAGATCTTGACAACAGTTGGACACACATTCACAAAGGAATGATCACACCAACAGATTAGACAAGTCATACATCATGATCATGGAAGATACTTGACAACATCTATACAGGACTTCCACAATATCAGTAACCACAACACAGTAGAGTAACAGTCACCATGAAGATGCTTGACAACAGTTGGACAATTCATTCACAACAGTGTACAAGACAACCACAGAGACATGTATCTCAAAAACTGTTCTCTTACTATTATCATTTTATTAATGTCTTATGGGGTCAAGTGAAGACTCAGACTTCATATTGTCAACAATTCACATTTCAAAAGGGTTAGTTATATGTGTATTATAGTTGACATAATTATGAAAAACCCAAATACATCACCCAATATCCCATCCGAACATTAACTTAAAACAAACCCTCCTCCTTCACATCACTACTTCATAAAGTTATCCTACACCACAAACACTTTATGCATATGTCATTCCTTCAACTGTCAATGAGGGAAACACATGATAAGCCATAGTCAGGGGCAAGTATAGGGAGACACTGCTATACTGATCTGTGTACATCCTGTTATCACCTATGAAGGTGTTGGGAAAGTCTTAGGTTGCAGTTTTCCCCATAATGTTTTCCCAGTTTAGGCTATTCCCTGCTGTGACAAGTCTACGAAATTGACAAGCATGTCCTTCCGAAGGGTGAGTAGACTGTTCGCAAAGTTGATAATTAAGATTAGTTTTACATTTCAGTAGATGAAGATCTAAAAACTATTATGTCCCATCATTCTTCCCTGCCAGTCTATCTCCCACAAAGGTTTCTGATGGTACTGAAATCTCCACACTTAAGCATTAATCCATTTGTGAATTTGCTCTATGTTCTATCCTTCTTCTCCATTAGCTTTTCAGCCAGTATTAAGCTGAAATACTCCTCAAGATATGGTTTTGAGGAGAAATATGGTAAGCTCCAGGTACACATTAGCAGAGGCATGCTGAAAACCAAGTGATCTGTCACTCCCAAGGTTTCTTCTTGAATTTCTCTTGAAGATATATCCCGGAACATTTATAAAAATGGAGAGTATCCCTGTTCTAGGCCTTTAATAAAGACTTTTCTCAGTGCCATCTGTATCGGCCAGAATTAGTGAATTCAGGCTGAGTATTTGCAACCTGTGGTCATGTGGTACTATTGGAGAGTCCATCTTATAAAGCTGGATCGAAGGTTAGAGCTCAGGACTTCCCTGGAGTTGTCCTGGTAATTGAAGGCCTCCCCATCTTCCTCATTCTCTGTCAATAAACAAAGGCACAACATGTGTTTTACATCTGTTTAAACATTGCCATGGTTATGTAGTACCATTACAGATTCAGAGAGGAATGGGAGGGGAAGAGAGGAGAGTGATATTCGAACACCTGCCCCTCACTGGTGATGAAGTGCAATTTTATTTGGTGGTTTTGGGGTGATATCCTTTCTCAAGGTTCATCCCCAAAATTGTGAAATCATAGGCACATATGCTCAATCAGGGGCAGCTTCACACAATTATCAATTACCTTGTAATTATTTGTCTATATAAATTCTCACAATAAGTAGATCTCAGAGGACCGGTGTACCATGAGAACAGACAGTGTGATTAAGCATTAAGAAGTAGGCATTGTATGGCAGAAATCATGCACTAGCATTTCAAAGCAAGACATGAAGCAAACAGCATAAAATGAACACCATCATGAGGCATTTTTGCTGAAACAATCACAATAAGACAGATATGAGATAGATAGAAGACAGGCATCTTTCATGACTGCACTTGGCAATATCATTAAACTAATGGCAGTGGACCAATTAGCATTCATAAAGGTGATACTTTGGTACAAGAATGTCCTATCTCCTTCACACTCACACCGCAATGCCAAACTCCCCCCCCCTCAAGCTAGACCAGGTTCACAAGCAGCATCAAATCATCATCATCATCATGTTCTTGTGCTCTTTTCCCATTAAACAATAGCAATATCTACTGCAGCAGGTACCAAGCATTATTGCACAAGCAATGCTCTCACATGTGGAATACACATATGAAAGAAAACATGAATTTTCCCTGACAAATAGCATGAGCCTTTACATGTATTCCTCTGACTAGACACTGTAGGTTCGAACACATATTGCTCCTGGTTGGAATGTAGTTCATATAACCTAAACCATTGTTGCAAAAGAACCAGCACATAACGTCAAAGAGAAATTGCATCCTAGGCAAATCTATATGAATGCTTTTTTTTGGCAATTTTCTTGAGCGTAATACAGTCACCAGAACTTTGTAATTTCTAAAGTGCAATGCAGTCCTGCAAACATGGATATAATAAGCGTCTTTACTTTTACAAATATGAGAGGTTAATTATACAATTACCGTCTCATTCACTCAAACATTCTCATCCATTATAAGGAAAAGTTACATGCAGCATCACACATTCTGAAACAGAACTGCCAAAAGTAACTCGCAAGAGCAGTGTACAGTTTGGTTAAGAATGGGTCATGATAGGCATTCAACGAATGTTCAGAGCGCACAAAGGTTTTTGCAATATGCATTGAGCGTAGTTTACAGTCACAAGCATATGCAAATCATCAATTCAGACAGACAATAGACATGGTAAGAATATTTCACTGTGGTAGACATGACAGGTTGGAGAGACATAGTTAGTGTCACTGCACAACGAAGGGTTGGAGAGACATAGTTAGTGTCACTGCACAACGAAGCTCTGTCTTCATTTCTACATTTTCTCAAGAACATACTCTGCCATTCGTCTCTCTCTCTTATCATCAGGCCTACACATAACATATTAAATGATTTGTGGTACCTGAGGTGCAGAAACTACATCCTAGAGACTGATTTGGGCAAGTTTTACCACTGCATCTTAAGCACATCTTATCTGGATGGTATCACATCTTCGACTGGCGGGTTAATTAAGTATTAGTCTAGATAATAGCGTTACTCGCCCAAGGGTCAACCGATCAAATGGAGTCCCCACCTCTCATCTACCCTCTCTTAATCTAGAATCTTCTAAGTTACTCTTAGCCCAGAATATCAAGACGGCTTACGTTGGTTAATTTTTGAGTATTGAGAAATGTAAATGGACTGGGGATGCGAACGTCTGGAGACATTATGTTAGAGAGGTTAATGTAGCGAAAGGCGTGAATGTGCTAACGAAACAGAAATAAAAAACAATTGAAGATGTCGAGCAGTTATTGTATTAATTTGGATAAATCAAAAACAGTTAGATGGCGATTCTGATTCGGAGGCAATCATATATGAAAAGACCAAATTGTTGTATGCCAACCTCATTAAGAAAATGGGACGAGTTCTCGTGTAATTAGTGATTTAAAGTCCAGCAGAAGATAGTTTGAAAAATTCAAGAGGCGCACTCGCATACACGGTGTTACTAGGCACGGCGAAGGTGCAAGTACGGACAAGTCTGGGGCAGAAATATAGTATTAAGCACTATATTTATTCTCTTTAAAATGTGTTTTTTGGTGTGTATTTTGGAGTGCCTAGAATGAATTAATTGTATGTACATTGATTCATATGGCGATGTTTGCCTCGGATTTCGTCGGTTTCTGATTTCGCCGACTGTTCTTTGGATGGATTATGGACGAAAACTGAGATTTTACTGTACAACAACATATACACCAAGATTAAGGCACTATTGTGACTACATTAAGGATAACAGAATGAGAACAACAGAGAAATGGGGAAAACAAGTCATGTTAATTTGTTGTTGAAGGTTTCGTGCCGCAACATCCATTTTTTTCTGCAACTTTTTGTTTGTAAAGCTAGCCCATATTTCTTATTGTTATATTTTTTTACATTTCAACAGCTTTACCGCAGTTTAATTAATTTTATACATACCTCGTACGTACATGTAAAGCAAATCAATTGACCACCCAATACCTTCACACAGTCCCTACCGTGTGGCGTTGGTGATCATGTCTGTCCACAGCCTTCTGTCTCGTGTACTGTCAATCTTTTTTATAGTCCATGCCATGTGGCGTTGGTGATCATGTCTCTTCACAGCCTTCTGTCTCTTTTACTGCCAATCTTCTTATAGTCCATGCCGTGTGGCGTTGGTGATCATGTCTGTCCACAGCCTTCTGTCTCCTGTACTGCCAATCCTCTTATAGTCCATGCCGTGTGGCGTTGGTGACCATGTCTGTCCACAACCTTCTGTCTCCTGTACTGCCAATCCTCTTATAGTCCATGCCGTGTGGCGTTGGTGATCATGTCTCTCCACAGCCTTCTGCCTCGTGTACTGTCAATCCTCTTATAGTCCATGCCGTGTGGCGTTGGTGATCATGTCTGTTCACAGCCTTCTGTCTCGTGTACTGTCAATCTTCTTATAGTCCATGTCGTGTTGTGTTGGTGATCATGTCTGTCCACAGCCTTCTGTCTCGTGTACTGTCAATCTTCTTATAGTCCATGTCGTGTTGTGTTGGTGATCATGTCTGTTCACAGCCTTCTGTCTCGTGTACTGTCAATCTTCTTATAGTCCATGTCGTGTTGTGTTGGTGATCATGTCTGTTCACAGCCTTCTGTCTCGTGTACTGTCAATCTTCTTATAGTCCATGCCGTGTGGCGTTGGTGATCATGTCTGTCCACAGCCTTCTGTTTCGTGTGCTGTCAGTTATTTCTGATACTAATGTCTCTCCATGCCATGTTATTAAACTGTCCAGCATCTTCTCTCTTGGTCTTCCCTGTCTGTCTTCCCCTCCAACCTTCCCGCTGTGACAACATACTCCAGCTTCCCCCTTCTCATGACATGCCCAAAGAATGTGTACTATCTTTTTCTGATGCTAGTAACAAGAAAACAGTAACAATGGTAATATCAAAGAAAATGGTGACACCAAAATGTGACATAGAAATAGAAGGGAAAATCCTTAACCAAGTGGATAATTTTAGATACCTAGGGGCATTTATAACATCAGATGGAAGATTACAACAGAGATTAGGAGCAGAATAGGGCAGGCAAAAGCCGCATTTAAGAAAATAAAGAGTATCTTATGCAATATGTCACTATCACTGAATGTAAGAAAGAGAGTGCTGAAATGCTATGTAGAACCAGTTTTGCTGTATGGCAGTGAATCTTGGAATGTAAATGAACAAATTAAGAAGAAATTAGAAGCAACAGAGATGTGGTTCCTGAGACGAATGTTGCGAATTCCTTGGACTGCCAGAGTAACTAACGACGACTGTCTGAAACAGGCTAATGAAACTAGAACATTATATACAACAATAAGACAGAGGCAAACATCTATCTTCGGTCACGTGATGAGAAGAGAGGCATTGGAGAACATCGTAACAACTGGAAAGATCGAGGGGAAGAGAGGCAGAGGCAGACCAAGAGAAATGATGCTGGATGGATTGAGACGGTGGCATGGAGGAATATCAGCAGCAGAGTTGATCCAGAAAACCAAAGACCGAGATCTATGGAGAGCCATGAACGCCTACGCCAGCCAGCACGGCACTTGATGATGATGAGTAACCAGTTCACTTTGTGAGTTAACATCTTTTCAAGACCAGAAGAAGTAAATGCGTGACCTCCAAAGAAGGAACCGCAGTAGCATAGTTGTTAGGGCGTATACTTGCCAAGATAGCACCTCGGATTCAAGCCTCTCCTGTGATACGGTTATTTTGCCCCGACCAAGATGAACCTGGGATTCCTCCAGACTGATAGCAATGGGTACCTGACATTTGTTCGAATTTTCTGAGAATAACTTTGGGAAACGGTGGCGAGGAAAGGAACAGGGCATTACAGGGATAGTACAGGATGTTTATACAGTCTCACTACACTTTGTATGTAGAACAAATTTGAGAAATTAAGTGCATATAATCAAAAAGTGTGCTCCACAGTCCATTGTGAAGCAATAGTTAGCGAATTGCTGTCGTCTGTTGGAGTAATTCTTTGCACGCCAAACATAATGGTGTTATCAACGGAAGAACTAATTTTTCAAGTTGTTCTACATACAAAGTTTATTGAGACTTAATAAACACTTTGTATGTACCATGGGGCAACTGTTACCTTTAAAAATGTTGAATGTCCTTTTTTTACGTTCAGTAGTTTGTCACTGTTTTCTGAACAAGAACTGAATATTTAAGTTCAACAGACCTGTGTAAGGAATGAACCCCATACCCCGCCATCACCGCACAGGAAGTTTAAAACCGAGCGCTCTTTTCTTTTCGGCCATGCTGACTTCTCCGAACCTGTTTGACAAAATATAGGGTGTATTTTTAACGACTGCAGGGTTTTGTTTGAAGATATTGCTGTTCCAAGTTTTGTATTTACCTTTTATGTTGCACGAACTCTAGAGGTTAAATACAAAACTTGCAACGGGAATATTTTCAAACACTGAACAATCAATAAAAATACACCATATAGATCTCAAAGGACACGGCAAGAGGTTTTATTCTCCGTGTGTCCCAAACAATACATTGTATTTGATAATCTCCCCTCCCGCTGGTACCAATCAACGTTTCGTGTGTAATTAAGCGTTTCACATTTGCTCTGCGTATGCTAAGAAATCTGGCCGTTAAATCGAACATGTGAGACAGTATCCACTGAGCAATTGTGCGTTCATTGTAAATAAAATTTGAGATGAGAGCGAAGGGGCGGGTGGGACGGATGGACACACACACACACACACGCACGCACGCACGCACACACATATATATACACACACACACGCACGCACGCTCGCACAGAGAGAGACACAGGGGTAAAGAATAAGATAGAGAGGTCGAATGTACTAACTTTACTCGAGTTTCGCTCTCCGGAGTTCGATGCAGAGTCGCATGCGATGATATTGCGGACGAGTAAATACTATCGACATTGCGGTCTTCAAGCGACAGTCGATGCTTGAGTCGAGCAATTACCGCAGTCGATACTTAAGTCGAACAAATACTGCAGTCGATATTTCAGTCGATACTGGTGTCAAACAAATAAGAAAATATAGTGAAGCCGAATCTACAATAGAATAAATATTTCAGTGGAATGAATATTTGAGTCGGACAAATAATGCAGTCGATACTGCAGTCGTAATCATGCTTCTCGACAAAATCGTTCTCATGGTACAGTAAACATACGCATAATGAGATCAACAGGAAATACGATGACAGGGATACTGGTTGGTGGACATAATATTAATAACGTACGTTATGCTGTACGTATGTATGTCTTGATAGCAACAAGTCAGAACGAGCTACAGGAAATGATAGTTACAGTGGGTGTAGAAAGCGAAAAAATGGGCCTTAGTATAATAATAGAAAGACAGAAGTCATGGTGATATCAAAGAAACAGATTGTACCTAAATGTGCAGTTAAAGTACGGGGCGTTATTTTGGGGCAAGTGCAAAAATTAAGATATCTAGGCACATGAATAATGTCAGATATAAGATGCGTCAGGGACGCAGAGGTGTTTCCAAGGCACCAGGGCTGGGTTCTATACTGGCCAAGACCTATTGACGCGTCCTCGCCGAGCGTCCTGGGCAACAGGTCCCTTTGAGGTCCTGGCTGAAGTCAGTAGGATCGTTGATTCCTCCGAAGTCGGAGAGTGTCTGCCTGTACGGCGAGGAACCTCCAGTCTGCACACCAATAAGCCAGACATGGGACAACGGATACTCACGCAAACCTCAGATCCTGTATGACATCACACTGATGTTGGACAACAGGATGTCTTCATCCGACATACAGGACTTCACGCTGGAGTTCACAGCCAACGAACACAAGCAAGCAAGCAAGCAAGATGCATCATAGAGATAAAGAACAGAATGAGACAAGCAAAATCTGCACTCTATGAAATGAAGATCAATTTGTGCAGTAAGGCCTTGTCCTTGAAAGTTAGAAAAAGAGTTCTTGCATATTACATAAAACCAATTTTAACATACGGCTGCGAATCCTGGAAAATTAGTTTTAAAAATCCCTAGAAGCTTTGGAGATGTGGTTTATAGAAGAATGCTGACAATTAATTGGACAGCCAAAGTGAGCAATCTGGACATTTTGAGGGAAGCTAAGCCTCAAAGACAACTTATCACAAACATCAGAAAGAAGCAGTCATCATTTTTGACAAAAACTGGAACATGTTGTGACAACTAGAAATATTTGTGGAAAGAGAACGAACGAACAAACGAACGAACGAACGAACGAACTTTATTTATTTTAAAAGGGTAACAAATTGGGCACGCAGGCCCGTCTTACATTCGGCCCTTTCGATCACTCATCTTTCATTCATCAAATGTGCATGTTACATTTACATAGGGGAAAAAACATTGTCAAATTGATTTTGTAAGCATAAACAATGCATATTACGCATGGTACATTCACATGGGGAAAAAAACATTGTCAAATGAAAGTTGTAAACATAAACAGTGCATATTGCAATGTTGTGAGACACATCCCCCATCCACCCTCACACCCCACAGCCACCCACACATCCCTCAGCCACCCACACATCCGCCACCCACCACACCCCACCCACCCATACATACCTCCACGCACTCACACAGACTCAGGCAAACATACATGCCGCCACCCACCAACCGATCCCCGACCCACACATATTTCCCCACCCACACATACATCCCCCACCCATCCCATAACCGACACGCACACACCCACCCACATATTCTCCACCACCCACCCACACACCCGCAACCACCCAGCAAAACACACATCACAAAACCACACACACATACCCCCGTCAACTCACACATCCCGCACCTATCCATACATACATCCTGCACCCTCACAATTTTCCCCACCCACCCACCCACACACACATCAGCCAACCTACACCCACTCACCCACCCAATATCCGCCACCTCTCAACTACACATCCTCCACCTATACACACATCCCCACCCACAAACACATCTCCCCACCTGCCCACACATACCCCCCACCCATAAACACCCAAAAAAAAACACGATAAAGGAAGACAGCTTGAGAAAATACATGGCACGGAAGGGAGTCAACAATCGAACTGATCCATGCCCTCGGAGATCACAAGTTCTGGAGAAGCATGACGGCCCACGCCGGTTGGCTGGGCACTAGATGATGATGACTGCCGTCGCACATCTATTGTAGTTGATACTGCAGTCGAATGGACAAAATCGAATATACACCACTTTTGATACTGCAGTCGAACAAATACAATCGAATATACACTACAGTTGATACTTCAGTCTAATAAACAACACTAGCCAAACAAAGACTACAGATGAACAAATACGCCAAATGAACAAATAATGCAATCGAACATCCCGCTCATGGCCCTGACAAATTAATGGCCCATCTGTAGTGTATTATTCCTGTTCATAAGCCCTTATTGTATTTGCCCATTAGGCAGTGACCGTGACATTACTGCCATATCGACATTTACAATAATCTGACGCGGAGAAACCCCCCGCGCGATTAACCAACGGATCTCAAACTAAGACACGCTCAGGCACAAACGAATAATGATAGTTAGTTTGATCTTTCTGGAAACTTTTTTGGGGATATGGGGAAACGGGGGTGGCCTTATTATTTGGGAATGAATATATTTAACAGCGTGTAATGATTACTGATCGGCGACTGAGGTTTAGGGTTAATGAACGGAGTTTCATAATCCCGATATGGGTTCTTTTTTTTTTTTTTGGGGGGGGGGGGGGGGGGGGGTTTGCTTTCGCTCGCTGTGAACTCAAGCGTAGTCCATACACACTATTTTCTAATAGCACTAGACTGAATTTTGCGTGTGGGTTCGATTTCCCTATTACCAGATTCCCTCAACATCAGGCGAACCCACTCCGACATCAGAGATACTTGTAATTTACATCCCCAAGTCAAGGACGAGAAGTCAACATTTTAGTCCAACTGTCCGGTGTATGGGCTGAACTACTTATCTTTGTAGCAGCACACCGGATGTTTAAGAACGCGCGTTCCTATCCATTCGGCGATGCTGACCTCCCGACATAACGGGTTTGATGTCCAGCAGCGGACGATTGGGAGCAGGTCGCTTTGCGTTGATTTTCACAATGGTTAGCGACGTCGTTCGTAATCCCGTATATCCACGTCGGAAAAACAGCAGCTGCGAGAATCGGCAGCGGTTAGCGCCGCGCTGGTGACTAACGGGGGTTATGTGAGCCGGTCGTTCAGAAAGCAATGGCAAACTACTGAACGTAAAAACTTGCCTAGAAAATCAACAGCAGCTGAAGAATGCGGGTGTTGACTGCAACATTATGAAAGGGATATGCAACATTAGAAAAAGAGCGTTAGCTGTTCAGAAAGCAATAGCAAATTACTGAACATAAAATTCCAGATAAACAAACAGAAAAAAAAAAAATCGTTGGTCTTCTTCTTCTAAAGGTCGCTGAAGCAATCGTCATTACTCGACAGAAGCCTGTCTTGTGCAAACAGAAAGACGTAGTAGTCAGTTTAAAATTACCGTGGCAGACAATTGAAATTACTGTGTGAATGTGTGTATATTTCAGCTTGAAGGATTTATCTAATCACTTTAATTTATATTGTGTATCGTTGAATGAACTAAAAAAGACTGTTAGATTCATACAAGAGACAACATTGCAGTTATAAACATAGTTTTGGCGAACGAAAGAAGAAGAAGAAGAAGAATATTGTGTAATTTTTGCAGTATGTAGCAGAAGAGATGCAGCAACCTATGCCAGGCAATAAATAGCCCAATCTATTGTTTGTGTCTTGATTATTCAAATTCACTAGGGGAAAACATTGTCTTAAAAAAAAACAAATCATCAAGAGCCAATAAATGCCGCGGTTGATTGCCACCTGCTGTTGAGGAGATGCAATAAACTTTAATCAATGCTGAACTTTTACCAGCAGCGAAATATACAAGAGGAAAGAAGTACATTTTCAAGAAAACATAAGGCTAAAGACAGGTTTTTAAAGCCACGTGCACATAGAATCATGTCCACATGTCTGTCTATCTGTCTGTCTGTCTGTCTGCCTGTCTGTCTGTCTGTCTGTCTGTCTGTCCGTCCGTCCGTCCGTCCGTCCGTCCGTTCGTTCGTTCGTTTGTTCGTTCTTTCTTCTTCTTCTTCCTCTTCTTCTTCTTCTTCTTCTTCTTCTTCTTCTTCTTCTTCTTCTTCTTCTTCTTCTTCTTCTTCGTCGTCGTCAACGTCGTCGTCTTTCTTTCTTTCTTTCTTTCTTTCTTTCTTTCTTTCTTTCTTTCTTTCTTTTGTGCTTGCTTTCTTTCTTTCTTTCATCTCCCAGTGAAGAATAAACCCTCAAAGCAATCTTTAATACAAAAGTGCGATACACAAAATATCCTAAAACAGCAGTTTGAGAACCAATGAAGACATGGCCGCTACTACCGTCATATAATGAAGTTGACGGTTGGAGCTTAACAGTTGCCAGGTGAGACTGTTGTCATGGCTGGTTGACCTGGTTTGTGAGCTCCAACCAAGGCCACGGTATGAGCTCCATGCTTCAACTCATCACACAGCTATTTGTATCTGTGAAACCTTCTTATAGTTTTCCTCCTCAATTCTCCCCCATCCCCCGTCTTCTTCCTCCTCCTCCCTCTTCATCATCATCGTCAAAATCATCTGCTTCTTTCCTAACTGACATCAACTAACCAACTAACCAACCAACCAACCAACCAACCAACCAACTAACTAACTAACTAACTAACTAACTAACTAACTAACTAACTAACTAACTAACTAACTAACTAACTAACTAACTAACTAACTAACTAACTAACTAACTAACAAAGATAACTAACATTAACTCATTTACTCACTCGCTCTCTCGCTCTCTGGTTGGCTGGCTGGCTGACTGACTGACTGACTGACTAACTGACTGACTGACTAACTGACTGACTGACTAACTGACTGACTGACTGACTAACTAACTAACTAACCCAGTTATCCCGCGTGTTCAAGGCGTGTACACAAGTCAATTGCTTTAACCAGGCTACACCGCACTCCAAATGTCTCTCCGCTGTTTATGTAATATTCCCGTTTTATTTACTTTCTCTTTCTTCTGACATGCTTCCTAACAAAATTCGTTAAGTCTCCACGTCCGGACGACAGAGCAGACCGAGAGGAGAGAGGTTATCTCCGTGACCTGGAGGCCGGGGGAGGCGGAAGCTGTTCATTTCCCTGGTGCACTATCTGGTTGTGGGGTGACCTTTACCAGCCAGTCCCCGGGGCCCATAATGGGATGGGAGCTGGTGTTTGGAAAGGTTACAGTGGACGTCCTGAACGAGCGGGTGGCGAGGGAAAATGGGCACGAGGAAGAGAGTAATAATAATAAAAATAATTACAAGTAATAATATTGTAATAACTATAAGTAATAATAATAATAATTAATTATATAATAAATAGTAATAATAATAATAAATACAATTAATAATAATAAATATCAGTGACAATAAAGACTTTCTCCGTAATCCCGTATATGCTCGTGAGTAACGTAACCTGCGCGAGAATCGGTAGCGGTTCTCGCCGTGTTGGTAACTTACGGGGTATGTGAGCCGGTCGCTCAGAAAACAATGGCAAACTACTGAGCGTAATCTTGCCTAGTACACCAACAGCATCTGAAGAATGCTAGTGTTGACTGCAACGTCCTGTTAGGGATATGCAACAAAAAAAAACACAATACAAAATAATAATAGTAATAAATATAAGTAATAATAATAAATAGTAATAATAATAAATAGCAAGTAATTGATAATAATAATAATAATAATAATAATAATAATAATAATAATAATAATGATAATAATAATAATAATAATAATAATACAACTGGAGGAGGAGGGGATACAAAGAAATAGATTACCCCCCCCCCCCCCTCCCCTTTTCCAAAAAAAAAAAGAAAGAAAGAAAGGAAAAACAAAAAGAAAATAGAAAAAAACCAAAGATGGACATGAAAAAGAAGCAAAATGAGAAAAAGAAGATGGAAGGGAGCAGGCGGAAAGCAAGATACGGCAGTAATAATAACAACACGAGGAGAGGGATAAAAAGAATTAGACAACGAAGAGGACGAAGTGAAGAAGGAGCAGAATAAGAAGAAGTTGGCAGAGGAGGTGATTATGACGATGAGACGGAGTCGAATAAATACTGCAGCCGAACAAATACTGCAGTGAATAACCCGCTCTCTGGATCTAACTTATGATTGGCCCATCTGTTGTGCATTAATTATTCATATTTATAAGGCCTTGTTGTATTTGCCCACTAGGCACTGTGGCCTGGCGGTTACGAAAACATTTCTCAATCCCGCATACCGCTGTCGAAACACAGTTGCGGGAGATTTGCATGCAGACCGCTTTGCTCTGGTTTTCATACCGTGGTAGGAGTTCCTGTCGATCAAAAAGCAATGGCAAAATACTGAATGTAAACTTACCAAGAAATCACAAACAGTCCCCCAAAAATGATGGGATTGACAGCGACGTCCTGTAAAGGATATGCAACTAATAATAATAATAATAATAATAATAATAATAATAATAATAATAATAATAATAAACAGCAATAATAGTGATGAAGGTGGTGCTGATTAAAGGAGGACGGAGGAGGTGATAGTAGGTATTCTGATCATGATTTTCAATTTGGGTATTTACCAATGGGATCGAAGATGAAGAACCATGAGAGAAGAGACAACAGCAAGTGTGCAATAAGAATAATAGATATTCTATTCTAGATTTCTAGAACACCTTACCATCCACCACCCCCACTCTTTCACATACACACGTCTCTTCTACTCTCTCTCTCTCTCTCTCTCTCTCTCTCTCTCTCTCTCTCTCTCTCTCTCTCTCTCTCTCTCTCTCTCTCTCACGGGATAGTAATAATCTCAAAGGACAATTAGTGTAATAAATATTCTCCTAATTGTGGTACGGTACATCTACCTTAGCTATAAAAGGCGTTCATTTGAAATCCGTTCGTGCCGCACCGTGCGTAATTACGTACGTTAAACATGATCATGTCATAGTCATGTGATAAGTACTGACGAATGAATAAAAGAGAACGTGATTATCGTCCCATGATGCATAGGTTTTGTTTCTGACCGTTGAGAACATGGTCAGGTTGATCCAAAATCCGTCCAAAGAAGCTCAAAGAGAGGTGATTCAGTTTCTTTCATTTGAAGGATGTCGACCAGTGGACATTCATCGAAGAATGCAGACAGCGTACGGTAACAAATGTGTGTCGAAGACAACAGTGACAGACTGGAAACGAATGTTTCGGAAAGGACGTCAGTTCACGACAGATCTTCGACGGCCGGGTCAAGCCCATATTGTTGCAACAGAAAAAAAAAAACATCGCCAAACTTGATGCAGCAGTACAGATGAACCGTTGTCGAAGCATACGTTCGCTAGCGAAAGAATTTGATGTGTCAATTGGGACAATTCAAAAGGTCGTTCGTAAGAAACTGCAATATCGGAACGTGTGTTCACAGTGGGTACCACGGATGTTGACCGACCAACAAAAAGAGGAACGCATGGGATGATGTTTGAACCACTTTCTGCGTTACAGAGTGGAGGGTGATGCATTTCTCTTCCGCATAGTGGCAGGCGATGAATCATGGCGTCACCACTTTGAGCCGAGCAGCAAAAGAGAGAGCATGCAATGGAAGCATGCTGTATCACCAAAAGCCAAACAATTCAAGTTACAGGTTTCCGCTGGTAAGGTTATGCTGAGCGCATTTTTTTTTTTTTACCATGAAGGACTATTGTTGGCCGACTTTAAAGAACCTGGTGTCAACATCAACTCTACCCACTACTTGCAAACACTAGACAAGCTGTAAAAAAGCCATCAAGAATAAACAACCCGGCATGCTTTCTCGCAGTGTGATTTTGTTGTATGATAATGCTCGTCCGCATGTCGCAAAGATTGTGCAGGAAGCACTAGCAAGGAAGAAGTGGGAAATTCTGCAACATCCAGCCTATAGTTCTGATTTGTCACCATGTGATTTTCATTTGTTCGGACCTCTAAAATAAAAAGCTCTCAAGGGGCATCGATTTCACACAGGTGCAGACGTAATGAACGCGGTAAACACTTGGTTCTGTGAGCAACCACAATCCTTTTTTGCGGACGGCATTCGCCGGCTACCTAAGCAATGGGATGCTTGCCTAAATGCCTACGGCGACTTCTCCTGACCAACCCATGGTGCATAATTCATTCAAAATTAATGCATTGTTTAATTCTACCATACCTGTTAATGTTTCTTTCACGCTTTTGTAATAAAGCCATTGGAACGGGTTTCAAATGAGCGTCCGTAATAATTATAATTACCATGTCAAACATTAGTTTTAGTGAGTCATGTATTATTGATTATTGCACATTCTCCTGGCGTTTATAATGCATATATTGTTCCTGTTGTCGTTGTTGTCTAAGATTAGCTTTGTAAATGATGTATGCATGAAATAATGTATACAACAACCTCAGGCATGAGATAGGAGGAGGGAACAGTAGCAGCAGCCTTCCGATTGTTGGAGAAGACCGCTGCAACAAGCATTGTATTCATTACGTACTCACGGAGTATTGCTTAGTAAGTACTAGAAAAGAATTTTTCGTGTAGAATGGCTTGCCTTGCTTCAGAGGTCACCGATTGTGAGAATTGTACGGGTCATGCGTAAGTGCGGGAAAATAAACAGGCTGATAGGCTGGCAGGGAATGCGTCTCTCGGTGATAGATTACCTATGGACAAGGGGGAGGTGGTCTGGCGCTTGTGGAACCAGGTGGAGAAAGCGGTAGAACAGACTAAGCACCCGTATGTAGAGAGAATGATAGGGCGGGAGATCGACAGGGGCTCTGGACGAATCCAAAAACTGAGAGGGAAGAACAGCAGAACTTTCAATCAGACAGAGGTTTGAAACATTAGCAGTAATATTGCAGAGTGACGAGACTCAAAAGCAACGGTAGATATGAAGTTAAGCCAGCGGTGACTATACAATTCAGTTTATTAGAAGAATCTTCAGCAATATAAAAATGCGTACAGCAACTACAAAAGTCAAAGCATCTTGCTGGCTGGGCGGCAGAGTCACAACTCCTCCCCTGGTTACCCCTACGTCAGCCCGTGAGCGTCCCCAACTACTTAGCTACGGTGCTCAGCCGTGCATCATCTGGTTATTTCTTTTCTCCTAGCACGCCGTGCCAGCTAACTAAACCCCATATAACAGCCTACACTGTTATATTACCTTCCTACCCCAACAAGACTTTTCCCCGAAAAGTCTTAATTCCACAACTCATTTACCCCCAACTACATGACCCCAGACACTTAACCCAATAATCCCACAAAAATTAAAGTTACTTCTTCTTCGTTTCTATAAATCATAAGCAATCCGCTTACCTCTAACTCTAACCTGGAACTCTTATTCATTACACACCTCTCTCTATCCCCACAATTAATCTCATAGCCAGCCGCCACTGCCCCTACTCTACACTTCTTCTTCATTATAATATCCACATACATTATTTACATATCGTAAGTCTATATCAGCAAAACTCATCGTATAATATTCTTCACAAAGCAACCCGCTTCATTTCATAAAATGTCGATCGAAATTATGATTAACAAAAATTGAAGATTCTTATGTATTTCTACAAGCTATCATACTCTCACTAACATTAACAACACAGGATAGACAGGAAAGATAGACAGGAAAGTGGTTGGTGCGCACCGAAGAATAGTAAGAAGTAGTTACACTTATCACATTTATCCTCCCATGCACTTTCAAAACTTTATAAAATAAAGTTTTCAAAAACCCAAATCACATATTCCGCTAATCTTCATTTTTGTTAATAATAAATGCTCTTGTCAAAAGTTACATCGATCTAAAACTCCTGCCTTCTACACTCAGTATTAAAAAATATTATTCTACTCTCCAACCTGTATTATTTGTGCTGCCAACAACAGCCAGCAATATATGACTGCACTTTCTATCTGTAACACACCTTCCCAACCTCTATGTTATAGTAAGACTCTTCACTAGCTGTTGAACAAATGGACGGAGCGCATGTGCTAATGTCCTGAGTGCAGTGATGTTGTTTCTTAGCTCAACTCATCTCAGCTGAAATAATGTATGAGGGCAGAGAGAACAGAAGCGCAGAATGTCGGACAGGCCTGCGTGCCCAATTCTTAACGCTTTGGAAATAATGTTCATTCCATTGTTCTCTGTCTGTCTGTCTGTCTGTCTGTCTGTCTGTCTGTCTGTCTGTCTGTCTGTCTGTCTCATTCTCTGTTCTCTGTCTAACTCCAGCTGTCTGTCTATACTATTTCTTTGTCTCTCACTTCTTGCGTCTGGCTCTTCTGTATGTCCCTCTATGTTAATGTATGATTGGACGGCCTGGTCACATGACATTACCGGCACAAGAATACAGGTCTGATCCACGTCTTTGCTGATCGTGTAAATGGCGAACCATGACCATCCACTGTCATCGGCACGGCACACAATGCTGATAAATAATTGCTATGCTAATTCGTAAACTGCATTGTTTAATACAGGGTGTATTTTTAATGACTGTGCAATGTATAAAAATATCGCCGGTCCATATTTTCTATTTACCTATTATGTTGCGTGAACTTCACAGAGGGTGAATAGAAAACTTGGACCGGCAATATTTTCAAACACTGCACAGTCATTAAAAACACACCCTCTACCATTGATGAAATAATGGGCAGACTAAGCTGGTCTCCAAATTGTGAACCTTTTTTGTTTTGCATTCGCTCGCTTTGAACTCAAGCGTAGTCCATACCCATGCTGCTACTTGTAGTGCACTGGATTGATTTTTGCGTGTGGATTAGCTTTCCCCATTATCAGTATCTCTCGCCATCAGGCGAACCACTCCGATTTCTGAGGTACTTGTAATTCACGACTCCAAGTCAATGACGAGAAGTTAACATTTTAATCCAACTGACCTGTGTGGGGCTTGAACCCGCCACCTCAGCATCAGCACACTAGATGTTTAAGAACGAGGGTTCTTATCCATTCAGCCATGCAGACCTCGCGTTACCCCTTTAAAAATAAAGTTGGTTAGTCCATTCGTTCTCTGTCTGACTGTACATGAGCGCGCGCGTGTATTTGTGTATGTATGGGTGTGTTCCCCCCCCCCCCTCTCTCTCTCTCTCTCTCTCTCTCTCTCTCTCTCTCTCTCTCTCTCTCTCTCTCGCGCGCGCGCTCTCTCATCTCAACGTTTATGCTTTCATTATCAACATAAAGTATCAAGGAATAAAAGAAGCCATTAACTTTGTGATTAACTGATTCTTCTATAAAATCATATCTCCGAATTCACATAATTTTTCACTTGTATGCTAATTGTACTTTATGTGCTTCAATATACCAGGATTGGCTCAATATAGCTGTTAAGAATTCCTTTCCTCAAATCGATTCACGTAGATACATTGCACAGACTATATTACTCATAGATAATCAAAATTGGTTTCATAAGCACGCACAAATATACACCTGCTCTGAACTTCTTCCTACTTCCTCTACATCTAATCGAGGTCATCATAATCATTGATGGGAACTAGCCTGACGGTAAAATCATTAAAGATGTGATCACAAGAGAGAGAGAAAGAGAGAGAGAGAGAGATGGAGAGGGAGAGAGAGAGAGAGAGAGAGAGAGAGAGAGAGAGAGAGAGAGAGAGAGAGAGAGAGTTATCACGGTCGATGTAATATCCGCCGTAAAACTGTACATGTTGCAAATTGGTATTCCATAATTTGACATTAAATTACCATTAATTACGTAACACCAATTTTGTAAGGTATAGCGTTTGTGTCAGAATTAAGTTATTTTGGTATGTTATGTTGCAGTGGAAATATATTCCCAGATCTTTATAGCTTACTGCTGACGTTGTGTGCACTTTGAAGTTAATTTAACCCTCGATATAAACTTTGGTATCTATTTGTCTGTCCTTCCATCCGTCCGTCTGTCCTTCCATCCATCCGTCCATTTATTCATCTATCTATATGCCTGTTTGTCTGCTTGTCCGCCCTCACATCCGCTTGTCTGTCTGTACGTCCGTTCGTCCATTCATTCATCTGCCTGTCTGTCTCTCTTTCTGTCTGCCTGTATGCTCTCCCTCCCTTAAGCCCATCTGTTTGTACGTCTGTCCATTCATACATCTATCTATCTATACGTATGTCTGGCAGTCCGTCCGTCCATTCATCTGTCTGTCTGTCTGTCTGCCTACGTCCGTCCGAATGACCATCCATCCATCCGTCCGTCCGTCCGTCCGCCCATCACTCCATCAGTCTGTCCGATGGTCTGTCTAATCTGTATGTCTGTCTGATTGATTGTTTGTCCGCCTATCAACCACCCATCCACCCACCCATCTATCTGTCTGTCGCTTATCTGCTATTGTACACAGACATACCTCCTCCGACATACACTTACCCCAGCACCAACATTCACTAACCCTAGCACCAACATTCACTAACCCTAGCACCAACATTCACTAACCCTAGCACCAACATTCACTAACCCTAGCACCAACATTCACTAACCCTGGCAATAACACATTTACCCTAACACCAACATACACAGACCACGCCATGCACCCCGTCGTGAACCATGCCTGCCGCTTTGCATATTTTCATGGATACTATCGACCACCCCAGGCCGACATTTTGTGGGCGCCAACTACGTCACCACTTCCTGGGTAATAATCTCCGAGTATGTACGCCTTCCGTGCGGTCAGTGATTATCTGAAAGTTCCGCTGACAGTGCGTCTGGTCGGCGGAGTCATCAAGGCCGAAGTGCACAATAGTATTTAATGGCTCTTTCAGTCCAAGTAGATTTAGCAGAGTGGGCGTTTGTGGCCTGGGGTTAGAGCTGAAAATTTCACAATCACGACATGCCAGGTTCGAAGCCAGTGGACTGGCAATTTTGCAAGAAGATTGTTTTGCGTTGATATTCACAATGCCGTGAGCGTCGTCCGTTTAGAAAGGAATGGTAATCTACTGAATGTAATACTGTCTAGAAAATCACAGTCTATAAATTCTGGGGTTAATAAGGACGTTTTGTAGAGGACATGCAATTAGCTGTAGATTTGCAGAAATTTGAAATCCGATAAAGGGCTGATAAAAGCAATATTTAGATCAATGGTTCTTAACCTTTTTTGGCCCATGCGCTCCTGCATCATATGTTCAGAATGTCATTCTCCCCCTCCCCCTTTCGTATTTCCTCCCTATAAATCGCCCCCCTCCGCCCCTGCACAGTATACGTAAGATGGAAGCTAAATTTAATAACACACACTAGAACAAGTCTAGACGTCTACATAACACGTGATTTTGCGGGTCTACTTACGTTATGAAACGAATTTCAGAAGGGCGAGAAGTACAGAACCATAAAGTGTGGAGGGAAAAACAATATCAAGTAATCGGTTCTTGTATTAACGCGATCTTGAAATTATCTTAATGCCGCCCCCCCCCCCCCCCCCCCCCGGAAACCACCAAATTCCCCCTGGGAAGGGGAGAATTCCCCACCGGTTAAGAACCAATGATTTAGATGACTTGCAGAAGAAGCGAAAGCTAACCTCAAGGATCATTATAACAGTCATGACCAGCACTGTCCCGCCCCCTGAGTGTGTTAAGAAGGTATAGGGGCCGAAACAATTGGCGAGGGGGCCCACGTCTGACGATCAGAAACCTCCCGTTGTGCTTGCACCAAGGCGAAGTTGTCCCCACTAACACAAAGAATATAATTCGAAAATATAACCGAACAAGTGGATTTATCTCTCCGGCATTAAAAATCAAATTGAAAGATGGACTTAATACTTCGGAGAACTTCTGAATAGATCAATCCAAAAATATACACCAAATAGCCAGTCTGAAGAAATCGAGCTGGCCATTAGCTGTAATACCGAAGATATACCTTCTGAATTATGTAATTCTGAATTTATTGCAATCTCAAAGAAATCAGGAGCCTTGGTATGTGATCAACATAGAACAATTAGTATAAAGAGTCACATCACAAAGATTTTGCTGAGAATTATCATGCAAACAGTGAGGAAGAAAATACAACCTAAAATATGGGAAGAACAATGTGGGTTTGTAGAAGGAAAGGGTACAGTAAATGCTGTGTATATGCTGCGATCAGTTATTGAATGTGCTATAGAAGTAAACAAGGATATACATCTTTGCTTTATTTACTACACACAGGCTTTCGATAGAGTTAGAAAAGGCATAATAAATCGCTTTATGAGAATACATAAATGTGAGAACTTAGTGACAACTTGCAAGATTGAGGGGGGAAAGAATAAGGGGAAGACAGAGAAGTGAATATCTGGATGGTTTGGCCACAAGCCATGGTCGAGACAAGAACACAAAACTGATCCACGACTCTGGTGATCGTAAGAAATGGCGAAGCATGACCGCTCGTGCTGATAAACCACCGGTCAGCAAACTGACTCATTTAGAAAAGCTACTTATAAAAATGCAAAGAATACCATGGACAGATAGAAAAACCAATGACCAAGTACTACAAGAGACAAATGAAAATCGTAGATTGATTAGAGAAATTAGACGTAGACAGTCAACATTTTTTGGACATGTTATGAGAAGAAATGGACTGGAGAACTTAGTGACAGCTGGCAAGATCGAAGGGAACAGACCAAGAGGAAGACCGAGAGGAAAATACCTGGATGGCTTGGCCACATGGCATGGACGAACACTGAGCTGATCCACGACTCTGGTGATCGAGTGAAATGGCGAATCATGACCGCCCACGCTTTCCGCATGGCACATGATTGATTGACTTATAAAAAAAAGAATACAGCATCGTCAGACTGGTAAACTAACATCCGGATACTTGTTAATGCTGTGGAGTTCGTGCACATACTGAAATGCTCCTTATGTGATTGTGGGGGGGGGGGGGAAACAGATTTGTGTTGATTCTTAACAATGGTTTGAGTGTCGGTTGTTCATAAAACAATAGCAAACTATTGAACGTAAACTTGTCAAGTGACTCAGACACAGACAAATAATGTTGTGGGTGATTGCGGCGTCCTGTAAAGGACATGTAACGTTTTTAATCCATAGGAGACTGAGGCACTTATCGAGATGCCCTATTGCAATGAATGTGCCAGTTAACCAAAAAAGCAATATCTACGGTACATATTTTATGAAATTTAATCAAACGCGTTACCGTACCAGTCCTAACTATACGTGTGTGTATGTATACCCCCATTACCGAAGATTATACCCTGGAGATGAGAGCACAAATCAGAAATGATGAAATCAGCACTAAAGTGGAGGTAATAGCAGCGCTGGATTTAATTATAAAACAGCAAGTGAAAAGCTTCAGCCATATAACTAGACTACCAACTGACAGTATATCACAACAAGCAATAATGTACATCCTGGAAATGTAACTAGAGGAAGAGGCAGAACAGTAATCTATGGACAGAGCGAAAAACAGAGACAATGGGAATCTCGATATATGAAGTCCATAAACGGGCACTCTCCCGCTGTTTATGCTTCACCTCGACACCGCAAGGCACAAGAGGAACAAGATGAGATGAGATGGGATGTACCCAGACAACTGTGAAAGGTTAAGATCGCCTGGAACATCTCCGTAAATCAGTCTACCCCAGGCTATCAAGTTGTTGTTACCGCCAAGTCTAGTACTTTATGCGCTATCTACTTCTTTTAACTTTATTTGCAGGAAGTGCTTGGAAATGTTTATGACTTTTTTACTTCGATGTGTACAGAACAGATAGTGAAGCAAGGGCGGACAACCCGTTGTCATAGAAACTGTAGACAACTATTATGTTTACGTCGAATTTAACAAATATTTGGGTTCCATTAACTGTCTGATGTTTGGTACACGCAATCCTACAGTTAAATGAATATAATGTTATTCTGGGCGTGGCTCATAGGTTTAAGGTTATTTTCTGACTGCAATTTAATGGGTTTGTGTCACACGCTGGTCAGTTTGATTTTAAGTTGACTTCTCGTTCAGAAAGCAATGGCAAACTACTGAATGTAAACTGACCTAGCAAACCACAAACAGCTAAAAGAGATTCTATGTTGTATGTATGTATGTATGTATGTATGTATGTATGTATGTATGTATGTATGTATGTATGTCTGTCTGTCTGTCTGTCTGTCTGTCTGTCTGTCTGTGTGTGTGTGTGTGTGTGTGTGTGTGTGTCCGGCCTGCATGCGTGCCTGCCTGCCTATCTACCTATCCCTCCCTCCAAGATGTGTGTGAGCGGCGGATGTGTGTGGGTGGGGTATATGTGGGTGGTGGGGTGTGTGTGGGTGGGAGGTGTGTGTTTTTGGGTTTTTATGTGTGGGGGATATGTGTGGGGAGATGTGTTTGTGGATGGGGATGTGTGTATAAGTGGAGGATGTGTAGTTGAGAGGTGGCAGATATTGGGTGGGTGAGTGGGTGTAGGTTGGCTGATATGTGTGTGGGTGGGTGGGGAAAATTGTGAGGGTGCAGGATGTATGTATGGATAGGTGCGGGATGTGTGGGTTGACGGGGATGTGTGTGTGGTTTTGTGATGTGTGGTTTGCTGGGTGGTTGCGGGTGTGTTGGTGGGTGGTGGAGAATATGTGGGTGGGTGTGTACGTGTCGGTTATGGGGTGGGGGGATTTATGTGTGTGTGGGGAAATGTGTGTGGGCGGGGGATCGATGGATGGGTGGCGGCATGTATGTTTGCCTGAGTCTGTGTGAGTGTGTGGAGGTATGTGTGGGTGGTTGGGGGTGTGTGGGTGGGGGATGTGTGGGTGGCTGAGGGATGTGTGGGTGGCTGCGGGGTGTGAGGGTGGATGGGGGATGTGTCTCACAACATTGCAATATGCACTGTTTATGTTTACAACTTTCATTTGACAATATTTTTTCCCCCATGTGAATGTACCATGCGTAATATGCATTGTTTATTCTTACAAAATCCATTTTACAATGCTTTTTTTTTCCCTATGTAAATGTAACATGCACATTTGATGAATGAAAGATGAGTGATCGAAAGGGCCGAATGTAAGACGGGCCTGCGTGCCCAATTTGTTATCCTTTTAAAATAAAGTTCGTTCGTTCGTTCGTTCCCTCCCTCCCTGTCTGCCTGCCTGTCTTGCCTGTCTTGCCTGCCTGCCTGCCTGTCTTGTCTGCCTGCCTGTCTTGTCTGCCTGCTTGCCTGCCTGCCGCCGGCCGGTCGGTCGTCGGTCGGTTGGCCGGCCGGCCGGCCGGCCTGTTGTCTGTCTGTCTGTCTGCTTGCCTGCCTGCCTACATGCCTGCCTGCCTGCCTGTTGTCTGTCTGTCTGTCTGCCTGCCTGTCTGTCTACTTATCCCTCTCTTCCTCCATCTCTCTCTATCTCTCTCTCTCTTTCTCTCTCTCTCTGTCTGTCGGCTGACCCGCCCGCCCGCCCGTCCGTTTGGGTGGATGGATGGATGGATGGATAAATGGATGTTGACGATACATAGACCTGTCCTGAGTTTTAACTCTTATATCCGTTGCTTTGGCGTCTAGGTCGGCTAGGCTCCGGTGAAGGCTGCGAGTTCAAATCCATGCGTGACTACAGCTTCTAGTGTTTACATTGTCTAGCGTGACTCTACTTCTTTCTTTTACTTCCATGACGTTCATGTGGCTCCACGGATCTTGGTCCCATGAGTTCTGGTTCTATTCTATTAACGATATTCTTCCGTGCCACCATTTTTAACCATCCTGTATAATATATCTCCGTCTGCCTCTTCCTCTTCTCCCGCAGATCTTTCCAGCTGGCATCATCATCATGTTCCATGCCCGTAAGCGTGAGTGGTATATTTCGCCATCTCACAAGATCACCAAAATCGTGAATCAACTCCGTGTTCTTGTCTCGACCATCCCATGTGGCCAAGCCACCCAGATATTTACTTCTCTGCCTTCCCCTTGATCTCTTCCCCTCGATCGTGCCAGTTGCCACCAAGTTTTCTAGTTTATGTCTTCTCATAACGTGCCAAAAATATCTTGACTGTCAGCGTCAAATCCGTCATGATGTTCTCTATTGTTTCTGTTCTAACGATTGTATTATTATGTTATACTGCAACAGTGACTCACAACGATTGTGTGAAAAAGACTAATGAAATTACAACATTAAACAACAATAAGAAAGAGGTTAATGAAATGAGAACATTATGTACAACAATACGAAAGAGCTAGATCATTATATACAACAATAAGAAAGAGGTTAATGAAACTAGAACATTATATCAACATTAAGAAAGAAACCAATGACACTAGAGGATTATATACAACAATACAGAAGGCTAATAAAACTAGAATGTTATATATAACAATAAGAAAAAAGGTAATGAAACTAGAATGTTATATACAGCGATAAGAAAGAGACAAACAGCTTTCTTTGGTCATGTGCGGAGAAGAGAGGCAGGCATCTGAGAACACCGTAACAGCTAGAAAGATCAAGGGAAACGAGGCAGAGGCAGACCGACAAACAAATGAGAAAAAATAAATGATGCTAGACGAGCAGAGACAGTGGCATGGAGGAATATCATCAACAGAGTTGATCCAGAACAACAAAGACAGAAATCTGTGCAGGGACATGAACACCTACACCAGCTGGCACGGTACATGATGATTAAATTAAAAAAAAATAATAATAAAAGCCCATTTTTAGGAATATGCTTCTAAACACATATCTGTATCACGCCGGCTGCCTTTACTTCCGAATACATTTTCTGGTACATAAGTTGTGTACAAATCACCTACGATATTCGTATTGCTAATCAGTCGGCATACGTACATACAATCTTCACAATTACGAGAATTAGGGAAATTACAGAAATATGGTTTCCCATATTTATATCCCAGAAACATGGTTTCCCATTTCTATCCCATACATATGGTTTCCCATTTATATCCTATAAATATGGTTTCCCATTTATATCCTATAAATATGGTTTTCCCATTTATATCCTATACATATGGTTTTCCCATTTATATCCTATAAATATGGTTTTCCATTTATATCCCAGAAATATGGTTTCCCATGTATATCCCAGCTAGCACTGTTAACTGGTTAAGTGCTATGGGTTATAGGGTGATAAATCGTCTTATTCAAACTTCTCGTAACAGTCAAGGACTTATACATGAAAACAATTGTTTAAATATCAATACAGTAGTTTTTTTTTTTCCCGTTACAACCTCCTGTAATGTAATATATAATACAACATGTCTGCTACCAAATTAACAACCTTTAAGTCGTAACTGTGACACACCCCTAATTCCAATTTTCCGCCATCAATTTGTGTTTGGTCCAAACTTACTTTTCGTGTTTCCACTGAATCTGTTAAAAATGGCCAACTGCCCAACGTCTGGAATTAACAAAAGACTAAAACAAGATCGAACGAGCTGATTACAGGGAGGAAACATTGATAACATAAACAGAAATACCAAGGCTGAAAATAGAACAACGATCTCAAAATTACAGTGTTTGTCAAGATCGGCCATTGTTCTCAGTACATCTGATCCCACAAATCAAAGGTCTATTAATAGCCTTGTGAACTTTGACATCGGCGGAACGGAACTGCCGATTCTTGTGTTGCTATGCTTGTTTATGTGATTACATAAGAGTTTTATAGGGGGTCTGTATGTGTTCTGTCTGAATTCCTGTTGAAAATAGACCATTTTTCTTAAGTATTTGTTGATTTGTATTTGTTGCTTTGTTTATTATTGTTCTTTTGTTGTCAAAGATTTGCTTCATAAGAGATGTTGGATGAAAGAATGTATGAGGGGAAATAGAGAAGAAAGGCAGAACGAAGTGACTATTCATACCCCGCCGGCTGGCCACGTGACTTAACGTATGTGACGTCATCGGGACATGGGGGGTGGCTATATTATATATTTTCGTGGTTCCAAATGTTGCTGTATGTAGCCGGGGCGCAGTGTTGGGGTGAGCGCCCAACATTGCTTAAATACCCCAATGGCTCGTGAATACATAAAAAAGTCCAACTTCTGGCCTTCACGTGGCGGAACTGTTTCTACTAACAGGAGAAGGGCCGACGGCGAGTTTCTGGCGCCGAAAAATAACCAATGTGCTCTAGATGTGTATACACATACATGTATGTGCAGACACGTGTGTGTGTGTGTGTGTGTATACATCTAAACTCGAGTGAGACCACAGTCTGCTCTAGCAAAGGAAAGGTGCTGAAGACGGAGGCAACCAGCCAGGGGGCGCACCACAGAAATCAGGATGCCACGCAATTACGCAAAATGGAATATGTCGACTACTGCTAAATGTTATGGTGCTCGCCCTGCTTTGGACCCCCAGGCAGGTGCAGTGCCGGGCCCTATGTCTCGAAAGGGCCCAACCCCAACTACTGGAGGTCCTTCTCAGATGTCCTGTGGAGCCAGGGGACATGAGAATAGAACGGCTGGCCATACTAAACAAAGACTTAAAATAATGCACTGGAATGCGGAGGGAGTCAGCCAAAAAAAATAAATAATAGGAATTAGAAAACATCCTGGACCAAGAAAAAATAAGCATATGTTGCTTGCAAGAAACTCACCTCAACGAAAATATAGCCTTCAAAATCAGAGGCTACCAGTGTTATCGATCTGACCGAAAGGACAGGCGAAAAGGTGGGATACTTACCCTTGTAAAAAAATAACATCACTGCTTCCCAAATCGATGTCTACATGGAAGGGGCTGAGTATCAGACACTTAAACTTAAGACAGGCTATACAGACCTACATCTGATCAATTACTACTGTCCAAGTGACCGTCCACAGGCACTGGACACACTACCATTAACAGAAAAAATGATTGTGTGTGGCGATTTCAACAGCCACTCGCAGAGTTGGGGATCACATGGACCAGAGAGGAGAGAGACAGGAAGACTGGCAGGATGAGAATAGATTCATCTTGGTTAACAAGCCGTCCGACCCGCATACTTTCTACTGGAGATCATGGCACACTACAACTACACCTGACCTGACTTTTCATTCACCAGACCTGGAGTGGAACATTACACGAATTGTTGGGAAACAACTTGGTGGCAGTGACCATCGGCCAGTCTTTCTAACTGTAGAAAATGAGCTTGTAAGTGAAAGCAGCACCCTCTCGAGGTGGAACTACAAGAAATCAGACTGAGCAATGTACAAGAATCGCACCAGCATACTGGTTAGAAACCTGAACACTGATAAAGACATAAATAAAGTAGTTGAAGAGTTTGGGAAATGCATACTACAAGCAGCGCGAGAAACAGTACCAAGAGGAGCCCGTAAACAATATAAACCCTACTGGAGTAGTGAACTGGAACAGTTGCATAATGATGTGGAAGTGTGTAGAAAGCAAGCAGAGGCCATACCCAGCCAAGAGCACCACGATAAATTCCAGCACGCAAAAGCCAAATTTCAAAGGGCCAAGCTGCAGGCTAGACGGAAAAGCTGGCAGGAAAAAAACAGTCTCTGAACTTTGAAAGAGACACAAGGAAATTGTGGAAGCTAATAAAACAACTTAACGATGAGGGCACAAAGAGAAACTCAAAAATTGCACTACATAAAGATGGAAACATCTTTATAAGAAAGCAAGCAGATGACCATTTTGCGGACTCATTCGCACAAGTTAACAATATCAAAATTAGTCCAGAGAAACAACAAGAGATTCGAGAGAAACAGCAACATACAGGACAGAAGGAAATAGTACATGAGGTTCTGGAGGCACCCATTGTCGTGTCCTCCTTTAAAGTGTCGTCCCTGGAGTGAGGAGATTCGACACCCACATTATAATATTTTTTTTTCTCTTAATATTCTGGAGAATCCACCAGCTTCCGTCCAACACACTCCATCAGCCTATGGACACCTCTTCCTATCACTCTCACACTGTCGTACTATGCCCCCTTCTCATACTTCCCCAACGCAACATACTCAACAACTCTTGCTTCTAGAAATTAATAAAGATTAATTTATTAAAAGAAAAGTGTAACGTATATGAGACGTGTATGTGAAGAAAATGTGTGACGTGTTCTATAAAGTGTGTAGACTCTGACTCTCAGACAGCAACCCAGTCAGCTGATCCCAGCAAAGATAGACCACAGCACGTTACGTCAGAACATGTACTTCTCACCCGTTGCCGAAACCATCTTGCCGGATACTGCTTTGCCTCTGTAGACCTCTGGTAATCCAATTTCATGAACATCCGAAATAGACACCGGTGGTATTAACAGTTAATCATGGACCGGTTGCACTCTACACAATGTCCGTTCCTAACGTTCCTTAACAAACTGCACAAGTCTTTTGTAGTGTGTACGCAGTTAGTTAGTTAGTTAGTTAGTCGACAGATCATCCTCGTTGCACATCGAACCATTCAGTCCATAAGTGCTAATTTCTAATGTTAATTGTTGCTGTACTAACACTAGGTACTCTTAGCCGGTTCTCGGTTCGTTACTACTGTCTAATGCTGTGTGGTGCATCAGTATGCATCACTCTCTTTGATGAATCAATTTCCTTCTAGCGTAAGTTACGGTCTGTATGCAACTCTAGTGACTCTTGAACTGGTGTTCTTCCCTTTTGGATTTGATTTTTTCCCAAAAACTTGTTGAGTTTCCTTGGATCTGGTAGGGAACCTAGGATAGAAACAACACATCTGGTGATAGTACTAGTCACTGATCCTTTCGGCTGAGTGTAAGCCTATCACCTTGCTTAATGATCTTTAGCTAACTAGAATTAGTCATAGAGCAGATTAGCTACCCACCTAGAGCCGAATCAGGCTATGACAAAGAAAAAATCAGCAAACAGAATGCGGAACCCCGCCCACCAGGGACACCTACGGGAAGATCCCAATTATCCCTCATTACTCAATTCTCAACTAGTAAAGCTTATCAACACTTCACTAATCTATTCTTAACTAGCAGAGTTAATATCACTATTCTTACTCTAACTAGTTTCCACTAACAGTGCTAATCATCACACTATAGTTTAACAAGGCCACAGTCTATATTAATTAGAACTAATATTATAATAGGTTATACCTTAAATGGCACTACTGCAGTCCTATCAATCATATCTACATCTGCCATTATAGGCACGTGTAAAATTAAGTCACTAATTAACACACGGTAGATATTATTTCCACTAAGCACTGCAGTGCCTTTCACTCCGACTAGAGCCACATTTTCAAGTCCCCCTAGTTGGCCCCAACTCGGGTTTATATGGCAACCTACCAAAGTTGGCCACGTGTCGTTCTCCTTTATGCCCCCACACAGGTGGCACAGTGGCAGATCATCCCTTGTCAGGGATCCATCCTCCCTGGCTCCATTAATGTTAGATTTGTCATCACTGGTTGAGACATCCAAAACACGCCAGCGAGTTCCTGTATACTCCCAACACAGTTGCCAGTAACCCGCCGTCAATCTTCTTGATGTTCCGGAACTAAGACTTGACAGATGCACTGTTTTCTCCCTAGTCGGGCACTTCCGACCTGTTGATAAACTGTCAATCTTCTGTTCAGTGGTGAAAATCCCAGCAGCCATTTCGCCTGATGTCCGGAACTATAACTGACAGACAGGGCTGTTCTATGTACTGAGCCGGGCAAGGCTATGTGATTCTAAATGTTTATGACTTGTCAAAGTGATATATGATTCAGCGCACTCACTTCCTCCTCACTCACCACCAAATGTGTATATGGGCTATCCTGATGTATCCCGTGCAGCTGTGTTTACTCTGTTAGTACGACTGTTGTGGCCTAGAAAATATACGCCAAGCAAACGTCGATATTATTATCTGGTTAACTCATGGCGAGCTCGTGACATAGGCCCCCTCTTAAGAGAGTAGTCCATCTCACTCTTCTCCACCATGAGTTAAATCCAGATGATTCATTCCTCTTCTTCAGGAGCTGGGTGTCTTGACAAGAAGTCCGCTCCAACATTTTCCTTCCCAGGAATGTACTCTACTGTGAAATTATACGGTTGAAGTAACAACGACCACCGCATCAAACGTGCGTTGAGCTTCTGAGAAGTAGCCAGGAACATCAGGGGCTGATGATCCGACTGGACCCGAAACTTAACTCCATACAAATATGGCTGAAATTTTTGCACTGCCCATACAAGGGACAAGCACTCTATCTCGACAGTTGAATAATTCCTCTCCGCCTGTAGAAGTTTCTTACTTGCGTATGCCACAGGTTTCAGAACCGAAGCATCGTCTTTTCCTTCCTGTAACAAAGCGGCTCCAATTCCAATCGCACTCGCATCTGTTCTCAACACAAATTGTTTGGAAAGGTCAGGGAGCTGTAATACAGGTTTGCTGACCAAGGCCTCCTTTAACTGATTATAGGCATTCTCACATTCTGGTGTCCAAATGATTTGGTCCGGGAATCCCTTTTTCAAGGTTTCCGTCAACGGAGCTCCCAATTCCGTGAAATGTGGGATAAATTTGTGGTAGAACCCACACAACGAGAGAAAAGATCGCACATCCTTCTTCGTTTTTGGCCTTGGTGCATTTCTGATTTTCTCCAGGTTCTTCTCTTCTGGAACAATGTGTCCTGGAGTGATGGTGTGACCTAGAAATTCCAGAGTTTGGTAACCAATCATGCACTTGGTTGGACGAGCAGTAAGCCCTGCTTCCTTGAGCCTATTAAACACTCTCTCCAAGGATTGTAAGTGGTCATCCAGGCTGTCACTGGAAATCAGAATATCATCCATGAATGAGATGATGGACGGATCCTGTAACGGATCTAGTAAAGTCCTCATCATGCGTGTAAACACACTAGGTGCATTGCTGAGTCCAAAGGGCATGACCTTGAATTCGTAGTGTCCACTGGGTGTACTGAAAGCTAACAGTGGTCGAATCTCCGGTTTGACTGGTATCTGATAGTACCCCCGACTCAGATCCACCTTTGAAAAGTACCGAGCCTTATGGAGCCTAGCGAATAACTGAGTTGGATTCGGCAAAGGTTCCACCTGAAATTGTGTGTGACTGTTCAGAAGTCGGTAATCTATACACAACCTGTGTTCTCCACTTGGTTTGCGTAACAAAACTACCCCCGCATTGTATGGGGATGTGGATGGTGCAATCACGTCATCCTCCAGCAGTTTTTGTATTTCCTCCTCCAGGGCCTTTTCTTTAGAGAATGGCACTGGGTAAACCTTTTGGCGAACAGGCTCCTGTGTGGTCAAAGTCATCTCGAACTCAACCAACCTCGTTCGTCCTGGTTTATCAGTCAGTATCTCCTTATGAGACTTGAGAACCTGGGTTATCCTTTCCCTCTCCTGGGAGGTCAGATCAGGGTTCACTTGCACATCCCTATAGGTTTCCTGGTGTACCCAGGGATATTCCCTGTCCTCGCTGGTTCCCACTTCTGTCTCCACTGCAACTGCCATTGCCATGAGGTGAGCTGCCTTGTCTCCGGGTCTCTCTTCGTATTTCCGCAAGAGATTGATATGGAAAATCTTCGACTTTCCCCGGATCCGGATCTGATAGTTGGTTCTGGATATCACCCTTTCCACGGGAAATGGTCCTTGCCAACCTATCTCCAGTTTGTTGTTTCCCGTTGGGAGTAGCAACAAGACTTTATCTCCCACCTCTAGAGATCTTTCTTTAGACCTACGGTTGTAGTAAGCCGCATGTCTTTTCCTGGCCTTTTTCAAGTTTTGATTTGCCAGAGTCCATCCCTTGTGGAGTTTTTCTTTCAGTTCCTCCACGTATTTGTAGGATGAGATCACTTCTTCTGACGTCCCCTCTTCAGTCCAACTCCTCAACATGGCTTCCAACGGTCCTTTGATTGGACGACCAAACAGCAACGTAGCGGGTGGTAGTCCTGTTGAGCCATGAGGAACCTCCCGATAGGCAAAGAGTGCTGCTGGGATATATTCATCCCACCTATCAGGTTTTTCCTGCGCTAGTTTCCTGAGCATTGTCATCAACGTGCCGTTGAAACGCTCCACTTGTCCATTGGCTTGAGGGTGGTAAGGGCTGGTATGTATGTGGTTAGAGTGAAACACCCTAAATACCTCCTCCATGAGTTTTCCACAAAACTGAGATCCATTGTCCGTCAGAATTTGATCCGGAAAGCCTAATCTGGTAAAGGCCTCCATCAGTGCGTCCGCCACTCTTTTCGAGTCAATCGTGGTCAACGGTATAGCCTCACCCCACATTGTACAGCAATCCACCATTGTGAGTATATACATGTTCCTCTTCCTAGTCCTGGGAAGTGGACCCACGATATCGATGGCTACCCTCTCGAAAGGAGAGTTCATGATGGGCATCTCACCCAACACCACCGGTGCTGTCCAGTGTTTCGGTGCCACCCTCTGGCACTCAGGGCATGACTTCACATACCGACGCACATCATCTGTCATTCCCGGCCAATAGTAGTGGCAGGAAATCCGCTGCATGGTGGCGGCAATACCCATGTGTCCACTAAAGGAGATGGTATGCCCCATATGAAGAATCTGGGACCGGTGAGCTTTCGGGACGACCAACTGACCGTATAGGTTGTCTCCCCTTCCTGCTCTCCTGTAGAGTATCCTATTCTTCATGTAGTACTGCCCCCGTCCTGGTGGATCAGCACTTTTCTGCAGCTTTTTGTAGCAAGGACGTAAAGTATCATCCTCACTCTGGGCAGTTCGTAGCTCCCCCGGCATTGGGTTAGTCACAATTGCATCTGCCTCTTCCGTTTTTGTCTGAGAGCGAGTCTGCATTGCTCCCATATGAATTGGCTCCCTGGGCATTCCCAGAAAGACATACCGGCAACCTAGGATGACTGGAAAAATGGGATCGGTCAATACAGCGGCCTTGATGGTGCCGGTGACGTACCTTGACCGAATCTCCACATTAGCAATGGGCAACTTCATGGTTACAGCACTCTTCTGTGCAGGCTGTATATCCAATGTCTCACCTGTGAATTGTTCTGGATGTACCAGATCCGCAGAAATCCCGGCCTCCCCGTCCAGTCCTGTGTCGTATAAACACTCCACTTGACGACCGTTAACCTCTATCAATTCCACTACAGGTGGTTTTTCTTGGTCTGGAGTCTCTTCCTCGGCCTCGACCTGTTCGGTGGGCTCCACCTTAGGTTTTCCTGAGCACACGACGAATTGAGTGTCTCCTGACTTTCCCCTGCAGTCAATAGCATTGTGCGTGTTTGACTTGCATTGGTTGCACCATTTCCCTGTCCTAGATTTTCTATTGTCGGACTTGAGTGAGCTCTCCTGGTGGCGAGCTTCCTTGTTGACCTTGGCATTTTCTCTGACAACCTCCTTGGAAGTCACTTGACATGCTGCAAAGTGAGGGTTCTTAGCCTTCGGTTTGCAGTCCCTCGTATTGTGAGAGGGTGACTTACAAATTGAACACCACTTCTCCGACCACGGTCGTTTAGGTGTAGAGCTTGAAGTGCTCTTGCTTCCCTCCTTCTTCTTCTCTGAACTATCCTCTGATTTTTGCACATAAGGTTCCCACTTTTTTGTTCCTGAGTTTTTGGCTTTCTTCTTATCATGTTTCTCTTGACTTTTGGTGTTGGTGGAAAGGTTTTCCCCTGCCTCCCCATGTACCTCGACGAACCGTTCTGCTAATTTAGTCACGAGGTCAATACGTTCCGCTCCTTGTTCTCCCAGGAACGTCCTGAGAGGTTTAGACATTTGCTTCTTCAGCTGGTCGACCACCATGAGCTCTTCCAGACTCTCATAGTCATGTGCGAACCCAGCCAAATCCATCCACTTATGGAGATAAGATTTTAGACGCAAACTGTAGGCGGCAAACAACTCCCCCGGTTCTCGTTTCGCTGCTCGAAATTTTTTCCGGTAGGTATGTGACGTAACCTCGAATCGTTTTAGCAGAGCCGTCTTTAACTCGTCATAATTGTTCTCATGTCCTGGTGGCAGGCGAGAATAAACCTCGTATCCCGTCCCGCGTAATCCCTGGGATAGCTTAAGATTCCATTTGTTACGCTCCAGACCCATTTGTTACGCTCCAGACCCATAGCAACCGACATAGCCTCGAAGCGTTGAAGGTACTGGTCAATCTTCTCTTTGTCCTCCTCGTAGACCGCCAAAGGAAACTTCATGGCCTGGTACCCATGTCCACCTACTGGTGTTGAGCCTGGGATGGAGGAACCTCCAACTGCTCCCTCAGTTTCTCCATTAGATTGACTCTTCAACTCGAGTTCCCTCATCCGGTACTCGTGCTCCCTTTTCTGTGCTTCCTGTTCAGCTTCTAATTTCCTAGTTGCTTGTTCAGCTTCAAATTTCCTAGCTGCTTGCTCAGCTTCCAATTTCCTAGTTGCTTGCTCAGCTTCCAATTTCTTAGCTGCTTGCTCAGCTTCCAATTTCTTAGCTGCTTGCTCAGCTTCCAATTTCTTAGCTGCTTGCTCAGCTTCCAATTTCTTAGCTGCTTGTTCCAACTCCATCCTTCTCAATTCCAGCTCGGCCTTTCGATCTTCCCTTTCTGCTTGACGATACTCTCTCTCCACTTCCTGTATGTAATCCGTTAGAGCAGACCCCGACAGTCCCATGTCTTCCCCCTTTGCCCTTAATTCTAACGTGGTAAGTTTAGGGGTGGCCATTATACAGAGAGGTAAGCTAGCAGGTCGAGTACAATATAACTACAAATTACTATACAGATATATGAACAAGTAATATAAATCTAGATATTACCACACACAGCACATTCACTCAGTGACAAGAGTAGAATCAGGACCACAGACCTATGCAGACGTGTGACGTGTGAACAGGTAAGATATTAATTAGTCCTAACCCCTATCCACATTCACTCTAGCTGGATTCTCCAATATGATATCTCCCTCTTATAACTACGGATCCCGTGTCAATAGACCCCGTTGTCAGAGGATCCCACTGTCAAAGGTTCCTGCTTGCAGGAGATCTCGCTGTCCAAGGATTCCGTTTACGAGAGATCCCGCTGTCCAAAGATCCCGTTTCCGAGAGATCCCGCTGTCCAAAGATCCCGTTATCGAGCCCCCAATAATGTCGTGTCCTCCTTTAAAGTGTCGTCCCTGGAGTGAGGAGATTCGACACCCACATTATAATATTTTTTTTTCTCTTAATATTCTGGAGAATCCACCAGCTTCCGTCCAACACACTCCATCAGCCTATGGACACCTCTTCCTATCACTCTCACACTGTCGTACTATGCCCCCTTCTCATACTTCCCCAACGCAACATACTCAACAACTCTTGCTTCTAGAAATTAATAAAGATTAATTTATTAAAAGAAAAGTGTAACGTATATGAGACGTGTATGTGAAGAAAATGTGTGACGTGTTCTATAAAGTGTGTAGACTCTGACTCTCAGACAGCAACCCAGTCAGCTGATCCCAGCAAAGATAGACCACAGCACGTTACGTCAGAACATGTACTTCTCACCCGTTGCCGAAACCATCTTGCCGGATACTGCTTTGCCTCTGTAGACCTCTGGTAATCCAATTTCATGAACATCCGAAATAGACACCGGTGGTATTAACAGTTAATCATGGACCGGTTGCACTCTACACAATGTCCGTTCCTAACGTTCCTTAACAAATTGCACAAGTCTTTTGTAGTGTGTACGCAGTTAGTTAGTTAGTTAGTTAGTCGACAGATCATCCTCGTTGCACATCGAACCATTCAGTCCATAAGTGCTAATTTCTAATGTTAATTGTTGCTGTACTAACACTAGGTACTCTTAGCCGGTTCTCGGTTCGTTACTACTGTCTAATGCTGTGTGGTGCATCAGTATGCATCACTCTCTTTGATGAATCAATTTCCTTCTAGCGTAAGTTACGGTCTGTATGCAACTCTAGTGACTCTTGAACTGGTGTTCTTCCCTTTTGGATTTGATTTTTTCCCAAAAACTTGTTGAGTTTCCTTGGATCTGGTAGGGAACCTAGGATAGAAACAACACATCTGGTGATAGTACTAGTCACTGATCCTTTCGGCTGAGTGTAAGCCTATCACCTTGCTTAATGATCTTTAGCTAACTAGAATTAGTCATAGAGCAGATTAGCTACCCACCTAGAGCCGAATCAGGCTATGACAAAGAAAAAATCAGCAAACAGAATGCGGAACCCCGCCCACCAGGGACACCTACGGGAAGATCCCAATTATCCCTCATTACTCAATTCTCAACTAGTAAAGCTTATCAACACTTCACTAATCTATTCTTAACTAGCAGAGTTAATATCACTATTCTTACTCTAACTAGTTTCCACTAACAGTGCTAATCATCACACTATAGTTTAACAAGGCCACAGTCTATATTAATTAGAACTAATATTCTAATAGGTTATACCTTAAATGGCACTACTGCAGTCCTATCAATCATATCTACATCTGCCATTATAGGCACGTGTAAAATTAAGTCACTAATTAACACACGGTAGATATTATTTCCACTAAGCACTGCAGTGCCATTCACTCCGACTAGAGCCACATTTTCAAGTCCCCCTAGTTGGCCCCAACTCGGGTTTATATGGCAACCTACCAAAGTTGGCCACGTGACGTTCTCCTTTATTCCCCCACACAGGTGGCACAGTGGCAGATCATCCCTTGTCAGGGATCCATCCTCCCTGGCTCCATTAATGTTAGATTTGTCATCACTGGTTGAGACATCCAAAACACGCCAGCGAGTTCCTGTATACTCCCAACACAGTTGCCAGTAACCCGCCGTCAATCTTCTTGATGTTCCGGAACTAAGACTTGACAGATGCACTGTTTTCTCCCTAGTCGGGCACTTCCGACCTGTTGATAAACTGTCAATCTTCTGTTCAGTGGTGAAAATCCCAGCAGCCATTTCGCCTGATGTCCGGAACTATAACTGACAGACAGGGCTGTTCTATGTACTGAGCCGGGCAAGGCTATGTGATTCTAAATGTTTATGACTTGTCAAAGTGATATATGATTCAGCGCACTCACTTCCTCCTCACTCACTACCAAATGTGTATATGGGCTGACCTGATGTATCCCGTGCAGCTGTGTTTACTCTGTTAGTACGACTGTTGTGGCCTAGAAAATATACGCCAAGCAAACGTCGATATTATTATCTGGTTAACTCATGGCGAGCTCGTGACACCCATCACAATCAGCGAACTGGAGCTAGCCATATCAAAACTGAAAATGAGAAAGTCACCAGGAGCTGATGGTATCTCCAATGAAATGATCAGGAACCTAGGAACAGAAGCCAAAGCAAAGCTGTTGCAGATCTTCAATAACAGTTGGACCTTAGGAAGTGTTCCACAAGCCTGGAGAGAAGCAATCATGATACCCCTCCTAAAATCGGGAAAGAAAGTTCCATTGCCTCTAGCTACAGACCAATTAGCCTCACCAGCTGTCTCTGCAAAACACTGGAGCGCATCATCAATCACAGACTGCAGTGGTATATTGAAAGTATAAACATCCTTGTGCCACAGCAGGCTGGCTTTAGGCATTGCTACTCTACGGAAGATCAGACAACCTACCTCTCTCAAGAAATTGAGGATGCATTCCAAGAGAAGAAGCTGGTGTTTGCGGCATGGATAGATTTGAAGAAAGCCTTTGGCAAAGTCTGGAAAGAAGGTCTGATGAATAAACTGAGAAACTGCAAAGTCAATGGAAGAATGTACAAATGGGTGAAAGCATACGTGCACAACAGAAGAGCCCGAGTACAGATAGACGGACTCAAGAGCAAGAAAGTACTACTGCGTCACAGTGTTCTCCAGGGCGGAGTCTTGTCCCCCACACTTTTTCTAATCTACATCAATGATCTCGTTGCTAATCTACCGCATGGAATTAAAGCGGCAATGTACGCCGATGACCTGGTTCTATGGAGCACAAATGAACATGCATCAGTGGCCACCAGATTGCTACAAAGAGCTGTAGATACATTTGCTGCATGGGTAAATAGATGGTGTGTCAGCATAAACACTGACAAGTGCAGCACCACCCTATTTACCCTGTCTCCAAAACAAAATGCAGGGACCATCCAGATAAATGGAACACCCCTAAGAGAAGATAAAGAACCAACATACCTTGGAGTAACATTTGATGGCAGGCTGACATGGAGAAAGCACATCAACAAAGCAGTAGCAAAAGCCAGAAGGAAAATAGCCATCCTGAGAAAGCTAAGTGGAACCACATGGGGAGGCAGTGGGAAAATACTTAGCAAAGTTTATCAACAGAGCATACGACCACAACTGGAATACGGGTCAACTGCGTGGTATTCGGCATCAAAAACCACACTACAAGAGCTGGACAAAGTGCAAAATCAATCACTTAGAGTCACCACAGGAGGGATGAGATCAACCCCTATAGTGGAAATGGAGAAGATGGGGAGGACACAAGCACTGAGTGAGCGCATAGATACGAAAACGCTAATACAAGCAGAAAAGTTCCTCAGCTTTCCAGGCCACCCTATGAAGAACAGATTTGAAAACCTAGCTATGGGGCGGTTGAAAAGAAGTAGTTTTATCCACCAGGCCAAACGACTCTGCAGAGAAACCACCGATCTGCCCACAGTTGGTATCCCCCTAACATCTATTCCAGAGCGAACTCCATGGAAAGATGAGCATAGACTATCATTATAAATCCAGACAAAAGTGAGAGGAATATTTGACAAGGAAGAACAGAACAGTGTGCAGCGCAGAACAGCCACTCTCAGCTTCCTTGATGAAGAATATCCACAGGACCTCTGGATCCAAGTCTACACAGATGGATCAGCACAAAATGCTGTTCGAAATGGAGGAGCGGGAGTGTACATAGAATACCCAAATAATACTAGGGACACAGCTAGAGTACGACAGGAAAGTACTGTCATAACTACGATGCTGAAATTGAGGCAATCAAGATAGCAACAGAGAAATTACTAAATACCAGCAATGGTACACAACCTGTGGTGCTATAGACAGATGCAAAATCAGTACTCGAGGCGCTCCTGTCTGGGAAATTGTCAGTACTAAGGACACTACTTTCTGAACTTAGCAGTCAGCATAAGGTCACCATACAGTGGATACCATCCCACTGTGGAGTACCCGGAAACGACAGAGCTGATCAATTGGCTAAGGAAGGAGCCAAAGAAGAACAGCCTGGTGTGCCCGTTAATACCACCAAAAGAAAAAGAATTATCAAATCAGTCAGAAAGCCACCAAAACCTGATCATGATGATTACCACGTTATGGACAGACCAGAACAAGTCATTATTCTGCGCCCCAGAACAGGACACAATAGATTACGCAACCACAGGTATACAAAATTCAAGATTGGTGAAACAGCCATGTGCACATGTGGATTGGCGTCGCAGACAGCAGAGCACATACTCCAAGACTGCCAAAAATATAACATATCTAGGCAAACCTTCTGGCCTAGAGAGACGACAGTGGAAGATAAACTCTATGGACAGTTGTGTGAACTGAAAAAGACAGTTCAATTCATACAAGAGACAGCATTGCAGTTACAGACATATTTCAAGCGAACGAGGGAGTCTCTGTGGCGAAGTGGTCAAGCCGTTTGACGTTTGACTCGTGAGCCGAAGGTTGTGGGTTCGATTCCGGGCCGTGTCCTTCGGTTTGCGAGTTAAATGTTTCGGAGACTCCCATGGGTCGTCGCTAAAAGCTACGGAGTTCGTGCTTTGTGCGACGCTTTCCGTGCTGCGGAAAGAGACCGAGCCATATGGGATAAAAACCCGGAGCAATGAAGTCGACCCTGTCGACTTTTAAGCGACTTTTTTTTTTCAAGCGAACGAAAGAAGAAGGGGAAGAATGGGGAAACCCGTTGAGGCCACTTTTTTAGGAGTGTCTAGTTCAGTGTTTCCCAACGTGGGGCCCACGCCCCACAGGGGGGAAATTCGATTGTTAAGGGGGGCAATTCGAAAATGGAAGAAATCGGATGAATATAACAAAACGGGGAGATTTGAGACTAGTTAGTTAGTTAGTCGCGGTTCCAACTTCACAGCAACGGGTTGTCCCCATTATGCTCTGTTTCTGTGCCAGTGAATATCACATAAAACGGTCCCCACTGCCCAATGTGAAAAGTGGAAAAGACAGGAGTCTCGACAAACAACAGCCCGCACAGATACACTGTGCATAATGCTGCCACCAGAATGTCAACACAATAGTCCCCCACGAAACATCCAGTTTATTTCTGATGGAATTGGCAGTCATTTTCCCATCTAAATGTTTCCTAGATGTTCACCCACACAGTCCATGAAAATACAGTTCATCGTCAATGGCAGTGGCTAACTAAATTGGAACCTGACATAAGATCTCTTTGCAGCAAGCATCAAGCGCAAGGATCTCACTAAATTTAAATAATAAATAATTACTAATAATTAAAATAATATAGAAAAATCTTTCATTAAAATTATTTTGTACTTGAATTTCAGTTCTCCATTATATGTTTTGAAAATTTACTTACTGTGTTTGCTCAATAATTACCTAGTGATTTCTTCCTAAAACCTATCATTCAAGTTTTTTAAATGAACATTTCAATTTTTGAATATTAAAAATAATGTATATGTTGAGGGGGGGGGGGGGGGCGTGGGGGTGGGGAGGGGGGCAATATGAATTTTAGAAAGGCTTAAGTGGGGCATGGCACAAAAAAGGTTGGGAAACACTGGTCTAGTTGGTCATGCGTCGAAGTACAATTGTTCCTGCAGCGAGCCGCTGTCGTCATTTGGAGGTGACAGGGTCGAATCCCGGTCGGTAACTATAGCTTTCAAATTTTATGTTGTCTAGTGCGTCCTCTAGTCTCTATTTCCTTCTTCTCCTTCTGTGAGCGCCAAACAATACTATGTGTGTTTATTTATGTAGCAGTTGTAACCCAGGAGGGTTCACCAGGATAATGGAAATACAAATAAATAAACACAAGAGGCTTCCGATCGTCAGGTGTTGCATTATTAAAAATATAACGTAATGCAAGGAAAAGAAATGCAATAAAACCGCGAAAAGAGAATGATAAATCGAAAGTCAGCAAATAGTCACGACAAACAAGCAGCTGTGTGAGATTGTTTCGTCCGTGGATAAATCACAAACCACATCAATCATGATTGTCGGTTTTTAGATACCCGCCGTATTTTTTTTTCTCGTCTGCTCAATAAAATCTGACCAGGAATCTTGTGTTTAAAAGATTGCTGGAGTCGTGTAGCTGTCTGACCTGGATTATGAGTTCAATATCTTGTCAGGGGATCGATCGCCCCGATACACCGAGTTGGTTTTGTCTGTATTGCTATCTTACTATCTATCTATCTATCTATCTATCTATCTATCTATCTATCTATCTATCTATCTATCTATCTATCTATCTATCTGTCTGTCTGTCTGTCTGTCTGTCTGTCTGTCTGTCTGTCTGTCTGTCTGTCCGTCCGTCCGTCCGTCCGTCCGTCCGTCCGTCCGTCCGTCCGTCCGTCCGTCCGTCCGTCCGTCCGTCCGTCCGCCCGCCCGCCCGAGCGCCCGCCCGTCCGTCCGTCCCTCCCTCCCTCCTCCCTCGTTCCCTCGTTCCCTCCGTCCGGCCGGCCGCCCTCCCGCCCTCCCGCCCGTCCCTCCCTCCCTCCCTCGCTCCCTCCGTCTGGCCGGCCGCCCTCCCGCCCTCCCGTCCGTCCGTCCGTCCGTGCGGCCGTTCGTCCGTCTGTCGGTCGGTCGGTCGGTCGGTCGGTCGGTCGGTCGGTCAGTCGGTCAGCCGGCCAGCCTGCCTGCCTGTCTATCTACCTGCCTGCCGGCTGCCTGCCTGCGTGGCTGTCTGTCTGTCCGTCCGTCCGTCCGTCCGTCCGTCCGCCCGTCCGATGATAATCCTCTCTACCTCTCCGTCCCTTCAACTTTCCGGTTGTCACGACAAATTCTAGCTTTCCCCTTCTCATGACATGGCCAGAGATGGTGGATTATTCACTTCCGATGCGAGTCACCAGTTCTCATTGTGTTAACTTGTTTCAAAATGTCTTCATTACGCTTTATGTCGTTCGTTGGCGCTCTCATCATTCCTATAAGCAAGCACATCTCCGCAGCTTCCACATAATTCCACACTAATCAACTGATTGTCCATGATTCACTTCCGCACACCAGGACTGACTCGATATAACACTTAAGAACTCTCTTTCTCACCCCGATTAACCAAGATATAGTCATCATCATCAAATGCCTTGCCAGCTGGAAGGCGTTTAAGTCTCTCCACAGATCTCGGTCTTTGGTGTTCTGGATAAACTCTGCTGACGATATCACTGACTCTGTGAATATTCATGAAAATTTGGGAAGATAATTCGATGGTTTCCCCTTGCCTTCCACATCCACATGTGAGTCGTTTTCTTCTGCCTTTGACAGCCATATAAGATTGTCAGGACAACTGAGTACCCTACTCTGCTCAGTTGCAGAGTTTTCCACTTATCCCGGTGGATACATACACACAAAATCATATCAATGAAATATCAACAATGTATGAATCAAACATCAAAAACTATACTCAAAGAACAATCAAGATATATTATATAGTATATTCTTTGTCTTGTGAAACCTCTGCCGTGGCTTGGTCTATTCTATATTTAACTTCTTCAGCACGGCTTCCTTCCATCTGCTGTTAGAACTCAACACACGTTTATCTCATGTGTGCTCTTTTGTCGGTTATTTTTGCCTTACACATAAACGACTTAATTTTTCGTGTATTGCAAGGTAGCAAGTCAACATTTTTTGGGCATGTTATGAGCAGAAATGACTTGGAGAACTTGGTGACAACTGGCAAGATCGAAGAGAAGAGACCAAGGGGAAGACCGAGAAGTAAATACCTGGATGGCTTGGCCACGTGGCATGGTGGAGGCAGAAACACGGAGCTTATCCACGACTCTGGTGATCGAGTGAGATGGCAAAACATGACCGCTTACGCTTATCGGCATGGCATATGATGGATGCAAGGTAGCAAAGTATTATATTATAAAAGCTTTTTATTCGAGTATTTCTGCATCGCAACGTAGAAAAATATATTAGTAAAGCTCCTTTTTTGAGCATGTCTACATCGCAAGGCAGAAATAGATTATGTTACAAAAGCTACTTTTTCGAGCATTTCTGCATAGCAAGGTAGACAAATATTATATTTATAAAAGCTAATTTTTCGAGTATTTCTACATTGCTATATAAACAAATTTTGTTGTGCAAAGCTACTTTTTCCAGCATTTCTGCATCACAAAGTAGACAAATAATCTTATATATAAATTAGGACGTATGTATGTAAATATGTATGTCCTTTATACGTTCGCGAACGGTCCATCCGATTGAGATGAAATTGTCTACACGTCTTACTTTCATTCCAGCGCTGCCAACTATCGTATTTTTTTTTTTCTTCTTCCTCCTCCTCCCTCCTCCCCCTCCCAAAATACGTACGTAAATATATGATGATGATGATGAAAGAATCCCCGAACCAAAACGCTAGGGAAAGCGAAGAAAATGACGTGACTACACAGAATCGTCACACGGCAATCATCATCATCATCAAGTGCCGTGCCGGCTGGCGTAGGCGTTCATGACTCTCCCGAGATCTCGGTCTTTGGTTTTCTGGATCAACTCTGCTGCTGATATTCCTCCATGCCACGGCAATATCAATAACAATTCATCTCTTTATGTGTTTTTTAAGTTATCTACAGTCATGTAGAAGGGAAGAACAATCAATGGAAGGACCGAAATCACAGAACCTAGACGAGTATGAATTCGGAATGGCAAACTCCCTCCTCCTCTCTTCTCCTCCCTCCACCCTTCTCCTCCTCCCTCTACCTCCTCCCTCTACCTCCTCCTCTCTCTTCCTCCTCCCTCCTCCTCCTCTCCCTCCACCCTCCTCCTCCTCTTCCTCCTCCTCCCTCTCCCTCCTCCTTCTCCCTCTTCCTCTCCCTTCCTCCTCCATCCTCCTCCCTCCTACTCCTTCCTCCTTCCGCCTCCTCCCTCCTCCTCCTCTCCCCTCCTCCTCTCCCCTCCTCCTCCCTCCTCCCTCCTCCTCCCTTCTCCTCCTCCCTCCTCCTCCTCTCCCCTCCTCCAATTCCTACCCTCTTCCTCTTCCCCTCCCCATCCTCCCTCTCCCTCCTCCATCCTCCTCCTCCCTCTTTCTCCTCCTCCTCCCCCTTCTTCCTCCTCCCCCTTCTTCCTCCTCCCTCTTCCTCCTCCTCCGCTCTCCTCCTCCTTTTCCTCCCTCCTCCTCCTTCCTCTACCTAATCCCTCCTCCTCCTTCCTCCACATCCCTCCTCCTACCCTCCTCCTCCCTCTCCCTCCTCCTCCCCTTCTTCCTCCTCCCTCTCCCTCCTCTTCCTCCTCCATCCTCCTCCAACCTCTTCCTCCTCCTCCCTCTTCCTCCTCCTCCCTCCTCCTTCTTTTTCCTCCTCCTCCTACCTCCTCCCTCCTCCTCCTCTCTCCTCCTCCCTCCTCCCTTTCCCTTCCTCCTCCTCCTCCCTCTACCTCCTCCCTCCTCCTCCCTCCACCTTCTTCCTCCACATCCCTCCTCCTCACTCTTACTCCTCCTCCCTCCTCATCATTCCTCCTTCTCCTCCTCCTTCTCCTCCCTCCTCCTCCTCTCTCTGCCTATCTCTTCCTACTCCTTCCTCCTCCCTCTTCCTTCTACCTCCTCCTCCTCTCTCCTCCTCTCTCCTCCTCCCAATTCCTCCCTTCTCCTCCTTCCTCTACCTCCTCCCTCCTCCTCCTTCCTCCACATCCCTCCTCCTCCCTCTTCCTCCTCCTCCCTCCTCATCATTCTTCATCCTCCTCCTTCTCCCCCTCCTCCCTCCTCCCTCCACCTCCTTCCTCCTCCTCCTCCTCTCTCCTCCTCCTCCCTCCTCCTCCCTCCTCCTCCCTCTCCCTCCTCCTCCCTCTCCCTCCTCCTCTTCCTCCTACGTTCTCCTCCTCCCTCCTTCTCCTCTCTCCTCCTCCTCCCTCCTCCTCCCTCTCCCTCCTCCTCCTTCTGCGTTCTCCTCCTCCCTCCTCCTTCTCCCTTCTTCTCCCTCTTCCTCCTCCCTCCTCCCCCTCCTCCCTCTTCCTTCTCCTCCCTCCTACTTCTCCCTCCTCCTAATACCTCCTCCTCTCTTCTCCTCCTCCTATCTCCTCCTCCTCCCTCCTCCTTCCTCCTCCTCCCTCTTCCTCCTCTTCCCTCCTCCTCCTTCTCCTCTTTCCACCCTCCTCCTAATCCCTCGTCCTCCCTCCTATTCCTCCCTACTCCTCCTCCTCCCTCCTCCTCCCTCCTCCTCCTCTCTCCGCCTATCTCTTCCTCCTCCCTCCTCCCCCCTCTTCCTCCTACCTCCTCCTCCCTCCTCCTCCTCCTCTCTCCTCCCTTTTCCTCCCTTCTCCTCCTCCCTCCTCCTCCCTCCTCCTCCTTCCCCCACATCCCTCCTCCTCCCTCTCCCTCCTCCCTCCTCCTCCTCCTGCGTTCTCATCCTCCCTCCTTCTCCCTCCTCCTCCTTCTCCCTCCTTCTCCCTCTTCCTCCTCCCTCCTCCTCCCTCTTCCTCCTCCTTCCTCCTCCTTCCTCCTCCTCCTCCTTCTCCCTCCTCCTCCCTCCTTCTCCTCTCTACTCCTCCTCTCTCCTCCTCCTCCCTCTTCCTCCTCCTTCCTCCTCCTTCCTCCTCCTCCCTCCTCCTCCCTCTTCTTCCTCCTCCCTCCTCCTCCCTCCTCCTCCTTCTCCTCCCTCCTATTCCTCCCTACTCCTCCTCCTCTCTCCGCCTATCTCTTCCTCCCTCCTCCTCCCTCCTCCACCCTCTTCCTCCTCCTTCCTCCTACTCCTCCTTTTTCTTCTTCTTCTGCTGCTGCTGCCACCGCTCCATTTACCCAAGTTAATTGTTGGGGGAATATGTAAAGATCTTTCAAGTGCTCTTTCTAATGCTTTTTGTAAGTTGGTCTTCGTTTATCTAAGGTTGTTCTAACCGCAACCAATAAATGATTAGACAGACAGACAGACAGACAGACAGAAAGACAGACAGAGAGGGAGGGACAGACAGACAGACAGACAGACAGACAGATAGTCGGGAACGGGAACTTATATGAATTAAATGAGATGCTCCCCATCAGGGGCTGGGCGAAGCCGGGCCGGGTCAGACAGACAGACAGACAGACAGACAGACAGACAGACAGACAGACAGACAGACAGACAGACAGACAGATAGACAGACAGACAGATAGATAGTCGGGAACGGAAACGGGAGCTTATATGACTACTTATATGAATTAAATGAGATGCTCCAAACCAGGAGCTAGGCGATGCCGGGCAGGGTCAGACAGACAGATAGACAGACAGATAGACAGACAGACAGACAGACAGACAGACAGACAGACAGACAGACAGACAGACAGACAGACAGACAGACAGACAGACAGACAGGAACGGGAATGGGAGCTTATATGACTACTTATATGAATTAAATGAGATGCTCCACACCAGGAGCCAGGCGATGCCGGGCAGGGTCAGACAGACAGACAGACAGACAGACAGACAGACAGACATATAGACAGACAGACAGATAGACAGACAGACAGACAGACAGACAGACAGGAACGGGAATGGGAGCTTATATGACTACTTATATGAATTAAATGAGATGCTCCCCACCAGGGACTGGGCGAAGCCGGGCCGGGTCAGCTAGTATATTATAAAAGCTTATTTTTTGAGTATTTCTGCATTTCAAGGTAGCACATATTATATTACGAAGGTTTAGTTTTCGAGTATTTGTGCCTTGCGAGGTAGCAAAATATGATTTTATGAAGGCTCCTTTATTTCGTTAACTTCGTCCTTATAAAGTAACACCAATTTAAATTATTGTCTGGTTTACAAAGGGGCTTACAAATGTGTCTTAAACTTGCTCTCCTTTCGTTTACATCTGCCTTAGAACGAAGCCATCTACAATTACCCAAAAGCTGCTTGTGTGTCGTGACTCGGCGTCATTTGTCAACAACGGAATCTTATCGATTGATCACATCTAGTTTGGGTCGGTGTCTCGTATTTAGCTTGTGATAAATTGTCGCTTTTATAATAAAGCAAATAAATTGACAACGAGTACACGTATGTGAATAACCTTGTTTGAAAAATAAAATTACGTCTTTGTATAAAGCAAACAAATGCCCAAATGCTACCAATGTTTGAACAACTATGGTTGAAACGCACAGCTCCGCTGTTATATAAAGTAAGTAATGAAATATATGTCCAAAAGAAACCTATGGTTGAAACATACAGCTATGCTTTTATATAAAACAAATAAATGAATAAGCAAAACCAGTATGTGAACAAAGATTGTTAAAAAAGTAAATAAATAAATAAATAAAACAACGTGAAATCTAAATATACTACAGTTTAATTAAATAAACACAGGGTAACAATGTGTGAACAACAATGTTTGAAAACAAAGTTACACTGTTATATAAAACAAATACGCGAACAAAGAGGACCAAAGTGTGAACAACGATAGTTGAAATTAAAGTTACACTTTTCATTTGAGTTGAGTCAATAACCGACATCACAGCACTAGGGACATTTCCATACGATCTCCCCGTCCTCATCTTCAAGAACCAGCGAAGAGTCCCAATACTAATGGGCAACCTGATTATGTGCCGTCTGGTCTTGCCTCGAAGTACTGATATTCGGCCGGATCATTCTCTCAGTAAATGATGGTGTATCCGTGCTTCCACACTATAAACATGATCCCAAAGGGCCTTGGCCACGTCTGCTTTATCACGCACCAGTATTCCCGCCCAGCGATGCAGACGCAGCCAGTTTGTTCAACTGCTCACTTTTCAATACAACACCATGTCCCTGCGAGAAGATTCAGCGGATGCTCCCTATTTTTGATTTTTACATTGAAATATGCCACCCCGAACGAAGCATGCATGTTTTCACCCTTTTCAGCACGCTCCTTGAGTCCCTTGCAATCACGACAGGTGTGTGCTTGCTTGTCCTCCAGCCAGCAGACCGCATCTGCAGCTCCCTCCACTTCCATTCTTAGATTAAATGTAGTGGTATCATATGTCAGGCTCTCCTGCACTAAACACCATCCATTAACTTTCGCTATGAACACGCATGAATTTCGCTCGCCTCCGCGAATAGGGCGCCAAAGTAGCCCGACTACATTACCTGGGTGAGAATTGTCGTGGATCAATTGTTGCACCTCCCATCGAGCTCTGCCTGTTGACCAATTCCTCAACTCCCGGTTCCACGTGATTGTGACCCTGCACAGGTTTGGCAGGTTTGTGGAAAGAGATAGAGGAAGACATCGGGAGAACATTCTTGACATCCTTATGGCATGTCACGAAAGGGAGTCGGCACACGAATTGATCCATGCCGTTGGAGATCGCAATATGTGGAGAAGCCTGATCAGCCTCGCCAGTCGGCAAGTCACTGGATGATGATGATGATGATGATGATGATGATGATGATGATGATGATGATGATGATGATGATGATGATGATGATGATGATGAAAGGTTTGACATTTCCTCTGGCATAAATAAATAAAAAATAAAGATCTAGAGACTACAAAAGTTATTTGTATATCCTTTACAGGACGTCACAGTCAACCCCATCAGTTTTTACTGCTTGTGATTTCTTGGCAAGTTTAAGTTCAGTAGTTTTCCATTGCTTTCTAAACAACCAGTACTCATACCATTGTATGAAACGCAACGCAGGGCGGTCTGCTGCCAAATCGCCCGCAGCTGTGTTTCAAATGCGGTATGTAGGATTACGAATCGCGTCCGTAATCCCTTCTCCGTAGAGCGGTTGAGATTGGAAAACGTCGGTTTTAAAATAGCAGGTGTTGGTAGAAAGCGTTGTGCACCCACGGGAAACATATCACAGATCGATAACGGTAGTGATTCTGGGTGGGAGAGTGTAGCGTCTTATAGGACGCCATACCGGACTCCGTGGTGAAGTGTTTACGGACGCGATTCGTAATTCCGCTTACCCGCGTTCGAAAACAGCTGTGTGCTATTTTGTAGCAGACGGCGTTGCGCTGAGTTTTAACGAATTGGTATGGGAGCTGGTCGTTCAGAAATCAGTTGCGAACTACTGAACGCAACTTTGCTAAGAAATCTCAGCAACAGTAACAATTCTGGTGTTAACAGTGATGTCCTGTAAAGGATATGCGAAGCAAATAAAAAAAAAATGGGCGCCGGTGTGTCCTAGTGGTTAGTGCGCATTCCTGCCAGAGTCGGTGCTCGGGGTTCAATTCCCAGCAGTGGTCGAGTTATTTATTCCGAAGAGTACGACTTGCATCATGCAAGTCGGCATCAGACAGTTTTCAGAAATCGTGGCCAGGACCTCGTGTTGTGAACTAGAATATGTGACGACGCTTTACACCCCAGCGGCAGTCTCATACCATTTTACCAGTACTATATGTGGAACTGGTTAACCAGGCCCTGTCTTTGGAGAATCGTAGGACGTTGTGTGCCGTGTGTGGACGTTGTGTGCCGTGTGTGGACGTTGTGTGCCGTGTGTGGACGTTGTGTGCTGTGTTTGAAAGTTGTGTGCTGTGTGTAGAAGTTGTGTGCTGTGTGTGGAAGTTGTGTGCTGTGTGTGGAAGTTGTGTGCTGTGTGTAGAAGTTGTGTGCTGTGTGTGGAAGTTGTGTGCTGTGTGTGGAAGTTGTGTGCTGTGTGTGGAAGTTGTGTGCTGTGTGTGGAAGTTGTGTGCTGTGTGTGGAAGTTGTGTGCTGTGTGTGGAAGTTGTGTCCTGTGTGTGCAAGTTGTGTGCTGTGTGTGCAAGTTGTGTGCTGTGTGTGCAAGTTGTGTGTGGAAGCTGTGTGCCGTGTGTGGAAGCTGTTTGTTGTGTGTTGAAGCTGTGTGCTGTGTGTGGAAGTTATGTGCTGTGTGTGGAAGTTGCGTGTTGTGTGTGGAAGTTGTGAGCTGTGTGTGGAAGGTGTGCATTAGGTATGAGCACGTTAGGGTCAGAGAGTTAACGCTTCAGAAAGGGAAGAGTGTGGGCCTTGTGATCTTGTTTTTGCTTAGGGTGTGTGGGGGAGAATGTGGGGTGTTCTCTGGAGTGTCTGTCTTGTGTGAACATTTTAATGGTTGTGTTTAGAAGTTAGACAGAAGACAGCTAGACAGACTGCAAGACATTCACTTGGGCAGCCAACTAAATGGATGGAGGAATGAATGGATTTGCAGACGGACGGACGAACGGACTGGCAGACAGACAATTAGATATACACGCAGACAGACAGAGAGGGAGCTTGGTTCAAAACCTTAGCTCCAATAGGGAATAAAGTGCGGAAGGAGTGCTGCTTGTGGAAGTTGTGCTGTCGTTAGGAGCACGTCAGAGGCTAGGGTCAGAGAGATAAAGCTTCAGAAAGTGAAGAAACGGAGCTGCATGATCAGTGCGGAGTGATTCACGCAACCTGGCTTAAGATACCACTTCTATGAGAATGGATGTGGAGGCAGTCATTGCAGCGTTCCTCTGGCTGGAGGACAAACATCCCACACACGTCGTGATTGTAACGGGCTCACAAAGTATGATGAACAAGGTGTAGGCAGGCATGCGTCGGGCAGAGTGGAAGGTTTCCATTTAACAATAACAAATAGAGAGCGTATGTTGGATTCTTTTCCCCAGGACACGCTGGTGTGGTGGGAAACGAGCGGGTGGGCAGATTGGTTATGTGCGCACCCCTTGGTGGGGTTTTAGGGACATGATAAGGCAGATGTGGTCGGGTCCCTCTGGGATCGTGGGTTTATTGCGGGAGAACAGATAGATCATCTGGAGAGAATGATGCTGCAAGTAGTGACCAGAGGATCTGACAGACACTCGAGAATCAGAGGAAATGTCACACGGACATACAATAAGACTGCTACTGGTACCATTAGTAGTGGATACAATTAGTGGAACTGCGGTAAAGCTGTGGACATGTAAACAATATAAAATAACATAAAGTAATACAGCTTTACAGAACAGAATTACGAACAATACAAGGGCGTTGCGGCGACTAGCCTCCATCAGCAAACAAATACATACACAAAACACAAGTGTGTTTTGTGTATGTATTTGTTTCCTGATGAAGGCTAGTCGTCATTAGTAATGAGACTATTTAAGATGTCGGAGCACGTCTGGGAATGTCCCGAGTGCCACGGTGTCAGTTCTTGAATCAACTCATGCAGTAAAGAACTGGCTCGCTATGTGAGTAGGACAGAATCGGGTACAATCAAGGTACGCGTGCACTTGTTTCACGCTAATGTAGGGCCGTACAAGTTAATGGGGATTATGAAGAAACACACTATGTTGATAGTAAATACTAATGCATACTCTTCGTAAGTTCATTCATTTTGAACAACCAGTTTCCGACAAATAAAAAGACGTATGCTGCCTTACTGTGTGACCATACCTTTTATATACAGTAGGTATAAAGAAACCTCCTTTGATTTCTCGACATAAAATCTTCTATTTCCGACAGAGATTATGGTCGTCACTAGGAAGAAGGGAATCCCAAAATAGAATATACGGGTAGATGGGAATATACGTAAACAACTATCTCGGAACAGTCTTAGCTTCTGATTGGAGGTGCCTTGAAGAGATTAGAATAAGAATCGCTATGGCAAAAGTAGCCTTTTGCAAGATAGAAAACATACCAATAAAAAGATGTTAATTGCAACGAGAAAAAGAGTGTTGAAGTGCTATATATGACTTGTACTTTTGTATGGATGTGAAACGTGGACAATGAGCAGTCAAGCTGAAAACATATAATGGTATTGGAAATGTGGTTTCTGAGGAAAATATAGAATACAATGGACAGACAGAAAAACCAATGAGCAAGTCTTACAAGAAGCAAATAAAAACCGTTAACTAGTTAGAGAAATTATACATAAACAGTCAACATTTTTTGGGTACGTTATGAGAAGAAATAAACTAAATAACTTGGTGACACCTGGCAAGATTGAAGGGAAACAGAACAAGAGGAAGACAGAGAAGTAAATATCTGGATGACTTGGCACATAGCATGGTCGAGTCAAGAACACAGAGCTAATCCACGATTCTGATGATCGTGTGTGCAAAACATTACCGCCCAAGCTTATCGGCATGGCGCAGTATGATGATGATTTCCGTGCTATAGTCCACTATTACTATCGCCCCTTTTACTATTGACTGATTTGGGTCAAGTAGTCAATCCACTCATCTTTTTCTCT